>CM022945.1:133871257-134471257 GCA_012931725.1 Litsea cubeba
TTAGGGGGGGGGGGGGGGGGGGGGGGGGGGGGGGGGGGGGGGGGGGGGGGGGGGGGGGGGGGGGGGGGGGGGGGGGGGGGGGGGGGGGGGGGGGGGGGGGGGGGGGGGGGGGGGGGGGGGGGGGGGGGGGGGGGGGGGGGGGGGTTGACCAAGATTTTCATGTTAGTTTTGGGGATGGGTCTAAAGTTTTCATGTGGATTTTAGAGGTGGACTTAAGATAGATTAGCAAAACTTGAATAAAAAAACTTAATTAGTAATTTTACATCACAAAAAAAGAAAGAAAAAAATTTTAAATAAAATATTTATAATAATATTAAAACATAAAAAATGCCTCATTTAGGATTGTCGCTTTAGATCTCGAATTATCTCAAAATAAGGCCCCATAATAATTGGCATATTTGATATTCCAAAAAATCAAATTTGTCAAGTGCCATCCTTTTTTTCTCCTCAAAATATAAGGCCCCATAATAATTCTCTCTATGAAAAGATACACCAAGATTTTTACGGGGCCTTAAAGTGTTCCATTTATGGCCTATTATATTTCCAAATCTGCCTCTTATATTACTATTGTTAGGAGTCAATTGATTTTAGCACACCATTATATTTCTAGTAGTCCATGTGCATCATCAAATATCAACCATACATTCAGTCATGAATTTACTTTACAAGCCTTTCTCATTATTTTTTTGTATCCTATTTGAATAGGGGCTCATTCAGATTTGATACATAATGTTGTTGTAATAGATCCATAGCTTGGGATTTTAGCCCTAATAATAGATCTTAAAATTTAAGGTAAACAATAGGTCCCCGCCAGTGCATATAAGCACCGTGCATTTGGAACATCCAATACGTGGAGCACAACTCTGAAGTCCATCTTGGATGGTCCTGACTCATGCACCGTGCGTAGGTGAAAATGCTTCGAGTCCCACCAATGGCATATTCAAGATTTTTTTTTTTTTCTTTGTTTTTTTTTTTTTTTTTTTTTTAGGGGGGGGGGGGGGGGGGGGGGGTTGACCAAG
Organism: Litsea cubeba; assembly: GCA_012931725.1. Classification (NCBI taxonomy): domain Eukaryota; kingdom Viridiplantae; phylum Streptophyta; class Magnoliopsida; order Laurales; family Lauraceae; genus Litsea; species Litsea cubeba. Next base: position 133,872,277 of record CM022945.1, read on the forward strand.
ATTTTCATGTTAGTTTTGGGGATGGGTCTAAAGTTTTCATGTGGATTTTAGAGGTGGACTTAAGATAGATTAGCAAAACTTGAATAAAAAAACTTAATTAGTAATTTTACATCACAAAAAAAGAAAGAAAAATAAATTTTAAATAAAATATTTATAATAATATTAAAACATAAAAAATGCCTCATTTAGGATTGTCGCTTTAGATCTCGAATTATCTCGAGCCGGCCCTGTTGATTTGAAAAATGTGTTCTTTTCTTATTTTCTAACAACTCGGCGAGTCTCACTGCATGGTAGTCCGCCCCTAACATGCGTTTGTGCATCATGCATTCTCTTGGAGGTGGAGTGGAAAAGTTTGGTTTTCTCCACAGAAAAAACCACTTTTGTTTGATGCAACATTTGTCGACAGCTTAAATGATGCAAACTAACGAGTCCTAAAGATATCAAATCAAAGACTAAGTCCACAAGCCACAATCAAGCACCTACTGTAATCAAATCAAAAGACTTATGAGCCTAACCGATCACATGGGGGTAGGGTCCATCCATGAATAGCGGTTGAAGACTGATTTAGACCATGAATGGGCATATCTATATATCCTGAAGACATGTTTGGCAACCAAAAAAGAATAACCCAAGTGTTTACAATTGTAATTCTTCGATTATTTGGACCAATGTAAAATCTTGTTTTTGAGGATTTTTCTGTCCAACCTCCCCCATATAATTTGAAAATCCTCACTTTTATTGATTTATTCATCTGAAACTTTTTTTTTTTTTGTAGAAGATCTCTATTAAGTTGAGAAAGCTTTTATAGATGAAGAGAGTTATATTCAAATTCAAAAGAATTTTTATCTTTTATCACTATGCAATGATTAATGCATATAAAAACACAAGTGGACCCCATTACAGATGCCAATTGAATAATTTTTTACTACTTGAATAACATTTTTGGATGCACCAAAAGAAGCTTTAGAAAATAGTAAAGTAGGAAATATAATCGTTCATTTTCTAAACTTAAAAACTTGTTTTTCTGACAACTCAAGAAAAGTGAGAAAAATATATTTTTCATTTTAAAAAGTTCAATATTGTAATCCTATAATTCCCCCTAGATAATTTTATCTAAAACACTTTCTAAGTATTTCTAAAATCTAGTGGCTAGAAACTTTCTTGACTATTAGCTAGATTTCAATATTGGAATCACATCAGATAGTGTTTTGAAAAGGAAAATGCTCTCTATAAATATCTTCTTTACTAAACCTATTAATTTAGCTTTTATGGACCCTTGACCGTCGCTTGGAGGTGTACTGTACACATCTTATAGATGGAAAGTGAATTTGAATGGTTTGGATTTGAAAGGTGGTCCCTAAAGATGGACTTGAAGTGATAAATTATGCACACATAAAGTGTGTCTAAAATTCAGTGTATATTCTAATTATCATTATTTGCCACAACTTAGTTTAAAATCTGTTGCATTCTTTAAGATTTTCTGAACATTAAATAGTATAATAAATAATTCTACTCCATTAGTATTTAAACCTATAATAGTTTGTTCTACACATATCCAAATGGTCCCTTGGACATGGTTTTCGGCCTTTGGCTACATGGAATCTTCCTTTAAAGGATCCATGATATAAAACTGGAAGAACTGTGATATTGTAGTATATGAAAATAAAGTTTTTTAATGGTCAAAATCATTGGAAGTTTGTTAGGTTATTACTAATTTAATCTAGATCTTTCACCAATTTAGGCAAATTGAGCCATTTTTAATTAGCATTAGAAGGATTAGGCTAGACTAATTGTTCCAAGGCACCAATTTCACTCGATGTGGTCATGTGTTTGAGTTGTTTGGTCTGATTTTTCAAAAAATAAATAAGATATTTAATGAAGAAAACATGATTTGTTTGGGAATAGTTTTTTTTTATATTAAATCTAAACATTTTAGCTTTCTTTATTTTTTTCTTGATCAGTAACTATAAATTATATTAAAATTTAGAAAGTAACAACAAATAAGCTCCATAAGAGAGTATAAAGTTCATTTGTCTAACGCTCACAATAAATCGATTGGTTGTAGTCTTTTTGTCAATAAGATTTTCGCATCAAAAGATGTGATGAGTGACAACCCGTCCTATGAAAAAAAGAGGCATTTTTTCCCTTTGATTTTTACACGGTTTCTTTGAAAATGAGCGAACGACTTGAAGATTCCACATAGTCTTTGAAATTTCAAAAGAAAGACTTAGAAGTCTCTACTTGATTTGGAAAATGCTTTCCTTTTTTATCTTTTAAAGACTAATCGAGTCTCACTACATGGTGGTCCGCTCATAGCACGCGTCTGTGCATCATGCAATCTTGTAGAAGTGGAGTGAAAGAGTTTGGTTTTCTCCATATTATGTGAACATTTGTCGACAAAAGAAAGAAAGAAAATACTTTTCCGACGACGACCAAATTTTTTTTTTTCACACGGACAATATATTTCATTGACTCCAAAGTCTAACGACATTCTTTCACCAAAACAAAAAACCAAAAAAAAAAAAAAATCCAGCCACATATACAAATATACAATGCAAGCTCATCCCTATTCGCCACAAATGTCCACTTCGGTGGGCGATCAATCCAATTGTGTTAGGGCCTAGGAGTAGACAATCAGTCATTGTCCCTATGCCTACCGTCCCAAAAGAAAATTTGACACTTGTTTGATGCTAGCTCACTCGTTCCACACGTCATTAACCGTGTGGTCATCATCAGTGGGGCCATCAATCCATGGATAAATATACCCTTTAAAATTGATTCTGACCGTGGACTCAGTGGGTATTCACATATGCTATTGCTAGGGCCTGGACCAGACAGACAATGCCATATATATAGCCCAAAAGAAGAAACTTTGAAATGAGAATAGCGACACTTGTTTGATGCTAAGCTCACTGTTTCCACACGTTATTAACCATGGGGCCCATCAGCATGATTTTAACAGTCACTTAATAATTTTAAAGTATCTTTTGCTATTTTATTTTCTCTACTGACATAACTCCCTAAATTTAAAGGGGGCTTTGGCCAGATGTCCCTCGTAACATTACTTTGTTGCAAACGGTCCACAAAAAAAACTCATACAATCAAAGGTCCCTTTCACACTTTTTCATACATGAAAAGACCAATTAACCATTTCTTTAATAAACGAAAACCGTCCAGCGAGAATAACGCCGGTGCGTGCATGACGTTATGATCCGATGCATCCCATTTTGATATGCGACACGTGTAACGTTTGAGGACACTTGTCAACTTGATTTTGGAGTGGCTGGCCTGTAATCATAATTAAAAAATGCCTCGATGGGGCCTCACCCTCACCAGATTCCGAATCCTCTGCCACGTTAGTCCCCTCATTTCCTGTCAGCTCCTAAAATAGCAACACGTGCCCTGTCCTTTTTCCAAAGAGAAAAAAAAAGTGTGCAAGGCGTCGGCGAAAACTCAGATAAATTCACTCAAAACTCAAATAAATTCACGCAAAACTCAGATAAGTTTTATAAAAAAATCAAAACTCAGATAATTTGTTCCAAAACTCAGACACATCATCCAAAAACTCAGATAAATTTGACGAAAACTCAGATAAATTTGTCCAGAATTCAGATAAATTTAACGAAAATCCAGATAAATTTCACAAAAACTCAGATAAATTTGTCAAAAACTTAGATAAACTTTACAAAAACTCAGATAGATTTACGCAAAACTCAGATAAATTTTATAAAAACACTCAAAACTCAAAATTTATAATTCATAAATTCAATATACTTCATGTTTATTTCCTTTTTCTTCTTCTTCTTCTTCTTCTTCTTTTTTTTGGCATTCATCCCTGCACTTTCACCCATTCAACCTGAGCCTAGCCCACCATCGCTCCCCATCGTTGCTACCATCAGGTCCTACAAACAACCATCTTCGTCAATATGCCTAGTCAGCTACCATCAGGTCCCTACAAACAACCATCTTCGTCAGCACAGGATAGCCCATTTTAATCCTCCCAAACAAACAGACTAACAGCCTACCTCCTCATCTCAGCACTCCATCGTCTTCCCATCCCAAATATACTCCTTCAATCTGGTTTTTTATGTTTCTTTGCATTCATCCCTACACTTTCACCCATTCAACCTGAGCCTACCCCACCATCGCTCCCCATCGTTGCCATCCCGCAACTTTCCACAACATCCCGTTGCCGAGTCAGCTACCATCAGGTCCCTACAACACAACCATCTTCGTCAGCTACCATCAGGTCCCTACAACACAACCATCTTTGTCAGCACATGCATGCCCATTTTAATCCTCCCAAACAAACTCCGCTGCGAGAACACCATTTCCCGTGACCCTCACTGGGAAGACTCCCCTTCCTCTGCCTCCCACTACCTCTCCGCCGTCAACCACCTCCTCGACCTCTCCCTCTCCTCCTCCCCTCCCTCCGCCTTCCACACCAACCCCAACTCCCGAATCCTCATTCTATGGAAGAAGAAAAAAAAAAAGAGCATGAAATCAAGTAAAGGGCAACAGAATCTCTCTCAATCCTGCAAATCACTCTTCCTCCCCAACCCATCATCCCATCCCTCTCCGTTCGACCGCCCTCCCACCGTTGCCGTAGAAGACAACTGCCAAAGGAGGCATAGTGCATGTTGCAGGCGTTGGGAGGAAGGAGACGACCCAGTTGGGTCCATTGCGAGTCAGGTTGAAAAGGAAAATAATCGTGACACATTGTTGATTAATCCTTACACGTTGAGAACCACTTGCGTCAGTTACATGAGCAATTTAGTCCTAAAAAATGAAAACACATGGGTTCAGGGACCTCTCGCTGCAAACAGCCTAGCTGAGTGGATCATAGGCCTTAAAAAGTTTTTCCTTGGACTGGAGGCTGGAAACACTGACTTATAGGGACCTTTCGCTAATTTTTCCAAATTTAAATTGCTTTGGTTAAATTTGATGCAAAATTAATTTGTATACGGAGGTAGGAGGGTATTTATTCGATCAAATCAGCAAATGTTCTTTTCCATATTATTTTTTTTATATCTTCTATAAATACCAATTAAGTGATTCTTCTCCTTAAATCTCATCACCTCATCTGCAGTGTTGCTTGAAACCTATACCCATCTGAGAGCACTACCGATGGATCACCTCAACACCTTCTCTTTTACTAAAACCTCATGTTGTTTCCTCCTCTCTCTTCTTTCCTTTTCACTGCAGCTGCTTATGCTCTTTGAAACCACGCTCTCATTTTCCTTCATTGGGAGTCACAACAGTTCCTCATCAAACTGCATTCATCACGAGAAGTTTGCCTTGCTTCAACTCAAGCATGGCTTTTTTATAAACCGTTCATATTGTTGCTATTGGGAAGGCATCATGTGCAATGAGGCCACAAGTCACGTGATTGGGCTTGATCTCTATGAGAGGTGGGTTTCGATTGAAGGTGAAATAGATTCTAGCCTCTTCAGTCTTCACAGCCTCCAAAAGCTCAACCTTTCCTGGAATAATTTCTCCTCACCCAATACCCTCTGGGCTGGGCCACCTCACTAATTTAACCCATCTGAACCTCTCATACTCACAGTTTACTGGCCAAATCCCATTGGAAATATCAAGATTGACCAAGCTTATTTCCTTGGATCTCTCTGATGATCGTTTCGAACCAGCCCCTCTGAAGCTCAAAAGCCCAAACCTCACAACACTCATTGGAAACTTATCCAACCTCCAAGAACTCTTTCTTGACAATGTAAAAATTTCGGAGGAGCATGGTGTCAAGTGGGCCCAAGCCATATCCATCACTATGCCCAATCTTCAGAGGCTGAGCTTACGATATTGTGGTCTTCAAGGACCCATTCATCCCTCTCTTTTTCAAGATTCCTGATCTGTCTCGACTCTCATTGGATGGAAACAATCTCTCCTCCATTGTTGGGCTTGATTTCTTGGGTGTCTCCTCTGCTTTGACATCTCTCACCCTTCGTGGCTGTGGTTTGTATGGAAAGTTTCCTAAGAGTATTTTCTTGATGCCAGATTTACAAAAACTTGACATTTCAGACAATCCACATCTCATCATTGATTTTTCAGAATTTCCTCATAACAAAGCTTTGCAGAACTTGCACCTGGGAAACACTAGCTTTCAGAAGAAAATGTTGAGTTCCATCATTAATCTCAAATTCTTGAAGGAGCTATCACTTCGGAATTCTAATTTTTGTGGTTCCTTACCTTCTTCAATCTCAAGCCTTACCCAACTTGAGCACTTGGACCTTTCATCAAATAACTTCGGTGGTATGGTTTCTTCTTCAATCTCAAACCTCACTCAACTTGAGTACTTAGACCTTTCATCAAATAGCTTCAGTGGTACAGTTCCTTCTTTAACTGCAAACCTCACCCAACTTGAGTCTTTGGACCTTTCATCAAACAATTTCAACGGTACAATTCCTTCATCCTATGGAGATGAGCTCATACATCTCATTTCTCTTTATCTGTATAATAATTCACTTGAGGGATCTATCCCGTCATCTCTGTTTTCTCACCCAACATTGCAATACTTGCTTCTCTCTCACAACCAATTTAGTGGCTACCTTCCCGACTCTCATAATGAATCATCCTCGGTGCTGGAAGTGATCGACTTGAGTAACAACGAACTGCAAGGGACAATTCCTCGGCTAGTCTTTGAACTCACGAAGCTACGATCTCTTTCTCTGTCTAACAACAACTTTAGTGGCACTATGGCACTAGACATGTTCAAAAGCTTCGAGAATTTATTTTCTCTCGACCTTTCAGACAATGGCTTGTCAATCATTAATAGCAATAGTAGTCCCCATCTAATCCCCTCATCTCAAATGCGTAGTTTGTATCTATGTTCATGCAACATTAGTGAATTTCCAAACATTCTTCAAAGTCTCAATCGACTTCTTTATTTGGATCTCTCGAAAAATAAAATACATGCTGAAATACCCACATGGATTTGGGAGGGAGGAAATGGGAGTTTGTACTATCTTAATCTTTCTAACAACTTCTTGGAGAGTTTTGAGCATCCATTGCCTCAATTTTCATCTAATAGATTAGCAATTGTCGACCTTCATTCTAACAAATTGCAAGGGTCACTTCCAGTCATGCCACATCAAGTCTATTTTCATGACTACTCAAACAACAGTCTCTCCTCCATCATTCCAGCTACTATAAACTTCACTTTCACTCAATACTTTTTTCTTTCGGGTAATAATGTCAGTGGAGAAATTCCTTTATCAATTTGTAAAGCACACTTCTTTGAAGTCCTTGATCTGTCTAGAAACAACTTAAGTGGAAACACTCACACTTGTCTTGGTAAAATTGGTCATTCCCTCAAGATTTTGAATTTGTAAAGAAATGTTTTTCAAGGCAATGTGCCTGACACGTTTAAAAAAGAGTGTGGTATGAGGACACTCAATCTTGATAGCAATGAACTAGAAGGGTCAATACCAAAGTCATTGGCCAATTGCAAAACATTGGAGGTTATAGACCTGGGATACAATCGTCTAAATGGTACCTTCCCATTCTGGCTTGATAGTTTATTGGATTTACGTATTTTAATCCTGCGATCCAACAAATTTCATGGTCTTATTGCTCATTCCCATGCCAAAAATTCCTCATTCCAATTTCTGCAAATCTTTGACATTTCTTCCAATTCTTTTGTGGGTATTGTTCCGCCAGATTTTTTTCTGAATTGGAAACTGATGGAAGGAGGAGGTGGTTTAGACTCGAGTTCCAACAACCAAGTTGTCAGGTACCAATCTCGATATGGCCTTTACTACCAAGATTCTGTGATGGTGACAATGAAAGGGCTTTATCTAGAGGTGGTTAAGATCATCACTGCATTGACCTCAGTGGATCTTTCAAACAATAGATTTGAGGGGGCAATTCCAAAATCAATATGCAACCTCAAGTTACTCCATGTGCTCAACTTCTCACAAAATGGCTTCGATGGCTCAATTCCAGCATCTTTGGAGAATTTAACACAGCTTGAGTCATTAGATCTTTCAAGGAATAAGTTATCAGGGAATATCCCTTGGCAATTGACGAAGCTCACATTTCTTGCAGTCTTGAATCTCTTACAAAATCTCCTCCATGGAAGAATACCACAAAGCCAACAGTTCCTCACATTTACCAACAACTCCTTCTTAGGGAATAATGGTTTATGTGGATTGCCATTATCAACAAAATATAGAAACACTCAGGCAACACCACCATCGGCCTTTAATAGTTTTGGCTTGGATGGAGAGAGAGAAATTGATTGGAGATTCATGTGGATAGGATCTGGAGTTGGGTTTGGATTTGGATTTGGATCAGTCTTTTGGACTTTAGCACTTTGGAGGAAGGGAAGTAGAAAATATGTGCAACTCATTGATAGGATGTTTGTTCATAATTTCTCAATGATTCCATCATATGTACACTGGTAAGATAATTAATGAAGGAGAATACTTGAAAGAAAGATGGTGAGTTTTCAGAAGACACAAGGAATAGAGTGTATTCATGGATGGTTGTGCCTTTTACTACCTTTTATGAAATTGTGAAATTATGTGTAATGAATACTTTTGTATTTTATTTTACGCTTATTGAAAATATGCAAAGTTGTTTGTATAAAACCCAATAAAGGCAACTAGTAGTTTTCTTCAAGTGTGTTTTTTTCTTTTCATTTTTCTTGAGGTTGTTGTATCTTTTCTTTAAATACTAAGGGCACAATTGTATAATATTCACGGAAAATAAGTTTTGCAGACTTTTTCCTCTCTTACATTTTTGTTAATTTTTCCAGACTCCTCATCTTAACCAGCTTTTTGTAGAATTTAGGAAAATCATAGCTCATTTTCATGCTTGTCCTCGTTGAAAAGCGGATGCACCAAATATGAAAAATCATATTTTCAAAACGCACTAAATTCTAACTAAATGCTTAAAGTTTTTCTCTTGAACAACTTCGCTTTTTGCAGACGAGAATCATTAGGAGTGTAGAAAACAAAACATATTTCATTCCAGTTGCTTGATGATTTTTTTTTTCTAAAAACATTATCCTTTATGTTGAAAACTTAATTTTTTTTATTTGTTTAGAATGGTGTATGTGTCTTCTCAAGTCAAGTAACTTGCCAACTAGACTAGTCATGGGTGTCTGCTTGACCCCAAATTCCCTCTTTAGATCAACTTTACCAAGATTAACTTTTTTAGGGGATTTACGGTCAGAACTTCAGGTTACCAAAGAGTTAAGTTTTTCAAGTCGGTGACCTGTCGGTCAAGGTTCAGCTAACTGAGTTAGGAACCGACTTTCATTGAGCCAACTTCGGTTCCAATTCCAGAAAGCTCAGTTTCTCATGTTGGTTACCTGTCGATCATCGTTCGGTTAACCGAATAGGCAAACTGACCCTTATCGAACCAACTTCGGTTCAAAATCTAGAGAGCTCATTTCTCTGCGATTTTCTATAGTTGGTCAATTTGTCGGTCATCACTCGGTCAACCGAACTTATTCTGTCAACCGATAGTGAACCATAGTTTGAGAAATATGACCATTGTAGAAATGACCATTGTGTTCGATGAACCGAATCCAAAGTTCGGTTAACCGACCAGAGAGACGTTAGAGACATTTTTACTATAAAAATGAGCATTTCCTTTGGATTAGGGTGAACACTTACAATGGTCAACAAGCAATAGAAAACATTTAGAGTCAAGTTTTTTCTGCAATTAGATAGATAAAAGACTCTACTTTATTAGAAAATAAAGTCTTTTTTAATCTTCTCATGACTCTTATAACTTTGGTCTGGCAAGTGAATGATCAGGAATTAGGGTAGAAATGGGACGCCCTGAGCACCGGCCCGCCCTGTCATTCTCAACCGAAAGAAAGAAAAAAAAAAGGAAATTTTGGGCTTTGTCCAGGTCAAGTCCGAAGTCTCCTAAGTCCTTTTTATTTTATTTTTTTTGGTAAAAGTAATGTCTGCCATTATTGACGTGGGGAATCTGTTTTAATGACACTGTTTTTTAACTTCACGTGATTCCTGCTATTTAGACTTGAGACTTCCCATGGGAACTTGACTTGTCGCGAAAGCATTCATTACAATTAACAAACGTTTTCCCTTTCCATACCATGGGAACTATTTGGAATCATTTTGTCTACCTTTAGCTAGCTAGATCGATTGACCTGATTCAGAAAAATGCTATCAACTTCACGTGATTCCTACTATTTAGACTTCCCATGGGATCTTGACTTGCCGCCAAAGCATTCATTACAATTTACAAACGTTTACCCTTTCGTAGAGATGTCAAATGGGCCGTGCCGGCCCACTAGGCACGGCCCGTGTGCCTTGCTGGCCCCGCTGGCCCGTTTGGCAAGGCCCGCCAGGCCCACCTAGCAAATGGGCTGACCCCTGCGGCCCGCCGGGATCGGCCCGTCAGGCCCGCCTGGCACGACCCGCTAGGCACGGTCCGCCTGGCCCGTAAAAAAAACTATTTTTTTATATTTTTTTTAATTTATAAAAATCTAATTCCCAGCCAACCAACAACCCTAAGCATTTTCTAATAAAAAAAACACTTACATAACTTGGTAAGGTAGGGCTTTAGTGTAAATTTGTCACACTAATATAATGAGGGGCAATGTGTTTTTGGGGAGAAGTAATAAGGGGAATGTTTTGGTGTGACACACTTACCTTCACTAAATTTGCCCCATTGCCTTCACTAATTTTGTTGTCTTGAGAGATATTTGAGAATCTCAAATGAAATTCCCTACCTGGATTCATCTATGTTCAAGAATCCCTGAGCATTTGAGAATTTGAGATTCTTTATAAGTTGGAAAGCTCACAATTAAACACAAGAATATGTTCATAATTCAGTCATTTATGTTCAATATAATCTCGTTACATGTACCTATGACTCCACTCTCGATCACATCACATGAAGCCATATATTTACATTGATATGAACACTAGGAAAAAGAAGTAAAAAATATGTAACCATGATAAAGATAATGAGAATTATTAACTGAGACTAAAAACCCATAACTAAAAAATAAAGAAATTGATGCAAATCTAAATAAAATGAAGTCTAAGGTTGTGGTTTCATGGTGGGTCATTTGGAAGACTTGAAATGATTGTTGATAAAGGTATACATATTTAACCACGCTAAGTTCTAGTTTAAAGTATGATAATTAAGCCAAAAAATAGAAATTGAGTTTGCCATCTCAATTGAAATATCCTTAACCATGGCATTTCGATTTGGCTGAAAAATGAGTAAAAAAAGGACATGATATGATTTTTTTATATTTCAGGTTGTTTGAATGAAAGAGTGAGAAGTTGGATAAAAAAGGTGTTAGCTTCTCATCATCATCTAAAGTGCTTAGGTTCTCATCCTAATCTAACTAGTAGTTTAATATTCGTGGTTAGGTTCTCATCATCATCTAACTAGTTTTAATATCGTTTGAATTGGTTTTAATATTGTTTGAATAAATATTAGTATACAAAATGTAGTTGGTCTAGTGGTTATGTTTATCTTTCACATCTTAATGGTTGTGAGATCGGGTTCACCCAGACACAAATTACGCTAGTCAGGCCAACCCAACCCGACCCAATCATCAAACTGGGAAGGCACGCCTGGCCCGGCACGGCCCTCTCTAGCCCGCCCCACTACGGGTCGTGCCAGGGGGCCCGGCCCCTTTCCACACCATGGGAAGTATTTGGAGTCATTTTGTCTGCCATTAGCTATTAAGATTCGACATGATTCGGAAAAATGCTATCTTATCTTCAATCACGTGATTCATGGCTTTGGGTCTTTGACACAGACGTGGGAACACAACGAGCTCACCACATGGTGGCACGCGTCTGTGCGTAATGCAGTTTCGTGGAAGTGGAAGGCCACCCATGAGATGAGACTCGGTGAGTATGTGGAAGAAAATAGTTTTCAACTAACCATTTATATCAAAATCTCAAGCCGTTTGTACACCATGAATAATTTTCAATCATTAAGAAGCATGAATTATTTTCTTTGGATCTGCAAAAATAGATCGTGGGAGAATTCCTGCATTATGCAATTTATCCCAAGGATGTAACACTTGCGTGAGAATTTAGATTTCATAGAGTGACTATAGAAGGACCTCCAAATTAAGACCCTAGTTTAGCCACATATATATACAAGCAAGCTCAGCCCTAATGACCACAAATGTGCCCATTCTATGAACCATCTATCCATGGATAAATATAGTTTTAAGATTGATTTTGATGGTAAATGGATCATGTGCATTCTCATTCTCCCTCTTTCCACACGTTATTTACGGTGGGACCTTCACCGGTGGACTTATGATTATGATTTTTCGGTTACTTAATAATAATAATAATCTTTTATAAAAAAATATAATAATAATGGTTTTAAACTTTAAAGTTATCTTTAGACAACGAAAGGAAAGGTCTCAGACTCGCAGTCAAGATGCAGAAACCCGCGCCTTTCTTTTCCTTTCTATACTCGAATTACACTTAAAAAAAAAAAAAAAAGTGAAGGGCAATTGTGTAAATGTGAAATGGAATAGGAACTTTGAATGGACCACAGGCTCAGCCTCCAAAGTCCAAATAGATGGCATCGCACAGACGCACTGGACTTACAATTCAGAGTGTTTTATTTGGTACTTGACAATCATGAGCGTTGGTGATTTTGTATATCAAGTGTGTTGATTATTTTATACAGTGATTGGCCAGACCAAAGGACAAAAGGGTTTGCGCCTTTTGCAAAATTTGATGCATAAGGACAGTTGCTAATGACTATCACCCAGAATTTTGTTGATCGAGTGATTTAATTAAGAGGAATTTACCTGGTAGAATCTTATACGTACTATGAGGACCCGTTTCACGTTGGATACGAGAGGGGTCCTCATGTAGCCATTTTAATTTTTTTTTTCGTTTTGCGTTATGGTCGATATCGACGATTGATATCGACGATTCTGTCAGTCAGATTTTCTTGTAAAATGGTCGATATCGACCATATCGCGAAATAAAAAAAAATGGATTTCCTCCCTTGATTGCTGGTGCTGCTCAGAGAGAAAGAGGATCTTATGAATCAACAAAGAACTCCGTCGTGGTCGCCGCCGAGGGAGACGTCGCCTGCCTCATCCACCTCCTGGACTCCCACGGCCACCCGCGCGTGCGGTGAAGGAGAAGGCCGCCGTGGCGGTCGATGCCATCACCTCCGACCCGGAGAACGCCTGGGCCATGTTCGCCTACGGCGGCATTCGGGCCCTCATCGAAGCATGTCGGTCGGGCTCTCCGGCGGTGCAGGCCCACTCCTCCGGTGCCTTGAGGAACGCCGCAGCGGTGGAGGACATCAGAAAGGCATTGGAGGAGGAGGGCGCCATCTCCGTTCTCGTCGATCTCCTCGACTCCTTTGGCCATGGCGGCGGCCGCAGCTCCAACAGAAACACGGCACACTGCCTATGGTTGATGGCGTCATCGGGCGAGGATTTCCACCAGGGCATCGTTCAGGAAAGCGGGTTGCAGAGGCTCCTCCAGCTGCTCCAGGAACCCCCAAACCCTGAGACGATCGAGCACATCCTTCTGGCCATCTACGCCCTCTCTGCATCCGCCTCGACGGCCAGGGCCCTTTCCTCATCCCCCTCCGCCGCCGGATTCCTGCCCCAGCTAGCGGAGCTGATCAGGCAGGGGGGCAGCATGGGGCTGTAGCATATCTCGGCTTCCTTGATCTGCAACCTCTCTGGCCAACAAGCGCAAGCGGGCGCTAGCCCGATGCATGGGCGCCCTTGTGAAGATGATGGAGTCTCCCGTACAGAAGTCGACAGTGGTTGGGATGCAGGAGGTGGCGGCGAGGGCGTTGGTGTTGCTCCTGTCTGTACAGAGCAACCGCAAGGAGTTCGTGAGAGAGGAGAAGAACGTGCTGAAGCTGGTGCAGATGCTTGACCCCAGAAGGAACGAAGGCGGGATGTGCAAGAATGGTCAATATCGACCACAAAACTCCCCTATTCTCTATCATGAAAAACCCAATTTTTATTTGGGTTCCCGTAAAATAGTCAATATTGACCATAAATCTCCCCTCTTCTCCATCCTGAAAAACTTAATTTTTATTTGGGTTCCCGCAGAATGGTCGATATCGACCATTCGCTAAACGACAAAAAAAAAAAAAAAAAAAAAAAAAATGAACCTTGAGGACCTTATCCATACATACGGTGTTTTCAACCCCTCAAAAGTGGTATGAGGTCCTAGGGGGTCCTGTGCGATAAATTTAGTGGAGAGATTTCTTCACTCTCACCAGATACTTTTTTCTTTTAGGTAATAATGTCAGTGGAGAGATTCATTCATCAATTTGTAAAGCACGTCTCCTTGAAGTCCTTGATCTGTCTAGAAACAACTTTACCGGAAACATTCCTACTTGTCTTGGTGAGCTTGGCAATTCCCTCAAGATTTTGAATTTGCAAATTAAGAAATGCTTTTCAAGGCACCGTACCTGACATATTTAAAAAGGATTGCACTTTGAGGACACTTAATCTTGATAGCAATGAACTAGAAGGGCGAATACCGAAGTCATTAGCCAATTGCAGAACATTGGAGGTTTTAGACCTTGGAAACAATCATCTAAATGACTCCTTCCCGTTTTGGTTTGATAGTTTATCCGATTTGCGTATTTTGATCTTGCAATCCAACAAATTCCATGGTCCCATTGCTCATTCCCATGTTAGAAATTCCTCATTCCAATTTTTGCAGATCTTTGATATTTCTTCCAATTCTTTTGTTGGTGTTATTCCACCAAATTTTTTTCTGGATTGGAAACTGATGGCAGGGGGTGGTTCAACATCGACTTCCAACAACGAAATTGTAAAGTATCAATTAGGTTTGGGAAGTGAACTTTACTATCAAGATTCAATGATGGTGACAATGAAAGGGCTTGAACTAGAGGTGTTTAAGATCATCACTGCATTGACGTCAGTTGATCTTTCAAACAATAGATTTGAGGGGGAGATTCCTAAATCAATATGCAATCTCAAGTTACTCCATGTACTTAACTTCTCACAAAATGATTTCATTGGCCCAATATCAACTTCGTTCGAGAATCTAATGCAGCTTAAGTCATTAGATCTTTCAAGAAATAATTTATCAGGGAACATCCCTTGGCAATTGACAAAGCTTACATTTCTTGCAGTCTTGAATCTCTCACAAAATCTCCTCCATGGAAGAATACCACAAAGCCAACAGTTCCTCACATTTACTAATAGTTCCTTCCTTGGGAACATTGGTTGATGTGGACTGCAATTATCAACAAAATGTGAAGATACCGTGGCTACACCACCATCAGCCTTTAGTAGTTTTGGCTTGGATGGAGTTGGAGAAATTGATTTGGAATTCATGTGGATGGGATTTGGAATTGGAGTTGCATTTGGATTCAGAGTAATCTTTTAGACTCTAGCACTTTGGAGGAGAGGAAGTAGAAAATACATGCAACTCATTGATAGAATATTTTTTTCATAATTTTTCAAAGATTCCATCATATGTACATTGGTAAGAAAATTAATGAAGGAGAATACTTGAAAGAAAGTTGGTGAGTTTTCAACAGACACAAGGAATGGAGTCTATTCATGGATGGTTGTATCTTTTGCTACCAATATGAAATTATGAGATATGTGTAATCAATACTTTTGTAGTTTATTTTACACTTACTGAAAATATGCAAAGTTATTTGTATAAATCACAATCAATGCAACTAGTAGTTTTCTTCAAGTGTGTTTTTTTTTTCTTTTCATTTTTTTTGAGGTTGTTGTATCTTTTCTTAAAATATTAAGGGCACAATTGTATAATATTCACGGAAAACCAGTTTTGCAGAATTTTTCCTCTCTTACATTTTTGTTAATTTTTCCAGACTCCTCATCTTAACCAGCTTTTTGTAGAATCTAGGAAAATCATAGCTCATTTTCATGCTTGTCCTCGTTGAAAAGCGGATGCACCAAATATGAAAAATCATATGTTCAAAACGCACTAAATTCTAATTAAATGCTTAAAGTTTATCTCTTGAGCAACTTCGCTTTTTGCATATGAGAATCGTTAGGAGTGTAGAAAACAAAACATATTTCATTCCAGTTGCTTGATTAATTCTTTTTTTCTAAAAACATTATCCTTTATGTTGAAAACTTAAATTTTTTGTTTAGAATGGCGTATGTGTCTTCTCAAGTTGTTTGTAAGTAACTTGCCAACTACACTAGTCATGGGTGGCTGCTTGATTGTGCTTGCTCTTTAATCATCCGTTAATCAACACTGGCATATAACCACATTCATGTCAAATCCGAAGTTATTTTGGATTGGCTACATAAATTCTATATCTCCATTTTGGTCATCCTGAGTCAAATCCACATATAAATTGGAAGTTTTCAAAATTCACATTAATATTTATAATTAAATAAGAACAATCGGAGCCTTCTAGCATTTTCTCAACTTGGCAAATGAGAAGCCACTATACCTGGTACAAGGGGCGGTGCCTCAAAGAAGATTAGGCCCTCATCTTGAATATTATATCCACACAAGTTCAAGCATACTTGCAACTTACAAGTATGCCTAAACCTTCCTCCCGTTTCGTATTTTTCTTTCATATATATCATTTACTCTAAGATCCAGCCAAGATAAATATAACACATTAAACTTGAGCAACCATTTTGGCTTTCTTCATATTCACATTTAAAAAGGGGTACCTGGGGAAACTTGTGACTGCTAAATATAATTTGTTTGCTGCAAATACAAAAAATTAACAAACTAGTATAAAAAATCCTATTTTTTTTTTTAAAAAGAAATGTTAAAAACCTAATTAAGCAATTGAGAATTGAGGGGACTAAATCCGAGTTTAAACTGATGGGTTGAGACACATGAAAGCTGGACACCATAATGGCGTACAAACATAGAAAACAATTTTTTTATAATTTGAAAAAGTTATAACAATGGTTTTAAATATCAGTTTACACAACACCGATATTGTGCCTCTCAAAAAGTTATAAAAGATATATACATAGAGCCATGATGTTCTTTTAAAGGTAAATTAATGCACTTGCACCCTCAACCAGGGGGTGTGAAGTGTGATGATGAGCAATTACTGGAGCACGATAGTACAATAACTACATCTCCGCAAAAAAGAGAAAAAAAATCTAGTCAAAATCCATGCTTGCTAGGATTTTAAAGTCCCAGGAGAGGTCGCCATAAGACTCCAGAAAATCAACCGTGGATGACACAATGGTTACAAAGTCGGAGCATGGTTTCTAACCCATATGCACTCCGGCTAGCCATGGAGATAACTGTAGCTGACCGTAGAACAAATCTATGGTTAGCCCGACAGGGTTTTACTGTAGTGTCTGGATGTTGGATTTCAGACCTGTAGACTTACGGTTAGCCATAAATAGGTTACAGCTAACTGTAGAGGACCCAACAGGAAAATAAAAGTGGGTTAATGGGTAACCGTTGAAGTGGAGTAAATTTCACATGAAAGTGAAGTGGGTTGAAGTTGATTAAATTAACTTCACTTCACTTTGTTTGGTTGCTTCGTGTAAAGTGAAATCTAAAATACTTTGTATGTGTTTGGATACCTATGAGTAAAGTAAAAATAGGAACATAGAAAACAAGCTCTCTCTTTTATTCTCTCTCAGCTCTCTCTTTTATTCTCTCTCTGAACACTTATTGGGATCGTTTCAATAGATCGATAATACCTATTCTCTCTTTGAAATTGGAGCATTTACGGAACCATTTAAAACCGTTCCAATTTTATTAGGCAAGGTTTATAACCGTTCCTAATGAAAAATAATTTTTTTTTAAATTACTATTGTAGCAAAATTCTTTATTATGCCACCTAATGCATTTAAAAAAAATCATAAATTGCGGCATTCACATCTATTCACATTCATAGAAAACAATCACCAATGGTTCACAAAATCTAGAATAGAATTCAATAGAGTAGCTTGAACTCAAATATACAATTTATAAAACTTGAATATCCATACATGATGCATCGACCTCATATAACCTTCTAACTAAAAATATCCACTTCATTTCTAATATAATAAAAACCAAACGGTCCATATCCCATCATATTTGTTGTGCCTTTTAACTTTGATCCAACTAACTTTTTGACATGCATTTTCTATGACAAATCCTTCAAATTGTAACGCTCTTGTGTGGTCTGCCAAATTGTTTGGTATCTCCAAAGTGGACAATATATGAGGTGTTGATGTACCTCTTGAGATAACTACCTCTGCAAAACAAGAAAATAAACAAGTTAATAATCATCTCCACATTATCATTCTTGCAATACATTTTAATACTTCTTTCTGCATTTGATAAAGAATTTCATTTGACTTGTGACAGAAGGAAGATGCCTTACTGATTTCAAAACTGTACACTTTTTCACTAATTACATCAACATAGTAATGAACAATAGCACATGATTGATGGTAATAGATAGATTAAAAAGCCAAGTACAAGAATAGTTGGTTAGTGCAAGGAAGATTGTTATTTTTTCACATAAAGCAATCAATCAAAAAAAAATTTTAAGGAGAAGAAAAACCAAACATGACCTACTTTGTTATTGCAATAGATATATGAAATAGGGTAATGATTCACAAATAAAAAAAAGTTACCTCAATGTCAGTATGAGAGATGGAAATGGAATAATGATCTTCGATCCCTTTGAGGGTCGTCTATATCTCATATAAATAGGGACTGAATGCCCTGATTACAATCAATTAACCAAATCTAATCTAATCTAGATCCTAACAATTAGCTAACCAATTTAGTATGTACATGTGGCTGTGACTAATGATAAGTACAATGAATGGGCCTAAATGGGCCTGCGAGTTTGGGCTTGGAACAGCATCATTAACACCCCCCCTCAAATTGATGCCGATGAGTCAACCAGCATCAATTTGTCTGTCAAGAATTGATGACGTGGTCGAGGAAGTGCTTTGGTAAAAATATCAGCAGTCTGGAGGCTTGAGGAGATGAACGGAAAGGAAATAACATTGTGAAGATATTCATCCCTCATAAAATGGCAAGCAACCTCGATGTGTTTAGTTCGCTCATAAAAAACTGGATTCTCAGTAATCCGAATGGCACTGGTGTTATCCGCATATAATGGTGTGAGAGATTTCTGTGAGAAGCCAAGTTCCTCAAGAAGACCTCGAAGCCATATAATTTCTAAGCAAGCGGCAGACATGGCACGATATTCTGCCTCAGTTGATGATTTTGAAACTATGTCCTGTTTCTTCACTTTCCAGGAAATAAGAGCATCACCTAAGAACATGCACCAGCCCGTTTAGGCCCATTTAGGCCCATTCATTGTACTTATCATTGGTCACATCCACATGTACATACTAAATTGGTTAGCTAATTGTTAGGATCTAGATTAGATTAGATTTGGTTAATTGATTGTAATTAGGGCATTCAGTCCCTATTTATATGAGATATAGACGACCCTCAAAGGGATCGAAGATCATTATTCCATTTCCATCTCTCATACTGACATAGAATAGATTGGAATGGCGAAACAGGATTCATGTAGCTGACCTCAACATAGTTGGGACAAGGCTTTGATTATGACGATGATGATGATTAATCACTCTCAAGAATCACATACAAAACCTGAAATTCAGATATTATACATGTCACTCTCAAGAAATCTACACTTTCTTTTCAATGCACAGCAGTTTGAGAAGGGATATAGAGAAATTCCATCTACTGCAGGATATAGCATTATTAATGCATCCAGCTTGGCAGGATATCTAGTCTGGAGCTGAACATTTCATGTAATGACGATTCTTACAATATTTGAGCATGTGTTTTTTCTTGTTCAGATGCCAAATATCACAGTATTACAATTTACTAGTCACAAATGACAAAGCACAATACTGTTGTAACTCACAATGACATTATCACAAAAAATATTGAAATATTGGCAGCTAGCCAAACAGATCCAGCATGAACGATATACAAAATAATGTATCCACAAAAGAGTTTATCATTGTCACCATCACCACAACCACCACCTTATCCCATTTATCTAGGATAGCTATGTAGGAGAAATAAAAGTAATCAATAAAGAAACCATGGGATCCAACAGAAAAAAGCATTTGCTGATGACAGCATTCTGTAAACAAAAGAAAAGAAGAATGGTGAAGATGCCATCCAAACAAGGAAAGAATGAACCTCAAATGGTATATCAAGGGTGCAAGTTACAAGAATCAATAGAAGGACTCTTCATGTAGACTTAAAAGATAAAATTAAAGACCAAAGATATAGTATAGACATAAATACAAAATGGCACAGATAGACCTTTGATGGTGAGAAGGCTAACATCACGATTCTTTTTCTTTCTAGTCTTTTTTTTTTTCTTTTTTATTTATTTTTCTTTTTTTCTTATTATTTTTTCATGAGGGGTCCTTCTAATATAGTGCTTTAAATTTATGCAAAGGAAACTTGGAGAATATTGGATGATGGAAACATGTAAGGTGCCATAATAGAGGACTACATTATATACCTTGTTAAAAAAACATATGCATCAGGTAAGTGACACCAACATATGAACATTTCTCCACATGAGTCAAAATGGCAAAGTTTTAAGTCAGGTGATGAAATTTTGAACATTGTTCCATATGAAAACTCCAATTTGGTCTTAGTTTTAAAGTATCTCGGAATAATTTCATGCGGGATCAATTTGTTTTTAACATCTCAAAATTAAATTATTACAATATAGAACTCCTATCCAGTATTGTTGGAGATTGTCTGAGTGCCTATTATACAAGATGCCAATCAATCTCAAAGCAACTACATTTATAACCTAAATTTTTAAGTTTTGGACTCAAAATTTATAGTTCGGACAATTTAATAACATCTCCAGTGAACGTCTGGCACAAGCATCCGGGGGTTGGACACTTGGACCTATTGACATGGGAGAGTCTCAGATAAATGACCCAAAAATAATTAATTAACACGGATGTACTTTGTCACTTGAGTTTTTGCATTGTGTTACGGGCTGTTAACACAAAGTTGACCAAATGATATTCAAAGGCTTCAAGCACCAATCGGTGCTTTGCCAAGTCAAATAATGGCCCATCCACCAAGTGCCTCACCAAGTCAATGGTCTTTAAAAGTCTCAATTACTATCTGTGAGCCTCTTCTTCCCATGCTTAAAACTCATATTTTGCAAAGCCTCAAAGGACAAGGATCATCTAATGAGGCTCACAGTGCAAATATTCACTGCAGATATGGCCACATATCAGTATCCACGTCGATTATCTGGTGGGCCTGAACATAGATGCGTGATAAACAGAATACCAAAGCCATTGAATAATTCCAGCCATTGGAACAGATGGCTTTTCTTATTGCATATGGACCATTTGCTTATTGTTTCTTTGACAACCCATTCACAGACTACAAATGGAGTCTTTGGCAACATACCCTCATTCATAGTAGGTCCCACCAAAGGATCTTTCTCATTCTTTGAAAGGTAGAACCCATTTGTACAGAACGACTGCTTAAAACCAAGCATTATACACTACCTCCACCATGTCACCCAACACTATTTCTAAAAATTTTAATCATACAAAATAGCAATGAATCGACTTCCCCATTATATATCTAACCCTTGAAATCTCCATAGTTCTCTATGGAAAGCAAATAAGATAAAATAGTAATGACCCAAGTCAAAAAGTGCATCAAGAACCCCTTTTTTTCATAAACAAATAACAGAATAAGATGAAAAAAGAAAACCCTTAAACACCCAAAAGAAACCAGAATAAGAAAAATTAGCAATAACCCATCCCAAGAAACAGAGATAACAATCCATTATCATTGAAATACAGAGTATCAATCAACAAAAAGCTATGGTGTTTCAACCAAGAATCGGAGATTTAAAAGAACAGAAAATAATCAACTGATTAGAAGATACTGGAGCAGAAAATATTGCTTTTTTTTTTTCACTTACTTTTGAGATCACCTGCAGTAATGTCAGGAGATACAGCCGTGGCTAAATGGGTTCCAAGGTTGGTGTTTATGAAAACAGGCAATTCAAGGGAAGAAGAAGAAGTAGCCATGTAAGATTGAGAATAACGTTCCCAAGTGCTTTGTTACTTCCTCCTCCGCGGAAAGGGAAAGTGATGCCATTGTGTTAAAAAGTAATGTTCACCATGAATGGGGCTGTTTTCCCATAAAAAATGGGATCTTCTATATGCACATCTCTCTTTACTCCTTGCACAGCCGACCATGGGACCCCTCTGGGACATTCCCAAAATACCCCCGTCCCCTTCTTCTCCCTGCTCTGCGCATAACTCCCCCGTCTCCCACCTCCGCCTGCCCTCTCTCGCCGCCCAACTCGGCCCGGCGCCCACCACTGCCCGAGCCATCTCCCTCTCTCCCTTACCCTTTCCCTGTCTCTCTCTCTTTCCCTCTCCTTCTCATGTCTCTCCCTCTCCCTCCTTCTCTCTCCCTCTCCTCCCTGATCGTCGTCCCTCTCACGTTCGGCCACACAGGGCCAAGCAAATGAGTATATTGTTCGGCCATGGGTAGCCGAACAACTTTCCATGTAATTTGAAAATAGATGGAAAAAAAATGCAGCAGAAATAATGGAAGAAAATTTCCAAAAAATACCTAGATCAAGCTTTCCAAAAGATATCAACAACGGCCATGATCGCAGCTTGCGACAGAAACGGATCTTGTTATTTCTGTATAGATGGTTCCAACCCAGTGCCAATAACCATAGCACATGAAATGGTATGTCCACCTGCGAAATCAACAAAAATTGTCACCCTTCCACCAATAAAATCCAGTCTTCAAACACTTGAACATGTGCAAGCCCAAAACGCTTTTAGGAACAACATGATAGAAAAGTTGGGCTATTCTTAGTGGGTTGGATGAAGCCAGAGTGCCCAAATTCACATGATCAATTGAAATTCAAATTGGGGGAAGTGCTAATTCATTTGGACTTACTGAAGATTTCTGATATGTTTGAACGACAAGAAGTTTTGTGCGTTATGCCACAACCTGATGGCCTCAAAGTTAGGCTATTCTCAGCCCGTTGGATCACAAATTCACATGATCCATTAACGGCTAGATATAAGAGAGACCTAATTCACATGGGGCTACTAAAGTTTTTTGATGCATTGAAAGAGCTTAAGCAAAAAATATTTCATAAAGAGAGCTATGCATTTAATGCAACTGAAAATCAGAAGGAACTGTAGAACGTACATTCTCCAACAGAATAACATTTCCTTGTAAAATTGGCTAGAAGCATCACATGCTACCAACTACAAAACTGAATAGTGGACACCAATATAATTGTACAGAAAATTGTTGTAAGGGCTTAAAAACTGCATATTTTTAATATAACATAAATCTAAAGCAAGTGATCATAAAACTTAAAACCATCCAATATGTCCTTTGAGTGGCCATCAAATCCATATGAGAAGGACCACAGATAGAACTTCAGCCAAGATCTTGATCTAGCCTCCATTTTTCTACTCCATACAAATGGGGTCATTAAATAATCTACCCTCGTGAAGGAAACACAATAAACTGGATTAAAGCTTCATATAAAGAGAAAACCATTAAATACTATACTCTTATAAAGGAAACAATCTTCCCGTCTTGGTAGATTAAATCCTAATACCAAAAGTAGAATAAACATTCATTTTTCCACAAACAGGGTGGGTTGATTCCAATTTCTCACATCATAGCAGTGAGTGAATAATATATACTTAAGGTTTATGAAGCTAGAGTTAGAGCAAGTGTAGAGATTTATGATGGAATAACAATATTTAATCATTGTTTACAATTAATATAAAGCAGTAACCATTCAAACAAACAGAAATATTTATGAAATGTGTTTTCTCCATCTTCCATGAAACCCCAAAACTATCATGTCAAAAAAGAAAAAAATGTTAGTGATAGCTCTATCCAAGAGGAGCAGAATGATATATAGGCTCCCAGCCCCCTGTTTCTAATAGATAAGACCCATTGAATTAGTGTCCTCTATCCAATAAACATAAAAAGAAAAGCAAAAACATAAGGCATGATATTACTTCCCAAAGATTAAACCAAAGAAGAAAAAGAGCTGGAACATGAAAGAAAACCCCAAACACATTCAGACCCTAGAAAATCCGATCAACCCAATTAGGCTACTTACTTATCATACAAAGAAATAAATAGAGGCAAATAACTTTGAGAGCGGATCAGGTAATTTTTTAAAACAGAAGAAGAATAGAAAATCAGTTAATAAAATTTAAAACAGGTTCCATAGAAGTATTGGTGAGACAACAGCCACGACATAACATGCTTCTGTTCTTAAAGTAAGAAAAGAAAAAAAGGAGTCGACTTAAATTAAATCGA
The DNA here is from genome assembly GCA_012931725.1 of Litsea cubeba. Classification (NCBI taxonomy): domain Eukaryota; kingdom Viridiplantae; phylum Streptophyta; class Magnoliopsida; order Laurales; family Lauraceae; genus Litsea; species Litsea cubeba. The sequence continues at coordinate 133,896,609 of CM022945.1, forward strand.
CACTGCTCACTGTTGAACTAATGAAACAGGTTTCAATCAACTTTTAGATGCATTTCTAGAAAGTGGAGACTATAGATCTGGAACTCATGAATGTTTGAAAATGAAAGTGGTATAAAGAAAGAGAACCTAAAAAAGATAGATTTTAGAGCAAAGTGGTTATCACCTTTTCATGACTGGCTGGGTTTTGGTTTATAATTGCTTTGATGGACATGACTACTTGCGTCAAAACACCTTCTGCCCCAATGGTAGAGCCCAAACTACCTATAGAAGATTTTTCCATTTGAGATGTTAATTCAATAGAAAAAGTTCCTAAACTAATTTAGAATTTGTTTGAACAAGGAGATCAAGCACACACCTTTTATGGTTAAAGCAAGAAGCCCTTCCAAGCAAGTATTAGCGACATTGGGAAGCCTTTGTGCAAACAACTGAACAAGCCTATATTCTTTATTGCGTCTTTCCTCACCCAACCTCTTATTGCTGCTGTAGCAAAACACAAGTGTTTTTTTTTTTTTTGAAAGATTGGATCACTGGTTAAGGAGTGGTATTACCTAGATGGAGACTGGGGATTGGTCTCTAGTCAATAATGGTGAGACTGAGGTGCATTGCCGCTAAGGTATCAGTGGTTTGACAAACTTAAGTGCTTTTCTTTGTAGTATAGTTGTGCTATAATCTCCTAATCCTAGCCACTGAAAATAAATTACAATACCAAATGCAAAGAAAACTAATACATAGAAAAGTTGAGCAATAACACCACCGCACTATAGAGCAATAGTTTCCAGCAGGATAAAACAAGGTTTACACCATGTCACTCTGGCGTACAATGGACTGATTTGGGTTTTTTTATGGCAAGACAGGATAAACAGACTTTGAGATAATTGATGTAAATTTTAGAATAGAATATATATATTTGTATTTGTATGATGAAAACCTGAAAGTCCTTATAAAAAAATGCATTCTATACCATCATATTTTGAGTAATATTTGTAGCAAGATCCACTTCCTGCAAAATACCCTTTCTTAGCATGAAACAATGAAAAACCCAAAATTCCTTATAAAATAAAAAGGCATTCTATACCATCAAAATTTTTTTTTTGACGAATCTTTGGAGAAGAGTTCACTTCCTATAATATACCCTTTCTTAGCAACACATTATGAAAATTACTTGAAATTATAAAACATGCAACAATGATTTTGTACCCCCTCACTTTGTTTTTATATGACATGAATGAGAAATGTAATACCCCAAGAATTTATTGGATATTGTGTGGTCAATAGCATGTTCAATGAGTGCTTGACTATTTACAATATATGAATGATGCACATGCTATAAACCCCAACCTACAGCAAATGAAATCATTCATTCTCTTTCCTAGAAGAATGCTACTGTGTAGGTGACAAGATTGTCCTTGTCAGCCTAATTCAGTTGATGATAAAATGAAAGACAAAGTTTGGTGTGTATGCTCAAGTTCATGTCTAGCTAATGCACCCCATTGGATCATTTTTACAAAGAATCTGGCCAAATCAAAGGTTGATAATTTGGAGAAGATATAGAAATATAACATGAGAATGTATTTTGATGCCTTCTCTTAAGTCTTCCCGGACTGGTTGGTGAAACTGTCCAAGCGAATGTAAGCTTTTTGTTTGAATTATTTGATCTGGTTTTTATTAAATTTATCCTTTATAAAAAAATATTGTTCGATGCTTTCTCATGGTGTGTTAAGCTAGATATTGTTAAAAAATTATTGATAATTTGAAAAAGGAAAAAATTAGTTTTGCACCCAACAATCATTCAAGATCAGAGTTGAAATTGACTTCAATGGAGGGTTAATAAGGCCAGGGTGAAGATTTCACAAATGTATGTAGGATGTGAAAATGTCTTCTATCTATATTTTCCATCTTTTTCATTATGCAGTAATTGATTGTCCGCTGAGGCAACATCCACAATAGGCTTCCTTTTTTGAAGAAAGATGTTGTGTTAGTTTCCAAAGCTAATCCCATGTGGATGTGGAGAACACTAAGGTAATGCACATAAAAAAGAGAAGTCCTACAGAATCTATATAATGGAATGTAACTCTATGCATTGAAAGCTATTTGATCAGTAAGAATTTAGGAGTGGCCAGTGACCTCCACCATTAGCGATTGGTATCAGAGCCTCATGTTGTCCCTCCTTGGTGATTCGTCAAACAGGTTGTGCGGGATAGAGCACTTCTTTGGGGGCATTCATTCAAATAGGACATCAGGAAAGAAAAAAAAAAAAAAAGAAAACAGAATCGTTTTATCACCACCTAAATTGATTTACTTGAATCTTTGGAACTACATCTAAATGCCAATAATGGACACAAAAGATAAAAAGGAAGATAAATTGGATGAAAATAAGGAGAACGGGATGAGAGAGGCACAGTACCAGGCGTTGGATCTGGCTTCTAGGAGCGTACAAGACTGGAATTTTGGGAGACAAAGTGCAAGAAGTTCGGCATCCCAACTGTCATCTTCGGTCCTTAGATTGAAGTACGAAAATAGTAAAACTAAATGGTTTTCTTCTTCCTCAACCCTCCTCATTGACTGCAATTTTTTTGCCTTATTCTCTCTATTTTTTTCTTGTCCGGATTACATGGGTTCCAATGAGAAGAGACGATTTCTTCTGCAATAGTTGGTGCAACGAATCTGCTCTGCACTTGGATGGACTTTTTGAGGTTGCCTAATTGATTTTATGTAGCTTGGCAGATGTTCATTGTGCAATCTTGATGTTGAGAAATTCTAAATTCACCCACGTAAGTTGTTAGCCCACCCACATTCTGAGCTCACCACATTCAAAACATCAACTATCCGTTTCCTCTGAGCCCACCACGAGAATTTCCACAACTGCCCACTTCTCCTCTTCTTTCTTTCTCCTCTCCTTTTCTCCTCTTCTCATCTTCTTCTAAAAAAATGGTAGCCACGGTGAGAACATCTCAAAATCGAGAGCCGGCATTACATCTTGCAACGCTCCGAAAGAGCTCATCAGATTCAGACACATTAATATATGTAAGATCAAGATCACCACATGCATCAAATTATGACAAAGAATTGAGGAATGTTTCTAATTTATTCAAAAGATCAATTAAAAAAAATAAGTGATAACAAATCCTAACAACACTTCCTAATTTAAAAGAATCAAGATCAACATTATTTAAAGGAAGTATCCAATACTAAAGTTCAAATTTTTCTTGTTTAGTATGGTTGTGACGTTCTCTCATCAGCCACGTAAATTGAAGTCCAAGGGCTGATCTCCAACATTGCCAAAATCTCCCAATTGACCCGTACCTGAAGTGTGGTATCAGAAAACTGGTGAGCAATATTTAAATACACGAGTCACTTAATAACAGAAATCAATACAAACTAATAAGAGGAACTCATGAAATGATAACAAATATCCTATAGCATTTCTTGTGATTCAATGAGATTTCATATTCATCTCTTAACATTCGTATGTTCAGTATTCCCAATTATGGGTCCTTATAATTCAATAGAACTCTATTATAAGAGTTTCAGTGTTCCAATCCCTTCCAAAGAGGAAGTCCTTTTCATAAGTCAATCACATTCTCCCTTTGGAGATTTGTTCAATAGTCACTGATTCAATCCCTGTCCACCTTATAACTCCATGTCCACCAAGAATTCACTAATTAGATCAATGTTCATAGTAAAGTCCTTTCCTCCATTTGGCCATTTGTTCCGCCACCGCCAGTCTCCACCCAAGGTTAGTGTGTTTCCCTCTTCTTCTTCTTTTTTCAGTTATTGCTAATGTCATGTAGATACCATGCTGCCCCAAATTTTCTTGATTTCTCTGGACAAGCCGTGATTAGATTTGTTTTGCTCAGCCTAACTAATGCTGAAATCAGCATTTATTTTCTTTTGTCTTTGTGAAACAACTTCAATTTGCATTCACCTTTTGCTCTACTTACCAAATGTTGGTATCAGTGCTTAATTTCTTTTTCTGTTTTGAGGCACCTTCATTTTGAGTTCACCTTAGATGTAACCTCATAAGTAAACATGGTTCATTGTTAAAGAAAAATTTGACTTGTGATTGTATACTTAATTGACCAAAGACTGCAACTCATTATATTCACTTGAAGCCTCTATAATATTTGCATGGTTGTGCTCTCTTTGTGTGCACGCACGCACGCCGAGATGGACATGCTGATTGTACAGTTTACATGGGTATGGTTCTCCAAAATTTCATGTGTGGAATGCTGATTGAGTTCATGAGCAGATTTCAGTTTGGTTAGGGAATTATGAGAGTTGGCCTTCCTCCGTTACAGAACATTGCTGCTTCTGTTCCCCCGATCTGCCATTGAATAATGTTCACTTGATTACGATAGCTTCATATGCCATTTCATGATGCTTTTTACTATCTTCTAGTTAGGGACTTGCCTGCGAGGATAGTATCATTTCTTTATATAAGTTGCTAAATGTCATTTCAGGGGGAAATAGTATCTCTAGCACTTGAGCGATTGCTGGGGGAGTGGCTGCAGGCACTGCTTTACTATATGCTGCGCCTGCAATTTGGTTTGCATGGTGGCGTCGCCGTAAACCACAAGAACATTTCTTTGATGCACCTGGTTAGTCTCATAAAAATAAAACCATGTAGATTGGGGTTGTTACTTATCTGCATATGTAACAACTTGTTCTAATTTCCTTTTTGCAGCTGAAGAGGATCCAGAAGTTCATCTGGGCCAGCTTACAAGGTTTTCTTTGCGAGAACTACAAGTGGCAACTGACAGTTTTAGCAATAAGAACATTCTGGTTGGTTGAAGTTTGAAATGTTTTGTTTCTGTTTACTGGTTGGTTGAAGTTTGAATTAGTGATGAAACTGAATTGGAACTTAGGGTACCTGTGTCTATTTAGCTCATGTGTGCCAATGCTCTAAAAGAAAGTCTTTGTGGTTTGTTTTAGAGCGTCCACCAGGGGATCCCCCCTAGATTGGCCGACAAGGAAGCGGATTTCTACACGGGGCTCTCTTACTTGCGTGATCATTGTGCGATGTGAAAGCTGCTATAATAATATGGTATGCCTCGTGTGGGGAACTTTAATTTATTTTATCATCTTACATAGTTGTGTGAATGGTGGGTTTCTGACTTGAGCCCTTGAATACTTGAACCAACAACAACAATAAGAACAAAAGAAAAATGCCAAGTTGGCCTAAAGCCAGAGAGTAAGGAAATCCACCCACCCAGGTAGCTATCTCTGGGTGGGACTGTTGGGTGTGGGCGTGGGTGTGCGTGTGCTATCCACATCATCCACCCTGTGATTCCAAGCAGAATGTTTCAGTTTATATCAATACCATTGTATCCATATTTTATTGATAATATTCAATTGATGTGGTGGATTAGATTATATAAGTTTTTTTTTCTTCCAGTATAATTCATTTTTGGATGAATCTCTTTAATGGGTTTTGATAAATGGGTGTGTTCTTTCTTGCTTGAATAGTGGATTTATCCCTTTTGAGCCTTTTGGGTTTTGCTTACTTCTGAGGATTTTGAGCCTAAAAGATTCAATTTTGGGTGGAGTACCAATGGTTTTATCCTTTGAAAACTTTATGTTGATATTCCTGACTCTTTGGGTGGAAGTGCTTTGCTCCAAGTGGTCGGTTTCAGTTAATTTATAATGACCCTTTTTTTTTTATTTAAATGAGTAAAGATTACATTTGAGTCCTCTCTTTTTCACTATTCTTAATATGTACGTCATATAGAAGCAAATACCAATTGAGTAGATGATTTATGTGTTTGAGCAATGAAGATTCTTTCATCTATCATCTTAGTTATAAATCTTCTATGTTGCAGTTCTGAAAATATAACATAAACTTGTGCAGGAAATTTCATTTGATCGCGACTAGTGTTGAGAGAGAGATGACAAGTGTTACAGGATCATCTACCATTTTCTATTTGAAGACCTCACGCCATTTCAATATGTTTAAGTATTTAGATATAAAATGCTCTAATTATGAGCAAAATTTGGTAAGCAATGATGATGTACAGGAAACAAGTTAATATACATTAAATGTATTTGATATTTGTGTTAGATATCGCGATCACTGAGAGGGGGGGGGTGAATCAGTGATTCCTTAAAAACAGGTCCAATTTAACAACAAAAGCAAATCAAATCACACAAGGACACCATATTTAACGTGGTTCACCAAAAGGCTACGTCCACGGTTCAAAGACTGTCCGAACACCGATCCGGAACAGGTCTGAATCTATTTAGTCGCACCAACGACAAAGAGCACCAACCCTTAGTTTCAGATAGCACCAACTATCTAGGAAGCACCTACTCCCTTGAGTTTCAGATAGCACCAACTATCTAGGAAGCACCGACTCCCTTTACAATTTATCTGCACCAACAGATAGGATCACCAAACCCCAGACACCAAGCACCAACTTGATGTTCTACAGAATAAGAATAGAACCTTTTTCTATAGCCATTCCCCTCTACAATCTCTCTCTCTCAATCCCTTACAAATTGAAAATTAAAGCATAAACAGAGAGACACTTATCTTATGGACGAAACATCATCTTCAAGAGCATATCCTCGTCCACACTTGCTGTAGAAACTTCTGATAATTCTGCACACAGCAACAGCAACAGCACTCTCTTCTCTCTTCTCTTCTCTCTTTTTTTCTCTTCTTTCTCTCTTGGTGTCTTCTTAAAACGAACCAAACATGCCTTTATATAGGTTATGATAACCCTTAAGAGTGTTCAAAATAGGCTACAATTCGTTTAGAAAGAGTCCCAAACAAAATAGATAAGAATGCTGAATTTTCGTGCAAGACTTCTGTTTCTGCGCAACTCTGGTTCCCGTGCTCGGTCGACATCCTGCTGTCTTCGGTCGACATCATACACAGTCTGGAAACAGATACCTGACGTGCTCGGTCGACATCCTGGGGTCCCGGTCGACCGACGACACACTGTGTCACGAAAATAACTGGGAGCTACCTGAAACTTTTTCTGCAGGTTTCTCTTGCTCGGTCGACCGCATGGGGTGCCCGGTCGACCGCACACTCTGCTTCAGGAATTCTGAATTCCTGACTGTTTCAACTCTGATTTCTCTTTTAAGCTCTATCAACACCAGCCTATTATCATCATGCTTGTGACAATGTGTTGACAATAATTCCAACTCAAAACAATACTTTGAGATATTAATTTCTTCAATTCTTTTAAGAACTTCTCAAGTCATCTCAAATTCCAACAATTTGATATATGTATATTTTTTTAAATAATACTTTTATCAGCGACCATCTAATCGCCGCCAAAAGCGGTATTTTTTCAAAAGACATTGCTTGTAGCGGCGGCTGTATGACCGCCACTATAAAAAAAAATGGGTTTTTAGCGGCAACTATCCTCAGTTTTACCGGCACTTAGTGGCCCCAGCTAAAAGGTTCCTTCATCGTTCTGTTGGCCCATGAATTTCTTTTACCGGCGGTCAGAGTTGTCCTTTTACCGGTGGTCACATTCGTCGCAGAAAAATCAAAACCTTACCACTTTTACCGGCCGCTAAAAGCAGTTTTTCTTGTAGTAAACCAACCGTAAATTGGATGCTGATCTCAATATCCCTTAAATGATCTTTGGATATTTTGTGCCGGTTATATTGCCTGATAGCATGTTTGTGATTACTAGAAATGTAGAGTATATAGGAGGCCATGATACCAAGAAAGAGTACCTTCCTCTCAAAACAATCTGTTCTGACATTTTCAAGTACACTTTGGAAGAGGGGGCACAAAATAAAAACTTTGAGAAAGTTTACAAACGTGTAAAGCTTAGGCGATCATGTACTACCTTTCGGTTTTAATTCTCCAATGGTTGTCATGGCTAGCCGATTCCAAGGCTTAAAAGGAAATAACATCAGACAATATGATGGAAACATATCACAGCAGTCCACACAAGTGGTTCAGGTGTTTTTGTTCAAGGGATCGGGATTGTTGAATAACTTTTTGGTGATAGATTTCATCCTACCCTTTTACCTCTTTTATGGGTTGCCACTCCTTATTCATCCAAGAGAGATTTTGGAGAGAAGCTTTGTAGAATTGCATGATATATCTACTGAGCAATCTTTATTTGTAACTAGATCAGATGGTGGGTCTTCAATGGGCCAACAGCTCTAGTAAGAGTCTCATATGTTTATGCCTAAGTTGCAAACAAACGAGCAATGTATGTGCAGATATTTCCAATTAAATCAACCTAAGTGAATTGTTTTTTCCCGTCAATTTTTGGGTATAGCTTATGACCAGATATTTCCAATGACTTGCTTTGATTGGGTTTTTCTTTGAGAGAATTGCATATTTATGAGTTCTTGAAATTTTATGTCAGAATTGTTAAGAAAGTTTTGTGATACCTTAGTGGCATAAGAAATCATATGCTCTCTTACAGAAAGTCCGATCACTTAGAAGTGCTCGGTTATTCAAATGCTGACTTCGCTGGTTGCCTCAATACAAGAAAGTTAGCTTCAAGATATATCTTTCTGTTAGCTGGCGGGGCAGTTTCATGGAGAAGTGCAAAACAAACTTTAATTGATTGTTTCCAAATGAACAAAAATAACCAAACTTGTCCAATAAAGAAACTGAAGCCAAATTCCGTCTAAAAGACGGTACAATAAAAGTATCCACTAAATTCAAATAATAACCAATTTTTAATAACAACCTAAAATGCCCTATTGCCTATACTTCTACCGAGTTGCCATCGCCCACAAAGATGTGTCCTTCAGCATCACTTGGCTTTCGGTAGCTCAGGCAACCATGCATAGAAACACTGATGTGAGTAGTAGTACCAGAATCTAACCACCACGTGTTTCTCGGTATTGAAGCTAAATTTACCTCAGAACAGACCAAAATAAGAAATGTATATTTCTTTGCACGCCAAGCGTGATATTTGGTACAGTCCTTCTTCACATGTCCAGGCTTGTTGCAAAAGAAACAACCCTCATTTGCTTGCTGTTGTTTCTTTTGGGCTGGACCCTTTGCAGCTTCATTATTTTTTCTCTTTTTGCCCTTATCCTTAGAGGTGTTAGCCAAATGAGCACTTTATGTCCTGTCTTACTTCAGTCTCTTTTCCTCTTGCACACAGTAAGAAATGAGCTCATTAAGAGTCCATTTCTCCTTTTGACAATTGTAACTGACCTTAAATTGACTGTATTGTGCAGGAAGTGATATTAATACCAAATGCACGAGCAAGTCATCAGACAGCTCGAGCTTCAGTGCCTTAAGCTTAGAAGCAAGATGAGACATATCCATAATGTACTCCCGCATGTTCCCCTTGCCATTGTACTTCATAGAAATCAAGCTTTGCAAAAGCATGCTTGATTCTGCCTTATCGTTTTTCACAAAACGCTTTTCAATTTCGGCTAGGAAATCTTTGGCTTTGGTTAGCTTGTCAGGTACCGCATCCCTAAATGCCTCCGGAATGCCGCGCTTGATAATCATAAGACTCATACGATCTGAGCGATCCCACTTCTCAAAGTTCTTCTTGTCATCAGGAGAACTTGCATCCGTAAGAGAAGCGGGCTGCTCAATCCGTAGTGCAAGGTCTAGATCCATGCAGCCGAGAACAATTTCTATATTCTCTTTTCAATCCTTAAAGTTAGTCCTATTAAGCACATGTATATTATTGATATTAGCAGATATAGTAGAAATACTAGCTGTAAAGAGAACAAAAAACAAACAAACAGACAAACATGCTCATATTAATAATGAAATACAATAATTAACAAATTCAAATAATGGTAAGTCTCATCTCAAGGTACCTAGCACAACATTAATATTAAGTCTTTGGACAGTAATATTAATTGTAAATGGTACTCTTGTTGTAGTGATCAAACATTGACAATAATTCATATCAAATAATAAATCTATTTTTGGATCGACTTATTATTCATATATAAAACCTTATAATCGTCACATGTTTATCACCACAGGTGTGTATGCAATTCGGCTAAATATTAACCTTCCTTTGGGCCCACTAAGACCCGCATGAATTTACAAACACACAAACATCCAATATTCCTCATGAACAATCTACACAAGAGAGGTCACTTTGGTGACATCTTGTTTCAATTAGACCATTTAGAATGATGAACTATTTAAATTTAACAATGAAAGATATACCATAAAATATATGAATTTGCTTTGAAGAAAACCCTAGGTTTGTTATGCCGCCATAATAAAAAAAAATTAAAACGACGAATGGCAGCGCAAAACCCATCGACCCAAAACATCAGATCTAATACATATGTCAAAACCCATCGACTTAATGCGCAGATCTGAATCATATGAAGCCCGCCGCCAGATCGAACAACACTATCATGAATATGACGAGAGAATTTGGAATCTCAGCCGGCTGTACGTATTCTTAAGGTTACAGGTGTAATAAGATGGTCAACATACAATACAGAACGATCACCCACAGGAATTTCAAGGGGTACTTGATCCATGTCCCAAGGTGAAAAGATTTCAAGTACAGATTGCTAGCTAGATAAAAATAATAATAATAACTTGATCCATGTCCGTATTACGCTGGAACAGGATTGGAAAAGAAATACTTGATCCATGTTTTGCACGTGTCCCGAGGTGAATGAAAGTCAACATCATGAAAAACCCATATTACATTGCCATATGGATTGATGACGCACGCAATCTGCCGTTAAGAATACAGAACGATCCTTGATCCAATGCACAGAAGATCACCAACAGATTGCGGGAGATCTTAATTTGAAAGAAAACACAGGATTCCCAATGGCTTAACATGGAGACGCTCTGATACCACTTGTTATAAAATAATAATCTAGATCTATAAAACTTTAATCAACCAAGATCCTACATGTCAAATCATCGAGAGAAGTAAAGCGGAACCATACCTTGATCCATTGAGGAAGTTGTTCACAGGTTGTTGATCTTCCAATCTAATATGGCTACCCAAAGAAAAACCTTCTTGATTCTTTCTGATGATGGGATGTCAGAGATAATAGGAACTTGCCATATGAATTGGAGACCATAACCCTAATATATAATAAAGAGATTATCATAGGTTTACTATTTCTAATTTGGCCCCACGTCAAATTAGGAATAGCATTCTAGTATCTACACATTAATCCCATGATAATTATACCCTTAAGCCTTAAAACTTTAAGTCTTAATTAGATCACTTCAAAACCTTGGGTGCGATCTGTTCCATCCGATTTATGTCTGATGGGCTTCTTGGTGATGGCAGAGCCTGCTGACTTCGTCCATGTCTGACACAAGGAATGGCTATGACAAGGAGCTAGAGGTTGATTTCTTCTGTGAGACCTCTGGTGTCACTTTCAGCCCAGACAGTCTCTCTTTAGTCTTCATTGGACTTTAGGACTGCACGTATGGTAGTCTCCTCTAGTATATTTGGAATCGAAAGCCTTTCATACCTTGACACCCTATTTTTAGGTAAATCATGCAGCTCTTTTTTTCCCCTTTTCTTTTCTATTTTTTTTTTAACATGGGCAACCACTCACATTGATGAGCTCTACTTGAGTGCCCACATTCTAACCACTTTGCAAGTGCGTCTTTAGAGTAGCATTGTATAATTCTAGGGGCACGTTTGGTAAACGTAGAAGAATCCTCTATTTAGAGGATTCTCTCCATCTCCAAAGAATCAATACATCCTCAAGAGGGATTCCCAATGAGAGTTCCATGTTTGGATGGAGATAGGTTTCCTATAAATTGTAGAATGTATGATCTAATGGTCACAAACATTTTTTTAAAAATTTTCAAAATCCATGAAAAATCATGACCTCGACTTTCACCTCAAAGTAGTTTGTGGTCATCTAGAGAATATGTACGGTTCAGATCGTGCAAAGGGGGCCCACAGGAATAAAAAATTAATATTTTAGTATTGGACTTTTTTACAAATATCTCAAGATATGGTAAGGATCAACGGTTGAAATTTGGTCAACTAGCTGTGTTTGACCTTCCAGAAATAACTGGTTCAGATCATGATCTTGGGGCCCACGGGAACCAGAAAATTGAAAACAATGGACTAGATTTAATCCCCTTTTTTGGCCCACAACATCTCAGAAATTGCCATCTAACGGTTTGGACAGTTTTGCAAATATCTCAAGATCTAAGATGAATCAACGGCTGAAATTTTATGAGATGGCCATTTTGGACCTTCTTAATAATATTATCGGTTCAAATCTTGATTGTGGGGCCCACAAAAACCAAAAAAATCAAAAACCGGTCTCCCCTATATTAACGCCTAAAACTATTTTAGCTCCGCAAATCGTCTCTTGCGCTAAATCCACAGATCCGATGGGGGGGCGTCCGACTCTTCAAATATTCAAAAGGGTGGATGTCTTCAGTCCATCCTCTTCAAATCCATGCCGATCCAAACAAGAAAATCCACGCGATCGTGGATTTTGGGTGAGGAATCCTGAGCGAAAACCGTTGCCAAATGTGCCCTAAAAGAAAGAAGGAAATGCTATTCTTCTTTTCTTATCAGTAATGTTGGATATTTTAGAACTTTGGGGACATTAGTTAAGTTGTGTATAGAGGGAATGTACAGAGGATAGGAAATGCATTGATGAGATGTAGACATTCACAGTTGCTGAAGCTATAGACTTGCCACAGGCAGCTCGTCTCTGTATGTAATCGAGCACTTTGGCTTCTTTGTATTTTAAATTTACCCCCCTTGCCAAATCCCTTGCTGGAAGTATTATTATTTTCTTCATTTTCCTCCAGGCAACTGTCTCAAAAGTAGTTGCATTGGAGGGACTTTCTATCTAATGGCCCCTTGTGTCTGACAAATGATCCCATGTTTTTGCATCAATTACAGCTTGTGTACTAAACTGTTATTAGTTCAACAACAGAAGTTCACATATGGGGGGGCCGCAGTTGAATATGTTGCTCAAACTATTGATATGAAAGGTCTAACCTTTGAACTGTTAGTTCAACAGTTTGTGTATTGAATATGTGTCTGACAAATGATCCCATGTTTTTGCATCAATTACAGCTTGTGTACTGAACTGTTAGTTCAACAACAGAAGTTCACATATGGGGCCGCAGTTGAATATGTTGCTCAAACTATTGATATGAAAGGTCTAACCTTTGAATTGTAGCCTTGGAAATGGTAATTAGCCTTTGTTTATTTGCCACACTGGGAAAGGGTGTGGCAATGGTGTGTGGGGAAAATGATATGTTTGATAAATTTTCGGCACTAGTTTTCACCCTATCTGAATGGTGCCGAAATGAATATAAAAATAGGGATGGTAATAGGATATGGCTCATCACATGGTTTTTGGCTCCCAAGTTTTAAAACGTTTGGTGGTCCAGGAAGGAAATTTTCGGTTGTGTCAACGTTTAAGGCCTCCTCTCCTTCCTTTTCCTCCCATGGCTTGTGAAAGCTATAGATTGTAGTGAGAGGTGGAGAATGCATGAAATGGTGTCGGCTTTAGCTGCTCCTTCTCTTGAGTAGGCTTGATAACTCTTTCTCTAGGCAGACTGTTGGTTCATTATTCACGTGGTTGATGGCGATGGAACAATATTGAAATGGAATAGAGTATCAATCTTTGGATTACTGTGAAAGTCAATGACGTATAAATGATCACATCATGAATAAAATAAAGAGAAGAGGCTAGAGAGTAAAAATCACCGTAAGACAAATTTTTACATTACACCACTTTATTATGATTGGGCTGAGGAAAAGGAAGTTGAGAAAACGGGAAGAGGAACGACACTAGGAACGACATTACTCTACTTTTCCCTTTTCTATCCAATCACCCAAGAAAAACTTTATTGGGATATTGCCCACAGAGCTGCCATTAGATCTGAGATTCGCCCGTGAGAGATTGAAGTTTAAGTATTCCCTCGGTATGATATCCTAGGGCCGTACAATATCATACACATCATTTTGTGCGATATCTAGGGCAATGTGATATCCTAGGGCCATATATGCGATATCGCACCATTATTGTACGAATAGTTTTGCAGGAATTATATAAACTTCGACCGTTGTGGGGCAAATGTCAAATGCAAAAAACAATCGTACGGTCAATATTCCAACTTTATTTCACGTTTGTAGAGTAGGTGTCAAAAAATCCAAAGGGGTAACTTAGTTGGTATAGGACCACGGTTTGCTCCTAGAGGTTGAGGTTTTGAAATTGAGCTACCACACTGGGGCCTCAAGGAATTTACCCAGCACGCCCTAGACCTGTAGGGATTAGTCTGGCCCAAAGGGCTGGGACACCCTCCGTTATTAAAAAAAAAAAGATTAGGTGTCAAAAACATTGTATTTAAAAGGAAAAGGATTTGAGGTGACTAGGTCCTTTTTTTTTTTTCCTTGATTGGTTTGGGCTATTGGGGAAAATAAATCTGAGTGAATTTTTGTGGCCCTCCACTCCAGCCATCATATGAAAGGGGAATTGTTGATTAGAGATCTAACAAAAAATCAATATGATGGATTGTATCCGATGACCCGTCCAAGGCCTTTAAATTGATGAAGAATAAAATTGTAAGTGTTCATTTTAGAGGATTTTACTGGAAAATACCCAGTAAATGGACGTTGCACTTGGTAGTGCCTCAAAAAACCGCACTGCACAAACGGGGTCCGTTAGACCCCGTTTGGATTTTTTTTTTTTCCAATATGAAACGAGTGACGCTAGCGTCGCTCAGTGTGAAAATTAGTGACGCTAGCGTCACTCTGTGGGTTTTTTTTATACCTCCACCTTTATCAGCTTCCTGCTCCTTGTTCTGGCTCAACAGCTCCCTCTCGCTTAATTCTCAGCCCTTTCTCTTTGGTTTGGCAAGCAACCATGTGCACCAAGCGAGCATAGGAGCATAAATATCTTATCTTCTTCATTGGGGTAAGGAACCCAAAACCCAACCCCTCCTCCTCTTTCTCCTTTTCTTCTTCATCCACGAAATGGGGATACAAAAAAGGGTGTCAGAACTCTAGTTTGAGTTGAGTTTCATGGTGCTCACAAATAGGTTTCTAATTTCCTTGTGAATAGTTGAATCCCACTGTTTGTTCAAGTTCATGGAGAAGCACATATTTGTAAGAAGAAGAGAAAGAAAGAAAAATAAAAGAGGGGAATAAGAAATTGGGGGCGTGCAGGTGGTGAAGGCAAGGCTGTGAGAGGGAGGAGAAGAAGAAAGAAAGAAAGAAAAGAAAAGAAGGGAAGAAGAAGGACTGGGCATTAACATATGTCCACATTCCCACCTTCTTCTTCTCCTTTTTTTCCTTTGATTTCTTTCTTTGTCTTTTTCCTCCTCCTCTTTCTCTTCCACCTCCCTCTCTTTTCTTTTTCTTTTTCTTCTTTTTTCTTCCTCTCTGCGAAAACCTACAAGATACCATTGACGCAGACAATTAGAGATGAGAAAAGGGGTGTTTTGAAGGTGAGTTTATAAAACGACAAGTGATGCTAGCATCACTCCCCAGTCTAAGACGAGTGACGCTAGCGTCACTCGTCTCAAAGTTAAAAAAAAAAAAAAAATCAGACGAAGGAACTATTTCGTGCGGCCCCAGCTACGGGGAACCATTTCGTGCAACGGACATTTACCGAAAATTTTCCGGTAAAATCCTCTTCATTTTATTACTGGCCATTCCTTTCACGACTTTAAATAAGACAGTTAACAACATTCAATCCATCTAATCTTTTTATGTATGATTAACCAAAGACTCTTCTTATATTTGTTGGTCAAGTGGGTCCATGATTACAAATCCCTCTTTTCTTTTCTGTTCTTTTTTTTAACCACAATGTTAACATTTTTTAAACCTAAAAGAGAAAAATAATATTGGTGTTTCCATGATTACAAATCTCTCTTTTCTTTTCTTTTCTCTTCTCTTTTTTGTTAACCACAATGTTATATTTTTAAAACCTAAAAGAGAAAAATAATATTGGTGTTTCAAAATCTTCTTCGCCGATGCTGTTAGATTTAATGGATTGGGGGCCATTGCCATGTAGTATAACCATGTCCCCACCCAACCACTTAAGAAGCATTAAAAGGTCACGTCAAAAGTACACATTTTCAAATTTCATATAAAAAAACAACCTCTTTTCTCCACTAAAAGACAAGAAACACGCACTTTTTAAACAAAAAATAAAAAATATTCGCTACCAAGTAACCAACGATAAAATATCATCATAACCCACTTATATTTTATTCTTTCATTATTTGAGCCTTTACTTTACTTTATTCTACATGTAAAGTTCCCAAACAATGTGTTCGGATATATGGTGAATTGAAGTAATGTGAGGTGAATCATCAAATTAAGAGAGAATAAAATATAAGGGGTTATGATGGTCTTTTATTTTTAGTGGCTTGATACAGAATCTTTTTTACCTTTTTATGTAAAATGATGATGTTTATTTGTCATTTAGTGGAGAAAGGATGTTGTTTTTTTACTTTTTTTTTTTTAAATGGATGAAGTTTAAAGTTTTGTACTTTTGATATGACCTCATTGTCTTATGTTGTCTGGATAATGGAGGCTTAACCTCACTTTACTTCAATTCACCACACATCCAAACATTTAAGTTTCTGGTATTTGTAAATAGACGCCTGTGATCTCATTCTTTGAAAATAGGCTTTACTTTGTCAATTTAATATGGTTTATGTCCTAAAACATGTCCACGGTAATGAAAACCTGCCGTTAGTTGGTTGTCATTATTATTGGTTTGGATTTAGGCCTATCAATTGGGCTTGTTGAAATGGGTACCTGATTTTGCCCTGCCCGTCCTAAGCCCGAAAATATAGGCCTTTTAAAAAAAAAATGAGCCTATCAGGCTGGGCTTGAACAAAGATCTTAAAACCCGGCCAAAATGGGCCTGGGAATGGGCAAAACATGCCTGGCCTTCCCCCCCCCCCCCCCGCACGGAAAAATTTCATATCATGGACGATTAATGTACATGAACAGTTTATTGCATTACTAGGATAAAGACAATGGTAAAAGTGTTAAAATGATTTAAATCCTAACGTTGTTTTCTCATTAGAGCCAATTTGATAGGTTTTTGGACATGAAAAAATGGCAAAGCAGGGGTCTATTTAAAAGTACAGAAACCATAGAAGCCTATTCACAAAATTTAGACACGTTAGTAATTATATAAAAAAAACTCAATTGAAATTTAAAAGAGTTAGAACTCTAAGCAAGTCCACCTACCGACTAAAATTAACTCTTTCTTTTATGGGGTATCCTCAAAATTTACTTGTGTTTTCATGCGATAAAGTAAAATTCATAGTTAAAACTGCAAAATAAAAAAAAAATTACATTATCATATTTTGTCAGTCATAGCGAGTAAAAAGAGTAATGTTTTACTTTACTAGACCATTACTAAACCTTATCTCATTAAATATAAGTAAAGTGATTAGTTTACTTTACCACTTGTTAACTTCTAATCCCACTTCATATTACTCTGCCTCATTGAAACAAATGTGTATTAACTTTATCAAAAAAGTTTGCTTCACCTTTGCCTTGCCATTAGCTTTCCCGCTCATTTGACATTTCTTTTATTTGCATTATAGGTAAATAAAACAAATACGCTCTAATAGAAGTTGGTCCCACTTGTTATAAAAAAATGGAAACCAGTGCCCTGCCTTGGGATATCCCTATTTTCATTCCCAGTAAAAGATGCTCTCACAATAGGATTAGGGCAGATCGAAATATGGGCACGTGGGTGCGGTCGCACCCGTCAAACTACGGTGCGCTTCCAAAGCTTATATGAAAATTTTGGGTCCTCTTCCAAAAATCCAATAAAAATCATGTGTCCACCATCAAAATCCACTTGAGAATCCTTGGTTGTCCCCAAAACTAAACTACCTTTTAGGGTCCACACCCCTCGAACAAAAATCTTGGATCCGCCACTGAATAAGATGGTGCATTCAACTAATAACATGAAACACAATCTTACACCTCTATTGGTCATATGGATTAGCTAATTTTAATTATATGCTAAAATATATATTATGATGAGATCAATGTAAAATTTAGTGACACCTAATGCATCTGTGCCTTTTCGACTTTAGTGGGTTTCGCACTAGAGTTTCTCTCCCTTCTCTCACAAAAAAACAAAAACCTTAGGAGGATGCATATCTTTTTAATTTTTAGAGAGAGTTTGTAAGGCCAAGTAGCAAGACTTTTCATGATGCATGAAAGAGGAGTCCTGAGTTTTAACCCTACAAAGGAAAAAAGAAATCTTTTTTTCCTATAAAACTTTCGGCCCTTTTCCTTTGTCTCCTTTTATGTCCAACAAAGTAAAGTCTGTAGTGGTTTTAGAATCTCCACTAAGGATATTTCAGTGTATCCATATAGTGAGGGACAGGCCCACCTAGGGACCCACTGATCATGGGGTTTGTGGGGGATGAAATGAGACATCTTGGGTGGGCCCATATATCAAGTTTGGGGTCAATCCCATGCCTCTTGCCCCTTCAACTATAGCCCACAAATTTAATGACTTTATATTAAAGAAAAAAATTGACCATCGATCCAACGGTCCAATCCATTCGGATAGGTGAAAACTCAATGGATCCAATTTAATTTAGGGGGTTCCATGTGTGTGGATAGTGCGGATGTATTATAAAGTCAATCCTACTATGTTGTCCCTCACCATAACATGGTGAGGGATGTATGCACATGAATATTTCCCCTTCGGCTAAAGTCCCTAACCAACATAAGAAGCTGAGCAACATG
The DNA here is from genome assembly GCA_012931725.1 of Litsea cubeba. Classification (NCBI taxonomy): domain Eukaryota; kingdom Viridiplantae; phylum Streptophyta; class Magnoliopsida; order Laurales; family Lauraceae; genus Litsea; species Litsea cubeba. The sequence continues at coordinate 133,915,280 of CM022945.1, forward strand.
TCGGTATAGTTGCTATTTTTGGAGAAATTTAAAAAACAGACTAAGGTTTTTTCAGAGTTAAAAAAAAGGGACACTAAAAACCATATATTTAAAATAAGTGTCTAAGTTTTCCAACATTCTTTCAATTGGGTCTTTTCCCACCAAACCCTTTGCCCTCAAAGAGCATCTAATTGCACCCCTCCCTATTTTTCTTTGCACACCCACCATTTTAAAAAAAATTATTACGAATATACCCTTGTGGTAAATCCCCAAACTACCCCTTCTCTCCTCTCCCCTTCTCCACCTCCTTATCCATCTCATTTCCATCGCCCAGCAGCATCAGTACCATTGTGCCCTCCGCCGCTATGCCCTCCTCTCTCTCCCCCCCTCCGGCGGTAGTGCTGTCGGAAGGGGCGGTGTTGACTAGGGTGGGGGTGAGGTTAGTTTTTTTTTTTTTTTTTTGGGAGGGGGGGGGGGGGGGGGGGGGGGGGGGGGTGTTTTGCATTTAGAAGCTCTCTTGTCCCTCGACACTTTCCCCTCTTTTTTTATTTAATGACTAAAATGCCCTTTCATTCTTTCCTTTGTCTTCTTCGCTCCCTTTTACCTCTTGCTCACTTCCCCTTCATCAAAGACCACCGGCATATAATTAGATTCATTTGTAAGAGTGCCTTCATGTACATGTAAGGGTGTAAATTGGCTGTGCCAGAAGCTTTTAGGCCGGCCTAGCGATGTCGTGTCGTGCCCTAGTCAGCTGGGGTTTGGTCCAGTGTGGCCCACGACACGGCTTAGGTCATGTCGCGCTAAGCCATGCCGCCCACGGGCCAGCCTACATGCATCATTTTTTTTTTAAATCTTTTTTATATAAATTGAAAGAGACTTTATAGACTTTTAAGGGCTCTCAACTTGAAATAAAGTCGAGTTTATTAAAAAAAATGCACAAACATTGATGCTAATTTACAAATGAAAAATAAATCTTTAATTATATTAAGTTTTACATTTTATTTACATAAAAACTTAAAATTTTATATATAAATGTCATGTCGGACAGTGCTGGGCCATGTCGTGCCATGCATCGGCCTAGGCACCCTGGCCCAGGCACAGATAAAACTTGGGCCGTGTCGTGCCGTGTCATGGCCCAGGGCTCCCTAGCCCAGTACAGCCCATCCTTTGGGTCGTGTCATGTCGGGCCAACCTAGTCAACGTGGTGAATGGCCTGCCCAATTTACACCCCTATGTAATTGCCTTGTGCACAAACAAAAGAACATAAAGAATGCAAATAGAGAGGTTGGTAGTTTCTCATATACCGTATTCTTTGCTTTCCTAATATATGCAGGGTATATGTCTACTGCCGGGTGCTTTCTTAATATGCAACACTAAATTAATCATTTACAATCCGGCATGGATACAAAATGCAGGGGCAAGTCTCCACTTTAACATGTGACCCAAAACTCTGACCCCATGGTTTTGACATTTAGCCAATTGAAGCAGGGTAGGCTAGTAAACTTGGTAACATGATGGGAGTCTCATATTCCCAGCATATAGGCCTGTCAATCGGACAGGCGGGCCTGGGCTTGGGTTGTCCAATCCAGCTTCGAAAATTGAACGGGTCTGCAGGGGGTTGTCCAATCTCACCCCTAAATTAAACGGACCTACGTCAAATCCCATCTCGTGCGGGCTCGGGCTTCCCACGATCTTGAACATAAACTAAACATTCTCTAATTATTCATATACTGTCACCCGACACCCGGTGTGAATCGGACTTTAAACTCTCCTCCTTTTTTCCGGGCTTGGCACCGCCGATGCAATGCAACAAGTAACATGGCGGAGTTAAAAACATGCACTTGGCATGTACGCTGACAAAAACTTTTATTAATATAGTATGATTGTCATAAAAAAAATATACAACATATCCCATAACATGTCACGAGTCACGAAACAAAAAATCTAAAACATAACTGATGATGTAATTAACAAAGTATTATGCGTTATTAGTTATATGCATTAAATACTTAATCAATGGGGTTTGAGTGTGTAAACATAGCCACTTGGAGGGAGTTGTCAGAACATTTTGTACGGTCCCGAGTTTGCTTGATTGCATGGGTATAAACTACTATGGATGGTCTCTTTGGTTGTTTGAGCTCTTCTTTTGCTCTTTTTGGTGCATCTTTTCTTCTTTTATATAGTGCAAGTTTAGTGAGTCCTGAGAGTAAAATAGATGTGTTGATTGAAGTTGAGAACAGAGATTGGCACTATTCAACTTCGATTGAAATATCACTTGCATGAATAAATTAAAGTAATATTGCTCTCCTTTAGACAAGATTAAAAAACAAAAAACAAAAAAGAAAGGCAGCGCTTAATAAAATCAATAGCCACTAGGATTAGATCATGTAAATCCAGAGATGGCCCTGGGCTAAAGCCCAAGAAGCAGCCGCTTTAGGCCCCTAATTTTTGTCCATTTTTTGGGGCCCTAAATTTCTTTAGCCCATATAATATATAGGTCTGTAAAAAATAAAAAAAGGCTACCCAAGACATGAGAAATGACCCAATTTCTAAACAGCCCATTACAAAAGGGCCCTAAATTAATGATTTTGTGTTATATTTAAAAGTAAAAAAATAAAAAAAAGAGTATGAAACTTTGGAAATTGGAAAAGATTAGGTCGGCTATTATAGAGTAGTTTTGAATGCCAATTCACTTTCGACTTCAAAGAAATACACCCCCCCCCCCTCTCTCTCTCTCCTTATTCACAATCAAAACTGGGTCTCCCTCCTTATTCATAATTAAAACTCGGTCTCCTTATTCCCAATTAAAATTGGGTTTTTGGACTGCAAAACCATTTTTGACTTTCCATTTATGTGTTTCACCACTTTGTGCCGACGAGCCGGGAAGAGAATCAGGTAATTGAACATTCTCTCATTTTCAAGTTTCAAAGAATATTATTTTAAAAATGAGCCATTATTTTTTTCTATCTGTTCTTTTAATCTTTTTGACTTTTAAGGGGACAAGACTATTATTAACATATTTTTTCTTGTTATATAAAAACTTGTTGTATACATAAACTCAATATAAAAATAAAAGGATAAGAAAAGGTACCACTAAGTTTAACCACAATATCAATTGAATCAAATGATCTTTCGCTTATTATGAAGAAAAAAAAATCAGTTGAATCATCACATTATGAAAATACAAGTAATTCGTAGATGTGTTATGTTTGGCAAATTTGTTGATTATTGTTTATTTGATTTAATGATTTACAGATGCTCTTATGGTGTTGATTGAGTTATTGATGCTGGCCTAGCACTCTAATGTTTCGCAACCTCGGTAATTTTACCTGAATTTGAAGCTTTTGAATTTGGATTGATCGTTGGTTCTTGAGTTCTGCATTAGACTGTTTCATAGAATCATGCATCCTAGAAAGTGCCTCTAAGGGCCTGAAAAAAGAAAAAAAAAATGAAAAGTTGATGCACTTATTCAATCTCAATCAGGAGCTCTTGATAAATTTGTTGTTGCTAAGAAACAAACAAATGATTCTGTTCCAGTTGAAAACTTTGAGGATGAAGAATTTATAGATTCAGTAAATGAAGAGCATGAAGAGACACTTGATGAGGAAATTAATCAGTGGATTAATGAAAATGATAATGAGAATGATGGTAGTCAACATGAAGACCAAAATGTAGAATTTCAGCCTTCAAATGTTGATGATCTGAGTAATTGGGATAAGATGGATCAGAATTTACGAGACTTTTTAGTAGAAAGGGGTCCTAAAAGAAGAGTTGACGATGTTAATTATCCTAAAGATGATCTTAATAGACACTTCTCTTCCACACACTACATCCGGCATTTATCCAATGGAGAGAAACATGATAGAAAGTGGCTTGTATATTTGGATGTTTTGGATAAAGTATTTTATTTTTGTTGTAAGTTTTAAGGAAGAGGGAAACAAGATTTTATTGGCTAATGATGGACTTAGAGATTGGAGAAATATGAGTAAAAGGTTCAAAAGTCATGAAAGTAGTAATGAGCATCTCATGTGCATGAGTAAATGGATTGAATTAGATGTGAGACTGCACAAGAATGAAACAATTGATAAAAACATTCAAGAACAAATCAATAGAGAGAAAGAACATTGGAAAAGGGTGTTGCGAAGGATAATGACTGTTGTGAAAACACTTGCAAAAAATAATTTAGCTTTTCGTAGGGACAATGAGAAGATTTATCAAGAGAGGAATGGAATTTTTTTAAGCATAATTGAAATGATTGCCGAATTTGATCCAACGATGCAATAGCACCTTCGGCGAATTGAAAGTGGTGAGGTTCATTACCATTATCTTAGCCATAAAATTCAAAATGAATTGATACAATTGTTAGCGTGTAAGATTAAGAATGCAATCATTGCAAGAATCAAAGAAGTAAAATATTTCTCGATTATACTTGATTGTACTCCGGATGTAAGCCATGAAGAACAAATGTCTCTTGTGATTCATTGTGTGGATGTTTCAACAAGTCCAATAAAGGTGGAAGAATTCTTTTTAGAATTTTAAAGGTGGAAGATACAAGGGGGTTAGGGCTTTTCAATGTACTTCAAGAAGCGTTGAGTACTCTTGAACTTGATTTTGATAATATAAGAGGACAAGGATATGACGATGGATCTAATATGAAAGGAAAACACAAGGGTGTACAAAATAGGGTACTCAACATAAATCTTAGAGCATTCTATACACCTTGTGGCTGTCATAGTTTTAACCTTACACTTTGTGATATGACTAACTCTTGTCCTAATGCTACATCTTTCTTTGAAGTGGTACAATGAATATACTTGTTGTTTTCATCTTTGCCAAAGAGGTGGAAAGTGTTGAAAGATAATGTCGAAGGTCTCATGGCCATGCCATTGTCAGAAACACGTTGGGAAAGTCATGTGGAAAGTGTTAAAGTTATAAGATACCAAGCCCCACAAATAAGAGATGCTTTAGTTGAATTGGCCCACACTATTGAAGATCCGAAAACAAAGAATGATGCGGAGTCCTTAGCAGAACATGGAATTGGCAGTTTTGAGTTTTTAGTTGGCATGATTATTTGGCACAATCTATTATTTGTTGTTAATTCTATTAGCAAGGTTTTTCAAAACGAAGACATTCACATAGATGTTGTTTTTGATCAGTTGAAAGGGCTTATTGCATTTATTGAAAAGTATAGAGAAACTAGATTTGTAGAGGCCATGATTGAAGCTCAAGAGATTGCAGCTAGAATGAATGTTGAGCCGGCATTTCAAAAAAAATGAATCATACATAGAAAGAAGCAATTTGACAAGAACAATAGTGAAGAGGCGACACAGTCAGCTGAAAAATCTTTTAGAGTGAAGTACTTCTTATATATTGTAGATCAAGCTCTTTCATCACTTAAAAGCCGGTTCGAACAGTTTCAAGTATATGAGAAAACTTTTAGATTTTTGTTTGATTTGAAGGATTTAAATGCTACCAATGATGAAGCTTTAATGTCCTATTGTGCTAATCTTGAAATTTTTTTGAGCAATGATGTGCTTTCTGATATTGATAGATGGACTTATTTTCAGAATTGAAAGTGTTTAAAGAAGTTTTGTCAAAAGAAACAACAAAGCCAATTGATGTGCTCAATGATTTGAAGGTGATGGATGGTTGTTTTCCCAATACATGGATTGCATACAGATTATTGCTAACTATACTAGTTACAGTTGCCTCTGGGGAAAGAAGTTTTTCAAAGTTAAAGTTGATCAAGTTTTACCTTCGGCCAACCATGTCACAGGAAAGATTGAATGGATTAGCTATGTTGTCAATTGAGAAGGCCATGGTTGATAAGATTGATTACGCAGCTTTGATTAGTACATTTGCAGCAAAAAATGCTAGAAGAGTAGTGTTTAATTGAATTTGAAGTGATGTAATGACTATTTGTTTTTCTATATATATGTTTTGAATTTTGGTAATGATTAATTTATGACCCATTTTTAAGCTAATTTTCGTATACAATATATAGGGGGGGGGGGGGGGGGCGTGGGGTTTTGAAATCTTTGCTTTAGGCCCCAAAAGTCTTAGGGCCGGCGCTGTGTAAACCTATAATCATAAGATTGAAGTTGAGGATAGAGATTGGCACCATTTAACTTCAATTGAAATTAGTGAAATTATATTTCAGGCTGGGCATGCTCTACCCATTCTCAGTCCCATTTTGGTCGAGCTTTCAAATAATTGTCCAAGCCCAGACCACTAATAACAAATTTTTTTAAAAGTCCTGTGGTTTCGGGCTTGGGCCGGGCTGAATACCCATTTTAACGGGCTAAATTGACAGGCCTACCAGCATAGTTAAGACGTGCATATTATATATGAGCAAGGCTCCCCTAAGTTCGAGCTTAGGAAGAAAATTCCATAAGCTCGTGCTTGTGGGGCCCACCTTTAGTCCATCCAAATGGACCAAACATATGACCCACTTAAATTGCATATGTCCACCAACTTTCGGTAAGATCCGAATTTACTGAACCGTTGAATTAACTATATATCAATCTGAATGGATTGTTGACCATTAAACTCTTGGGCCCATATGGAGATGATAGAAATTACGGTTGGGGCTGATTTTTTGCAAGGAGGAAGATCTTAGGGAGTCCTTGAAATCCCCTCCTACCCCTATCTCCAAGTGGGCCCCACCACACACTTGAGCTTACCTTATCCTAAGCTTGAGCTTAGGGGAGGCTTGCTCATTATATATATATATATATATAGTGAGGGGTAAACTTAATGGGGCCACCTAGGGCCCCACTGATCATGGGACTCGTGGGGGATGGAAAGAGACATCTTTGATGGGCCCATATATCAAGTTTGGGGTCAATCTCATGCCTCTAACCCCTTCATTTGTGGCCCGCAAATTTAACAACTTTATATTAAAGAAAAAAAATCGACCATCGATCCAACGGTCCAATCCATTCGGATAGGTGAAAATTCAATTGACACAATTTAATTGAGGGGGTCCCATGTGTGTAGATGGTTTGGATGTATCATAAAATTGTCCCTATTATGTTGTCCCTAACCATATAATGGTGAGGAATGGAGCACATTAAAGCAATAAGATTTGTTTTACCATGTAGGCCGGTATTCAAAAAAATGTGAAAGAAAAAAAATACAAGGCTTTGATGTAGGCCCCTCCCCCAAACCGCTAATAAGAAAGCTACCATATGATAATTGGGAATCCCCTAAGATTTCTCTCTTAAACTAATCATATCTCTCTTAAAGAAGTTCAGTTATGTAAATTACCTCTTTCAACTCAAATCTTAATTCCTAACATCAAGATAGGGAACATCATCCCCCAAAAAAGCCATCCTTGAACTCAAATCTTAATTCCTAAAATCTCTCTTTAATGATAGGGAACATCATCCCCGAAAAAAGCCATCCCAACGGATCCCTCGCTAATGCATATGCCCTAATACATGCAAATACTTATACATGCTTACTACCTTTAAAAAATACATGAGACCCACCTTTAAACACAACATTAAACACCTTTAGGAATTAAGTTACGAGGCCCACCTTCAGATTTTAGATCATGTGTCTCCTTTTAGGATTTATAGAATTCCAAAAGAAGCTATGGTTTCATCCATGGCTAGATGAATGGCTCAAATGACAAACGGATGACACTATCATTCAAGATCGGCAAATACGAGGGGGCACAATATAGCTAGATGGGGCCACATGATCTGTGTGCCAGTGGGTTCCACCAAAAGTCCAACAGTAGACCATGCAAACTGCAAGATGAGCCCTTCTTTTGGACGTGGGCAGGGCTATCTAAGGGCGGCAAGTTACAACAAGGCCAAAGTTTTTCATGGGCCATGACGGTTTTAAACATGACTCACGAGACTTTAATTCAGATTTGAGCCTACATCGAAACATCTGTCTTGTTGCATCATCTGATGGTTCATAGCCAAGGACACTAATTTTTTTAGGTACAAGGATCAATCATGTACACTTGACCTAGATCATCTGATGGTTCATGGTGGAATACTTGTACATGCTGACCACCTTTAAAAAATACACAGGAGACAAACCTTTAAACACAATTTGACACAACTTTAGGAATTAGGATATGAGACCCATTTTTAGAATCTACATCATGTGACCCCACCGAGGCTCCCCGAAACTACGTCAATAAGGGCCTGCTGTCTGATTGTTCAACTGAACACACCTTTAGAAATTAGGATATGAGACCTATCTTTAGATGTTTCATCATGTGATCAGGCCTAGGCACCTTGGAACACCACTATCCTATGTCCAATTGATCAAGTCATATTAACCCCATTTAATTTAAGAACTCTTTTATATCACATTATTATATATAATATATATGTGCAAATGTTGTGTTGCCCTGTGTCTCTATACTCTCATAGTTTCTATTAAATAATAAGACAAATTATGAAATGCTGATTCTTATTAGAGGGCCCAGACTAAACACGGGCCTTTGTTGCTAGTTTTCAAGTCTTAACAAAAGTAAAAGCAAGAGCGAAAGCTTTGTTTAATGATTTAAAAATTCAACTGGGCGGGTGCTCTATGTTTTATATGGTGCTTTATGAATTAAAAAAAAAAACCATAGAACATTTTTATGAGCGCATGTCCTCCTCTATATGGTTTATAAGCTCGGCTTCTGTGATCATGAACATTTTTTCTTCGGACATGTATGTATTGTAAAACTTTGTATAAGCCATAAGGGATCGACCCGTGGGTCCTCAAGTTGAAGTATCACACCTAAACACATACATGCACGCGCACACACACACAAAAAATTAAAATATATATATAAGTTCCCAACTAATAATTAATCAGTTACAGGCTACTTTTATCTAAGCATCCTCTCGGTCGTCACAGATCCTCTGAGTGGTCTGCGTGCATGGCAGGCTATCCTCGGTGATGTGGAGGAGGAATTTTTTTTTTTTTTCTGACTGAAAAAATCGTATTATAAAAACCAGAGAAAGTTCTAAACATACAAGACCCCGCTAGAGAAGCACAAAAGATAACCTCAAAACACTTGATATCTTTTATTATTATTATTATCATCATCATCATCATCATTATTTTAAGCTAGATGAGTGAGTAATACCCTAATTTGTGAGACAATTTACGCGTGAGATGGACATCCTTGCCACTGTGTTAATCTTAACATTTCTATGTAATGACACACAAATTGTTAAAGAACTTCTCCACATAGTGTACATGTAAAGGAGAGGGTGGGTGTCCTTAACCAATGATTTGGTCATGATATCGAAGTGTTTGGATGCAAGTAGATCAGAATGTAGGGTCCACCTATATCAAACCAGTTCAAACACTTTGAAATGGAATTGGTCCTATCAACATTGGCCATCATTCATGCTATCACAATATGTCAATATATACATGTTCAGATAGCTACTAAATTTTGAGCCCCTGAAATTTAGAACTGATTGGATTGAATAAAGCAGACCCCTATGCACATTCAATCTAAAACAGTAATATAGTTGCGATGCATGCAATGTGCCCACTAGAATCCCGGATGTAGTCTTTATCTTCTCATCCATCTAATTGGAAGGCTTATCGATGGCACAACAAGCTCATATAAAGGAGCGGATTTCAAAATTTGTACTGCTATGTCATATGGTCTCTCTCAAAATTTCACTCCAACGGGAATTTCCTCTCCGTCTAAAATGATCAATAATTTTCTATTTAATGTATCTCATTAATGGTCAATAATGGGCTCAACATATGTTGAAGATAAATTTGGTAAGAGCCAGAATTAGGAGAATTTATTTTGGATGGTTTAAATTTTTAATTCACAAGATGCGCATTGAGGAGCCTCACAAATTTCTTCTCCCTCCAAGCATCCAAATTTGGAGGTAACAGGTGGAAATAGCCTTCTCACCCTCTCCTTCGCATGGGCATTGGGAGAAATTTTCAATATGATAAAAGTGATTTAACCATTAGATTAATTTAATTAGGTTTGAAATATGAAGTCAAGTTTTCATGAGGTTGACCATACCATGGTTTACACAATGATTCTACTTTGATTTGCAGCAATGGCCAATGTTTCAAATAAAAAGAAATCCCCAAAGAAAAAAAAGATGTTGTTCAACCACTTAATAGTCCAACTGACAGTTCAACCCTGAGCCCATGGATTATTAATACATTATCTAAATTTCAAGTAGATCAGAATGATATCAATTATTAAATTGGAGTGAAATTTAATGTATTTACAGAGAAAGAACTCATGCACCTAATGAAATTGGCATGAAGGCCATAAGCTGTCAAAGTTTGGACAAGGCATCTTTATCATGAGCCATCAACTACATCATCTCTTTCGGCCATAGAAATTAGCTAGAATCTCATGATCAACCTGTCAACACAACAACAATATTTAAATGTGGGAATTAATGTGTTATTTCATCTCTTCATTTTCAATTTTAGAAAAGAAGTAATACATTGGAAGGCTAGATATAACTTTCTCTGTATATCTCTAAACTTTATCTAGCATAGTTGCATTACTTTTTTTCTCATCAATCCGAGTAACAGATCAACATAACTAAAGTTTCTTTCATTAATTTATGTTAAAATCCATTAATGTCTTTGCTTTTAAAATTTTATTGAAACATCTGCTTGTCATGGGCGTGCAACCTACCAATTTGGATTCCATTAATTTTGTTTTCAAAGAAAATATGCATACTCTCTATTTGCCTGGTAAAAAATTCATGTAGTTGCACAGTTGTTTGCATTGGTCTTTCTTTGCGTTAGTTAATTTAGAAATGTCAGGATTTCAAGTATCATGAATAGTTGGGAATTTGTAGATGGGCGCATCTCATTACAATCTGACATCGCAATTTGAGATGTGCCATTGAGTAATTCAAGCAATTTGATTAAATTGACCAAGTTAATGTTTTCCATGTTATGATGTCATTAAATCAATGAAAAGCTTAGTCCTAACCCATAAATTCCTATTTCTCAAGTATGAAACTGCAAAGGTGGTATGAGATTATCTATTACCTACCTTTTTCTTTTATAACCCAGGAGTGTTTGGCCTTGAGCCCAAGAGACTCTCGGTTCCTAAGAACTAATTTCTAGGGGCACATACAAACCCTCTTATTTCCCACTATTTTATTGCACACGTGAAGTTGAAATTGTCTTAATCACCAATTACCAATAAAATCAAATCGAGAGGTCCATCCCACAGATTGTGGATGTATTGTCAAACCACATTAGTAACATTGTTCTCCTTCTTGTCAGTATGCTTGATAGAATGATCTTCTCTATTTTTCCATTTTCTTTTCTAAGAAAAATAATTTAATTTGTTCCGCTTAAGGATAGTGTGGGTGGAGTCACAAAGAATCTTTCTTAGATTGATTAATTAGAAATGTATAGTTGCATCTGAGTGATGATGAATTGATAGATGAATTAGGACCATAAAACTTGAATTTGAGGTAGTCTAGACTAAGTTTAGCAAAAAATTAAATCAGTCTTTAGTACAGCTGAAACATTTAAAAATAACTGATCCATTTTGTTAGTACATATATTAGTAGATAAATGTTTAATTATAATTTAGAAAGTATATGTTATTTGGATGATGTGTTAAAATTGGATAATCTGAAATTGGTAGTACTTTCCCCTCTTTTTTTTATGCTAATAGGTACCTTTGTGTACTGTTGCTACAAAGATTGATATATATTGAATTGCATCAACACTTGCATCAACACTGCCATTCACACTCTCACTGTCATACACCAGCTCTTGCCTCCTTTTTTTTTTTTTTTTCATGTTATTATACTTAATTGTTATTGACATGTGCTTATTATACACCAGTTCTTGCCTCTTTTTTTTTTTAATATCATTAAACTTAATTGGTATTGAACTGTGCTTATATATTACTGTAACCGCTCCTTTTTATGGTTTTTTTTTTTTTTTCAAAAATCCAGTAATGGACCAGAACCAGAACCAGAACCAGGATCAAGAGAAAGCACTGCACCGCCAAATGGTGGATGAAAGGCGGTGCTTATTCTGCAAAATCAAATATCCCAAAGATACCCCACCAAAATTCAGTACGCTGAATGGGCTAAAAGATCATAACAAGAGGGCCCATAAACATGTTAGCATCACTTGTACCACATGTCAGCAAGTGTTTGGGACCCACCCAGAGAAGGTGTTTCATGACGATGCGATGAATCATTGAGGTAACCTTTTCTCCCTCTTATTTTCATAATCTAAAAAATGACCCACTATTTTCTATTTATTTATTTATTTTTTTTGCAGGCTATAACTATGCTGGAGTCGTGCTGTTTTTCTTATGCATATCAGATATTTCAGACTCTATTTTACTATCTTGATATTTTAGGCTCTATTTTACTATGCTACTTCACATTATAGTACTTTCTATGCTTATTATTATTATTATTATTATTATTATTATAATGATGAAGAAATGAAGATTTTGAACCATTTATATTGGTTGGGCAATCAGTATAATTATATTTATAGAGTTATTTGGGTCATTTAGAGGTGCTTGGCATTTTAAGATTGCCTTGCTGCATTATTATCACTGAATGGGAATTTGATGTGTAGTGTTTGTTCAGATCAACATAGTAACAGGTATTTGACTAATACATTTCCTGTTTATATTACGATGGGATTAAACATAGGCCCAACATTGGCACTATGAATGTATGTAATGATATGTTTAACGGGTCCCCGCTTTAATATTGGAGTGTCATGTCATAAGGCCGTTGATCATGGTATATGTTATTTCATGATAACTTTTGTAGCATAGAATCATGGTATATGATCACAAGATTGAGTTCTTAAAGGGGCCAGCACCTAATCCAACGTGAGATGGTTCAATTCCCAGCCAATGTTGGCTTCAAACGAATTGGGCACCACAGGCACAATACCCATTAATCACTCAACTTAGCTAGAATCACTCAACTTAGCTAGAATCACTCCTACCATTACAGTGATTGTATCAAAGAAAATTGTTAAAAGTGCCATATCCATTGCAATATGTGATCATCCATTGTGGTATGTCAAAACAATCTTTTCCAATCACTTTGAGGTGCATGGTAAAACTAAGAATGGTAGAATTAAAAATGAGTTATTTTCGAGAGTATTTAAGTTTAAAAATGAGTTGCTTTCGAGAGCATTTAAGGGTAGCAAAAATAAGAGATAAAATTTAAAAAACCCGTTTGAAATGGTTTGGCCATGTCCAACATAGGAAAAAGTTTAGTCGTAAAGGTTGATGGCCTACCAAGAGAAATGGGTAGGCCAAAGAGGATGTAGATGGAGGTCATAAAAATTAATACGAAAAAGTCTAAATTATCTAAGAATTTGGCTAAAGATAGATACGAATAGAAAAACAGAATTCGTAAAGCAGACCCCAACATAATTGGGACAAGACTTTGATGATGATGATGATCAAGAAAGTCTTGTCCAAACAATTTTTGGGTCAGCTTCTGTCTCTACTCTGATCTTTCGAAAATGCTACAAGTAAAATGTTCATGTCGCCCACTAGAAAATATGGATTAATTAAACAGATGTGTCTGTCACAAGGACACTCTAGTCATCCTAAAAAACTATCCGTAGCTTGGGTAAGCATGTATAAAAATGCTTAGATCATGAAATATGCAGATCAACAAAAGCAAATCCAAACCAACACAAACATGTGAGAAATCAACCTATAAAAACCTGACCGCATAATGCAATATAGAAGCTATTCCAAACCAAAATCAAGCATGTGAAATCAATGTTCTTGGGCCCTCCTACAAGAAAATGTAGGCCTACTTATCTCATCAATGTAGAAAAGTGTAAATGCAGATCATGATATGTGGATAACATTTGCCAAAAGATTTCGAATTCCATCTCTGACCTTTTGAATCAACTCCAACTCTCCCACTTGATTTGTTCAAGAATTTAGGACAACAACCAAAAAATGCACATCATCATGTAAGCCATACAAGCAAATAATTTTATGTGAAATGCCCATAGAGAGTAATGGAGTATCATTTCAAATTCCATCCCTGACCTTTTGAGTCAACTCCAACTCTCCCACTTGATTTGGTCAAGAATTTAGGGCATCAACCAAAAATGTGCCATGTAAGCCATACAAGCCAATAGTTTTATGTGAAATGGCCATAGAGAGCAATGTACTTCGTGGATAGATTTCCTGGAATTGACTCAAGATAAAAGTAACAAAATATTGACCTCTTCGTAAGCAATAGTTTCCAGGCATGACTGTATATTTCCCCACATTTTCCCTTTCGACTCTTAACCCTATTTTCAACTCCAGCAGCTTCATAATGCTTTGAAATCAATTAATGTTTTTCTATGAGCACAATCTCACAGTGGCTTGCTTTTGCATGGAACTGCATCACTTTTGTGTTTGCATTTCTAACTGGTAGCCTGCCAAGAAAAAAAGGGCAGGCTGAATAGGCATAGATGTAAATAGTAAGGTTAAATCTAAAGATGTGCAATCTATCTGAGGATTTGGCCTAGGACTGAATGGAGAAACTGAATTTATATAGCAATTGGGACGAGACTCTGATGATGATGACGACTTCTAATTGCAGCTTTGGTGTCAGGTAAGTGATCTTCAAGTCATTTTTCTTCTTCTACCAAAAGACCTTTTTCATTTTTCTTAATTTCCACTTACCATCGGTCATACCCTACCAAGGCGAATCATTGTGTATCTTTCAAAAAGAAATTGCTTAAGCTATGAGATCAAAATGCAAGAAGCAAAGATTCAATGGAATGACAAGAAACAAAACCACACACCTCAACACTTCAATACTTGATACTCTTTTTGTTATCATTCCGAGTTTTTAGAAAGATCATCTACTCTTTTTCTAGTGTTTCTGTCATTTTCTTATTCCCTGAAAGATAAATACAGTCAGCAACTGACCACCATTTCCATTTGCTCACTAGATTTTGAAAATACAGAAAAGGGACTAGATGCTTTTTATTCTACTCTAGGAGAGAGGGAAATAGGTGGGAACGTATTTTCATTTTGCCAAATTTAGTTTTTAATTGAAATATTGTCCCCTGACTTCATGCGTTTAGTTTCAGAAACTTACACTTGGTGATAATGTTAGCGATATTTAAGTCACTCCAACACAAAGGCTCCTCGAATTAATCATTTTATCTTCAAGTTGAAATGTGATGCACCAAAGTTATTGTCAGTAGGTTTGGATGCACACCAAGATGTAGTTCAGATGCCCAATTGGGTTTCACCTTGCAGAGTAGTACTTCATAAGCTATAAAATAGGTCACCTCATGTAGTCATGTTCGAGGGGACCACCGGCCACGTCAACTACAATACAAGGGATGGAAAGGTTTACACCGACAGATCTATGCCAATAAAATGAAAAGGTTCGTGTCAAACTATATTGGAGGGATGGGACAACTGATTTGCACCCAACTTAATTTCTGTTATAAGTCATATTAGGGAGTTTTATGTAATTAGTAATTACTACAGGAGTTTTTATATAAAAACAAAGAATTAAGTTTTTCAATAAATAAGTATGGTTGTTTAGCCTAAAAAGGTTACGATTAATACTTCTTGACTCTCTCTATGACGTGTGTTTGTGTGTGTTGTGTCATGTGTGGAAGGTCCTATGAGGACCGACCTCACTCCTTGATATAAGGACTAATCCATGGCACCACGTCGTTCGTTTAAAGGCGTGATCCAACGGTCTAGGCGGGTTCTTTAAAAGTCATTAGAGGAAAATGAAAATAAAAAAACAACAAAACCCCGCCCTAAATTCCCCCTACGAAAGACGAACCCAAAGCAAAGGGCGATCGCCTTCTCCAGCCTTTCTTCTTCAAGTCTCTCTCATTCGACAGCCTATTTTGCATTCTCTTCACTTCTCCGGTCACGATACGGCCTCTTCCTTCGACAGGGAGCTCTCTCTCTCGCCCAGTGCCATCTCCCACACTCCCTCTCGACGGTCTCGTACTTGGAGCTCTAAGTTCGCCATGGCACGGCCTCTTACTCGACATGAAGTTCTATTTCTCTCCCTTTCCACACACACACACACATATATATATATATATATATATATCCAAAAATGCCGCTTTTCCGCCCTTCTTTTTTTTTGGCATGGGACCAACCTTGGGTCAATCTAGTCTTTTCACACACACTAACCCACCATGAATAGTCACAAGTGTTGATATACATTGTTGTGTTGTTCACTACTAGCTCGAGCTTTTGGTGTTACCATGTTATTAACATGGTATCAGAGCCAAAGGTCACGAGTTCGAAACCCCTGAGAGGCATGTTACTATGTTACCTCCATCTGTTGTTGGATTTTGAATTCGAACGACTTCCCATTAGAGAGGGAGTGTTGATATACATTGTTGTGTTGTTCACTACTAGCTCGAGCTTTTGGTGTTACTGGTTATTAACAACAAGTCCAAATTTAACACTCATCCACCTTTTCCTCACCATTGGATTGAAATCATAAGAAAATGAAGCCTCTAAAACCACTAAAGTTTAGGGCCATGGATCAAAGGGTTATGATGATCTTACAGAGTCTAAGTTTTGCACATAGGTAGGTCTCATATAAATCTTTCCATCCAACGAACTTCCATGATCATCATGCATTGCAGTGGGTCCTACGAATAGGTGCATTTTTCTCCCAAAAAACACCCGGCATTTTCTAGTGCTACCCTAAATATATATATTCTTTTTTCTCTTCATCCATTAATCTTTTTTGTATTTTCTCATTAAACCCTAGATCTATACATATCTAGGATCCTAACTTGATATCAAAGCATAAAATAAAGAAGAAAAAGGCATGCATAGAGATCTACTGGTCCATATTTGAGGTTTCTTGAAGGTTAAAAGAGGTATAAACCTGAGCCGAATAAGAGTACATGTTTGGTTGGGTCGTCCAAGTACGGTGAAGAGTCGATGGCTGAGTTGACTGGGTGCAATACTGGAAGGAGTCTGAAATCAATCTCTTAGGGTTAGAGATTGATGATTCTAATTGTCAATTAGGGTTATTGAAAATCTTTTTTTTTTTTATAATTGCAGTAAGGGTTCTAGACAATTCTTTTGAAGAATTCCAAAAGAACAGCCAACCTTCCACTCTACCATGGGAGGCAGACAGAATATTATAAAAGGACTTAACCAAGAATTGACCTTTAACATCAGGTTTCCAAACTCTATCATCCGATGTACCAATAGACAAATAAACCTTGTCAAGCATGCCAAGCATATCTGCAACGTTAGAAACTTCCTTATTAGTCAGGTTCCTTTGGAAAGAAGAATCCCAAACTACATTACCACCCACATTTCAAAAGATTCTAACAAAAGCTTGTTTTCTCCTATCCAGCAAAAACAGGTTAGGAAACTGATTAGACCACACCATTCACCATTCCTCATACCAAAATCTAACCCGTTGACCATCACAAATCCTATAATGAATACAACGAGCAAATTCCACTGTAAAAGAAAGAATAGACTTACAAGAACCAAACATCTTGTAACCTGGCTTGGAATATGCCAACCATCATTTTCCAACTTGTATTTAACATATATTTACGAAGTAAAACGCTCCTCCACAACCCTTGGCCACCCCTACACTCAATAACCACTTTCCCAACAAAGGCTTTGTGAACCTCATCAATAGAACGAATGCCCAAACCACCTTAAACTAAAGGTTTACACACTAACTCCCATTGAACCAAATGATATTTCCCTTTATCAACAGAATTATTCCAAAGGGAATCCCGTTGAACTTTTTAAATCCTTCACAAAACACTTTTAGGGCATTTGAAACAAGATGAAATAAATAGGGATGCTTAACTGAACTGATTTGATTACAACAACACAACCTCTGATAGACAAATACCTTTCCTTCTATGAACTTAATTTGGGCATGTAACCTTCACGCATATGTTTTTATTTACACTGTTTGTCCACTAGCACCATTTTCACATTATTTACGCATGTTCTTCATTTTGCCTCTTTTTTTTTACGACATGAGTAAATGTGATAAACTCAATTTTGTAAATAATATTTAAATAGATTTGAATTCAATATTTAAATGAACACTTTCAATGTATTTAAATTCCATACAAAGTTACAAAAAGACAAGTCCATTTCAACTATTTCAATATATTTCAAAGGCAGCATATTCCACAGACACATAAATTTCATAGGCATCTTATACTTCATCCACAGAATATACTATTCAAAAAAGAGATATACTATGTCAAAAATAAATATCTGGCCTACTCAATGTTACCAAATTCGTTGTTTTGGGTGCTGAACTCCAAATTGTTCAATTCCAATAAATCGCTATTCGATTCGATGAGGTTCGGAAATCTTGAAATCCCTGATTCGTTGCTGTTCGATACTGTTGTTGAGGAAGATGACAGTACATTCTGTTTCGTATTGTCCGCCTTGCAGTAGCATCTTTCTCTCCCTTCTCTTTCGGGGTTGAAGAAGAAAGGCATCACGTTCTAAATATATATATATATATATAAAAAAAAACCCTTATTTCTTAGAAGAATAACGATGCTGCCATTCTTCTTTGATGAGGCAGTCCACTTAGGAATAAATTCATCCATGACCCACTTTTGACATGCAATGGGATTACACCTCCAACTCAAACTCACCATCAGATTGACTGTGTCTAAAGATGTGATTTTAGCTTTTTTTAGTCACATTTTTTTTTTTACTTTAACTAGTTAATGGTAAATATAATCATGATTGAAGTGAAATCTAAATTTACATACTCAGTTTTTCAGTGGGGCTTACTAGTATTGGAGTAAACTTTGATAATGTTCCATCCAATAGTTTGGGTGTTGATTTTGAGCCATTCAGATTTTTTGAAGATGGGCCCAACTGCATAATTTCACTTCTCTCATATAAAAGTGTTAGCGAGATGCTCAAAATCAATACTGATAGTTGGATATCTGTATAGCTACCTGGATAAGACACATAAGATGTGATTGTGCTGAATTTAAATTTTATTTAATCATTATATACAATTTTCATGAATTGTCATTCTTATATAAATCTTTACAACATTTAAGAATTTTTGCAAGACATATTTATTCGCCAACCTTATTGAATTATATATCCGAATTAGTACATCGAATTTTTCGAACTCGAACTACGAATTAAGCGAATTGTAAAACGAATCAAATGAGTCTACTCCAACGAATTTCCGAATTTGATTAAGTGCCGAACTACGAATTCGAATGCGAATCCATCGAACTACGAATCAGGTAACTATGGGCCTATTCATTTTGAGCACTCCAAAACAAAAACAAAAAAATAACATAATAAGACTCTTGTTCAAACTCTACCAAAACCAACAAAATAAGGTAAAAAAGAAATAACTCTAGAAAGTATACAGATTCACTAATAAAAAGGTCAAGAAACATAAACACAGAGCCAACAATCAAAATCTTTGAAAACTCCCACTAAAGCAACAACTCTGCTTATCTCACTGTTACTGCAACAACAACTGAGCCTTATCTCACTGTTATTGCAACTTGAAATGGGTCTAATCTTACTGTTACTGCACGTAAAATTTAGCCGTCCCATATTGTATCACATCATTCTAAAAAATATCAGTTACTGAAAAAGTCCGCATAAGAAAAGACAGCCTGTTGATTACAAATTCTCAGTTACACTTACCAGTATGTCCTAATTTTGAAACTTCTAGTCAAACCCATAGGATGAGAGAGAGAGAGAGAAGAGAGCGCCAAAAGTTTCCAAAAACCTTAGCCCCATTCTCAATATATGTAAGTTACAATCAAAACCATCCAATTCATGACCAAAATCTGGATGATTAAGAACTTACAATTATTTGAATTAAAAGACTGGAATCAAATGGTTAGAATTGTTCACCAGGTAGACCTCCACAACTCAACAATTCATGTATTTGATTTACCTGCATGCTGTATATGCAAGAGGTGTACTGTTTTATTTATAGTAATTTACTACTTGAACCAATTAGGTGCTTCCACCTTATTAACCAAATGGTTCAAAATACACTGACGTTTTGCATTGGCTCTGACCAAACTTTTGTTGTTATCAAAGTTAGGCCCAGCATCAGATTCACATGTCTTCTACATTTGCTATTCAATGGTGGATAAATCTCTGGTTCAAGTGAAATTTGGGTTATCAATAATCCAAAGTATGTCTGTTCTTTTTAACAATCTGGTCTAAAAGGATATGTACTAAAATAAATTTTCATTCACAACTTATGTGCAAGATCATTTTTATCTCTTTCATATTGCTGCTATTTTTTGGGGGAAAATTTAGAGCTGTCTGGTTTTGTAAAACTAGAGCAGAGAGGGGACCGGTGAGGGTGAGAGAGAGAGAGAGAGAGCAACATCGGGGGTGGAGAGATTCTTGATCAAAGGTTATAATTTCCTGACAAAGCACCAATGAAAATGTGGGCAGCAACAGAGGCTCCGGCCACAAATGCATTGGCAGAGAGAGAGAGAGAGAGAGCCAAAAAGGATAGGGTGTGGGAGAGAACACCTATAGGGAGAAACCACTAACGATTGGGTAGGGTCTTCTGCCGAGCAGGAGAGCATTTGGCACTTCAGGTTTCGAAAGCGAAGAGACTTTTGGAGAGAATGAAAGTACCGTTGGAAAAAAATAACAAAAAACTGAGAGAATTGGGGAAGAGGGGAATCAAAATATCAAATGCATACCATACTCGTAATGGGAATATTGTCTGCCATTTTTTATATGCCTTGCTTACAAATGTGTCGGGGTGGTTTTTCATTGGCCATCTCATGAGGTGATCAAATTTTGGGGCTCATTTTCATGTCATTTACACACCTCCTTTACACATTACATACGTAAATGAGCGCATACAAACATGACTGATGCGTCACCATTAAACATGTTCCTCGATTACAATGTTAATGGGTGCAAACAAACAATCCCTTATGGGCAAAAGCATTTGCCAAACAAGCAACATCACCATGTCCCATCCGAACACCAATCAATTCACATTTTCCATAATTGATTTTCAAGCCCGATAACAATCAGACCAATTTAGAATAAATGTCAAATTATTCACCTGAATTAAAGAAGCATCACAAAAAATAATAGTATCATCTGCAAATTGTAAATGGGTTACCTCACAACTGTCATCATTAATGGCAAATCATGTGATTGAACTCCTTTATTTAGCTTTCTCCATTAATGCAGACAAAGCTTCCGCCACTATAACAAAGGCATAGGAGATAAGGGATCTCCATGCCAAAGGCCTCTCTAGAACTTTTAAAGTAACCTTCTGGAGATCTATTCACCAAAACAGAAAAGTGAGACGACAAAACACAACTATAAATCCATTCTAGCCATTTCATACCAAATCCCTCATATATTGAAGAAACCCCCAATCCACCATATCATAAGCCTTCTCAAAACCTAACTTACAATTTAAAATAGGACATTGTTGTTGATTCCTCGAATCAATACACTCATGGGCAATGAGAACCCTGTTGGAAAAATGGCTAAGAGAACCCACCTTTAGGCTATCTTTGGGCCAAACTAAAAGTGGGACCCACTTATAGTTTTAGGTGAGAATACATGGGAATGTAATCTACTCCATGAGTAGACTAATGACATGTATTGGGTTGCTCTAATCCATTAAGGAGTGAATGAGAAATTGCCTCCTAAACAATACTACTTGAACATGTTAAACATGGAAAGAAAGGGAAGTGGAAAACTTGCTTCCCACATTACTTGAGAGCAATACATTTCTTTGGTATAAATATGTTTACCTTAGTGGTATAAGATGAGCCCCAAGGGGCATCCCACTTTTGTGGAGGAGGGAGGACGTAGATCTTTGTTGGGTCACCACCGGGTCACCACCACACACGCGCGCCCCGCCCCGCCCCGCCCCGACCCGGGCCTGGGCTTGGGCTTGGGCTTCACGCGCGGGTCGGGCCTGGCTCGGCCCACTACCCATTTAATTTTTTTTGGAGAAATTTTTATTAAAATAATAATTTCTTTTTTGGATTTAAATGGGGTGTGTCCAAGTGGTGTGTGTCCTTTCATTTGTGAAAGGGTGTGTCCAAAGAAGAAGCATCTGTTCACTGAACAGTCACTGTTCTGAACAGATGCAACTCCATTGAAAGGTTGCCTGCAGCAGTCTATTTAAACTCTCAATCCCATTCGTTTTTCAATCATCCAAATCACTGCAATTGTTGCATCAATTCGAGTCTGCATTGTCAGTCAAGAGAGAGTCCTGCTGTTGCACTCTGGTTCAAACAGTCACACAGTTTTGCAGTGCTGCTACTGTGTGTTGATCATTGTATCCTGGGAGACAGAAGCCACTGAAGCCTGTTAGCACCATTGCAGGGGCGAAATTTGTCTTAAGGACATAGTGTTAAACACTAGCCTTGATCTGCCTTTTACTGCGAATTTCTGAGTTTCGTAAAAGACAACAACGAAGTACTGTTATTCTGCCTTCAAACAGTAAGAGAATTTCAATTCAAAGATTACTTTCTGTGACTCTGTTTTATACTTAGTTTGATTCACTGTTGAGAGGATCTGTAATCCTAATACTGAATGTTATCACTGTGTACTCGGTTTAACAATCTTAAGACAAATTTTCCATCCATCTGAGTACACTCTGTTATAAGATTTAAATCAGTATTCCTGGTCTACATTTCTGTTACTCTTACTGCTGGTTTCTGCTTCTTCTTTTTCGGAAACTAGTCAAGTAAAACTGAGTATCTCTATCTGTTTACAGTAAGCAGACCTGTAGTCTGTTCTGTAACTTTTCTAAGTAACCACTTCGAAGTTGCTTGTTTACAGTAACCAGACCTATAGTCTGTTCTGTGCCTTTAATAAAAGTAATCAGTAAGTCTGAGTTACTGTTTACAGTGTTCTGTAATTTTTTTTTCTTTCTGAACGTAATCAGTAAGTCTGAGTTACTGTTTACAGTTCTATTACTTTAAATTCTGCAGAATTCTTTGTGGTAATTTCTGATTCTGTTATACAGTTATGTGTATTGAGAAGAATACTCCAGTCAGTACCCATGGCCCTGTTTTGGTGAACCATGGGGAGAAACCTGAGAAGTTCAATGGTACAGAGTTTAAGAGATGGCAACAGAAAATGTTGTTTTATCTCACTACCCTGAACTTGGCTAGGTTCCTCCATGAAGAAGCTCCTGCTTTAAAAGAAGATGAGACAGACAAGCAAGTAGTTGCTGCTGTAGATGCTTGGAAGCATGCTGACTTCCTCTGTCGAAACTATATACTCAATGGACTAGACAACACATTATATAATGTGTATTGTTCATTGAAGACTGCTAAGGAATTATGGGATTCACTTGACAAAAAGTACAAGACTGAAGATGCCGGAATGAAGAAGTTCGTTGTTGGCAGATTCCTTGACTACAAGATGAGTGATTCCAAGGCAGTAATCAATCAAGTTCAGGAACTTCAAGTCATTCTCCATGAAATTCATGCAGAAGGAATGTCTCTTAGTGAGTCTTTCCAAGTGGCAGCAATCATTGAAAAATTGCCACCACTTTGGAAGGATTTTAAGAACTACCTTAAGCATAAGCGAAAGGAGATGAGACTTGAAGACCTGATTGTCAGATTGAGGATAGAGGAAGACAATCGTGCATCTGAGAAAAAGGCAGGAAAAACCTTCACTGAAGCCAAGGCAAATGTGGTGGAACATGGGCAGAATTCCAAGAAGAGGAAGAACCCTTCCAACGGTCCAAAACAAGGTCCCAAAGACTTCAAGAAGTTCAAAGGGAATTGCTATGTGTGCGACAAACCAGGCCACCGTGCTAAGGACTGTCGTAAGCGCAAGGACCAAGGAAATACAAGTAAGAAACCAGCGCAGGCCAACATGACAGAAATGGACAATCTCTCCACTGATGTTTCAGACATCAATCTTTCTGCTGTGGTCTCAGAAGTCAATCTGGTTGGCAACACCAGAGAATGGTGGGTGGACACTGGGGCCACTCGACATGTCTGCTCCAATAAAGACATGTTCTCCACTTATAATGCAACAAACGGAGAACAACTCTTTATGGGTAACTCTGCCTCTTCGAAGGTTGAAGGCCAAGGACAGGTAGTACTGAAAATGACTTCTGGAAAGGAACTCACCCTCAACAATGTGCTGCATGTACCTGATATTCGTAAGAATCTGGTATCAGGCTCACTACTGAGTAAGAAGGGTTTCAAACTTGTATTTGAGGCGGATAAGTTTGTCCTCACTAAGTCTGGGATGTACGTGGGCAAAGGGTACATGAGCGATGGGCTCTTTAAAATGAATGTAATGACCATTGTACCTAATAAGAAAAATTCTTCTGCTTATATGCTTGAGTCTTCTAATGTGTGGCATGGTAGATTAGGTCATGTTAACTATGATGCTTTGCGTAGATTAGTTAATATGGAATGTTTGCCTAAATGCAGTTTTGATTCAAATATCAAATGTGAAACATGTGTAGAAGCTAAACTAACTAGAACTTCTTTTCATTCAATTGAACGAACTTCTGAACCTCTTCAGTTAATTCATTCTGATATATGTGACCTCAAGTTTGTTCAAACTAAAGGTGGTAAGAAATATTTTCTTACATTCATTGATGATTGCACAAGATACTGTTATGTTTACTTACTGAGAAGTAAAGATGAGGCCTTGGAAATGTTCAAACATTACAAGAATGAGGTTGAGAATCAACTTGAGAAGAAAATCAAGGTGATAAGAAGCGATAGAGGAGGTGAATACGAATCACCTTTTGGTGAATTTTGTTCACAGCATGGTATTATACACCAAACTACCGCTCCTTATTCACCTCAGCAAAATGGTATTGCTGAAAGGAAAAACAGAACTTTAAAAGAAATGATGAATGCTATGTTAATAAGTTCTGGATTACCTCAAAATTTGTGGGGGGATGCTATACTCTCCGCAAATTATATTCTTAACCGAATACCTCAAAAGAAAACCAATAAGACCCCTTACGAGTTGTGGAAAGGCAGAATGCCTACTTACAAATACTTGAAAGTGTGGGGGTGTTTGGCTAAAGTGGCGGTTCCTACACCTAAAAAGGTTAAAATAGGACCAAAGACAGTTGACTGTGTTTTCATTGGGTATGCTCATAATAGCAGTGCATATCGATTTATAATTCACAAATCTGAGATTCCTGATATGCATCCTAACACTATCATTGAGTCAAGGAATGCATCGTTCTTTGAACATGTATTTCCTAATAAACCCTCACAGGAATTGAGTTCTCTTAAACGAACTCAAGATACTGCTAATAGCAGTGAACAAAACCAACAAGAGATTGATGAACCTAGACGGAGTAAGAGGGCTAGAACATCAAAAACATTTGGTCCAGATTTTCTAACACTTTTGTTAGAAGATGAGCCTCAAAACTTTAAAGCAGCGGTGTCCTGTCCCGAGGCACAATATTGGAAAGAGGCAATAAACAGTGAAATTGAATCCATTTTGCAAAATCATACGTGGAAACTAGTGGATCTTCCACAAGGTTGCAAAACTCTTGGGTGCAAGTGGATATTCAAGAGAAAGATGAAAGCAGATGGATCAATTGAAAAATACAAAGCCAGGCTTGTTGTTAAAGGGTACAGACAAAAAGAAGGCTTGGATTATTTCGACACTTATTCACCAGTTACGAGGATAACATCCATTCGAATGTTAATTGCAATTGATGCGATATACAATTTTGAGATACATCAAATGGATGTAAAGACCGCTTTCTTAAATGGTGAATTAGATGATGAAATATATATGGAACAACCCGAAGGGTTTAATGCTCCAGGACAAACCAAGAAAGTTTGTCGACTTGTCAAATCTCTATATGGATTAAAACAAGCACCTAAGCAATGGCATGAAAAATTTGACAGTTTGATGATGTCAAATGGGTTTAAGATCAATGAATGTGACAAGTGTGTATATGTCAAGAGTACTAACAATGGCTGTGTCATTATTTGCTTATATGTTGATGATTTGCTGATTATGGGTAGTAATGATGAAATCATTCAAGCTACCAAGCGAATGTTAAACAATAAGTTTGATATGAAAGATATGGGTGTTGCTGATGTCATACTAGGAATTAAAATTTCTAAATCATCGGATGGACTGATATTATCTCAATCGCACTATATTGAGAAAATACTCCAGAAATATAATCAAGATAATAGCAGTCCAGCGAGAACACCTATAGATATTAGTATCCATCTATCCAAAAATACTGGAAAAGGCATATCACAATGCGAATATGCGCAAATAATTGGGAGCCTAATGTATGTCATGAATTGCACTCGTCCTGACATTGCATATGCTGTTAGTAAACTGAGTAGATACACAAGTAACCCAGGATCAGACCATTGGAAGGCCATAGTCAGGGTTCTAAGATATTTAAAATACACCCAAAACTATGGATTGCATTACTCGAGATATCCAGCAGTACTTGAAGGCTACTGTGATGCCAACTGGATATCAGATACCAATGATTCAAAATCCACAAGTGGATATCTATTCATGCTTGGTGGTGCAGCGGTATCATGGAAATCTTCTAAACAAACTTGCATTGCTAGATCCACTATGGAATCTGAGTTTATTGCACTGGATAAAGCTGGCGAAGAAGCTGAATGGCTTCGTCAATTCCTAGAAGATATTCCAATGTGGTCAAAACCTGTGCCTCCTATCTGCATTCACTGCGATAGTCAATCAGCAATTGGAAGGGCGCAGAATCACATATATAACGGTAAGTCTCGACATATTCGTCGGAGGCATAATACTGTGCGACAACTGCTCTCTAATGGCATTATGACTATTGAGTACATAAAGTCCATGGATAACATTGCGGATCCCTTTACCAAAGGTTTAGCAAGAGAGCAAGTAAATCGTTCATCGAGGGGGAATGGGCTTAAAGCCTATGAATGAAAAGTCGCCATAATGGCAACCCAACCTAGCTGACTGGAGATCCCAAGATCTAGGTTCAAAGGGACAACCGAATTGTGTGTGACTTAACGATATCACTATGGAGATAATATCTCCTGCTCATTCATATAATAATAATAGTGATACCTGTAGCGAAAATTAGGGTAAGCAAGGCTTTTAATGATTCTTATATCTTGACTAATCAAGTAGGGTATAGCAGGATACTCTTAATAAGAATCACCTATGTGAGTGTGAACTGGGCCGTTTCTATGAGAATAATAAGGCTAAATTCTCTAAAGCACTCATGAAAACCAGGCACTGTTCAGGGCCAAAATGAACACAATCTTTAGAACCAACTGTGTCCAGGAAGATTCTGTGTGAACTCTATTGTCTCGGTTTACGTAAAAGGTTGAGTAGTTCAAGACATCACGTTCACTGTTCAACCAGTAAATTCGATAGTACTTCACAAGGGAAGGTTCAAGGCTACAAGCTACCTTTCTCTATACAGAAAATTTCCATTTGTACTCTCTCTGTGTGTCTGCATATCATTTCATTGCTTTCAGTTAATTTCATTCATGTGGGGGATTGTTGGAAAAATGGCTAAGAGAACCCACCTTTAGGCTATCTTTGGGCCAAACTAAAAGTGGGACCCACTTATAGTTTTAGGTGAGAATACATGGGAATGTAATCTACTCCATGAGTAGACTAATGACATGTATTGGGTTGCTCTAATCCATTAAGGAGTGAATGAGAAATTGCCTCCTAAACAATACTACTTGAACATGTTAAACATGGAAAGAAAGGGAAGTGGAAAACTTGCTTCCCACATTGCTTGAGAGCAATACATTTCTTTGGTATAAATATGTTTACCTTAGTGGTATAAGATGAGCCCCAAGGGGCATCCCACTTTTGTGGAGGAGGGAGGACGTAGATCTTTGTTGGGTCACCACCGGGTCACCACCACACACGCGCGCGCGCGCCCCGGACCGGACCTGACCTGGGCCTGGGCTTGGGCTTCACGCGCGGGTCGGGCCTGGCTCGGCCCACTACCCATTTAATTTTTTTTTGGAGAAATTTTTATTAAAATAATAATTTCTTTTTTGGATTTAAATGGGGTGTGTCCAAGTGGTGTGTGTCCTTTCATTTGTGAAATGGTGTGTCCAAAGAAGAAGCATCTGTTCACTGAACAGTCACTGTTCTGAACAGATGCAACTCCATTGAAAGGTTGCCTGCAGCAGTCTATTTAAACTCTCAATCCCATTCGTTTTTCAATCATCCAAATCACTGCAATTGTTGCATCAATTCGAGTCTGCATTGTCAGTCAAGAGAGAGTCCTGCTGTTGCACTCTGGTTCAAACAGTCACACAGTTTTGCAGTGCTGCTACTGTGTGTTGATCATTGTATCCTGGGAGACAGAAGCCACTGAAGCCTGTTAGCACCATTCTAGCCTTGATCTGCCTTCTACTGCGAATTTCTGAGTTTCGTAAAAGACAACAACGAAGTACTGTTATTCTGCCTTCAAACAGTAAGAGAATTTCAATTCAAAGATTACTTTCTGTGACTCTGTTTTATACTTAGTTTGATTCACTGTTGAGAGGATCTGTAATCCTAATACTGAATGTTATCACTGTGTACTCGGTTTAACAAACCCTATGGAGAATCTGACAACTATCAACAAAAGCACCTAAAGTTCTCAAATAATCTTATAGAGACTCCCAAATCAAACTAATGGGCATGTAGCCTTTAACCAAAACAGCTCCATCCTTCTTTGGAATAAGTGAAAAAATGACCAACAAATCAATTTCTAAAATGAGGATAACTTATGAAAACAAACAATTAAGGAGCGAAATGGAACTTACTCGCTCTAATACCAAAGCAATGAAGGGCAATAGATGTGTACTCTTTGGACATCTTGAAGCCATTCCAAGGGAGACTTCAGGAATTGGAGTTGCCTAGGAGTCTTCATACAATGCTAAGAGAGTTTAATTTCACTCAATATTGGAAGAGAGGAAGATATTTACTCCATCATTGGGAGAACTTTTACAACCTTTATATAGAGTAGGGGCCAGCAATCTTGGCTCTCACTTAGAGATTATACCTACTAATTAGAGTAATAAATAATATTTGACTCTTAATTAGAGAGTAAGGATTTCAATCGCATAAGGGATTTTCAAATTTCAAGTAGAACATGATGGAGAAGTCTTCTCAAACCTTTAATTAATTGATGATACAATTTTGTATGTAGTTCCATAGAACTAAAGTTACAAAAAATATATATATATATATAAAATAGATGTTTTGACTTCTCTTCAAGATTGAAGATAAAATTACCTAAGAGTGTGCTGCTGGGGGTGGGCTGTTTTCAAGAGCTTATCAGGCTCTTGGCTAATAGGCTTAATTCCAAGATCGGGCAGCTATCAGTCAAATCCGCAATACAAGGTTGAAAACCTTCTAGGATCGTTCTGGAGGAAAGCTTGAATAGAAGTTACATTGATAAAAGAAAACGGAGACAATTCTTCTCTTTTGGGGGATAAATTACCTAAACAAAAGCTACGAAGTTTCATATTCCAGCATATTACATGTTACTTGAATAGATGTGTCAAGCTATGTTAAAAAGGCTAGACAGAATCCAAAGAGATTTCTTGTGGGGTGGTAAATGTGAGAAAAAGAAATTGTATGTGATGAAATGGAGTGTACTTATAAAAGCCAAGACTTTCGTGAGTTTGGGATTGGGAAGCTTAATGCAATATAATTTGGCTTTCTTAGTAAAATGGGGATAGTGATCAGGAGAAGATGAGTAGGACTTGGGGGGAAAATTGTTGCTTCAAAATATGGGATGGGGATCGATACCAAGAGAGTCCCTAGATATACGAGGTTGGGATGTTGGGGTACCATTTCTTGTATTAGTGATGAGTCTAGTGTCAATGCATGTGCCTTGCTTCTCAGTTCTCAGGCTTTAAAAGGGCTTGGCGTCTTACACCTCAAATACATTGGCCAGTGACAAATGAGTAGCTTTACCAAGAAAGACATGAATTTTTTGTAACTTGAAAAAAGAAAGAGCGTCTTCATTTAAAAGGCATGTTTGGATTGAAAGTGAAAATGTTATATGATGCTCTACATCAAGGGATCCGTACTCTTTTCTCATACAGAGACTTATCAACGTTACATGTTACACACATCTCCCAAGGAATTTCTATCCCAATATATGTAAGCATGCCCATTATGAGACTACAAGGAAGGGTATCAAAGTCCAATCATTTTGATTTGCAGGCAAGATCCTAGATCTAAAAACTGCCAACTAGGGCATTAATTGGACAGTATTTTCATTGTGATTAGCTGTTTTATAATTTGTTAAATGGTCGGGAAGATAGCATAGCAAACTTCCCATTTTTTATTACCATAGATGATGGACATGGGATATGTAAAAGAGGCTATACATAATTCATGTAAAACATGAGAGAAAAAACTTTCAAAAGTCAGATTCAGCCATATGATCTAAAGACTTAAAATTAAACCAGCATCAGAGTGGTTTTGTCTTATTTCCATCAAGCATCCTGTTAGACTCTACAATTAGTGTATATCCCACCCTTAGTCTAGGATTTAGAAAATAATAAAAAAGAAGGAACTAACAATCATATGATTCTTATCTTCCAAATCAAATAGACAACTCAAAGTGTGGCATATCTACTTTATAAAAAGAAGATAGTTAATAGTGAAAACAAGAGGCAAAAGTACTACGACTTGTATATCATGTTCTAGCCAAGTTGTTGGAGAAATAAATTAGAACTAAGAAAAATGTAAGATGTCTCTACGGTAGAAATAATATTTACATGGTTGTGAA
Organism: Litsea cubeba; assembly: GCA_012931725.1. Lineage (NCBI taxonomy): Eukaryota > Viridiplantae > Streptophyta > Magnoliopsida > Laurales > Lauraceae > Litsea > Litsea cubeba. Next base: position 133,946,017 of record CM022945.1, read on the forward strand.
CTGATAAAACATAGATGTTCTGCACATGTAGTCTTATAATTCTGGAAAACCATCATTCACCACTGAACCAAGCCAAAAATGAATAACTAAAATCATGGAACACACAACAAAAAGGTAGAAAAACTGGTTAGACCATTGAAAAGAAAGAACACCAATTAGGCTAAGCATCGAGAGGAGAGCATAAAGAACAAGTTTAAAGATCAAAGACACAGTAACTACACCTCATTAAGATTGCAGATATCCATTAAGAGAACTCACAGTTTAATAAACATTTCGCTTTTTTAGAACTAAGTCCACAACTGCATATATGCATCCTCAACATTTAAGCATTACCCATTTATTTAGGAGTGGCTATGTGAGTTCCACACTTCCACATCTCCAAGGCCTAAATATAACAAATGCCATCTGAAACAATGAAAGATAAAATAATAACTAAAAAAATTGTGAATGTTTAAAACAATAACAGATTCATTACAACAACTATCATGAATAATTATGAGAAAAATGGGAGAAATAATATATATAGAAGTTAGGAAACATTGTTTGTTTGTTTGCACTTTGACATAAACACTCGGGACTCTTACTAGAGCTGCTGGCCTGTGGTTCTTCCAAGAATAGCTTCTCTCCAAAATCTATCTAGAATGAATAAGGAGTTGCTGCAATCCATAAAGGAGGTGACAGGACAGGATGAAATCTATCAGCAAAAAGTTGTTCAAAAGTCCCATCCTCAAGACTTAAAATACCTATATCACTGCATCCATATGGACTAAATACATAAGTTTCAATCATATTGTCTGCAAAATATATGTGATTTTTCTTTAAGCGTGGGAATTGGCTAGCCATGACTACCATGGGAGAATTATGCCCCAAAAACAGTACCCGGTCGCCTAAGCTTTCCACCTTTGTGTACTTTTTCAAGGTTTTATCATGCTCCCATTCTTCCAAATTGAAGATGAAAATGTCAGCACCCATTGTTTTATGGGGAAGGTGCTCTTCATTGATATCAAAGCCTTCTTGGATATACTGTACATCTCTAATAACCACAAGCATGCTATCAGTCAATATATCAGGTACCAAATATCCAAAGATTTGGTAGGGGATAACGTTGATCAAGTTTTCAGTCAGTTCTTCCAGATAGGGATATGAGCCCTCATCAATGTGGAGAAGGTAGAGGGCTGCTGCCCGACTGAGTGCATAAAATTTCCCCTTGTGATATATCACATCTGCTATAAATATCGGCTTTTCAACGTGAGTATAAGAATCATCTCCAATTCTGCAAAAGGCCAAATATCCAAGTCCGTAGACGATCACCACCACGTTCCCATCATCTGATACGGCGGTCTTGAGTATTTCAAGGTCACGGATCTCTTCCCCAGTGCAGCCTGCATAGTTCTGATCTTTGAAGGTGGACTGGTGAGGGAGGTCAATTCTTCTTTTAAACCAGGGATGGAAGAGAAATATATCCAACTTCTCATCTATAATCATCAGCCACCCGTTCTTAAAAGACCCACAGCAGCGCTTGCCGCGAATCTCCGGGAGATGAACTGTGTGGATCTTCTGCTTGGAGAGACTAAAGAAATCGCGAGCGTCCTGATCTTCTTCTTCTTTGTTGTTGGGAAGCATCATCAGCAATGGAAGTTGATGACTAGTGTTCTTCAAGATTGACCACCATGATTTACAGACATACTGCATTCTAATGTGATCATATATAATGCAAAAATTGGAAATTCTCTCTAAGAGATCCGAGGAAAGATCAACCCAGTTAGCAGTCATAAGAAATATAAACATGGAGACGGATAGATAAATAGATCAGAAGTAACAAATAAATTAGATATCAGGAAAAGAAGATAAGGGATCAATGAATACAGGAGACAAGAAAGAACAGAAAAAAAAAATAGATTAGGCGATCAAGAAAGAAGAGATTGAATGAATATATAAAGGGAAGAGTTAGAAGAGGAGTTGAAGACATCACAACATAATAAGATTTGGAGATGAAGAAAGAGGAAATCGGATTAAAATAGAATACGAGGAGGAGGGTAAAACAAAGTTACCAAATTAGAGATATGAAAGGAAACAGATGATGCAGTTAGGGTTGAAGAGGGCATGAAGACGTCACTCTCAATCAGATCCGCTGACATTTTTTTGAATGATTTTATTTATATATATTTATATATCGGGCCAGCTCTCCTAAGCTGAAGCTTAAGATAAGGTAAGCTGAAGTAAGCTCAATTACGTAGTGGGGCCCACTTGGGGACCCATATGGGGATGGGGGTGGGGGGGATTTCAAGGACTCTTTAGGACCATCCTTCCTACAAAAAATCAGCCCAAATCGTGATTTCTATCATCTCCATCTGGGCACCAAAAGTTTAATGGTCAACGGTCTATTCGGATTGGTACATAGTCGATCCAACGGTCTAGTAAATTCGGATTTGACCAAAAGTTGGTGGGCTTATGCAATTTAAGGGGGTCGTGTGTTTGGTCCATTTGGATGGATCAAGGATGAGCCCTAGAAGCATTAGCTTACGGAATCATATCATAAGCTTAAGCTTAGGAGAGCCTTGCTCTTTATATATACCCTGAGTTTTGTAATATTTGTGATTAGGACTATATGCTTTCATTATTTGTAAATAGGCCCTACTTTGTCAAATTAATATATATGAACAAGCCTCTCCTAGGCTCGAGCTTATAATAAAATCTCGTAAGCTCATGCTTGTGGGGCCCACCCTTTGTTCCATCCAAATGGACCAAACACACAACCCCTTAAATTGCACATGTCCACCAAGTTTCAGTCAAATATACGAGGAGGTGAGTAATATTTGACGATTCATGCCAAAAAGTATGGTCTCTCCAAGATTCATGCCAAAAAGTATGTCCAGGTAGCATTACTCTTAATACAATATGGGTGTGTGAACGAGACCTATATATCTATATAAAAAATAAAAAAAAAGAATAATTTGATTTCAATATACGTTAGATTTTATGGCATAAAAAATCAATGGTCAAAAATCCAATTGTAGTGATGTCAGATGCTCTAGATGTAGACTTTCGTGTAGTAGTAGCCCACTAGCCCTGAGCTAAGTCTTACATTAATTGAAATTGGTCACACCATGAGATTAACCGCATATAAATAAATAGATAATAAAATGGAGTAAAATCATGTGCAGCTCCTCATGGGTCCATTTCAGATAATTCTATGAGGCAATGCCTAAAAAGATCCAGATTCTTTCCTAATAACCCCATAGATTATTAAACAATTTTTTATGAATCCAAATCAAATCTTACTCTATAAAAGTTGGCCCACTTAAAATTTTTATAATCTAGCACTTAGACCCCTCATTTATTGGGGTCCACGCTAATCTCCATAAAAAACTTTTAATCAAAACCAAGCATTTTTTTTACCACTCTACCCAAAGTGTTTTTATGACCATAAATATTCATGGGACCCATTTACTAATACGATATTCTACCATTTTTACGGAACATTGTTCATCTATATATACTTTATTTTTAATTTTATATTCTATGTTCTGTTTATTGAAATATTGTCAATACAGGACATCTCACTCATTAACTTCTAATACAGAAGTTACATATTTTCATCCTTTTACTTTTCAGTTGATTTTAAATTCTAATTTTCTTGCGTTGAAAGAAAAAAAATAAGTTCTGAACTTATCAGATCAAGCTTGTGGGCCCAGGTTGGGCCAACTCCTCGAAAGTTTTCTATAGCTTAGTGGTGTTAGTTTTTTGTTATTCCTTACCATTAGGCCAACATTATATCATTATGGGCCAACCTAATCGGTTTAAATCTTTTATCTTTTCCTTACTCCTCAACCATCTTGCTTCCTCTGCAAATATTTTTTAAATACTTATTTTTTTTTATGCCCGTGTTGGGCGCGGGCCTTTCACACTAGTTTATTATGAAAATGGCACGCTATTAGTCATTATTTACAATGGACTTTTTTTATATATACCTCTTGAGGTTTTCTGGATTCCTGTGACACCAAGAGTAGCACCATAAATACAACGATTCAACAATATATATGAGCAATTAAGACTAAACAAATGTCAAATTCGAATTATTGACAAAAGATTAAAAGATGTCAAATAATCGTCAACTAGGCACATTGTGCTTTATGAATAAATCATGCTTTATCAAATCATAAATCGAATACTTACTTTTTTAGTTGGCTACTACATTTTGCTCATCCTCTCCGATAGAGAGCGAATCTAGTTGGGATGTCACCAGTGACCCCGCGAAAGGTTCTCCTAGCTACCCGGTTCTGGAGTTTATGTGCTCCAGATGACTTACTGCAGTAGTCTCGAATAACTAAATCAAGTTTTAATCCCGTCGGGTATCACAAGGTTGAAGCTAAGTAGTGCTGAACCATTCGAATCGAATAATAATAAACTGGAGTAAAACTTTTCAAATCAAATCATTTCTAATCGAATCAATTATTTTCTTTCCATAGTATCGAATCATTTCCAATTGAATCGAGTAACATGCTTACTCCATTCGAATAACATATCAATGTACGAGAACAAATATAAGACAATAGTAATAAAAATTTGCAAATAATACGAGTAATGCATTTGAGTATTTGAGGGCAATAATAAAGTCAATCTCAATATGCAAATGCAATTTTGACTGATAGAATCAAGGTGATTTACTAGCCAAACATAATCTAACCATCCATTACGATGTAGGTTTTAGGTAATTCGATGCACGTGCTACATTTCGTTGGTGTCATATTCATATATGAAAGAGAATCAAAAGGGAGTGTTCAATAGTTCTTTTATGTTCATTATGCATGCAATATAACTATCGTAGAATTATATATACTAATTGTTTTGATATAGGGCTAGTCCCACATAATCGGGTTTACATATGTGCCCCACTTCAATTCAAAATTTAGTACCCGCCTATGTAGCACTACTCTCATATCATTAAATTCTAAGTTCTCATTACAGGTCTAATCATATAAAGAAGTTTTGTTAATTAAAGAATTGTCCCATTGACTGGGATATTTATTTCATAACCTGTAACCGGATTCAGGTTCACTAAACATATGTCTGGGATAAATAATTATTAAGTTATTTAATTCAATCAGGGTCCACACTAAAAATTACAGACCCACAACAAAGACTGTAGTGATAATAATAAGAAATAACAATTTTAGAAAAGCATGAGAATTCCACCAGTTTAACAATTTTCCAATCAATTCTTATAAAGTAAGTCGAGGATCTAATTGGTTTCATTAAAGCTACAATGGGCTTTATTAGAATTTATAGAAATTTCAATGGTAAAATTGTATTACAAAACTCACCCTCACTATTATGTAACAGAACTTCTCTCACATCACCATCACCATTCTCTCCTTTTCCTTTTCAGTCATCCACATGTCACCTCCATCCTCACTACAGAACTCCACATAGAATAGTCCTACACTTTTACCATGCACCCCCGGACCACCGGACTACTAACCCCCTTCTTCCACTTGCCAACGTTCTGTAACAGAACATAAACATTCTACACAGCAAAGGCTTTATCGCCTGGAATATGGAGGCTACAGAAATCATGGGTCCCGCTAATCAAAACTAAGATCAGGCTCCACCATCATGGTCGCCCAAACATGTACGGCCCAAGGATCGGACCAGATTCACGATCCAATCGTTCATTGGGTCTCACAACTCCATTCACTAAAAACCCAAAAATGACGATGCAGATGATTAAATTCTTAAATCACGAGCCAGATGGGGCCCAGTTCTAAATGGGTCCACCTCCACTATGGTTGCCCAAGGGTTGACTTCCAGATCTATAGAAGTGGTCATGATCAAGTGGACCAGTGGGTCCCACAACCCAATCTACAAAAACCCAAAAAAATCCCTAAAGTACCGATGTAGGGATCTTCAGATTCTAGATGAGGGCCATATGGAACCCAATCTAAGTGGGTCCACTATCACTGAGGTCGCCCAAGGGTCTACCTTCAGATCCTTGGGTCAGATCTATGATCATGTGGGCCCCATGATCATACTACCCAAATCGTCAGATCATGGTTTGAAACCATGCCTCTGATTTGGGTTTCATCTACTGTCTTCAACAATAACAATCCATCATCGATCACTTCCGTATAGAGATCACAGATCTTGTTAAATCTCGGATCTTCATACAAGGAATAAAATATTCCAGATCCCTATAATAATTAGATTTTTCATTCGCACAATAAATCCTATGAATCTATTTCTCAGTGCGCTTGAAAATATTACTCACCTCCTCGTATAGAAGACTGTGGCTCGATCAATATGAGATTTCGAGTATTGCATCTACTAGATCCTCTGGTTTCTGCTTCCCTGAGATCCTTCTTGGTTGCTTCCCAAGATCAGTCCTTCTGCACCCTTTTCTCTTCCTTCTTCTATAACCCAAGAATGGGAATGAAACTGTTCGTAAGAAGGGAGATAAAGCATTTCAAAGTGTTGGGATAGGGTGAAATCTCCAACCTTCGGAGATCTCCCTGGGTACCGAAACAATATTCTCCTCACAAGGAGATATTGTTCCAACAACTTAACAAACAAATAGTGCTAATGGGCTGAGGCCTGGTAAAAATATATAACTATTGAAATCCAACTCATCCCAAAACCCTATGGGTCGAACGAATCTGGGCCCAATCTGGCCCAGGTTATTACACATCTTCTTCATCATCTTTCTCCTTCGGAAAATCGAAGCTTCAGCACCGTTTATCTTCTCCCTCAAGAGGTAAACTCTAGTCTTCAACTTCTTCCAATTTTGTAAATTTCTTTTATGTCTATGCAAATGGAATGAAGTGTGGGTTGCAATTGGGAGGGAACATCATTGAATTGAAGGGATGGGAGAGAGGAGAATGGAAATCACGAGCCGGATACACAGATCCGTGTACATTCAAACGTGTACGGTGACTCGTAGATGTGCAACACTTTTTTGCTCAGCATATGAAAACCGTGCAGGTTTTCATATGCACGGCGCTTCACATCCATCCATATATGATATGCACGGCTTTTTTCACATAAGTGCATATGTGAAATGCACGGATAATAAAAACCATGCAGTTTTAGATATGCACGACAAATGAAAATCGTGTAGTTGGAGATATGAACGGCTAATGAAATCAATCCAATTTCAGATGTGCAATTCCCTGAGATTCTGTGCAGTTATGTCTGCTATTAGTTAAATTTGCAATCAATGAGCTTTCTTTACTTTTTGCTAATCCAAATGACGTAGATATTTCAGTACATGCCGCCAAGACAAGTTCGATGTGGTAGTTCTTTGACGTCAGGGCGCGTATGCGCTATTAGTAGTCTGTCAACCTCGCGGTGTGGTGTTTCAAGCTCTTCCACCTTAGAGCGTCATAGGCCAATAGTGTCAAAGTGGAGACGCAATGCATGACAGGATTCACTCCCGGATTCGATAGAGGAGTCAAAGGAGGATGTAGCCTCTCAAGAGTTTACAGATGATGATATTACTGATGAAGAAGCACAACCGGTCATTCTAGAGGAGAATGTGGCTGAGGATCGTTAGGCAGGTCTTATTCTGGATGGTCCAGAGGATCTCTTTATCCTTGTTAGTTTTAGGACGCACATAACTATGTCAATAAGGAGGAAAACGATCATGGAAGAGGAATAGGGAGGGAGAAAGAAAAATGGAGGGAAAACCCAAGTTTTTTAATGGTAGTGTACAGTGCAATTGGAGGACTTTAAAACCTTTAGTTATGCCCATTTTTGTCATTTCACATATAGGCATGTTGGTCTTCAAATATTTGGATGTGCACGAGCAACTTTGGATGTGCATAAAATATTGGCATTTAGATCTCTGAGGATATGTCTCAGAGAATTCTCTCCCGCCTTTCCTATAGATTGGATCAATGTGGCCGTCATATAAATGTAAAGATCAATGATCAAAGGGTCCCTTTGAACACTGGCGGTGGGACAAATTTTAATCAATTTAGGATTGGGCCCACCACCAAATTGATCATATCATGTGTTTAATATGTGATTAATTTCATAATAAGACAATTGAGAGATTAGCAGTTATGGACTTCAATTGATGGTTTTTATAGCATTTTTTTTATTCCAAGTCCGCTCCTTTTATCCTTTCTTTTTTTTTAGGAATTTATCCGAAGAATCACCTTAGATGTCCACTAAACAAAACGGGCCCCCAATAGTTCATATTACATGGAAGTGGTCCCCTGGGACCAATTTTGTTTTTGTTATTATTATTATTATTAAAGTTTTCATTGAGCGACAACGTCGTAGCTCGTTTAAGCCTTACAAAACCCATGAAGCCCTCACTACAAGAAATTTGGGGTTTAAGGACGACACAAATTTGTCCCAAAATGTACACATTTCGTCACCGAAACTAATTAAGACGAAAATTTTTCGTCACCCGTTTTGTTGCCAAAGCCTTGTCTCTAAAAGGTATTGGAGACGAAAAAAAATTTCGTCATTGAAAAAGATAAATTTGTGACGATTTTTTTTGTCTCCAATACACTCTGTTGGGAACATACGTGTAAGTAATTAGTGACAAAATATTTTGTCATTAAAGGAAGAAATTAGAGACAAAAATATTTTGTCATAAATGTAAGAAATAGAAACGAAATAATTTTGTCGTGTTTAATATGAAGGAAGACGAAAAAAATTTGTCAAAGAAGCTACCATTAGATGACGATTTTTTTTGTCTCCAATCGACTATGTGGGAACATACTTGTAAGTAATTAATGACAAAATATTTTGTCATTAGAGGAAGAAATTAGAGACAAAAATATTTTGTCATAAATATAAAAAATAGAGACGAAATAATTTTATCTCGTTTTATATAAATGAAGACGAAAACAATTTGTCTAAGAAAGTACCAGTAGATGACGATTTTTTTTGTCTCCAATCAACTCTGTGGGAACATACTTGTAAGGAATTAACGTCAAAATATTTTGTCATTAAAGGAAGAAATTAGAGTCAAAAATATTTTGTCATAAATATAAGAAATAGAGATGAAATAATTTTGTCGCGTTTAATATAAAGGAAGACGAAAAAATTTTGTCAAAGAAGCTACCAATAGAGGCAAAAACAAATTTACGAATTAACAAAATGAAAATATCCATTCATCATTACAAATAATTTCATCATAATACAACAAAATAGTGTAATATCCACAAAATATCCACAATTGAATATCCACAAAATATCCAAAATATCCCCAATTTCACAAAATATCAAGAAAAACTTCTTCAATTCCAATCCCCAATTTGGCAGATGTGACGAAAAGCCTTGCCTCAATTGATGTTGCATAGCTGCACCACCTCTCAAACAATTGGAAAGACATAATATTAAAAATCTCAATGGAATAACAGCATATTCCAAAAGAAATTACTGAAACACATAAAATTCATTGAACATCTTAAGGCAAAGATATCAAATACCTTTCAGCATCTTGAAGATCAAACTTCTTTGATCTCACCAGATCACTTTTATTTGCAGCAATAGCCATTGTTATGGGCTTGGATGCCATTTGTTGGAGTTCTTTCACCCAATTTCTAATTCTCGAGTGAAGCTATCGCTGTCCATGATGTCATACACCAATAGGGCTGCTGTACTCACAAAGATATACATAATGAGGAGTAAGGTCTACCAATATTGATACAGTCAAAACAAATGGATATAAAACTTGCACATAGAATTTATAAATTCCACCATAACCCAAGAAGCAGCTAACATGTAAACGAATACAGACCATCGGCATCACGATAATATATGGGGCCCAAAGCATAAAATCTTTCCTAACCAGCTGTATCTTGCCACAAAGTAAACTAAAGAATTATGTTATAACTTACATGCCATCTACTTACCATTATTTATGCAAGGTAAGAAAACACATGCATATCCATAAAAATAAATACATATTCACTTGCCTTTGGGTGAGGAAATCCAAAATGCTCAAATCCACAACTTAGCTCAAAATGCCCAAAAGCTATGAATTAGAAACAAACACACATAATAAACTGTGTGTATAAGATAAAAGCAACCAAAATCCAATCCAATTCCAACAAAACTGATGAAGAATTCTTGATATTCCAGTACTCCCCAAAGTGGAAAATAGAAACTCAATTATCATCTGCAACTACAAACCCATTCATTTCCTTTTCACAGGACACAGTACTCACTGCCCAGACTCTCATTAAATCAACAATCTAACCCATTTCAAGCAAAAAAGAAGGAAAAAAATAATAATAATAACACAAACCCATATATGATTGTCTTACAGAAGGGCACTAGTATTAATGTGAAGCCCCAAGGCTTTAACTGTGTGTATAAGATAAAAGTAACCCAAACCGAATCCAATTCCAACTGATGAAGAATTCTTCATCTACTCACAAAGTGGAAACCAGAAACTCAATTATCATCTACAACTACAAACCCATTCCTTCTCACAGGACACAGTAGTCACTAGACTCACGACCCACCCTGTTGCTTTTTGGGCTTTACAAAACCTGATTTTCTCCTTTGGGTTTTGGACCTATGCCATGTCTGCTTCTTGGAACCTGGGTTTTCTGCATTGAAGTTCAGGCAGACACAACAATCTCTCCTCTTGGGAGAAAAAAATAATAATAATAAACCACCCCATTTTTATCTTCCACTTGGCCTTTCTGTTTTTAGGGTTTTAACTTTTCTACTACTGTTCTTGAGAGATGCATGTTTTCCCCCTTCTTGGAGCAGCTCAAAACATCTGTTGAAGAAACCCTGTTCATTGCTTGCATCAAATGATGGAATTGAGCAAAACCTAGACTTGCACAGTTACTTTTAATTTTTATTTTAGGTTTTCCTTCTTCCTGTGTAACTTATGTTTTCTATACCCACCAAACTGCGCCATGAAAAGAACCCATGATTGCCATCACCATCAGAAAGTGAAATTCTTACATGGGAATGAATGCTTTTGGGTTGGTGTTTTCTGTACTCTTCCTTATTAGGGATTTGTGGGTTTCCTCTATTTTTTCTGCTCTGGTTCTTGTGGAAAACGACATGTGCAATTAAAAAAAAAACTTCTTTTACACAAAAAACCCAGATTTCAATCATCATTAGAAAGCTTAAATACTCAACAAAAACCGTTCTTGTGGTGTCAGTTGTAGGCAGTTTCCATCCTGAATTCTCTTCCCAAACAGGGTCTTTTTGGAGAAAAGCTTCTCTAATAGTTGAAGTGGTTCTTTTTAAGAAAACCCATTTCACTCAAATCTTCCTTGTGACTGTAAATGATTTCACTATAGGAATAACAACTTCATCGCTGTCTCTTTTTGGGGTCTTTTTATCTAGATCTTGGTCTTTTCAGGCTTCTTTGGAAAATGGGTTGTGATCATGGAAAGTGATGTGGTCAATACCAACTTCCCGTCTCTGATGAGGAGAATCATGATTATAGAGTTGGCAGTCCACATGCCAACTCCGCACAGCAAGCACAGGCGAGGGGAGACAGGGGAGGAAGAAGAAGAGAGGAAGGAAGGGAGGGAGGAGAGCAGACAGAGAGATGGGGAACGAGGGAGAGAGAGAACAGAGAAGAAAGAGAGAGGAGAGCGGGAATGGTGCACGGTGTGTGCGGAGTGCAGGAAGAGGGAGGGGTGTACCTGGTGCAGGGGAGGCGTCCGGCGGCGCGAATAGGAAGATGAAGGCTCTGCGGGCGTCCGAGGACTGCTGCGCGCACTTGGCAGTGCTGCTGTGGTCGTCTGGCGGAGGAAGATGAAGTGAGTTGTGCGCCTGGGAGAGGTCTGGAGAGCGAAGGAGAGATAGAAAGGGATGAGAGGAGATGAGAGGAGATGGGTTCTGGATGGGTGAGAAGGAGATGGGAGGACGACGATGTAGATGGGTTCTGTCGTTCCGGTGGGGGCGAGGCGGAGTGAGGGGAGAGAGAAATGAGTAGAGGGAAAAGAGGGCTTGGAGAGGGAAAAGGGGATCTTGGGAGGCGGGAGAGGAAAAATTTTGGTTTACCGACGTTTATATTTTCATCGATAAAAATTATTTTATTTTTCTTAACCTTTACCGACGTTTAATATAAAACGTTGGTAATAAAATTTTCGACGCTAATTTTCGTCGGTCAAAAAAAAAATTCATCTGTAAAGGTCTCTATTTTTAATTTTCCTAAAAATAAAATGAAACTTTACCGACGTTCTCTAAAAGTTCATTTTACCTACTTCATAAAATTCGTCGATAATAGTCTTTGATATTTATTTCCCCTAAAAATGAAGTTAATAATAAAATTGAACTTTTCCGACGATTTTCAAGGAAATGTTGCTAAAAGTCAATTTTACCGACGTTTTATAATTCGTCGGTAATAATCTCTTATTTTTACTTTTCCTAACAATGAAGTTAAATCGAAAATTGAACTCTGCCGACGTTTTTTAGTAAAACGTCGCTAAATGTCGGGGTGTATGGCCAGTGCATCAATGGACGACTGGTAGTGGTGGGGTGGGCAGGGCGGCCTGGGGTTTGGGCGACCAGCAGTGTGCGGATCTAACTGGTACGAAGAAGAGAATGAGGGAGTAGAGATGGGAGAAGATTAAACTATAATGAGTACGGAACAGGTAACGGCCCCCGAAAAAATTGGAAATCGGCACGAGCACTGCGCTCGAAGGTGGAGTAACTTGTAGGAACTGACGGTACGCAAATAGGACTCCCGGTTAGAAAATTAGAAATGAAAACATAGGGTTTTCCAACACTTAGGCTCGAAAACGGCCCGCCGGGGGTCCGGAACTGGTAACGGCCCCCGAAAAAATCAGACACTGCAGAGCACTTCGCTCGAGGGTAGAGTAACTAGTAGGAACTGACGGTTCGCAAATAGGACTCCCGGTTATAGAATTAGAAGCGAAACATAGAATTTTCCCACACTTAGGCTCGAAAACGGCCCGGGGGTCCGGAATGGGAAACGGGCCCTGGAAAAATCAAAAACCAGCACGGGCACTTCACTCGAAGGTAGAGTAACTTGTAGGAACTGACGGTTCGCAAATAAGACTCCCGGTTAGAGAATTTTGACTCCCCCCACCTTTTTATCCTACACTAAAAAATGCAGCAGCTTCATCAATGAGTAGACAAAAAGGGGTGTACAACCACATTAAACGAATCAAATGAAAATATAACATAAAGAGTTGGAATGAAAGGGGAAAAACAATAGGCTCTTTATGCCTATTCTTATTCAGATTCTCTTTGAATACAAGGAGGTTGATTCCTCCACATAAAGAACAAAATTAATCTAACGCTGAAGGGGACTTATGAAATATTTTTTGTACAAATCTTATGAGGGAAAGTTGGAATCTAAAATATAATTTATCCAATTGATGCAGACACATTAGCAAGGACACGAATTTGTAAAAACGTCGCTAAAAGTATAACTTGTTGTAGTGCTTCTTGGATAACAACTTCAATGTTGGCATGCACGAAGGGCTTAAGTGTGAGACAGAAGAGAGGGGCTTTAGTGCGAAATAGAAGAAATGGTTTATAGAGTGTCTTCTTGAGTCATGACTTCAATACTTGTGAGAGAGGAATAGGCTCAAGTGCGAGAGAGAAATGAGGGTTTGTAGACAATGTCTTCTTGGGTCACGACTTCAATACTTGTGAGAGAGGAATAGGCTCAAGTGCGAGAGAGAAATGAGGTTTTGTAGAGATTGCCTTCTTGGGTCATGACTTCAGTGTCCGTGTACGTGAAAATGAGTGATAAGGGTCAGAGTGTGTCTCTTGGGGGCACGGTTTCAGTGCTCCGAAATACAAAACCACGGCATTTTAATAAAGAGAAATAACTAGTGATAAAATATTTTTGTCTCCTTAAATACAAAAACAGAGAATTTATTATTGGTGACGAAATATTTTTGTCTTCTACAACTTAACCTTATGAGACGAAAAATATATTCATCGCACAATCAATCACAATCAGCATTACGCAAGTAGAATTTATTAGTGACGAAACATTTTCATCTCCCACAACTTATTCTTCCGAGATAAAAATATATTTGTCGCCCATTTAACAGGAAGATGAAATGGCATGATGGAGTGTTTATTGGTGACGAAATATTTTCGTCTTCCATAACTTATCCTTATTGGTGACGAATTACGTTCGTCGTAAAAACAAATTATATTTTGTGACAAAAATATTCGTCTCCAATGAACTAAAATAATTCACCCCACAACATATTTTTCCGAGACAAAAATATATTTGTCGCCTATTTAACAAGAAGATGAAACGGCATGATGGAGTGTTTATTGGTGACAAAAAAATTTCGTCTTCCATAACTTATCCTTATTGGTGACGAATTACGTTTGTCGTAAAAAAAAAAATATTTTGTGACAAAAATGTTCGTCTCCAATGAGCTAAAATAATTTGCCCCACAACTTATTCTTCCGAGACAAAAATATATTTGTCTCCCATTTAACAGAAAGATGAAACAACATGATGGAGTGTTTATTGGTGACGAAATATTTTTGTCTTCCATAACTTATACTTCTAGGTGACGAATTACGTTCGTCACAAAAATAAATTATATTTTGTGACAAAAATGTTCGTCTCCAATGAGCTAAAATAATTCGCCGCCACCGCAAATGAAATTGGCGCCTTATTTTGGGGACGAAATATCTTCGTCTTCCATAACTTATCCTTATTAGTGACGAATTACGTTCGTCGCAAAAATAAATTATATTTTTTGACAAAAATGTTTGTCCCCAATGAGCTAAAATAATTCGCGCCAACGCAAATGAAATTGGTGCCTTATTTTGGTGACGAAATATGTTCGTCTTCCATAACTTATCCTTTTTTGTGACGAATTACGTTCGTCGCAAAAAAAAAATTATATTTTGTGACAAAAATGTTCGTCTCCAATGAGCTAAAATAATTGGCGCCAACGCAAATGAAGTTGGCGCCTTATTTTTGCAGACGAAATTTTGTTTTCGTCTCCTATACTATTGAAAAAAATTAAAACAAACGACAAAATTTATATTTCGTCCTCTTTGGGTGTTCTTTTAAGATAAAAAAAAATTTCGTCATCAAATTTCGTCACAACAGCCTAGATTTCTTGTAGTGCCTATTTTCCCTTTCTTCCTCCCCGTGATTTTATCCCGTTTGGCGATTTCGTTGACTCCTTCCTCAACAATCTGCAATGTAGTCCTAAGGTTGTTTTCCAAGCTCTTTTTTATTGAAGTATCATAAATTCGAGCATCTTATCCGTGGAGATATTATTCTTGTCGTCTTCCAATTGTTTGTTTTCCAAAATGATGATTTGTGTGGGTTTCTTCATCTTCTTTCCATTTCCTAGTACAACGAGGTCCTTCTTTTCTTTTTGTCATAAATACCATTGACTAGCACCTATAGAGTTGCTCGTGCAATCACAAGTTGTTAAAATAGGACTTCATCATATTTTCATTTTTTCTTTATTATCTTTTTCTTGATTTGTTGAAATGAAAATTTTAATCTCTTTGATTGGGAATTGGGTTATTTTTATTTTTTTTACAAGCACTTTACATTGATCAAATGAAAATTCTCAAAAATTTATAAGACTTTTAGCTCATTTTCAAAAAAGCGTAACTAAAATTAAATATTTCAAAATAATATAAATACTTTCCATAGTTTTTTCCACAAGTCTTCTCCATTAGTTTTTCTTCAATCACAGGAGAACTATTTTGATTCGCCATGTTTATAATTTATTGTTCTAATTTGGAATAATTGATAGAAGAAACAATAACTGTTAAAGACTGCAGCCTCCAAAAAATTTGTAACAAGTTGATTGTTCTTTATCTAATTCAAAGTCAACACAATAAGAATATTTTGTTTATAAAAGTAGATAAACGAGATTGGATGTTGGTGGGGCAACATAACCATCCATTATATATGGATCTTTAGTCAACACCCCCAATTTTTTAGCTGCCCATTGATTGGAGAGAGAGTATTGGAGAGGACTTTTTTTTTTATAATGCAGGTCCAGTCCTTTGGGTCAACATAATCCCTATGGGTCCAGGAGAGAAAGCCTGATAAATTTCCCCTGTGGCTCTAGTGTGGAGAGGACTTGATTAAAAGAACTATGGAATTATGGAGAACTATATACTACTTTGAAATATTTAAATTTCCATATATATATATATTTGAAAATAAGCCCAAAGTTTTTATTTCTTTGAAGATTTTCCTAGTAACAAGTACCATCTTTTTATACTTTCATAAGGGTATTTTTGTCATTTTAAAATAAAAGTTGCCGGTGACGGAGAGAAGACATTGGAAAGTACTTGAAAAAAACTATGGAAAACTTTTATACCATTTTGAAATATCTAATTTATTATTTACTTTTTTGAAAAGAGCCAAAAGTTTTATATTTTTTTGAAAATTTTGATCGATTAAAAAAGATCTCTTATGCTACAAGATATGGTGTTTTTGAAATGAACTTCATCATCTTAGTTTTCCTTTTTTTTTCATGATTTATTGAAATGAGTTTTCTTAATTTCTTTGATTGGGAATTGATTTACTTTTACTTTTTTCAAAAAGTGTTCTACATTAATTAAAAAAATATATTCCACACTACAACTCATGGTATTTTGGAAGTGCATTTCATAGCTTTCATTTTCATTTTTCCTCTCAATTTCTTGAATTGAGTTTTTTTAATCTCATGAATAAAAAAATTAAAAAAATCATTGTTTCTTTAAAAAGAGATTCATATTAATTAAATGCCATAAAATATGATGTTTCAGAAATCATTTCAACCTTTTTATTTTCTTTATTTTTCTAAAATAACTTCTCTCATTTCTTAAACAGACATCATCCTTACTCTCCTAACTCCCTCCAAGAAAGTATTCTTTTTCTTTAAAGTTGAGTAACAGTTGGTAAGACACTTACAATTTTGAGTGCAAATCGATCCAGCATAAGGCTACATCAGCATATGGGAATGGGATCCAAGTATCACCTCGTAAATTTTGAAATTTGAAAAAAAAAAAAAAAACAAAAACTATGTCATTTGCCTCTGGGTATCTCACATATCAATCTATATGGACATACTCAGAGGATCGATTTTGGAACCTATCTGATGTGGAGGTCCATGTGGCGCTGACGTAAGCAGCACAATGTTTCATCTTTTCAACATGAAAGCAAACAAAATCTTCCCCCACTTTTCATTTTCATTTCCCTCTTTCATCTCCTTCCCCCTTTCATTTTCATTTCTCTCTCTCTCTCTCCATCAGAGTTTCATCTCCTTCCCTTTCATTTTCGTTTGGTTAGGTTAGCAGTGACCATTTTTGATCTTCCTTCTCATAAGGAAATCAAAAGAGGGAAAACCCCCAAATCACTGGGAGATTGCAAACCCTCCTCTCCCGCTCCTCTCGTCCCTCCATCGCATGATTCCTCTCCTCTCCTGCTTGTCTCGCCCCCATCTGTGACCGGACTCCTCCCTCTCGTCGCTCTATCCCTGTGCTGCGACGCCGCGACACCCAGCGACTTCCCCCTCTCCTCTGCGACCGAATTTTTCCCTCTCCTCTCTGGAACCCCCTCTCCCAAAGCTCCTCTCTGGAACCCTCTCTCTCCTCTCTGGAACCCCCTCTCCTAAACTTGCGAACCCTATTCTCTCTCGCACGAATCCTAAACTTGCAACCTGTCTTCACCTGTTTTCGTCACCGCTCAGACCGACGTTGCCGAGGAACGTTTGCAGCAGGCTGCCTTGCAGTGGCAGAATCGAAAGGAAGAAGAAAGACCTCTCTCTCATGGCCATGGCATGAGCAGATCTTAGTCTCTCTCAGCCACGGTAGCTGCTGATCTCGGCCCCACCAGCGCCACTACCCGGCAACGGCTATGACTTGTCTTTCTTCGTTAAATATTCTCTCTCAATGCAATTCATGTATGTAATTTGGGGGCTGCATTTCAGTTCGTTTTGGAGATCTGGCCATGGATTTTGATGGGTTTTTTCCATTTTGTGTGATTCTGCATTTTATTTTGCAATTTGGGTTTTTTTTTTTTTTTTTTGGTTTTCTGGTTATTCTTTTATATTTTTATGATCTTGGCCCGCTTTATTTCTTCAAAAATGGGTTCTTTATGGTTGGAAGTTATTGATTTTTACAGGTGTTGATCCAGATGGCAGGGAGGAGAAAAGGGTGTGATACTGGAACCCATGATTTGGGGTATTAAAGCTGAATGTATGTGAGACTGAGTGCTCATGGGGCTGCCCTTCATGAGGATTGTTTGAGCTATGTTATTGTAAGAAATAGTTATCAAGGTATTGCTTGGCAATTGTTCTGTCCATTACAGCAGAGAAAGGCACTGGGCAAAAGGATAGAGAAGATGAGAAATGATTTAAGATTCAGAGGCTACCGATTGGCAAAAGGCTCCAAAGATGTGGACCCAAACACTGTTGGAAAAATGGCTAAGAGCACCATTATTTTGGTCAACTTTGAGCCAAAATAAAAGTGGGACCCGCTTATCATTTTAGGTGGAAATACATGGGAATGTAATCTACTCTATGAGTAAGTTAATAACATGTATTGGGTTGCTCTAATCCATTAAGGAGTGAATGAGAAATTGCCTCCTAAACACCACAAGCGAGCGCCCTGCACCGGGCCTGGGCCTGGGCTTGGGCTTCTCGCGCGGGTCGGGCCTGGCTCGGCCCACTACCCATTTATTAGTTTTGGATAAATTTTATTTAATAAAATTTCTTTTCCAAATGGGGTGTGTCCAAGAGGTATGTCCTTTCACATATGAAAAGGGTGTGTCCAAGAGGTGTGTCCAAAGAGAAGCATCCGTTCACTTAACAGATGCAACCCCATGAATAGACATGAAGCAAGCTATAAATATCATCTTATCCATGCCTTCTTGCTCATTCCATTCACTGCAACTGCATTGCATTTGGGTCATCAATCTGAGTCAAGAGAGAGTTCTACTACAGGATTATTTCGCATATCGCATAGTTTGTAGTGCTGCTACTGTGTAGATCGATCATTGTATCCTGGGAGACAAACGACATTGAAGCTCGTAAGCACTGTTGCGGGGGTGAAATTTGTCTTAAGGACACAGTGTTAAACACTAGCCTGGATCAACTTCTTCTGTGAGTTTTTGGACTTCATAACTTCAACAACAGTACTCTGTTTCTGCCTTCAAACAGTAAGTCGTTTTATGTTTTTTTATTACATTCTGTAATTCTGCTTAGTTGTTGTTTGCTTCACTGTTGTGCAAATCTGTTTCCTAAAATACTGATCTATTTCTATATGAACTCGGATCGACAAACACTACGAACCCAAACTCAATTATGTCCATGGCAATCGATTCAGCTCCCTACAAAATAAGGAAAGAAATTATTTTAAGTGTCTTTTTATAAAAATAAAATTCAATTGTGACCGTCAATTTTATCATTAGATAAAATGTAGGCTGCAGTTGGCCTGTTTCTCAATCCAATGGATGCTAAGCAGTGATAAAAAAAAAACCATGGCCTTTCCAAATAATATGAGAAAATAAAGTTATTTTCATAAAATAAGAAAAAAGTTTCAAGTTTGGAGTCGTCACCTTCCTCTATGTTTTGTTCCTCAAATTCTCCTCGTTGCAGAAAACCAGAAAACCCAAAAAAAAAAATCCAAATTGCAAAATAAAAAGCAGAATCACACAAAACGGAAAAAACCCATCAAAATCCATGGCCAGATGTCCAAAACGAACAGAAATGCAGCCCCCAAATTACATACATGAATTACATTGAGAGAGAATATTTAACAAAGAAAGACAAGTCGTAGCCGTTGTCGGGTAGTGGCGCTGGCGGGGCCGAGATCGGCAGCTACCGTGGCTGAGAGAGACTAAGATCTGCTCCTGCCATGGCCATGAGAGAGAGGTCTTTCTTCTTCCTTTCGATTCTGTCACTGCAAGGCAGCCTGCTGCAAGCGTTCCTCGGCAACGTCGGTCTAAGCGGTGACGAAAACAGGTGAAGACAGGTCGCAAGTCTGGGATTCGCGAGAGAGAGAATAGGGTTTACAAGTTTAGGAGAGGGGGTTCCAGAGAAGAGAGAGAGAGGGTTCCAGAGAGGAGCTTTGGGAGAGGGGGTTCCAGAGAGGAGAGGGGAAGTCGCTAGGCGTCGCGGCGTCGCAGCACAGGGATCGAGCGACGAGAGGGAAGAGTCCGGTCACAGATGGGGGCGAGACAAGCGGGAGACGAGAGGAATCCAGCGACAGAAGGACGAGAGGAGCGGGAGAGGAGGGTTTGCAATCTCCCAGCGATTTGGGGGTTTTCCTTCTTTTGATTTCCTTATGAGAGGGAAGATAAAAAAAATGGTCACTGCTAACCAAACGAAAATGAAAGGGAAGGAGATGAAACTCTGATGGAGAGAGAGAGAGAGAGAAATGAAAATGAAAAGGGGAAGGAGATGAAAGAGGGAAATGAAAATGAAAGGTGGAATTTTTTTGCTTTTATGTTAAAAAGATGAAAACACTGTGCTGCTTACCTCAGCGCCACATGGACCTCCACGTCGGGTCGGTCCCAAAATCTATCCTTTGAGTATGTCCATATAGACTTATTGCTCCAAAAAGTATACTTGGACGTACTGAGGATATTTGGATGAAAACCTAGGGGGTCAGTCTCCCCCAGTACGTCCAGGTAGCATTTCTCCTTATTGCTCACCTATTTGGCACTGTACACACTGTCTCTCGCATAGTTGGCCCGACTTGCGGTCTCTCTCTCATATCAGCAAGTACAAAAGTAACTAGAAAGGTATGTGATGCAATTGAGATTTGTTTTTATATAGAATGACAGTTTTTTAAATCCATGGAATCAGTGACAACATTTACTTAGCCCAATCTCATCTATACAGTATATGCTTTATGAATACATTAGTCTCTATTAACATACAATCAAATGGAACTAATAAGTATTTTCTTATGGACATAAATTTGAGCCTTATGATCATTAGATCAGTCATGTCCTGTGTGCTTATTTTCTCATGGTATATATGGTACAATCATCATCATGCGAATCTCCAAATCTGTAGTCCACATCCTGATTGTGCTCTTAAATAATTACAATATAAAATTGACACCACATAGAGTTAATGATTAATTTAAAAAGAAAAGAAAAGAAGAAAACGATTCAGAAGAAAATTAACCTACTGGAGACACTCTGTTATTTGTTTGGGTGGTTCAAAGTTGGCCAATGATCTCATCCACCAAACTCGAGTCCAAGATAAAGATAACAGTCACAATATCTCTTATGATCATTCAAATGCATGAGATAATGATATATTTGTATTCAAATGTATTAGATAGACATTGTATTGCGTTAACTCTTATATATAGGATCACTGCTATAAATTCTGTCAATGTATTATAAATACCGAATATAAAATAACGAAGAATACCACCTGGTTAGGAAAAACCTGAAAAATACTATGATAAATTGAAAAGAATGTTGAAGCACACAATGGCACATATAGTTAAATTCCCAAAAATGGCAATAACATTATGAGATCAAATATAAAAAAAGGGACAATTACCGTACGGATGATACTAAATCCGACATTTGCCGGATAAAAGATGAAAACGTGAAAATTACCAGATAACTGTTCGTATAGAAAATGATGCCGGATTGTGGTGATTTTACCCTTTATTGTGCGATATCCTAAGGCGGTAGGATATCCCAAGATTCGTTATCCTAGAGATGTAAGATATCACAGGATTCAATATATAGGATATCTCACCATCTCACCGTTACCTACTCCCGCCCAAACAGAGAGCACATATTTTCATCACGAACTGAAGAACTTTGTTTCATCTTCTCCGTTTTTACTTGTGGGTTCCGGATTTTACCATTCCATCTTCTTAAAGGTATGTGGGCCCACATCCTAAGGTATATGGGCCCATATCATTTCTGAATGCATCCAAAAAAACAGCTCATATATGTGGTATTGATAAATCTTTTTTCTGTTTTGATTCTTCCGATGGAAACTATAAATATAAAGTGATTTTTCAGTATAGGATATCGAATCTTGGGATATCATACAGCTCTAGGATATCGCACGCACGGTAAAAGGTAAAATTACCATAATCGCGGCGTCCTTTTCTGTACGAATAATTATCCAATAATTTGCACTTTTTTATCTTTTCTAGGGAAAATGTCTGATTTAGTGCCATTTGTACGGTAATTTTCCCTAAAAAAAATGATGCAAGGAGAATGTGCGAAGATTATGATACTAATATAATAAAATAGGTAAATAAAAAAAAAGAGGATTTTACAAAAAAAAAAAAAAAAAAGCTTAGATGTCCAGTGGGCTCAAAAGATAATTTTAACCTTCATTGCACCAGATTAGTCACTTTTTCATGAAAGGTTTTTTTATTTTTATTTTAGCACTATCAGCTAGCGTCCCTAGTTTTATAACGTTAAGGGTCGCTAGAGACCCTACGATGTATACGAAAAGTAGAACAAAAGAGGGTTTTTTCTCTCTTTCATTGTCCAGGTCTTCTTCGCTAAGCCATCTGTGCCTTTGTCGACGTTGTGGTTCCCTTCCTCGTCAACCTCCTCTGCCTTGGGCGACGCTGTGGGTGTTCCGGATATACTACCAGTGGCTAGTCGTAGGCATTCTCTTCATAGGAAAGATGTCCTGGGTTTCAAAGTAACTTGTGCCTTCTGTGTGGTTTCAAGAATGAGATATGTGAAAGTTTTTAATGTATTTGTGCCTGTATTTTCAACCCAAGGGTTGCAAATGATTTTTTCTGTTCAAGATTTGATGATCCGCAAGTGAAAAGAAGTAAAACAAGTATATCTCAAGAATACCGTTCATGCTACACTAGTTTCATGATTGAAGCATCGAAGCTCTTTTTTTTTGGAGTCTCTGATTACTGATTAGAGGGCTAAAATAGATGGGGAGGACTGAGGAGAGATGTTGATCATCTTCTTCCATGGATCTAAGCTCCTTTTTCCTTCATTAATTAAAATTCAACAGTATATTGACCGTGCACTAACGTAGAATGGAATTAGCTGCACATGTGGAGTAGCACGATTAGCCCACTTTGGTGATCCGGTTCCGGACTCCTTGGCTTTTGGCATGTGGGAGTGACCTGGAGGGGAAGCAAGGCAACTTAGGAGACGGGCGTAGACGATTTGGGAGAGAGGATATGTTCCGTTGACAATGAAAGAGAGAAAAACCCTCTTTTATTCTACTTTTCGTATACACCGTAGGGTCCCTAGCGACCCTTAACGTTATAAAACTAGGGTCGCTAGAGACGCTAGTTGAAAGTGCTAAAAAAAATACTATTTCGTTAAAAATGACTGATCTGGTGCAATGGAAGTTAATATTACCTTTTAAGCCCAGTGAACATCTAAGCTGTTTTTTTTTTTTTGGTAAAATCCTCTAATAAAAACTATATAAAAAACTATTCAATTTGCATGAATTTTATCCATGCTGGTCTCCTTTAAATGGATATCAATCATATTGAGTGGCTCTAATATTCAAACAGTTGGACCTAACCTTCGACAATCTAGATAGTCATAATCAGATCCCGGATTCTATGATTTGGGACCCTGGGAACCAGGGACCCACATCTAATAAACCCATTAGAATCAAGAGTACCACATTGTATGCTCCATGGGGTCATCAAAGAGAAGTGGGCCCCACAAGCCCCGGGGGTTCTTTTTGCAATTCCAGTAACATGCAAAAATCATATCTTGTTTGTAATTTGTACCTCGCTGTCTCTTTGCGCTCGCGAAC
Organism: Litsea cubeba; assembly: GCA_012931725.1. Taxonomy (NCBI): domain Eukaryota; kingdom Viridiplantae; phylum Streptophyta; class Magnoliopsida; order Laurales; family Lauraceae; genus Litsea; species Litsea cubeba. Next base: position 133,969,707 of record CM022945.1, read on the forward strand.
TCCATCGCTTCGTTTCTCTGCAAAAAAAAACAAAAAAAAAACAATGGAGGGAACAGCAACAACAACAACTGCGCTTCATCGCTTCTCTCCCTTCTTCTCTATCTCTTCTCACTCGAATCTCTCGCTCTGCAACAAATCTCCTCTCACAAAGACTCCATTCAAATCCACCAATGGGTTTCTCTCTCTCCGAGCTGTCAACAACGCAGTGAAAGACAAGAGACCCAATTCAAATCGATCAGGTAACTGTTAAACCGCTTCTTCTTGGTGCACATTAGCCACGCAGCCCGGTGCTGTGCTAGCTTGCTCTTGGCAGCGGTTTCTGGGTTTCTGTAAGTTTCCCAACTCGATTTCTTTTTTGATGAATGGGGTTTGGGATTTCAGGGGATTTCGGGAGTTGGAAGAAGACCCAAAACCTGAATTCGGAGGTTTCCCCTCATAGGGCAGGTAATTTCGATCCCCTCTTGCAGTTTTCAGTTTTAAGTGGTTTTTTTCCCTCGCCGGCGCACGTTAGCAGAGGCGCACGTTAGCATTGTGGGGCTGCTCTGCTAACGTGCGCCGGTGAGTGATGGCGAGGAGCTAAACCAATGGCCTAGCTTCAGTGGTACAGGGAGTCAATCGATTTGGGTGTTTTAGTTTTAGTGTTTTTTTTTTTTTTTTTTGGTTGTACATTGTATATATTTTGGATCTTTGTGAGAGAATTGTTGAGCAGCCACTAAGGTAGAATCTATGATGTCATAGTTTTTATACTGTTTTTAGAATTATTCAAGGCATTTAGGATGGATGGTGATGATATTATATTTCTTTTTGTTGTTGTAGTTTCTGCAGTGAGATTGCTGCGGATAGAACAAGGTGGTGCATTTGCAGACCTTCTGAATGACAAAGGGAAGAATTCTGGCGAGAATGAGATGGGTTACGTTGAAAAGGACACTAGGGTTTCGCACCCGAGATTTGGATGATAGAGATATCAGATTGGTATAATTGCTTTTAAGATTCCTGTTTCCATTTTATGTAGTTTATTTATTTATTTGTTTTTGAATCTCTGAAATCATTTGCTTTATATGTTAGAAACATACTTTTATAATATGTGGAAACACCATTCTAGTTTATAATGGAGGAAATATGTTAACTCTCAGCTGAAAATGATAGTCTTTTGATGACCCAAACAACTGATTTGATGCATGGAGCATCGATAGGCCAATCCTTAGATGAAAATTTTTTGTATGAAATTGATAGTATGTAAGGGTCAAATCGGCTGCTAACAGATGTTGTCAGTCTGAAAAACCGAGAGGAACCTCGCTATAACGAGGGTCCAGCACGCTATAGCGAGCGTGGCGGACGGAGTCAAGCCCGGTTTGGATCCGAACTCTATTTTAGAGTTTGAAAAAAGACTTCTTTCCTGATTGGATTATTATTAGGAGTTTTAAAGCACATATTTAGGGCAATATTGGGTGTTTCTCACAACCCAAAGAGACACATTATCTCTCAAGTTCTGAATTAGAGATCTAATCGAGAGTAATATTCTTTAGAGATTTATTGAAAAATTGTGCCGCCAAGTTCTCTAGAGAGCAAGTTCTTTTGCATCCCTTGTAGAAGATCATCTTCTTGCGTGGAAGATTTGAGGAGTCAAGCGCATGATTGAGTCTGTTGCAATCAACGATGTGAAGTCGTTGAAGCGTGAAGCGACACAAGATAACTTCAGTCCTTAGGTAGGGGATATCTAGGGAGGAAATCTGAGTTTCTTGTAATTGCGAGATTCATAGTGCTTGATTATTGATCCAGTTCGGATATGTGGTTTTTCTCCCGGTGAGGGTTTTCCATGCTAAATCTGGTATCGTTGTAGTATGTGCTTTTTGAGTTTATTTTCCGCTGTATAGTTTATTCTTTTTGCACACTATTGGGTTGTTTTATTGGGTAGACTAATCTAGAGATCTCGTACCCTAAACTTTCAATAGTAAAAATAGAGTACGCTGAATGATTCATATGCAGATGAACATAATGCATGATTTAGGTGGTTGGTGTTCTCAGTTGTTTGACACACATTTCAGCCATGATGGTGTATGGGAATTAGAAACCTACCAGATAATATGTTTGATGAGACTGGAAAAGAGAACTCCTGCAGGGTTTGTGAATAAAATGCTATCATGTACCAAATAACCAAAATTGAGTTTCCTTTTTTTGCGTGGCTCTTTTTTGGTGTCATTATCAGTTGATCACACTCCAAGCACGAGGAAGTTTTTCGTTATGTTTGCACTTCCACCTTCATTTTGCAACAATATATGTGATAGTTCTCAGAGCTACCTTCTACATTCTGAATATTTCTTTTGCTTTACTATCAAAATATTTTCTTACCCTTTTGGATGGTGAATGGACTAGTTCAACTTGTTAGACTTTGAAAGTTGATTTTCCAGCGGAATGTTTTGTAAATGGGTTTGAGGCATTGAATCCCAAAATCAGGGCAATGAGTGGACCTGAGAAGCCCCAAATGAAGGTCCAAAACCTTATCAAGACTTGGACTGGGTCCGGTCCGTTGACTTATCCAGATTATCTAACGTAGTCCATCTCGATAGACGTCATACAGACATACACATTAGGGTTGTATTGTATGTGGGCAACAAGATCCAGTCAGGATCAACTTTGTCTAATCTGATGGACTCCAAATGTGCTTCCATACTGCAAACCTAGATTCAAATTGAATGAGGGTTATTTGTCCATCTATCAGATGGACATCCCTTATTTTGAGGGTTTAAATTGTTTAAAAGTATTTATGTTATAAGGCCATTCTTGATGGGTTAGGGCTCAGTAAGGTTACGAGGGGGAGCCAGCTATTAGTTTCTTTAATCTTATAGATTAGAGATAAGGTGTCTCAGATGTTTTCTTTTCATTTATCTCTTGTCAAGATAACCTTTTAGCCTGTTGGTGAAGTTGTGTTTTCATACTTCTGATTTGTATAATGGGGAACTTTGCTTGCTCAGGTCTTTATTTTTATTTATTTTATTTTGTAGTTTTTAATAATTTTTTCACTAAACATATATTTGGCTGATTAATTTTATCTAAAGTAAAGTTTTAATGACTTTTTTTTTTGATATGGAGAGAGATGCCAACCTAATTATTAAGTGCACATTGGTTACAATTCTTTATGTTACAGGTGACGGACATTGTTGGAGGTGCAGTTCGTTGGAGGCGTTACCTTGATCATTTGATACTGTCATTGTGCAAGGATGAGAAGATGTTTAGAGACATGGAACCTCTTCTCTTGCAGGTATATGAACTGAAAGTTGGACAAAATCGGAAGATGATTTCATTTGTATGTCATGAGTCATGACAGTTAATTGAATATTTATCATGGGAACTACATAAGCCATGAAGTATACAAGATTGGCAAGTTCCTTTAAGCTGTGCTATTTGTCTTAAGCACAAGGTTTCCAGTTCAAGATTGTTAACCTTTCAGGATAAAAAAATGAGAATTAACACAGCGGCACACTAGTACAAAGAAGCCGAGTAGACCCCTCAGAAGAATCTGGTTAGGCTATGCCAAATGAACATTATTTGCATTGGATTCCAGTAGATCATTAGAAACAATCTTTCTCCATACACTGTTGAGGAGATCCTATGGAGAAGAGATGGGCTCCGTAGATATCCATCAAGATTCCTGATCAATGTTGTGTCTCGATGAGAGAGACAACTTGGTTTTGTTAAAGAAGGTTTCCATCTAATTTGATGGTAGTTATGATGAAGATTTTGAATGATTAAATAATATGGAAACCAAGAAGGATTTGTTGATGGGTAACTGTGTATAAGAAAATCCAGAGAAGGTCATCTGAAGGGGTGTTAGACAAATGAGAAAGAAGAGAGCTGCTGTAGCGTGTATGGTGATCTGAACATATAGTGCAATATATGAGAGAGATGATCTGAGATTTGGGTATAGGATGACAGATTCAAATAGCTGTCATGAGCATGGAGGATTCTTGAAGGAAGGATTGTGAGTTTGGTGATTGAAGTAGTTAAAATTGATGTGATAGAATTTGAGATATCTAACGGTTACATGCTTTAGTTCAATATAATTTGTGTAAGAAAATATGATTTTTGAATTTATAACCAAAAAAGGAAACTAGACCATGGGATTATGTTTGATTACTTGAGATATGAATAAAAGCATTAGGAGAGAGTGGTAGATAACTTAGAAAGGATAGTTAATGAATCATAAAAGGGGTGCTTTGTTATGGCATCCTTAGAGATGGAAATGGATAAGCTGATCTAAGTTAAATGGAAATACCGGAAAGCACACAAAGAAGAAATGATGGAAAATGGGAGAAAATAGGAGAGAGATGTGATGCAACAGAAACCAAACAGTATATTGAAGCCCTGTCCAACTTAGGACTTACGCTACATGGATGTGGGACTTCCCAACAGTATCACTAGACATAAGTCCTCCTTTTGTTGCAAGAAGTAATGGAAATGGGACACCTAGAATGAAAAGAAACGAAAACGTTCGGTGGAGATAAAGAAATTAAGAAGCTGAAATGAAAAAGATGCAGAACAAGAGAGACAGAGAAAATAGTAATGAATAAACTTACTTGGAGTACTGACAGTTTTTGATGTAATTGGAAAGGGGTCACTCAAATGCATACTAATTGGGCTGGCCTGGACCAGATGTATGCTAATCTGGATTGATCCAAATCAATCTGAGTCAGACTAGTTTTTCCGTTGAAGTTCCAGCGATTATGAGTGATACATAACAATTCTGTCATTAGTGAGTTACTGTAAGATACTACCGTTTGAGTCTGAAACCCAAACTTCCAAGCTACAACAAATTTTATTCACCATTTCTTGGCATCACCCTTATTTACCCAAAAGATTAAAGATGCTAACACTGCTCAATGAATGAGTATATGACACGCTAGGTTTTCAAAATCGGAATTGTATTGCAAATCGTTCATACCTATGGATCGAATTGAATCGGCGAATCTAAGCTTTTTTGTTTTTACAATAAAAATGAAAAATACTTAAAAATTAACAGAAAAAGAAAAAAGTAATTATTCATAACCATCCATTGTCCCATTATAGTAGTGAAAATATATATACAAGTAAGTCTATCATACAATCATATCAAGAACATCATGACATCTATTAATACATATATATATATATGAAATAAATGATATCTTCAAATAGTTAAATAAGTTTAAAGTATCATATTATATTTTTATTATCTTTAAATCAAAATATAAAAATAAAATAAAATCCAACCATCAATCTTACACAGTAGGGTATCTCTTAAAGTTAAGAAAGTGTTCATAAAGAAAAAAAAATCCAAAATAGATTAAAAAAAGAAGAAGATATAGACAAGCACCATACGTACAGTTGAATGATTTAGTTTAAATTCATGTTCTTTATTCATCTTTAAAACCTTATCAAAGCCGCAAAACAATCTTATGAGGTTTCGTTAACTACGAAATAATCTTTTAAAAATACAAGCGATAAAAGAAAGAGAGAATAAAGGCAGAAAAAAACGTAAAAGATTATTAATATTAACTTATTTTCTGTAGCCATTATCGCTTAGCCGAATCACTTGAATCGTAAGATTCGATGAAATGAGTATCGAATCGTAGGATTCAATAAATGGGATTCATTACATAGATACGAATCGGTTTCCTTAAGATTCGGGATACGAATCGGGATTCGGGATATGAATCGTAGGATTCGGATAACTATGATATGATGAACAAACTTTGCAGCTCATGAACACAAAATGCATCCATTTACCACTGTACCGTGTTGTTGCTTCCGAAGATCATCAACTGCTAAGAGCTTATCATAAGATGCAAGTCCAACAGCAATAACCTGGGAGCCTTAATTTTCCAAAGGTTAGAGAAACCTCCTTGATTGAGGATCCCAGCCATGAATTGAAGAGTAACATAGACAGACTTTACTGAAAATACTCCAAAAGAGGATGAAGCTTCCAAATAGGCACACTTCTAGTATAAAGGTCTCCTTGATGAGTTTTTTGTGCTGTTCTTTGGTCATTATAGGAGAAGCAAAATTAGCATACTTCTATGGACAAGTCATCGGTTTCGGTGCCTAGTGAGGTGGCTTAGATGGCAGAGTGAAACGCTATATCTTGGGCTGTTGTTCTTGAGGAATTCAATGGGCGTAATGGTCTATCTTCGAACAGCCGATCGGGGGTTCATAGTATTTTCTGCATTTTGTATTATTTTCTGTATTTTTGTCATTTTGAGGTCATTTATGGCCAGATGGGGGAGTTGTAAGAAATGCAATGTAAGCAGCTTGCACCCACAAGGCCAGAACATTCGATCCATGTAAAATAAATTTGAGAAACGAATTAGAAATAAAAGTTTTGCTCAAAATCATTCTTTTTTATATTTTCTATATTTCAATTATTGTGAATTCCACCCAAAATTTCACAATTTTTGTCCTATAGAAGGGCTCCCCATGAAATTGAGTGATGATCAGTGGGTGGACCCTTGGGCCGATGCATTCCGTATGGACTTTAATGTCCCTGTATGGCTTGGAAAGCCTACGTATGGTCCTTGTAAGGCCTTGGTGGGAACAATTTCCATGTGGGACATATATGGTGGGCTTGTTTTGCTGGATTGGTGTACCGGACATCTTCCCCTTGTGCTTGGGCCCATGTTGCTTGCAAAAGGATCCGGTAGATGGTGTAACATTCCTCAACACTTGTAAGAGGTGCTAGATGCCTTGGATTGACTGACAATACCGACAACAATGAAATTTATAGTAAGGGGAAAATCCGTCGACTTTAGAAATCGTGAGGGTTCAAGTCCCTCTATCCCCAATAAAAAGAAAAGAGCCCTTTTTACTACCTAACCTCTTTATTTCGTCATCGGTTCCAAATTAGTTATGTTTCTTATTCACTCTACTCTTTCACAAACGGATCCGGACAGAAAACCTTTCTCTCTTATCACAAGTCTATAAATGACATGTCAGCCACTTGGGCGGTGGGTAGGAATTTTCCATGGCAGTCATGTTTGGAAAAGGTGAAAATCCAGGTGGCTGGTTACTTGGATCAACAGTTGCAGGTCTGGTGTCATTCAACTGTGCGGACAACATTTGCCCATGAGTTGGTTATTTTGGGTAGGAATGGCAAACTCTGATTGGGCCGAGTAGGCAAGCAGTTATCCTTGGTGGCATTGTCTGATTGGTCAACATGTCTTGCATGGTTGCAGATCCTCGTTTTCGGGGTGGGGGGAGGAAAAAGGGAGGAGTGATCCTGAAGATAGAAGTTCTGTAGAGATAGTTTTGGAGATCTGAGAGAGTTGTAGAGATTTTGGTTGAAATCTTTGTAAGTGCTTGTCCCACAATTTTGATTAATAAGAAAATGACCAGTGCCATCATAATCAAGTGATCTATGTGCTGCATCTTATCTATCTCTTTCTTGAGTTCTTTCCTTCTTATGACTTGTAAATTGTAATTGGTGATTGAGTGGTTGGCTAAGCTATTGAAGCCTTTTCCACTAGATGGTATAAGTGACGCAAAAAATTACCCTGTGACACTAGGCCCCACACCTGTGTCTTGGGGCCTTCGGCCTATGCCAAATGATACTTGGAAGGGCACACACCCGTTTCTTAGATAATTAATAACAAGAATTTCCACGAAGGAAGCAGGCAGATATCATGAACTCCGGAACTAAATGCACATGTTGCCTTATGAGGCTTTTCTAATGTTTCGAATCTAACTAAACCCTATCGTTAATTCTAACTGTAACGACCCAACCCAGGCCTGGTGCAATATCGTCCTCTTTGGCTCATGGGCTACTCGACCAGAGGACCTGGCCCAAGCGCATCCAATCTTGCCTCAAGGCTTTAAAACACGTCATACTAAGCATAAATGGCATCGCACATGTAGCCCAGTCTCTTGGCAGCCTCATAAGCGATGTGGGACTTTACATCCCCCACTCTTAGAGGAGAGCCGCCCTCAGCTCTGATACCATTTCTGTAACGACCAGAATCACCCAGTATGATATTTAGCATGTCCTCAACATTAGTAATGGGCGAATTCCATAATCAACCCCTTCTCAATTTATATGGATTTAGTCTGCCCTAGTCCGAATCAGAATTGGCGCACGAGGTGAGAGTGGTCAATTACATGACTCACCCTTTACAGTTTTGAGGGAATTATTCAATTACCAAATTAACCACAACATATACATATACAAACCACACAATCTACCATATGAGATCCCAAATAACAATGGCACACAATAGGCATCATAATCCACAATATATTTCAAAACATAATAAAGAAAACAACTCCAACAATAAATATAATAACCACAATTAATCAGCCCTTATTTGTAATTTCATAAAGTCTAAAATCCAAGGAATGGTCTCAAATTAATCAAAACAGGCCCAGCTATGAAAACAATAAATATCGGGCCCTTTCTCCAAATTTTAGAAACATAGGGGACAAGGTAAATAATTAATCAGAACTTAATGTTCTGTAGCTCGTGGACTCCCATTCCAAAACGTGTCCAAGTACTCACCACCAGTTTCCCCTCTACACACAAGAGTGACAGAACCCATTCTAAAATAAAACGCTACACGCCTAATGCTGCAGGGTGGGTTGGATAGTGGGTCCCACTGGTCCAAACCTAAGATGGACCTAATGATCAAGGTGGCCCAATAGTCCTTTATCCTTTTACTGGACCTAATCTATTTGTAACGCCCCACCCTACACACATGCATGATATTGTCTGCTTTGGCCCACGGGCCTCACGGTTTTGTTTCTGATGGGCCTTAACCCATCAAAAGGCCTCATGCAAGGTTAGGGTGTAGGCTCTATATATAATCCCATTCACTTTCCTCTCTATAGTCGATGTGGGACTCCGGGGCGTCACAATCCACCCCCCTTAAGGCTGCACGTCCCTGTGCAGCAGCCTGCCAGTCCCTGTAGCCTGCCAACACTCTTGGCCCGCCCACATGGAGACCGCCCACTTGCACCAGGCCACGGCAGGGGACCCACACTCGAACTAGTCGAGAGTCCGGCTCTGATACCATGTGTAATGCCCCACCCTACACACATGCATGATATTGTCCGCTTTGATCCACGGGCCTCAACGATTTTGTTTCTGATGGGCCTCAACCCATCAAAAAGGCCTCATGTAAGGTTAGGGTGTTTGATCTATATATAATCCCATTCACTTTCCTCTCTATAGTCGATGTGGGACTCCGGGGCGTCACACTAACCATCAATTAAACTCTTTTCTATAATCTTTAATTTCCTAATTAGCAAGTGGGCCCCTTGGATCCACTTGGTATCTCTGTGATATCTTCATCAATTTCTCGTAATGTCACTGACCAGGTGCCATGAATTTGGTATGAAATTGAGATTTTATTTCATGGATTCATCTATGGTAGTCATGACTGAAATGAGAATTGAGAAATTTATGGAAGCTTGTGTTATATGCTACCCTTTGGAAGCTCTGACTGGAGAGGAACAATATAGTGTTAAGGAATAAGAGCAACTGCATGGATGAGTTGTCCATTCCATAGTTTGGTCTTTGTCGAAGTGGGTGAGAAGTAGAAAAGAGTTTGAAGGAATTGATCTTCATGATCTCCATAGATATTGGACTGCTATTTTGTGCCGTAAATTTGTGAAAAGAGTTATTTGGATGCATCCTCCTTTGGGTATCCTTAAGATCAATTTTGATGGGAGTTTTATTTGCTCAACTAGAAGAGGTGGAATTGGTGGTGGTGTTAGAGAATCGATTGGAATAGTTTGTTAGAAGTTTTTCAGGGCCTTTAGAAGCTTTGGATGCTAATGAAGTTGAAGTTTTGCTCTTTTGGTGGGCTGCCATGAGTTATGTCAAATGGGCTGTTTCAATGCTGTTCTTGAAGGTTATCACTTTTCAGCTATTCAGTGGGTTCTGATAGTTCTTCTTATCCTTGGAGGTTGGCAGTTGGATCGAGGAGGTGCAGGATATATGGCGGTAGCTGGTTGCCTCTTTAGTCATGTTTTAAGAGATACTAATGTCATAGCGGATGCTCTTGCTAGGGAAGGAGCTCTTTGTTCATCTCTTTCGTTGATGTTTAGTTTCCTCTTTTCTTGTTAGGTTTTTGTTTGGTGTTTGTTGTTTTTGGGTTTGGTTTTTGGTGCCTTTGTTCTTTCGTGGTTCGTTTGTGGTGTAATAAATTTTACCGTCATACAAAAGAAGTTGAAATGGAAAGAAATTGAAATTTATTTCACCTCACTTCTTAATAACAGTTACAAGACTCAGTGGTAAACGAGGATGGACACTATAGACTATGCTAGCCTTAAGTTAGGAGTTGACAGCAATGCCATAAAAAACTATTACAAAACCTCCCCGTTATGAGTTTTTATCAAGAATGTTCCAAGATGTAATTAACTGGAGATTCATTGAACACAAGAAGATGAGCACCTGGAAGATGCCACACAACTGAAACTTACTGCATTTTAGAAGGTCTGTGTGCGTTGTTTCCAACTTATTTGTTATTAGGATATTATAAATATTCCAGCTTTGAGCTTGTTTGTTTGACATTACATTGTTGAATCTTGCAGTTTTGGTCACCAAGAAAACAATATCAATTTTTTTCTTGACAACAATATTTTGCAACACATTTTTTCCCAACCCAACCTTATCTAATATGTTTATGCCTTCAGATTCTTCGAATTGGTTTCTAACGAGATTCTCAAGCTTGAGATGCCACCATATGCTGTTGTAGATGAGGTATTCACTTCCATTACGTCCACATTCAGATTTAGGAAGAATTTGCTTGGGCTATCATGTGAAGTGGGGTCCATGGTTTATGTTATCCACACTCTTTGATATGATGGATCTATTGCGAATAATTTGTGCAACAAATGTCTCCCCAAATGGGAGAATCCATGACCTCATTTGCTATTCAGCAAATAGATGTTTTGGAAGGAAACATAACAATAGTTAACATTTGACAGAAAAAGTCTTAGACTGGATGTGTATGATCTTCTGGGAGATTTTGTTGCCTAAGATCCGCCACTAGCTTGAGATAGAGGACCATGGGCCTCACTTTTCTGATCTTGAGATCTAGGCAAATACATTTCTTCTGACAGTCCCATAATTTCTGATTGTTTTAGTTGCTTGTAATTTGAAAGTGAGTTCTTTTGAAACATGTGATTGATTTTTCTTTAATGTTCTTTTGCTGGTCTTATACCCGATCATCTCTCTTTGGAGAGAATTGGATCCTATGAGGCTTAGAAACGAGATGCATGAGTGATTCAAATGGAACTCCACGGAGGGCCCACCTATTAAAAATCTAAACTGCTCAAAATAGATGCCATAGTCTTGTATGGAATGTGGTCAAACTTCACCCATAAGAGTTTTGTAATATAATGTGAAGAAAGGAGAGGAAGAAGAAAAGAAACTGTAGGAGAAGGTCGTGCATCACATGATGATCGATTGCTCTATTTATATGTCATATTAGCCCTAATCAAGGCACTAAATATGTCAAGATTACAATCAGAATATAAGAAGGGAAAGAATACAAATTAGAATAAATGAAAGAATGAAGCATATAACCTAGACAATATAAGGAAATAGAATGAGAAAAATTAGTTGTACACATTAAGATGTAAATCTAGCCTAATACCACGTGTGGGATTATACCTTGCCGTGAAAGGCGGGCCTTCTTAGGCCTGTATCTTCTACACTCCCCTCAAATTGAGTGTGGTAAGGAAGAAAACATCAATTGCTAGTTAGATCATGATGATGCGGTTGGGAAGGGCTTGGTGAAGAATATGCCCAATTGGTTAAACGAAGGAGGACATGAGGCAGAGTTATCTTCTCAGTAACGACATGTTACGGATGAAGTGACAGTAATCTCAGTGCTTGTTCTTATGGAAGACCGGGTTGTTGGCAGTCTGGTAGCACTGGTAGTGTCCCCATGGAGAGGTGTGGAACTGCCAACAAGAACAACCCAATTCACACAGAAGGCGGCTGAGCCAGATATTTCAGCACTAGCAGAGGACATCGCCCGATAGTTCTACCTCAGCAGAAGACTTTGAGACAGTGGTCTGCTTCTTGCACTTCCATGAAATCAGAGATTGTCCAAGAAACATACACCAACCAGTGGTAGACCTACCAGAGTCCGGACAGCCAGCCCAGTCAGCATTCGCATAAGCTGATACTTGCAGATAAGTATCAGAAGGGAAGAAAAGACCATGAGGAAGAGTGCCTTTAACATAGCGGAGGATCGCAATGTAGCAACAAGGTGAGGTTTGTGGGGATGGCTAACAACTGGCTAATCGTATGAACTGCATGAGAAATATCCGGCCGAGTCATACTAAGTAGAGTAACTACCAACTATCAGCCGGAAAACAGATGATCTTACAGGGGTTGCCATCATCGGAACTGATTTTGCTGTTCAATTCCATAGGCGTATCAAAAGTGTGAGCATCATTAAGCCGGGCCAAAGTGATCAAATCTGTCGGATATTTGTGCTGAAGGACCCTAATGCCGGATTTGTTGCGCACAAACTCAAGCCCTAGAAAGTAGGTGAGAGGACCAAGATCCTTCATCTTGAAGTGGCGAGTAAGGTGGTGTTGAGATCTGTAATGCCTGCAGTATCATTGCCACTGATAATCATATCATCAACATAGACTAAGAGGAATGTGTAGCCCTTTGGTGTCCATTGCAGGAAGAGGGAACTATCAGAGTGACTTTGACGAAATCCGACTTGAAGGATTGCGGCACTAATTTATCGAACCAAGCCCTGGGAGCTTCTTTAACCCATAAAGAGCTTTCCGCAATTTACAAACATGCTTGGAGGACAAGCATAGCCTGTAAGGAGGTTTTAAATAAACAGTCTCTCGTAGTCCCCATGTAGAAAGGCATTTTTGACGTCCATTTGCCAGAGGGGCCAGTTGCGTATTGCCGCGACACAAAGAAGAGTACGAACTGTGGTCATTTTAGCCACCGGGGCAAATGTTTCTTCATAGTCAATTCCATATTCCTGCTTAACCTTGTGCGATCAATCTGGCTTTAGCGATCAAGACTCCTATCAAAGTGTACTTTGATGGAGTATATCCATTTGCTGCCAATCACAGAGGCTCCTCAGGGGCCGGTACCAATTCTCAGTGTGGTTTGCTTCAAGAGCAACTAGTTCCTCAGTCATAGCATCCTGCCAGTAAGCAATCTTTGAGGCCTGTGAATATGAGGTGGGTATAGGAGTGCTATCCAAGGAAGTAAGAAGAGCAGGGAATCCATAGCGGTTAGGGGCAACAGAAGGACGACTAGAGCGTCGCAGAGAGATGGTGTTATCAGAAGAAGTATTATTACCTGAGACTAAAGTAGACGGCGCTGGGAGAGTATCAAGAGAGGGAGTCCCCAAAGGAGGGACCGTTTGCCGCCGGACATAGACTTTGGGAAGAGGTGAAGGAGAAGCCGACTCCGAGAATTGCGGCAGATAGGATACAGTAATAGGATGACTATCCAAATGTAAAGAAAAGAAGAGAGTATGTTCCAAGAAAATTACATTACGAGAGATGCGCATGCGTTTTTCCATTTGATCATAACACAAAAACCCTTTGTGTTCATTACTGTAACCTAAAAAGATGCATTTAGCAGCCTGTGGAGATAACTTGTGCGCTCAGTTGGAGGAAGATGAACAAAACACAAGCAACCAAAAACACGTAAGTGAGAGTGTGAAGGGGTTTGACCAAAGAGAACTCTGTAAGGAGTGTTCTTTCCTAGAACAGTGCTAGGATGACGGTTGATAAGATACATAGTAGTATGTGCAGCATCACACCAAAATTTGAGAGGGACTAAGGATGCAATTAACAGAGTACGAACAGTTCCAAGAATATGTCTGTTCTTTCTTTCCGCAATCCCATTTTGCGAGGAGTATGCAGACAAGATTTTTGGTGAAGAATTCCTTTTTCAGAAAGGAAGGCAGAGAATGCATGAGACATGTATTCTCCACCGGAATCTGAACTAAGAATTTTGATTGCTTTATGAAATTGGGTTTGGACCATGTTATAAAATTTTTGAAAAATGGAGAAGACTTCAGATTTCATACGCATAAAGTAAATCCAAGTATAACGAGAATGGTCATCAATAAAGGTGACATCCCGTCCTACTCAAGGTAGGAGCAATTCCCCAAACATCTGAATGAATGATGTCAAATGATGCCAAAGCACGAGCATTATGAACAGGAAAAGGCAAAATATGACTTTTAACTTAAGCAACAAGTTTCACACTTTGATTGAGATAAAGAAGACATCAATTTTATTATCAATAGTAGAATCCAAATAACCAAATTTAAACAAGGAAAGCAAATGTGCATTGTTCACATGACCAAGATGTTTATGCCAAACAGTCCACAATTTATTGAAATTAGAAGAAGAAGCAAAGAAAGAATGATGTCCAATGTCCAGCAAGAATAGGCGCCTGTGTTACTCCCCGTCGCGATCACTTTTCTAGTTTGTCGCCCCTGTATAACACAACCAGAGGAAGAAAGTGAACAGGATAGCCATCATCTATAAGTTATCCTACAGAAAGAAGATTGGCTGATAATTTGGGAACAAAGTAAACATTGGGAAGAGTGACGGACTGGCCAGAAACACTAGATAAAGTAATGGTACCAACTCTCGAAATGCGTAGTGATCACCATTAGCAGTGGTTATTTTCTCTTTTCCAAGGTAAGGGTGAGAATCTGTAAAGCTATGTTCTATAGATTTCATGTGATAGAGGCTCCTGAATCTAAAAACCATGTGGAAGAGATAATAGGAGAAGAAAGATAAGTAGAGGAATGAAAAGCAGGAGATGCTATATGAAAATGAGTTTGATACTGACCACTAGAGATGCCCATAGACGATATGCAGAAGTAGCCGTGCTCTAGATAAGTTCTTGAATCTGAGCAGGAGTCATGGATACAGCCCCAGATGAAGTGCTTCCTGCATCAAAGGATGGTGCTTGAGCCTGGAATGCGGAAGGAATATTCTGTTTTGGCAGATTGGAGGGAGGCTTCTTAGGCTGCGCCTCATTCCGTCGCTGAAGGCTGCGGCAATCATCAATAAGATGACCAGACCTCTTGCAATCATGGATAAAAATATCGGCCGCTAGGCTACCGCCAAGCTATTTAGAAAATAGTGGGTATCGCGCCGTTGCGTTAGGCGGCCGCTACGACCGCCACAAAACGTGGCGGCCGAGCGTATTGTATATATTTTTTTGTAGGGGGCGCTGCCCCCTGGACCCCGCGAGCTGACCGGTCAGCTCGACCCCCGCCGGGGGATACCCCCGGACCCCCTCCGCGAAGCGCATGTTTTAGAGAAGTGTCAATCAAGAAGACAAAGGATCCTACTTAACCATGATAGCTAAGACTTTTTTGCTGGTTGTCTTTCCGTTTTTGTGCTTGGATATCTATTATTATCATAATTTGCTAGATAAGATATTAAACCTGTTTAATTCTGTTTGAAATTGTATAGTAGTAAAGATATAGTTACATATTACTACTAGATTTCAAACCGGTCTTAATTAAATTTTTTATAAAGAACCGTCATTCCTATTTCCTTCACTAACTCTCTACTCTGTCATTTCTAAATTGATGTTGATTGTTGATCACTTCATAGTTCATTCACTTGATTGAATTTGAACATTGAATGCTGAAGTATTGATATTTAATTTTTCAATGTTCATTAATGAGTAATGACCTAACTCTTAAGTCTTATAACTTTATTTCATGTTCTAGTGTTTTTTTATTTTTATTTTTTTATTTTTTTTTATGAGCTTTCCATTACTTTCTAAGTTAGTATGACTAAGAGAACATTAATACATGTGAAAAAACTAATCATTACTATTAATTTCTATTTATACAGCGATACAAGACTTCATATATTGAGGGCACCGCTACGCCCCCTTTTCTTACTTTTGCAAAAGAATCACATATTCTTTCATTTTCCAATTTATGGATTTTCTGGAATTTTTTAGATTTTTTGGGCAATTTTTCAAATCGCTACAACGCTACGCCGCTAGTATCCTCGCTACGCTACGTATCGCCCGCTTCGTAGCGGTTACCGCTATTTTCATCCTTGCAGCGGCACAAACCAACTTCTTGCGGCAATCTTGGTAATATGACCAAATCTTTTGCATTCATAGCATTGAGTGAGCTTCGGATTGGGGGTTGCTAGAAGAGCAGAGTCAGCCGTGAAGGGGTGCAAGGAAAGCCTTCGGTTCTTCAAGAATAGCCCGCTGGGAGGTAAGACGAAGTTCTTCGCGAAGTACTTCTTGAAAGCAGGTATCAAGATTAGCAGATTGTTCTCGGTTCATGAGGGCAGACCGAATCGATTCAAATTCTGGCCGTAGATTCATAAGGAACTGGCTAATGTGAGTTTCCTCTTGGAATTTAAGAGCCTCGGAGAGAAAGCCAGTAGAGACTGTCTGAATCAACATGGAATCCCGTTCAGTCCATAAGGTGAGGAAGCCATTAAAGTATTCCTGCAGATCTATCCCCTTGAGTAAATTTAGCAATTTCACTATCCAAGTGAAATTTTCGGGCTTTGTTGGTTGATGGTAGACCTTCTTAAGGTGAGCCCACTATCTGCGGCTGTAGCATAGGCTTGAAGAGCCACGGCCAAGGAGGAATGAATAGAGTTGAGTATCCAAATAATCACTTTGGCATTTTCCTTGGACCAGGTGGCTATGGCTTTGGAGTCTTAGGTACTTGGAGTAGGATGGTGTTTGTAATTGTTCCATCAAGATAACCAAATAGCCCCTGTCCTTCTACAAAGTTCTTAAGATGGAATGACCAGGCCATATATAATTTTGCCCATTAAACTTAACGGGAATAACATCATACTTTTCCATATTCTCAAAAGCAGTTAGAGTAGAATGTGTCACAGAGAAGAAATTTCAGCAAAACAATAGTGCTACTTGTCACTAACCACACCGAAACAGTAATCTGACAAAAAATAAGTAGCAAACAGAACCTGAAATCTGGTTCAGATTGAGGATTGGTGCAGATGGAGAAGCAGGAAGAAGGTCCACCACCACAAAACAGGGATGGCGACCCTAATTTGTGCAAAAACAAGGGTTGCGACCCCAATTTCAGTGGGAGTGGACACGTGGGGCCCATAGAGTGATCAAATCTTTGATCAGGGAACACAGACCTCTGTGTGATACTTATGAGTGACTTTCAGATCAAGTTGCATACTAATTGATGAAAATCCGCAAGACGGGATGGATCTGATGAAAACTATCTGAAAAACTAGAAAATCACAAGGAGTAGATGGCCTACCTCAGATGTGAAAAAAAATTCTGAAAAAATAACCAGAATTCCTAGAAATATGGACGACCCTTATGGTGGTGGTCGTCTGTGTTATCTGGATGATCTGATGATGGCCCACCTTGATCTCCACGCTGCAAACTATCGACACAGTGAAAGATTCTCTTTCTAGATCCTTGAGAAGGATTGCAATTGAGAGATGGAGAGATCCCACAGAGCTTTGATACCATGTAAATAATATGTGAAGAAAGGAAAGGAAGAAGAAGAGAAACTGTGGGAGAAGGTCGTGCATCACATGGATGATCGACTGCTCTATTTATATTCATATTAGGCCTTAATCAAGGCACTAAATATGTCAAGTTACAATCAGAATAATAAAGACGGGAAAGAATACAAATTAGAATAAATGAAAGAATGGAAAGAATATAACCTAGACTATATAAGGAAATAGAATGAGAAAAATAAGTTGTACATATAGATGTAAATCTAGCCTATATCCCACGTGTGGGATTTATACATGGGCCTTGAAAGGCTGGGCCTTTTGATGCCTGTTATCTTCTACAAGTTGTCCCTCTCAAAGTTGCTAGCCAGTAATCCCAAACCAATTGGTGATGGGAAACTACACAAACAAACTACCTAACACCCCCCCTCGGGCGGGACACCGCTTAGACCCGAAGCACACGCCTGCACAAGACTACAACGCGGCATGGGGCCTTCTTGCCCTGTGCACTTGTGCCCGCACAAACACATAACGTGGCATGGGGCATTTTTGCCCTACGTGGTTTCGAACCCGGCACGTGTTGGCTCTGATACCATCTCAAAGTTGCTAACCAGTAATCCCAAAACCAATTGGTGATGGGAAACTGCACAAACTACTACTTAAGAGTCCCATCGTAAGGTTTAGTGATTGATTGATAATGCATAAGACATGCAAATTTATTGATTATGTATAAAACATGTCACATATTTCATATACTCGATCAAGGTGGGACAAACTCTTATTGGAGTGAAATTTGGCCATATCCCATTCAAGAGGAGGACATTTATATTTGGATGGTTTAGATTTCTAGTATGCGGGATCCACAGTTCTACTTGAATCACTCTCTCATCTAGTGAGTCCATTAGTCCAAGCCAGTTTTTGGACTGCTTTTTAGATGTAACTGGTTTTCCTTCTGATGTTGCTTCGTCATTATAGATGGATAATTGTCGTCAGTATTTTCTTGCAAACCAAAATTTAGGCTCATGGGTCCTGACTTTTTTGGGCATGAGGAGTTTTTCTTTCTTTTCCAAATAAAAATTTGCTACATTTCATGCTAAGTCTGAATTTTTCAAATATCCTTTTTGGGGAGGAAAACATGGGATTAAATAGCCTGCACTATGATGATGGACAGATACAGCTGTTAATAGGTCCCAGATAATTGGGATACGACTACACTTTTAAATATTCAGGACATGGATATGGACATGGCTGTCCTATCCATAATTAAAATTTACATTTTTATGTGACATTTGATGTAGAGTATTGCTTTCACCTATAGAACATTTCTATATTAATGTTTTTTTACTTCTTACAGCCTTTTGATTCTTGTTATGTTAAAAATAATAAGGTTAATCCTTAATAGAGCTCTCTGAAATAGAACTGACTGAGTTGGATATGTGGACACTGTATCGTCCAAGTATTGGTGCAATATTGAGTGCCAGTACTGTCAAAGCCAGAGGAAAGAAGAAGAGACGAATAACTTTGTGAATTCGATGATCCCCTTTGAGGGTCACGATCTTTAATATATAGAGATAAAGTTTACATAAAAGATTACATTGATTGAGGTAATCAACTGAATTAAAGCAAATCTAATCTAATTAACATCTAATCAGATCTCCTAATAAGGCACTAATCAATACATAAATAAAGGAAATCTAATCTAATTACATCTAATCAGATCTCCTAATAAGGCACATAATCAATTACATAAATTTACAAACGAGATTTGATTTGACTTTTGAGCTTTATGGGCTGAGCGCACTGACCTAGGCCCATTGGCCTAGTTGACACCCCCCCTCAAATTGATGCTGGTGAATCCACGAGCATCAATTTGCCAACTAAGAATTGGTGTCGTGGCCGAGGAAGTCCCTTGGTAAATATCTGCAATTTGAAGTCCGGTAGGAACATGAGGAAGAGTAATTGCTTCACGCACAAATTCATCACGTATGCAAGGACAAGCTACTTCAATATGCTTTGTGCGTTCATGGAAGACAGGATTTTCAGTAATCCGTATGGCACTGGTATTGTCCGCATAGAGAGGTGTAGGGCCAGATTGTGGAAATCCAAGTTCAAAAAGAAGACCCCGAAGCCAGACAATTTCAGACGTGGCAGCCGACATAGCCCGATATTCTGCTTCTGTGGATGATTTGGAGACTTTATCTTGTTTCTTACACTTCCAGGAGATCAACGAGTCCCCTAAGAAACATGCACCAACCAGTGGTAGACCGTCGACTATCAGGACAACCAGCCTGTCAGAATCTGAGTAAGCAATGAGAGAAGTCGAATTACCCACAGGATAGAAAAGGCCACGAGATGGTGTGTGAAGAACATAGCGAAGAATGCGCCGATAGCAACAAGATGGAGATGGCGTGGTTGTGTCATGAATTGACTAACCAGATTCACCGCATATGAGATATCAGGCCGAGTGATAGTCAAGTAGATCAAGCGACTAAACGGCGATACATTGTGGCATCAGGAAGAAGATCACCCGTATCGTGTGCGAGTTGTAGATTAGCCTCAACAGGTGTATCTACAGGAGTGGAGTTTTGAAGGCCAGCCGTCTCAATATGATCCATAGCATATTTATGTTGATCGAGGATGAGACCTTTTCTGACTGATGAACCTCAAGGCCTAAAAATATGTGAGTGGGCTTAAGATTTCATATGAAAGATTTATGTAAAGATGCCTGTAGATGGGTGATCATGCCAGAATCTGTCCCAGATATGATGATATCATCCACGTACACCAAGAGGACAGTAATCCCTTTTGAGGAGCGATGAAGGAACAAAAAGGATTAGAGGCATTTTGAGAGAACTGTAGATGAAGGAGAGCATCTCTAAATTTCTCAAACCAGCACGCGGAGCTTACTTAAGACCATATAGAGAGCGTCTTAAGCGCGCGCAGTCTCCTGCCGAAACACCCGTAATGCCTTGGGGAAGTCGCATATAGACTTCTTGCTTGAGATCACCATGAAGAAAGGCATTCTTGATGTCAAATGGTAAAGAGGCCATGAGTGAGAGAAGCAGCAATGGCAAAAACAGTACGGATTGTTGTCATTTTGCAACTGGAGCAAATGTTTTTCATAGTCAATGTCTATTCCTGTCGGTTGCCCAATGCGACTAACCGTGCTTTATAACGATCCAACGAGCCATCAGACTTAAGTTTGACTGAAAAAAACCCATTGCATGCTAGGTTTTGCAGATGAGGGACATGGAACAATATCCCAGGTATGATTCTCCTGCAGTGCAGCTAATTCTTCGTGCATAGCTTTTGCCACAGTCATGCTTCACCGCATGTGAGTAAGAAGAAGGAATAGCAATAGAGGAGAGAGTAGCAAGCAAGGATGTGTGAGTGAACCATATTTTTCTGGAGGCTTAGAGAGACGGGTAGAGCGTCGAAGCTGAAGTGGAGATGAAGCATCATGTGATGAAGCGTGGTCAAGATCAGGTGCCGGTGAGGGATCCGGAGGGGGAGGCAGTAGTGGAACATCCTTATAACTGTTAATATCCAGTAACACCAAAAGCTCGAGCTTTAGTGAACGGCATAACAATTATATCAACACCCCCTCTCGAACGGGAAGCCGTTCGAATTCGAAACCCAACAAACAGACAGACCCGATAGACAGATGGAGGTACCATGCCTCCCAGGGGTTTCGAACTCGTGACCTTTAGCTCTGATACCATGTTAATATCCAGTAACACCAAAAGCTCGAGCTTTTAGTGAACGGCATAACAATTATTATCAACAATAACGACGACGTTCATAGACAAGGAGTGGAGAAAGAGATTGGGTCAGAAAAATTGGTAGATGAGAAAATGATGGTAAATCCGAGGAATGGTTAGAAAAAAAACTTTGATTTTCGAAAAATGTGACATTTCGAGAGATGCGAAGACGGTTGACCACAGGATCATAGCAAGATATACCCCTTTTGGTGAGATGCGTAGCCAAGGAATGCACATTGGCGGACTGAGCAGTTAATTAGTACGTTCAGTCGGAGGAAGATGAACAAAACATACACAGCCAAAAATGCGCAGGTGGGTATTGTAAAAGTAATAGATCCAGCAGGCCCGACTCATGAAGTAATAGGCCCATCATGCCAGCAGGCCCGAATCTGTATATGATACGTTTTGTAATTCCTGATTTTTCTCCTCTGATTTTTCTCCCTTTGTATAGTATCTAATTGATTCTTCTTGTGTAATATTATGATTTGTAAACAGTTGCTTTATACAGCCTTGATTAAGGCATATTATGATTTATAAAAGATTAGTCGATGCTAGAGAAATGCACGACCTTCTCCCACATTGTTCTCTGCTCCTTCTTCTCTTCCACATAATCTGACTGGTTATCAGAGCCTTAATTGCCTTCTCTCTTTGATTTCAGTCACTTGGATCTTCTTCCTGGAGTGTCTGATCATCCCTAATCGTGTCTGATCATCCCTGATCAAGACGTGGCCATTGGATCATTTTCAACATCTCCCCGATCACCTCCATCTTGGTCGACCAGCCATCACTGGTATTTATGAGCATTTTCTGGATTTTTTCTCCCATCAGAGGTAAGGTTTCCAGCAACATTTGTGATATTACTATTTCTTGCCTCTGTTTTCATCAAAAAACCGTCCAAATTTGTGGATTTTGATCCGATTTGAGTGAAAACTTTGGCCTGGAGTTGCGAAAATAACTCGTCCCTTCCATTCCATACCCCTGATCGGGCGCGATCAACTACTCAGATCTCACAAGGAGATCGACTCACTGTCGAACCATGTCGACATTGACGTATTAAGTCTGTTTGCGCTGTTCTTCTCTTTTGTCACTATGGCCCCCTGTGATGATCACAAAATTAACAACGATCCATTCCCAACTTGGTCGACTGATTATTCTGGGAATTGTAGTGATTTTTTCTGGATTTTTGGCATCATCTTTGAGGTAGTGTTTCACCTCTTCTTCATCCGACTATTTTCTCAGAAGGTTTTCATCAGATCCGTCAAGTATTGCGGATTTTCATTAGATTAGTATGCAACTTGATCTGAAAGTCACTCAGAGTATCACTCAGAGGTCTGTGTTCCCTGATCAAAGATTTGATCATTTTGGGCCCCACGTGTTCACTCCAGAAGCCAAAAAGGGGGTCGTCAGCCTGTTTTACAATTTTTTTTTGTCTGTTTTGGGTTCTCCTGCTTCAGCAAACAGATCTGAACCATATTTCAGACTTCTTTGGCAGTTTAATTTCATTTGATGCTGTCCCACTACTACTGATTGTACTGCTTGCTGTGAATTATCTGATCTGGACTTAGATCAGATTGTGGGTGTACACATACCTCCTCTGTCTGGGGGCTGGAATTGAGCATGTTTTTGCTAGTTATTTTTTTTGTGTGCTGGAATTGGTGTGGATAGCCGGCTGTTGTGTATGCTTTACTGGCAACTCATTAGAAGCTGAACAAGTTATCTTCTCTTGCTGCCTCTCTAAGCTAATTCTTGGTTGTTATTTTGCTGCTGGTTCATAATATTTATATGGAGAAATATTGATGTTATTCCCATTAAATTCAATGGAAATAATTACATGGCTTGGTCATTTCACCTGAAGAATTTCGTAGAAGGTCAAGGACTGTTTGGTTATCTGATGGGTCGATACCTAAAACCTGCTACAACTGATACCAAAGCCTTAGCCACCTGGGCTAAAGAAAATGCTAGGTTATCACTTGGATTCTTAATTCCATTGACCTTCTCTTGCTATTGCTCTTCAAGCTTATGCTGCTGCCTGTGATATGCGGGACATTTAAAGAATGTTATCACCAAACCAATAAAGCTCGCAAATTTCAATTGAGTGAGATTGCGAAATTCAGTCAAGGTGATAAACAGTGCAAGAATACTACAATGGATTTCTCACATTATGGACAGAGAGGGATGCTATGATAATTCAGTCCGTATCTGTTGGGTTTCTGACTGAGGCTCTCAAATTAGAAGAAGAAAATCACATTAGTCAGTTTCTTATGAACCTCAGATCCGAATTTGAATCTGTCCGTTCAGCCCTTATGATATAGAGAAGTCACAGCAAATCTGGACACATGCTTCCAAGAAGTTCTTAGAGAAGAACTTCGCCTGAACTCTCAGCGTGTCATCCTTGACGAACCAAAGGCTTCTTTTCAGGCTGAGACTGCTTTCTTGCCAACCCCAATCAGAAGCCTACTCAATGTATGAATGCAAAGGCTTTGGTCATCTCGCCAAGAACTGTCGGAAGAAATTGGTTTGCAGATATTTTAAACGCTCTGGTCATCTTATTGATGATTGTCGTAGTTTACAAAGGAAGAATGGACCCCAGCAGAAGCAACATCCTCCTACTGCGTCCAGACAACATACTCCAGCTGCATTCCAAGTTCAAGCTCCTTTTCCCGACTCAGGCAGCACTTCTTCCGGGACTGTATCCATGACTCCAGCCCAGATTCAAGATCTGATTCAGAGCACAGTCACTTCTGCATATGCATCTATGGGCATCTCTGGTGGTCGGTACCAAATTCCTTCTCCTATAGCATATCCTGTGTTTCATTCATCTGCTTACCTTTCTTCCCCTATTACATCTTCCACCTGGTTTTTAGATTCAGGAGCCTCCAATCACATGACATATGTCGAGCATAGCTTTACAGATTCGAACCCTTATCTTGGAAAAGAGAAAATAACCACTGCTAATGGTGATTAACTTCTCATTTCGGGAGTTGGTAACATTACTTTGTCCAGTGTTTCTGGCCAGTCCTTCACACTTTCAAATGTTTACTTTGTTCCTCAATTATCAGCCAATCTTCTTTCTGTAGGTCAACTTATCGATGATGGCTATCTTGTTCACTTTTCTTCCTCTGGTTTTGTTATACAGGGGCGACAAACTGGGAAGGTGATCGCGACGGGGAGTAAATATGGGCGCCTGTTCTTGCTGGATATTGGACAACATTCTTTTTTGCTTCTTATTCTGATTTCAAACAATTGTGGACTGTTTGGCATAAACGTCTTGGTCATGTCAACAATGCAAATTTGCTTTCCTTGTTTAAATTTGGTGATTTGGATTCTAAGTTTGATAATAAAATGATATCTTCTTTCTCTCAATCCAAGTGTGAAACTTGTTGTTTAAGTAAAAGTCATATTTGCCTTTTCCTGTTCATAATACTCGTGCTTTAGCAGCATTTGATATCATTCATTCAGATGTTTGGGGAATTGCTCCTACCTTGAGTAGGACAGGATTTAAATACTATGTGACTTTTATTGATGATCATTCTCGTTATACTTGGATTTACTTTATGCGCATGAAATCTGAAGTCTTCTCCATTTTTCAAAAATTCTATAACATGGTCCAAACCCAATTTCAGAGAGCTATCAAAATTGTTAGATCAGATTCCGGTGGTGAATACATGTCTCATGAATTCTCTGCCTTTCTGTCTAATAAAGGAATTATTCACCAAAAATCGTGTCCACATACTCCTCAGCAAAATGGGATTGCGGAACGCAAGAACAGACATATTCTTGAAACTGTTCGTACTTTGTTGATTGCATCTTTAGTTCCTCCAAAATTTTGTGTGTGATGCTGCACAGACTGCTGTGTATCTTATCAACCGTCTTCCTAGCATTGTTCTAGGCAAGACTACTCCTTACGGAGTTCTCTTTGGTAAAAACCCTTCATACTCTCACTTACGTGTTTTTGGTTGCTTGTGTTTCGTTCATCTTCCTCCTAAGGAACGCACAAAATTATCTCCACAGGCTGCTAAATGCATTTTTTTGGGTTACAGTCCTGAACATAAAGGATTTTTATGTTATGATCAGTTGGAAAAACGCATGCGCATATCTCGAAATGTTGTTTCTTGGAACATATTCCATTCTTTTCTTTACATTTGGATCATCATCCTATTGCTGTATCCTATCTGCCACAATTCTCAGAATCTCCTTCTTCATCACGTCCTCTCAAAGTTTATGCCCGGCGGAACAAGGTCCCTCTTCTGGCAACTCCCTCTCCTGATCCTCTCCCACTGCCGCCTACTGAGTTTTCAGGTAATAACACTTCTTCTGATAGCACCATCTCTTTGCGACGCTTTAGTCGTCCTTCTGTTGCTCCTAACCGCTATGGCTTTCCTGCTCTTTTTACTTTCCTTAGATAGCACTCCCATACCCACTTCCTATTCACAGGCCTCCTAAGATTGCTTACTGGCAGGATGCTATGACTGAGGAATTAGTTGCTCTTGAAGCCAACCAAACATGGATTTGGTCCCGGCTCTAGATGGCGCTTCTATAATTGGCAGCAAATGGATATACTCTATCAAAGTACACTCTGATGGGAGTCTTGATCGCTACAAAGCCCGATTGGTTGCCCAGGGATATAAGCAGGAATATGGCATTGATTATGAGGAAACCTTTGCACCGGTGGCAAAAATGACCACAGTTCGTACTCTTCTGGTGTCGCGGCTGCCCGCAACTGGCCTCTATGGCAAATGGACGTCAAAAAATGCTTTTCTACATGGGGACTTGCGCGAGACTGTTTATTTAAAACCTCCACCGGGATATGCTTGTCCTCCAAAGCATGTGTGCAAATTACGGAAAGCTCTTTATGGGCTTAACCAGCTCCCCGGGCTTGGTTTGATAAGTTTCGTGCAGCAATTCTTCAAGCCGGGTTTCGTCAAAGTCACTCTGATAGTTCCCTCTTCCTACGATGGAACATCGAAGGGCTACACATTCCTCTGGTCTATGTTGATGATATGATTATCAGTGGCAATGATACTTCTGGCATCACGGCTCTCAAACACCACCTTACTCGCCACTTTCGAATGAAGGATCTTGGTCCTCTTACCTACTTTCTGGGGCTTGAGTTTGTGCGTAATAATCAGGCATTCGGGTTCTTCAGCGAAAATATGCGCAAGACTTGATCACGTCAGCCAGGCTTGATGATGCTAACTCTTTTGATACACCTCTTGAATTGAACACCAAAATCAGTTCCGATGATGGCACTCCCCTGGATGATCCTTCTATTTTCCGGCGAATAGTTGGGAGTTTACTCTACTTAACTATGACTCGGCCGGATATTTCTCATGCAGTTCATACGGTTAGTCAGTTTGTTAGCAATCCCCACAAACCGCACCTTGCTGCTGCATTACGCATCCTCCGCTATGTGAAAGGGACTCTTGATCATGGTCTCTTCTTCTCTTCTGATAATTCTCTGCAATTATCAGCTTTTGCGGATGCTGACTGGGCTGGCTGTCCTGATTCTCGGAGGTCTACCACTGGCTGGTGTATGTTTCTTGGCAACTCTTTGATTTCTTGGAAGTGCAAGAAGCAAACCACTGTCTCCAAGCCTTCCGCTGAGGCAGAATATCGAGCGATGTCCTCTGCCAGTGCTGAAATTATCTGGCTTCGTCGCCTTATGTGTGAATTAGGTATTCCTGTTGGTAGTTCTACACCTCTCCATAGGAGATAATACCAGTGCTACCAGAATTGCCAACAATCCCGTCTTCCATGAAAGGACAAAGCATATTGAGATTGACTGTCACTTCATCCGTCAACATGTCGTTACTGAGAAGATATCTCTGCCTCATGTGTCTTCTTTTAACCAGTTGGCGGATATCTTCACCAAAGCACTTCCCAAACACCGTCATCATGATCTAACTACCAAATTGATGTTTTCAATCTCCCCACATCAATTTGAGGGGAGTGTAAAAGTAATAGACCCAGCAGGCCCGACTCATGAAGTAATAGGCCCATCATGCCCAGCAGGCCCGAATCTGTATAGGATATACGTTTTGTAATTCCTGATTTTTTCTCCTCTGATTTTTCTCCCTTTGTATAGTATCTAATTGATTCTTTCTTCTGTGTAATATTATGATTTGTAACAGTTGCTTTATTACAGCCTTGATTAAGGCATATTATGATTATAAAAGATTAGTCGACTGCTATGAGAAATGCACGACCTTCTCCCAAATTGTTCTCTGCTCCTTCTTCTTCTCTTCCACATAATCTGACAGGTATAGAAGGATCTTTACGAAAGAGACGGAAAGTATGGTGTTTGATTGGTGAGGCGATAGGATGGTAAGCGATTGATTAAGTGAACTGCAGTGGCTAACGCTTCGGGCCAAAATCTTGCGGGAACTGATGATTCTAAGAGAAGAGAACGAACAGTATCGAGGAGATGTTTGTTTTTGCGTTCTGCAAACTCCGTTTTGTTGAGGAGTGTAAGGGCACGATCGCCTGTGATAAAATCCCGTGTTTTTGCCAATAAGTTTGAAACTGATGGGACATATATTCCCCTCCGGAATCAGATCGGAGAACTTTTATGCGAGTAGAAAACTGATTTTCAACATACACCATAAATTTTGGAAAGTATCGAGACTTCAGATTTAGAGTGTAA
Organism: Litsea cubeba; assembly: GCA_012931725.1. Classification (NCBI taxonomy): domain Eukaryota; kingdom Viridiplantae; phylum Streptophyta; class Magnoliopsida; order Laurales; family Lauraceae; genus Litsea; species Litsea cubeba. The sequence goes on from CM022945.1 coordinate 133,997,586, forward strand.
GAAATATTTTTATGTGAATCTACTATGATCATCAATAAATGTGACAAAATATTTGAAATGTGTATGAGAAATTACAGGTGTAATCCCCCAGACGTCACTATGAATAATGTCAAAGCAATTTGAAGCCATAGTAGATTTGGAAGAAAATGGAAGAACTTTGCTTTTTCCAAGTTTGCAAACAGAACACTCATCAGAATGACTAAAAGATGTTTTATTTTCATTAATACTACCAGTGTTCAACATCAAAGATAACAATTTTGAACGAGGATGGCCTAATCTATTGTGCCAGAGCCTCCAAACATCTTGAGGAGAAAATCAAGAAAAAGCAGAGATTTGTTTATTCTGAGAGGAAGGCATCACAAGAGGAAACAGGCGTCCACACTTAGGCCCCTTCGTGATCATCGTCCTTGACACTTGATCCTGCACAACACAACCAGAGCGAGAAAAGGAAACATTATAGTTATCATCAATCAGTTGTCCAACAGACAGAAGATTTGTAGTAAGATGAGGAGATAGAAAGACTTTTGTGAGAGGTAAAGAATGAATGATATCACCAGTAGCTGTAATAGGAAGCTTTTGACCATCAGCAGTATGGACTTGCAAATTCCGATTGTATGGTTGCAGGTTAGAGAGATGAGTGGTGGAGGAGGTCATGTGATTGGAAGCTCCAGAATCAATAAACCATATGGAAGAAGAGGATTGTTGGTTACCTGAAATGCCAAGTGCAGAAAAGGCATTTATGATCATTTGTTGAATAAGCTCAGGGGTGATCAGAGGAGCAGTAGTGGAGGCAAGAGATGGCGAAGGCATGACCGGTGCGGAAGGACTATCACTGGAAGTAGTAGCATCAGTAGTGTTGACATGATATGCTCGTGGAGTGCGATTTTGTGGCCGCCTTTTGCATTCATTGATAACATGACCATTGGATTTGCAGTAATTACAAAACTTGGTTTTACACTGTGAGGTATAGTGTCCATAACTCTTACAACCAAAGCATTGGATTTTGCTGAGATCTCTTGCAGGGGTTTGTCTTTTAGCAGCAGAAGTAGTATGATGAATGATCCCTCCCGGACCGTGAGAGACACCAGGAGTGTAACTGGCAGTGGCAGCATATGCGACATCAGGAGAGTTTCCTGGGGACTGTTGCTTCAGAACATGCTGAGTGAGCTGACTTTGTTCCTCTCGCAAGAGTTCATTAAGACACTCATTCAGAGATGGAGATGGAACTCTGCTCATCAAATTGGAACGAACGATCTCATATTCAGATCTCAATTTCATGAGGAACTGATCTCTATGAGAAGTTGCCTGTAATGTTTGAATCTTATAAAGGGCTGCCTCAGATACATTGAGATATTTGATTTCATCATATTCCGCCCATAAATTGAGAAACACTGTATAATAATCCTGGATGGAAGAGGTGCCTTGGGAATACTGAGCAATCTCCAGTTCAAGTTGGTATTGACGGGCAAAGTTCCCTTGGTGATACACTTGTTTCAGATATTCCCACATCTCCTTGGAGGTCTTGTACGGTTTGAGGTTCAGGATATATTGTGGTTCAACGGAGCCGAGAATCCAGGTTTTTATCTTGGCATCCTTAGTATTCCAAGAGAGTATTTTTTTCTCATCTTCCTTAGGTCGTGGATCCCATCCTGAAACAAGTCCCCACATTTCCTTTCCTTCAAGATAGGCTTGAAATTGATAGGACCAGGAAATATAATTCTTTCCATTAAATTGGATCAATTTAATTTCATGCTTTTCCATTTCAGTAAAACAGTAGATCTATCAAACTGTGCAAACAAAATCTCATTGTTCTTAAAACAAACTGATAAGGAATGCTAACCAGATGTGAACAGATCACAAAAAATATGACGGAGCAGATCACAAGCAGATTGTAGTAGACAGCAACCAATGATGGATCCAAGTGATCCAACTGAGCAATTAGATTTGAAAAAAAACTGCAGCAACCCAGATTTTTCAAAAAAACAGTGCTAGGCGACCTGAATTTTTCAGCTAGAATGGAGTACAGTACAGCAGTGCAAAACTGAACTGAATGATCAATCAGTCATCATAGGCTGATGAAAGATAAAAATTTGCATCCAACAAACTAGATTGCTTGCAAAAAGGAGCTAGATCCAGAAATTTGGATGGCTGTGATGAAACGATACTGCAAAAACTGGGATTTCACAAGAAAGGATAGAAATCCTACCTCTGAGATGCAAAAAATCCTCAAAAAATGTCCATAAACACCAGAATATTCAGGCGATCAGAGTGGTTGCAATTTCCAGATTTGATGATGCGGATCTGGGGTGGGCCACGTATGATCTCACCTTGATCTGACGACTTCCAACGCTTGGAAGATGAAGGAAATTTACTCAGACACTATGATGTCTTCCAATGCTTGGAAGATGAAGAAGATCCACTCAAAAACTCTGTATAGAGTTTAGTTTCACTCAGAGCTCTGATACCATGTCAAAGCCAGAGGAAAGAAGAAGAGACGAATAACTTTGTGAATTCGATGATCCCCTTTGAGGGTCACGATCTTTTAATATATAGAGATAAAGTTTACATAAAAGATTACATTGATTGAGGTAATCAATTGAATTAAAGCAAATCTAATCTAATTAATATCTAATCAGATCTCCTAATAAGGCACATAATCAAATACATAAATAAAGGAAATCTAATCTAATTAACATCTAATCAGATCTCCTAATAAGGCACATAATCAATTACATAAATTTACAAACGAGATTTGATTTGACTTTTGAGCTTTATGGGTTGAGCCCACTGACCTAGGCCCATTGGCCTAGTTGACAAGTACAAGAGTCAAATCCTTCTGAGAAGGGTACGTTAGGCATACACAAGCATCTGGGTATCATAGAGCCTGCATAGTGCTTTTGCCATTTTCCATGGACTTTATATTCCAATGTAACCATTGTTGTTATTTTTTGTGGTGTCTTTTCTGAAATTCCAGAATGTCAGGCTTGCAAAGGTTGCTCTTAGGCCTGGTGCAGGTAACATGGTGAATGGAATTCTCAGGAAGCTACTGTTACTTAAGGTTTGTTATTTTTCTAATAATTTCTCAGCAATCACTGGTAAGTGTGGCAAACTAAACAGCCTTCTTTTCATCTCTTGATTTAGGAGAAAAACTCACTTCCCCTGCCAAAACTTGAAGGCGATGATCGCGCACAAGCTCGTGCCCTTGCCACTATTTATTCCCATCCAGTGGTATGCCTGTAACTATTTATTTTGCTTTTCAGCAACTTGATCCTTTAAATCTTAGGTACTTTATGAAGGACAATTGAGATGAGCACCATTTTCTAACCAAATGTTGGCAAACTAAACCATTCATCTGGTGGTCCAATCATTTGATGCCGTATAATCATATTTCACTTATTGGATGATGTTAGCTATACAATTGGCTTTTGGAGAATGCATGTCACATCCTATGAATCTGCATATCCATATTTGACAAGGGTAGTATTAAAGGTCATTATCATGCTAACATTATGCCATATATATCTGAAGTTGGTTGAGGTCGAGGTAATATGATTGGGATATTTCTCTTGACTATCTATCATGATATGAACGGTTATATTGCCCAATGGTGGGCCTTGTGTGTTCCACTTTTAGATCCCAGCAAATGATACGAGTCCAATTGTGTAAAAAAGAAAGAAAAAGAAAAAAAAAACCTGAGCACCAGAATATCAGTTTTCTTAAGTATCTTAAATTTCACAGTATGTCACATGTACCAGATCCACTGCATCTTATGGGCTCTATAATGGATGTGTTGTCCAGTGTACCACCAACGAAACTCCACTTAGATATTTCTGTGGCCGTGCCAGTTGGAACTTGGAAGACTTCTTCTATTTTGAGAATCACAAAATCACAAATGGGCAGCTGAAAAAAGGTCCAACTGATGGTTGGCATAGGGAAATAGTTGTCCAGTTGGTGGCTAGGATCATCTATCGTAAGAGAGAATGAAATAACTTATTTATCTTATACACATCATTTAAACATCGTAGTCGAGCCATAACTATTATCCAGGTGCTCATGGTTTTGTACCTTCTATGCAGTGGATGGTAAGGAGATGGAGAAAATATTTTGGGCTAGAGGAAGCCATGAAACTACTGATTTGGAATAACAGTGATCCCAGTTATAGCTTAAGGTTCTGTTTGAATTCTTTCTTCTTCTTTTTTTCTCACTAAATAATATTGTCTCTTTTGTATGGCTGATTTGGAGCTGCCTTCTCTAATGTTAGGGCGAACATCAGGAAAGGTTTTACGAGACGTGACCTTGTTGAGCGGCTGAAAATATTGAAGGTGATATGCTTTAGTTTTTTGTTTTGGTACATTAGCTGGTGGTGATTTTGTACCATGCTGAAGATGTAAGGTTCCGTACTGCAATTTGCTGAGACATTGAGCCCATGTTTCAATGATTCAGCCATTCATCTCATAGACTCTGCCTTGGATTGGGATCACTCAAACAGTCCTAGATTGGAATAGCCTTAACACTATGATCTGTGGCCTACATAAGTTCAGGGAAAATTCCCAGAATGAATAATTAGGTCTTCAAATTGGATACATTAATATTATTATTATTCCAGCCACTTGGATTCACCGACCAAGTCAATGATTTTGATTACAACTCCAAGGGCCTCGCATTTCGGGAAGTAAGGTCTTCAACATTCTCAACACTCCCCTCAAGCTGGTACATAGATACTTTGTATTAGCTTGGACTAAACACCACATGCCTGCTTCCTTGTGTAATTGCTTTAAGTAAGAACTCTGTTAGCTTGAACTCCATTACACAACCTTTGAAGGATGTTCCATCACCATGATCTTCTTTGACGGATCTTTAATCTGTTTGATCTTCTTTGATCTTCAATCTACTTGATCTTCTTTAACAGATCTTGAATTTGCTAGAAGGAGAAGGTGAAAACTTCATGTGCTCCACAAACTCTCTCAACAACATTGCCGATTAAATTGACCCATGGTACACAAGATATTCAATGAGCCTGAATGCTACACAACATCTGGATGAAGACTGACCCCATATCTTAGTGAGTACTTGGATTCACACTTCCAAGTAACCATGGAGTCTTCATAGATTTTTCTCCCCTTGACTTGAATAATATCATACTGTTATGAACTTATTCTGTGATTGAATCTGAAGAAACACTTGATATTGCAGATCTGAAGTCTTGATAATCTTCCATTGTATCACTTTAATTTGATCCCCTTTCTCGGTTGACGTCTCACCATTCACCAATATTTCCATTTTTTTCTTTACTGGTAGTCACTGTTTGTTTGTTGGTCTCAGTTGCTTCCCGTCCTTTGAGTCTGTTGGAGCTGATGGCCCACTGAATTAGATTTGTCGTGATCTCTCAAAAGCATTTGAATCATGCAGCTTGACATGGAATGACAGGGTTTATGAATATGTGGATGGTTAAAAAGAAAACCTAATTGAACCACTGTATTGCTCTGATTGTCCTTCTGATGTGTAGTTCTCATCTTCATGAATGCGCCGGTGAAAAATAGATCTGAATTTCAAGTTCGAGAATTGTAGAAACAATTCTATCCCTTGATTATTGGCCTAGTAATATAAATGCAGAGATAAAACGAATGCTGTTTAGTCATGGCTGCTTGTGGAGTGTGGACAAGTCATGGGTTGGATTTTTGCCTGATCTGTACCTAGGACCTTTTAAACAGATAGTTGTCAATTCTGTTTAGGTCCCTGTTCCGGTTTTTCCATGTAGTGGACCCCTTCGGCTTTCCGGTCAATTCCAGTGTTTTGTTCTGGACATGGCGCGATTGAAAAATGATAAGTATAAAAGAATACCTAACATTGAAAAAACATTAAAGCTCATGTCTGGACATTGAAAAGTCCAAAACAAAATATACAAACCATTAAAACTACTCAATAAACAATCAAACATAACAAAATGAAACTTTATTCTTCTCATTTTCTCATAAATATGAAAACCAAAAATATTCCAGCAAAAGTCCCAAACTTATAGGGGTGATTGAGAGAGAGAAGGATTTAAATAAAGAAATAGTAAGAATAATTACGAATGGACGTTTCTGGCTACAATGATTGAAGGAGGACCCAATTTCAGCCGGAAGAAATGGACAGAGTTGGCCAGAATTGTAGGGCGGAATCTTTCAGGAGGGTATTCTGTTCCTCCCATGACCAAATCCGGAACGTTTCGGCCAATTCGGGGGGGAACGGAACATAATTGACTACTATGTTTAAACGACTAGGCCCTGGAGACTGAACTGTTGATGGCGCAGCCGAAGGCCACGATGAAGATCTACACCTCCGACGGTGAGATCGAGCCCTAAGACTCTAAAACCCTAAGATCACTTAGGGAAAATACCCAAAGGGGAATTCACAAGAACTTCTCTAAACTTTTATTAAGAAAATAGCATGATCATGTCAATATGGAGCTTCTCTATATATAGAGTAGCATTGTTCCTAAATAAGCAATAAAGGAAATAGCTAATCCTAATCAACATATAAATTAGAAAGGAAATCTTTCTAAACAATGAAGCAACCTACTATTCTAGATGTCCTGACCCTTTTTCTTGTCCTTTTGCTCTTTGCGGACCTGGATCTTGTTGAGGCGGCGGTTGAGGGCCATTGCAATTAGTTAACTGGATGATGGGAGGTCTCCAACAATTGCAATTTGGTGTTGAATGTTTCTAGTCCCTCACTTGTTGACTACTGTCTACTCTCTCACTTTTGTTGACTACTGTCTACTCTCTCACTTTCTTCTTCCATGCCCTTTGTATTAATGGTTGAAGGAGTGGTGCAAAAATAGGATGACAAATGCATGGAAGAGATTAAATTACATGCGCAAAATTAGGAGTGGCAGTGGGCAAAGGACAGAATGGTTTGGCCATAGTTTTTTTTTTTTCCGTGTTATTGTCATTCCTAGTTTCTTATGTATTCCTAAATTCTACTCCTTTTGTAGCAATTGTACACATTTGTATATTATTTTGAAGTTCAATAAAAAATTATGTTACAGATTGGTGCGATCAGATTTTAGTGTATTGCAAATGCTGTACAATATTTCAGTAATGTGCCTCATAGGCATAGACAATGGCATGTTAGTACAGTGACCCGTTGTTCACATGTAATGTGGCCTATAAATGCCAGAAGTACCCAAACAAAAATATTTACAAAATTCTGCCTTAGAATGGAAATTTATGGATGACAAGGGATAATTAGCTATGTCTGCCACTGGGCCTTGATACTACTAAGAGTCGCCATAAGAAGCCATTGTAGATTTGTATGTTGGCATTGTCTTAGCAAACAAGACCAATAGACCAATCTGAGCTCCAAATTTTATCACTTCGGAAACTTGTATTTGTAGTTTTAGTCCCCTCTAAATGTAAAAGGTGACCTTGTTTGTGCTACTGAACTGTCCAGTATATTACTTTGTCAGGCCTTTGTTTAAACAAGTATGACCGAGGCTCGAATGCTTATAGTTACTGAGATTGTTTGTTGAAATTAGGTCCCACATGACCAGTCACTGCATCTGGAGGATTTTGTTCGTATCAAATCTGGCATGCAGGTACGTATTGCAATATACAATTACAAAGGTTAATTTATTCATGGTATCCCTTTCGATGAACAATTTGACCTTCTTTTCTGGAAACTCTGTGTGGATCTACTATTAAAATGATTTGATCTTATCATAGAGATCGCACATGTATGGAAAACTAGAGAATGTTTATGCTGCAACTTCTGCTGTAATTTTTCCCACTACTAACTGTAGTTAACAAAGTGGTGCATGCCAGAAACCACATGGGCCTTGTTGCGACCCGGAACCCGAGGCCCTTCGAATTCCACGTATAGACTTAGAAAAGTATCATATCCATACATGTGTCAAATCCATTTGCATAATAAAATTCCAGGCATAACGAGGTCAATCTGAGCGTAATTAAATAAATAAAAAAAAAAACAACCATAAGGTCTTTGGAAGTTCAACTAACTAAAATGACGAGAACTAGCTCTTCTGTCGCTCAAGTGCGCATCCCGAATCCTATCTCTTGATCCTCATGGTATTCTTCAGTCTCTTAAGTTTTGGTTACCTGGATAGGGGCAAATTCACAAAATATCAGTACAACCGAGTGAATAGATAATCTAATCTAATTGTGCATAAAACAACAAATTAAATAGAATTACACAACAATTTAAAATAACATCCAAGATCCAAGGTCTTACTCATGGGCAAAGCAAGGTAAATCGGGTCATATCTAATGAGAATCTCCCAACCACTAAATAGCACAAGCCCAAAATTGGTACTCCACAAAGATGTCACATATAACAAATAGTTTTTCCAAAAAACTCCTTTCTGTAGATCACAAAAATTCCTTTATATCCAAAACAAAATTGACCACATGGTCCAAAACTAACAAAATGGTACCACAAAACTCAACCTTCCCAAACTATCCAAGGCTAACAAACCTCCTGAAATTGGCCATTTACATTGGGACGTCATCATCCTATATAGTGGAAATGGTCCAGGAGTGTCCAAAGGGTTCCTCCAAAACCTCTTGGACATCCTATCTCATTGTTTTTGTCCAAATTCCAAATAATAAATCTTTTTAAAATCTGACATTCAATATGTCATCAAAATCTATAATGGGTAAGTTCCATAATCAATCCCTCATTATGTGTATTTAATCTGCTCCAGTCTGAATCAAAATTGGTATTCGACGTGTGAGGGGTCAATTACATAACTCGCCCTTTACAGATTTGAGATAAAACATTCAATTCACAAACTAATCACAACATATACGCATATCAATTACATAATCCATCAAAATAATACACATGTGAAATTCCCAAATAACAATAGCATAACATATACCCATATCAATTACATAATCCATCAAAAGAATACACGTGAAATTCCCAAATAACAGTAGCATACATGTTAGTCCATAAATACAGTTCTAATCACAATTAGTCAAGTAATAGGGTCCTAAGTGAATTTATAGAGCTCAAGAATTCAGGTAATCAACCCAATCAGTTTTCAATTATAATAACCATAAACTACGGGCCCTTATTTGAAATTTACAGATATTTGAAACTCAGGTGAACAGTCCATAAAAGGCTCAGCTGTACATACCAAAGATTGCAAGGGGGTTTATTTACAATTTTTGGCAATATAAATTAAAAAAAAAAAACAGCTCATAAAGTAAAGTGTTTAAAGGTAACAACAACCCATAACAGGGGCTTAGGTCCAATTTCTCAAACACTATAGGACACACAGAAGTGACAGGCTAGTGTGCAATTATTAGAACCTATATGGTGCTTAGATGCAAAATAATCGAGTTCAAACCTCATATGCATGTATTCAGAAGTCGACATTCACATGTATGGGTCTCACGCATGCTAAATTTGAGGCCACTGAATGGTGGGCCAAATGGGGTCCGATCCATATGGGTCCAAGACGTGTATGGTTTCCATGGGTCTACTTTCAAATCCATGCTTCAGATCTGTCATCAGGTGGCCCACCTGGGCCCCACAGTCCAACTCGAAAAAGAACACATGAACTGGGTTTTAAAATTTCCTATTTCATATTGGATTCTTCACCAATTTCTGGTGGATTTGAGTGGAAAAGGCTACTTAATGATCTTATAGACAGTGATACATAGTTTTGCATGATTTCTAGATATTAAAAAGAGAGTTTCAAACTCAAACAGAGGGTTGCCATGGCCGACAGAGTCTGTAGCAATATACAAAACTTGGAAAAGTCAATTGGATTATCATCTATATCCAGGGTCTCATCATAAAATAGAGTAATCAAAGAATACAAGGGCAAAAACCTGAAATCTGGAACCATACACAAGGAGATCAGAATTTCTACTCACCTTTGATGGAAAACAGTGCCTTTGGCAATGTGGGGGAGACAAAAGGACATGTACCACTATTTTTTAGAGCTTGATCTTCTCCACTCCTTGAACTCTCTCTAGTTTTCTAGTTGCTAGAATAGCTTTGAAGAGAAGAGAAAATCGCGTATAGAGTTCAGCAAAAAGGGTGACATATATTTATAAGCTAGGCTCTGTCACTCCTCTTTCTAATCAATCAACTCCTACTAAAAGGAAGACCTCTTCCCTTATTTGAACTCCACTGGAAGCCCTTTTTCCCAATTTCGTTTTTCGAATCCTATCTGAATCAAGAGAAGTTTGCAGAAGTCCTCTTTGAGACTTGGGATTGTCGTGCCTGACATTCACTTAGTCATTACACCATTCACACAATCACAAACTTGAAAGAAAAGATTTTGTGGAAATTTTGGTGTCCTTCCTTGAGGATCAACCATCGTATATAAAGATTGGGTCGACCCAATTTGGGCTACAATCAAGTAAGTTACAATCAAAGAAATCTCCTAGTATGGTATGTTGTGCTGTACAAGATTCAGTTAGTTGACCAGCCTGTTTTGGTATATATATATATATATATATTACAATTGGGCTATTATATATGGGCCATGGGCTTTATACAAATGGATCTTTGACACCCCCTCAAATTGATGCTGGAGAATCTACAAGCATCAATTTGCTAAGTAGGAATTGATGACGTGGTCATGGTAGTCCCTTTGTTAATATATCTGCAACTTGAAGACTTGTGGAGATATGAGGAAGACCGATGGTGTCACGGACAATCCACCTTAATGTGTTTAGTGCATTCATGAAACACTGGATTGGCAGTAATTCGGATCACACTTGTATTATCTGCATGGAGAGGTGTTGGTAGACTTTGAGGAAATCCAAGTTCGGAAAGTAGGCTCCGGAGCCAAACTATCTCAGAACATGCACCGGACATAGCGCGATATTCAGCCTCTGTGGAGGATTTAGACACTTAGTCATGTTTCTTACATTTCCAAGAGATTAGGGAATCTACCAAATACATGCACCATCCTATCGTAGAACGTCTTGTATTAGGACACCCAGCCCAATCACCATCAGAATAGGCCGTAAGAGATAGTGAGGTCCTAGCTGAAAAAAATAATCCACGAGTGGGTGTGTGATAAGTGCTTAATTGTTTGCAATCTAAGCCCTAATATTTGATTCATCTTGTGCTAGTCATAGTTATTTTATTTGATTTTACATAGTTTTGTTAATTTTTATGCTAAGGTCAAAAGGAGCAAAAAGAAAGGAATTAATGAAGATGATGATGGGCGTGAATCCCAAAGAAAGACCATGGTGGGTCCCATTCAAGATATTCCAGATTTCAAGAAGACTTTCTAATTATTTGGACAACTTACAATTCTAATCAAAGAAGAAAAGCAAAAGAAAGAAAGAAGAAACCCAATCTAGGGTTAAACACCCAAAGGGGGCCCACATCTATTACAATAGAAGAATTTCAGAAATTAGAAAGTCTCATTCAAGTTAGAAGTGGAGTTCAAGAATGGAGAAAAACAAGGAGAAAAAGAAGGAAAGTTAAAGCAAGTCTTATTCAAGTCAAGATAGAAGTCCTAAAAGAGGGGTCCCACACTTATGTTACACGCACCAAATAGGGCCCACTTTTATGTCAAAAGTTCAGATTTAATTCCTTGCAATTAATCTCAGATTTGTGGGTCCATGTGAATAAGTTTCTAGAAGATACAAGTGGGACCAGATTTAGAAAGCTTGCTAAAACAAGAAAGAAGACTCCTTATTCAATCTAATTAGGTTTCCTAATTATAAGGAAGGTTGAAGATCTATTTCTACAAGGAACTACTTGCTAAAAGGGGCTGTTTTGAAGACTTATAAATAGCATACAAGGGAAAAACGTGAACAGTACTTTCCAGCCCCATCAAGCCACGTCCAGCCACCATTCATCCCATATATTCCAGCCATATAACCAGCCATAAGACAGCAGCCATACAGCACCTTTGGAGCATCTTTGAAGCCATCTTTGAGCTTTTGGAGGAGGAATAAAGGGGAAAAGCTGCTGGCCATCCACTACTTCACCATCATCTTCTAGTTTTCTTCTTATGACTCTACTTTCTAGTTTATTTTTCATTAAAAACATGAGTAGCTAATTTTTTAGGGCTAGGGTGTAATTGAAACCCTAGCCTAGTTCTATGTAGTCTCTTTTGGCGTCTTTTAATTCAGATTTCAGTTTTATTGGTTGAGATTCTAAACCATGTTATTAATTGATGAGTTGTGTATATGCCATGCCAACCATGTGATGTTCAATTAATTTTAAGAGTAGCTAACTTAATTTTGATTGATCTTGATGTTATGCATCTAGGGTTTAGAACCATGAATAATCTAAGTATATGCCATGCTTAGACTCATGCATTTATCTTTCCCATTGTTTTTATGCATTATGTTTGTTTTGACTAGGACATATGCCATGCTTAGTTTTTGCATCATAATGAGCAATTCATGTAGTATGCCACTCATGAATTAGGTTTAGGGGAATAATAATCTAGACGCATATGCCATGGTCTAGGTTGATAGATGTCACCAATAAAATCTGATTTTTGATTAAAAGATAATAAGGGACATGCATAGGATTGGTTAGGGGAGTAGATGAAACCCTAGTTCATTCATTCATTATTACTGTTTTTCAATTCTCATACTAGTTGTTTTTAGGTTACTTTCCAATTAGCTTTTGATACTTTAAATTACTGTTTTTAATAGTTTAATTCCACTTTTCATCATTCAATTATTCCATTTAATATTCTGATTTTTAGTTAGTTTTGACATTATTTTATCACAAGTCTTCGTGGGATCGACCTCGTACTTACAATTCACTACACTACATAGTGATCTTGTGCGCTTGCGAGTTTTTAATTGTGTGCATACTAGTAACTTATTTCTAGGTTGCTTGGTGCATACCAAGTTTTTGGCGCCGTTGCCGGGGACTTGTTTGCATAGAATAGTGTCAAAACTTGTTTTTAGTATAGTGTCATAGTCTAGTTTCATTTTTAGTTCAGTTACTTGAAGTTTTAAAGTGCTGTTAATTACTGTTTTATCATAGTATTTCAGCTACTTAATTTCAGATTTCTATTTTCTTCTTTTAGCACAATTAACTCTTTTATAGGTGCTTACTTGCGGTCATAAATTCTGTATATGCAAGGTAGGCGATCTCAGGACTTAGCCATCATTGTCTACGATCCAGAAATTGAACGAACTTTTAGAAGAAATCGAAGACAAGCTCAAAGGGCAAGAACCAATACACAGCCCTCATCTGACTCAGAGCTTGAAGAAACCAGTGTCAACGGAAATCAAGGTCCTGAAAGAAAAATGGCTGACAGAGAAGAAAACGAAGAAGAAGTGGCAGTAAATAATCAAAAGAGACCAATAAAGGAATCTTACATACCCTTGCACACCGAACAGCCGTCCACCATTCTTTATCCACCTAATACGGCTGGAAATTTCACTCTCCATGCACAACTGCTGAATATGGTGCCACACTATCATGGGTTACCTAATGAAGATCCTTATCTTCACATTAAGGAATTCTTTGAGTTGTGCGCGACACAACAGATACATGGAGTTACTGCAGAGGGCATCAGGCTACGTCTATTTCCTTTCTCTCTTAAGGATAAAGCTAAAATATGGTTAAACTCCTTGGATGCTGGTTCTATCAACTCTTGGCAGCAGCTAGCCAGTAAGTTTCTAAAGAAATTTTTTCCGGCTCAAAAGACAAGGCAGTTAAGAAGAGAGATCCAAACATATCAACAGAAAGATGGAGATCAGTTCTGGGAAGCGTGGGAGCATTTTAAAGATTTATTATTGAAGTGTCCACATCACAACCTCACCAAAGATGATCAGGTTCAAGCTTTCTATGAAGGACTGAACGAGCTGAATAAAGGAATAGTTGATTCTGCATGTGGAGGGGCCCTGATGGAGAAAAATAGTGAGGAAGCTTATGATCTTTTTGAAACTCTTAGTGAAAACTCACAACAATTTTCTTGTCGAAACAAACAGATGGGTAAGAAGCAAGGAATATATGAGATCCAGTCTCAAGGAAATATAGCTGCCCAGATGGCGGCAATGGATAAAAAAATGGACATGCTCATCAAAGCAATGGCTTCCAACAACATGCAAGGACAGACACCAAAGGAAGTATGTGCTATATGTTCTCACACTAACCATACTACTGAATGCTGCCCCATGTCATCTTTTACAGACCAGGAACAAACCAACTATGTTGGTAACGCTTTTCCCAAGCACAATAATCCCTACAGCAATACCTACAATTCTGGATGGAGAAATCATCCAAACTTTTCTTGGGGAGGGAATCAAAACAATCAAGGAAATCAAGGGAATCAGAACCAATTTCAAGGACAGCAGAGAAGCTACCAGAATAATAATTTTTCTCAGAACAGTGCACAAAAGCCACAAGAAGATGAGTTCAAAAGTTTGGTGACCCAGTTTATTCAGTCATCTCAGGCTAATTTCCAGCAACATAGCCAAGCAATTACAAATACTCAGCAGAGTTTGGCCAAGCTAGAAGCACAAGTGGGTCAGATAGCTAATGCCTTGAGCAAGAGGGAGGACGGTAAGTTTCCAAGTCAGACTGAAATCAACCCTAAAAATCATGAGCATCTAAAGGCCATAACTACCGTCACCAAAGAGCCAGAGAAGGTCTACAAGAGAATGAGGCGGCATGGTACAACCATAGACACCAGCGTGAATGGGCCACATGAAAATCCAAAAACTGTAGAAATTGAGCCACAGGACAGTGTAAGGCAAACTCCTATTCAGGAAACAACTTATATAGCGCCAGAAAGGGTCTATAAGCCAGTTCCACCTTACCCTCAGAGGCTGAGACAAGAGAAGAAAAATCAGTTCACTCAAGACATCTTTGAGACTCTAAGGAAGGTAGAGATTAACATTCCACTGATTGATGCTATCAAGCAGATACCCTCTTATGCAAAGTTTATCAAGGAGCTATGTACAAACAAGAGGAGATTCAAAGATCATGAAGAGGTTAAGTTAACCGAGGAAGTCAGTGCAGTTCTTTCAAGAAAGCTTCCACCAAAATTGAAGGACCCTGGGAGCTTTACTATACCTTGCAAGATAGGAGAGCATACTTTTGAGAAAGCTTTACTAGACTTGGGTTCGAGTATCAATTTGCTGCCATTCTCAGTCTATGAGTATTTGGGTTTGGGAGAGCTCAAACCAACTTCAATTACATTGCAATTGGCAGATAGGAGTGTGAAGCACCCAAGGGGCATTCTGGAGGACATTTTAGTGAAGGTAGGAGAATTCATATTACCTGCTGACTTTGTGGTACTGGACATGGAGAGTGTATCATTGCCTCACCACCTTTCTATTATACTCGGCCGACCTTTCATGGCCACTGCGGGTTCAAAGATAGATGTACAGAAAGGCACAATTGAAATGAAGGTCAATGGGCAGAAAATTGAGTTTAAAGTGTTTGAAGCTATGAAAATGCCTAGAGATGAAGATTGCTTTCAGATTGAGGTAATTGAGCAGGCTATAGTAGAGGTGTTTCCAAGAGCACATGGGTGCACGGAGGAGTTGGACACATGCATTCAGCAAGGCTACACCAAATCTGAAATCGAGCATGATAGTGATGAGCTTGCGGCAACACTTATGGAGATTGTAAATCAGCTAGAAGTAATCCCCTCCATTCCAAGTAAATATTCTAACTCTTATGAAATTCTGGGTTCTTCCACAAAGCAACCCGTTCCTTCTATTATAAACGCACCAAAGTTAGAATTAAAGCCATTACCTGAACATCTCAAATATGCCTATTTGGGAGAACATGAGACTTTGCCATGTATCATAGCCAATGATTTGAGTTCTGATGAGGAAAGCAAGTTGTTAAAAGTGTTAAAAGCTCACAAGACAGCATTGGGGTGGAGCATTGCCGATATCAAAGGTATAAGCCCAACCATGTGTATGCACCGTATCTTGTTAGAAGAAGAGTCTAAACCTACAAGGGAAGCACAAAGGAGACTCAACCCTCATATGAAGGAGGTTGTCAAAGCAGAAATTCTTAAGCTATTAGACGTTGGGATCATCTACCCAATCTCCGATAGCAAGTGGGTTAGCCCAGTGCAAGTTGTTCCCAAGAAGAGTGGTATGACAGTGGTAAAGAACGAACATGATGAGTTGATTCCTACTAGAGTTACCACTGGATGGAGGGTATGCATAGACTACCGGAAGCTTAACACAGTTACCAGAAAGGATCACTTCCCACTACCATTCATTGATCAAATGTTAGAGCGGCTAGCTGGGCATTCACATTATTGTTTTCTCGATGGATACAGTGGATACAATCAGATTCCTATTGCTCCAGAGGACCAAGAGAAGACCACTTTTACTTGTCCATTTGGGACATTTGCCTACAGGAGGATGCCTTTCGGGCTTTGCAATGCACCAGCAACTTTTCAGAGATGCATGATGAGTATTTTCTCCGATATGGTGGAGCGCTTTATTGAGGTATTCATGGACGACTTCTCTGTCTTTGGATCATCATTTGATAACTGTTTGTATCATCTGGAGTTTGTGCTAAAGAGATGTGAGGAGTGTAATTTGGTGTTAAACTGGGAAAAATGCCACTTCATGGTGAAACATGGCATTGTACTTGGGCATGTGGTAACAAGCAAGGGGATACAGGTGGATAAGGCTAAGATAGACTTGATCAGCAAACTTCCACCACCCACATCCGTGAAGGGAGTACGAAGTTTCCTTGGGCATGCTGGATTCTATCGCAGATTCATTAAGGACTTCTCTCAGATTGCAAGACCACTTTGTTCATTGTTACAAAAAGAGGTGGAGTTTGTTTTTGATGAGAATTGCTTGCGAGCATTTGAGCTACTGAAAATGCTTTTGACATCAGCCCCTATTATCATGGCACCTGATTGGAGTTTGCCATTTGAGCTCATGTGTGATGCCAGTGACTATGCTTTGGGGGCTGTGCTTGGCCAAAGAGTGGAGAAGCTTCCACATGTGATTTACTACGCCTCCAGGACTCTAAATGATGCACAGCTGAACTACTCTACTACTGAGAAGGAACTTCTTGCTGTAATTTTTGCACTAGAAAAATTCAGATCCTACCTTGTTGGGTCTAAGGTAATAATCTACACAGATCATGCAGCATTGAAGTATCTATTGAGAAAGAAGGATGCAAAGCCAAGGCTAATTAGATGGGTGTTGTTACTACAAGAATTTGACCTTGAGATCAAAGATAAGAAGGGCAGTGAGAATGTACTGGCAGACCATTTATCCAGATTGTTGAATGATGAGGCATTCAAAGGGGACGAAATTCCGCTAAATGAATCTTTTCCAGATGAGCAACTATATCAGATTACCAAGCTTCCATGGTTTGCAGACTTGGTGAATTACAAGGTTTGTGGTGAGTTCCCAATGCATTTTACTAATCAAGACAAGAAGAGGATGGTGCACATGGCACGTTTCTATTACTGGGATGACCCATATTTGTTCAAGTACTGCTCAGATCAGATCATTAGAAGATGTGTACCAGAGGAAGAGGTTCAAAGTATCTTAACACATTGCCACAACAAGGCGTGTGGAGGACATTTTGGAGGAAAGAAGACAGCTGCTAAGGTACTTCAATCTGGTTTCTTTTGGCCCTCTATATTTAAAGATGCACATACTTTTTGTTTAAGTTGTGATAGATGCCAACGAATGGGGAAAATTTCTTCACGGAATCAGATGCCACTGAAGGGCATACAAGAGGTGGAGCTCTTTGACGTGTGGGGGATTGATTTTATGGGACCATTCCCATCATCCTATGGTTATCTCTACATTCTGGTAGGAGTAGACTATGTGTCGAAATGGGTGGAGGCTATCCCAAGTAAAACAAATGACTACAAGGTGGTTTTGGAATTTCTGAAGAACATGATATTTGCAAGATTTGGGACACCCAGAGCAATCATTAGTGATGGTGGCAGTCACTTCAAAAACAGGTCTTTTGAAGCATTAATGAAGAAATATGGGATAACTCACAAGATAGCTACTCCGTACCACCCTCAGACTAATGGCCAGGTAGAAGTGAGTAATAGAGAGATCAAGCAGATTCTAGAAAAGACAGTGCAGCCCAACATGAAAGATTGGTATTTAAGGCTGAATGATGCGCTTTGGGCATATAGGACAGCCTACAAGACTCCTATAGGCATGTCTCCATATCGTTTGGTCTATGGGAAAGCATGTCATCTGCCGGTGGAATTGGAGCACAGGGCATTCTGGGCGATCAAGAAATTTAATTTTGATATGAAGGAGGCAGGTGAGAAGAGGAAGTTACAACTGAATGAGCTTGAGGAGCTACGATATGAAGCATATGAGAATGCCAAGCTATATAAAGAGAAGACTAAAATATTCCATGATAAGAAGCTATTAAGGAAGACGTTTGTGGTCGGCCAGAAGGTATTACTTTTCGATTCTAGACTCAAATTATTTCCAGGAAAGCTAAAGTCCAGATGGTGTGGCCCGTTCGAGGTCACTCAGGTATTTGAGCATGGGGCAATTGAGATCAATAATCCAAAGAATGGTAACAAGTTCAAAGTCAATGGACATAGGCTCAAGCCCTATTGGGACCAGATTTTTGACAAGGATGTGGATGTGATTACATTCACAGATTCCCCTTCTGCTTGATAGAGAAGCACAGTCTGGCTGAAGACTCTAAAGCAAGCAATACTGGGAGGTAGCCCTGATCTTTGCAAGGAAAAGTTGAGGATGGCGATTCAGAGCTGGCGATGTACTCCATATCCAGCTGAGTTCTTTTACCCTTTTCTTTGTCCTTCTATTTTTCTTTTATGTTATTAGTGTTTTCTTCTTACTTTATTTTACAACATTGGGGACAATGTTTAATTTCAGTTTGGGGGAAGAGTATTAGTCATTAAAAGAGTCATTATAGTCCAAAAAATCCATAAAAATTTTAAAATTTTTTCGAAAATCACAAAAATATTTGTTTTTCTTTGTTTTTCTTTGAGTCATATAGTTCCTTCCTACCACAATGATGAGAAATGATGATTTGTCTTGCATGGTTCATCGAACTTAATTATGCTAGTTCTTTTTATTATTCAATTGTTGTAAATCTCGTTTAAGCATGTTGAGCTATCATTGTGTGGATTACAATGCTGATATAGTCTGAAGTTGAAAGCTCGCGCACAATTGAATGATTAGATGCTTTTGGTGAAAACTTGTGCAACCTAGTGAGATTTGAGCCTAAATGCTTATTCTTGAGAGGGTTATATGCTGAGTGATATGATCTTTCATTTCTTGATCTATATGATGCAATTGATTTCATTATCATTCTTTGATCACATGTTCTGACTTTTATATGGAAAAACATGCTAGAACTCTCATTTTTATCCAATTGAGGCAAATTTCGACTACATGAACCATAGGAGATGATTTTAGGCCATGTTTGACTAGTTTGTGCTTTTCTATCCATCCCCTTTGATGTTTACCGCTAGTTATCCATGTTGAGCCTTAATTAAGTCAGTTCTTGCACCCATACCAACCCCTAAGTTTGGGGGAGTTACCTTACCATATGTATAGCCTTACCTTATCTAAGGAAGTATAAAGATGAATTCAAGGTTCATTACAAAATGTGTGCAAGGCTTGAGAAAAAGAAAAAAAAAAAAAAAGTTGCCGTTACCCTGCATCTTCATAGTATTGTGTATTAAAAAAAAAAAAGTGGAAAAAAAAAACATAAAAAAAACAGAAAAAAAAAACAAAAGAAAAGAAAAGAAAAAAAAAAGAATAAAGGAGGGTACATGTGTGACTCAGCAATGTTGAAATTCAAAATGCAAGCCTTCACCGCAAAAAAAAAAAAAATCAGAAGTGTATAAAGGAACCTGAAGTGTAATTCTACGCAAATTCCTTAGATCTTGTTATCCATTTCCTTTCATTCATAACCCTTCACCCTAACCCCATGATAACCTATGTGCAAAAGTCCTACTTGATTCTAGGTGAAGTGTAGTCCCAGTGTGGAGATGAGATGGAATGGGAGCCTATGGTGTGTGATTTCACTTCAAGCATGTGGTATTTTTCATGAGATCATTATCTGTTCACTCTTAGCCAATTATTGAGTGTTTTATTGTGAGTGTATGCATGGTGAGGATTGAAGTTAAACTGAGTTGCAAAAATGATTGTTTCGTTGTGTGAAAGCCTAAACTAAAAGTTATGTTGGTATTGTTTTACACACGACCCTTTTGAGCATGTGGATTGTGAACTGGTTGAGACTCTTGCTTCTTTGATTCATGTATTGATCAGACATCTCTGAGACAAATGGTGGAAGGATAGGTTTCATATTTTAGTGTTTTTAATTTCTCCCTTGTTTATTTTATTGTTTTGCTCGAGGACTAGCAAAAGGTAAGTTTGGGGGAATTTGATAAGTGCTTAATTGTTTGCAATCTAAGCCCTAATATTTGATTCATCTTGTGCTAGTCATAGTTATTTTATTTGATTTTACATAGTTTTGTTAATTTTTATGCTAAGGTCAAAAGGAGCAAAAAGAAAGGAATTAATGAAGATGATGATGGGCGTGAATCCCAAAGAAAGACCATGGTGGGTCCCATTCAAGATATTCCAGATTCAAGAAGACTTTCTAATTATTTGGACAACTTACAATTCTAATCAAAGAAGAAAAGCAAAAGAAAGAAAGAAGAAACCCAATCTAGGGTTAAACACCCAAAGGGGGCCCACATCTATTACAAATAGAAGAATTTCAGAAATTAGAAAGTCTCATTCAAGTTAGAAGTGGAGTTCAAGAATGGAGAAAAACAAGGAGAAAAAGAAGGAAAGTTAAAGCAAGTCTTATTCAAGTCAAGATAGAAGTCCTAAAAGAGGGGTCCCACACTTATGTTACACGCACCAAATAGGGCCCACTTTTATGTCAAAAGTTCAGATTTAATTCCTTGCAATTAATCTCAGATTTGTGGGTCCATGT
The DNA here is from genome assembly GCA_012931725.1 of Litsea cubeba. Classification (NCBI taxonomy): domain Eukaryota; kingdom Viridiplantae; phylum Streptophyta; class Magnoliopsida; order Laurales; family Lauraceae; genus Litsea; species Litsea cubeba. Next base: position 134,018,490 of record CM022945.1, read on the forward strand.
GAATAAGTTTCTAGAAGATACAAGTGGGACCAGATTTAGAAAGCTTGCTAAAACAAGAAAGAAGACTCCTTATTCAATCTAATTAGGTTTCCTAATTATAAGGAAGGTTGAAGATCTATTTCTACAAGGAACTACTTGCTAAAAGGGGCTGTTTTGAAGACTTATAAATAGCATACAAGGGAAAAACGTGAACAAGTACTTTCCAGCCCCATCAAGCCACGTCCAGCCACCATTCATCCCATATATTCCAGCCATATAACCAGCCATAAGACAGCAGCCATACAGCACCTTTGGAGCATCTTTGAAGCCATCTTTGGAGAGCTTTTGGAGGAGGAATAAAGGGGAAAAGCTGCTGGCCATCCACTACTTCACCATCATCTTCTAGTTTTCTTCTTATGACTCTACTTTCTAGTTTATTTTTCATTAAAAACATGAGTAGCTAATTTTTTTAGGGCTAGGGTGTAATTGAAACCCTAGCCTAGTTCTATGTAGTCTCTTTTGGCGTCTTTTAATTCAGATTTCAGTTTTATTGGTTGAGATTCTAAACCATGTTATTAATTGATGAGTTGTGTATATGCCATGCCAACCATGTGATGTTCAATTAATTTTAAGAGTAGCTAACTTAATTTTGATTGATCTTGATGTTATGCATCTAGGGTTTAGAACCATGAATAATCTAAGTATATGCCATGCTTAGACTCATGCATTTATCTTTCCCATTGTTTTTATGCATTATGTTTGTTTTGACTAGGACATATGCCATGCTTAGTTTTTGCATCATAATGAGCAATTCATGTAGTATGCCACTCATGAATTAGGTTTAGGGGAATAATAATCTAGACGCATATGCCATGGTCTAGGTTGATAGATGTCACCAATAAAATCTGATTTTTGATTAAAAGATAATAAGGGACATGCATAGGATTGGTTAGGGGAGTAGATGAAACCCTAGTTCATTCATTCATTATTACTGTTTTTCAATTCTCATACTAGTTGTTTTTAGGTTACTTTCCAATTAGCTTTTGATACTTTAAATTACTGTTTTTAATAGTTTAATTCCACTTTTCATCATTCAATTATTCCATTTAATATTCTGATTTTTAGTTAGTTTTGACATTATTTTATCACAAGTCTTCGTGGGATCGACCTCGTACTTACAATTCACTACACTACATAGTGATCTTGTGCGCTTGCGAGTTTTTAATTGTGTGCATACTAGTAACTTATTTCTAGGTTGCTTGGTGCATACCAAGTTTTTGGCGCCGTTGCCGGGGACTTGTTTGCATAGAATAGTGTCAAAATTTCTCAAACCAAGCCGGGGAGCTTGTTTGAGCATATAAAGACCGACGTAGGCGAGCAATATCACCCTGATTTGCACCCGAAAAACCTTGTGGAAGGCGCATATATACTATTTCTTTTAGATCACCATGCAAAAAGCATTCTTTACATCAAATTGGTAAAGAGGCCATGATTGAGAAGCAACTATTGCAAGAATGGTGCGAACAATTGTCATTTTTGCTACAGGGGCAAATGTTTCATCATAATCGACACCATATTCTTGTCGATTCCCAAAAGCCACAAGACATGCCTTGTATCGATCTAATGATCCATCAGATTCCAACTTGATGGAGTATACCCATTTGCACCCTTGGTTTGATAGATGGGGAACAAGAAACCACATCCCAAATATGATTTTCATGGAGTGCATCTAATTCTGCTTGCATAGCGGAGCGCCAACATTCCTGCTTGATTGCTTGGGAATAAGAATCTGGTATGGTGATAGAGGATAAGGTAGCAAGTAAAGAGGAATGAGTGAAACCATAACGATCTAGAGGCTGGCGGAGACGTGTTGATCTCCGAAGTTGAGGAGCAAAAACTGGATCAGGAGCTGGATCAGGTGATTCCAGAATTGGCTGTAGCGTGGGAACATCATTTTCATGCCGTCGCTTATAAACAAAATTCAGTTTAAACCTGACAATGGACGAAGTAGATGGTTCTGGAGAAAAATCTGGCAGGTGAGAAAATGAAAGTGTAGGTTCACTATATGATTGAAGGAAATTTTGATTTTCAAAGAAAATAACATTATGGGAAACTCGAATACGTTTGATATTTGGATCAGAGCAAAGAAACCCCTTTTGATTTGATGCATAACTTAGAAAAGTGTATTTAATAGATTGAGCTGTTAATTTAGTGCGTTCATTGGGAGGGAGATGAACAAAACACACACACCCAAAGGTATGGAGATGTGTGTATCTAGGTTAAGTTCCGTATAAATGGAAATATGGTGATTCGTTATTCAATTTTGGAGATGGGAGACGATTGATTAAGTGGACCACTGTAGACAAGGCTTCGGACCAAAACTGAGCCGGAACGGAAGATTCAAGAAGAAGCGAACGAACAGTGTTAAGGAGATGTCTACTCTTTCGTTCTGCAATACCATTTTGTTGAGGGGTATAAGGACAAGACTGTTGAGAGATAATCCCTTTTTCTTGTAAATTTTTTTGAAACTGATGAGATACATATTCCTCCCGAGTTGGTCCGCAAAATTTTGATGCGAGTAGAAAACTGATTTTCAACGTATGCTAAATATTTTTTAAACGCATCAAAGACTTCTGATTTAGATGGTAACACATAAACCCATGTGAACCGACAATAAAAGTTACAAAATACTTATAGTGAGTGTGGGAGATTACAAGAGTAATGCCCCATCACTATGAACAATATCAAAACATTTTGTAGCCATAGTGTCATGCATAGGAAATGGAAGCATCTTACTTTTTCCTAGCTTACAAGTAGAACAATCCATCACAGTGTCATGATAAGAAGCAACATTTTTATTAAGCAAACCAGTTCGAAACAATGATAACAAAGTTTTGAATTTGGATGGCCTAATCTATTGTGCCAAAGTTTCCAATTATTTTGAGAAGAAACACTAAGCAAAGCAAACTCAGGATTATTCCGAATATGTAAAAGTTGCTACGGAAAACAACGTCCACTCTTTGGCCCCTTCATGATCACCTTCCCCGACACTTGATCCTGCACAACGCATCCGTATAGGGAGAATGAAACATGACAGTTATTGTCCACAAGTTGACCAACAGATAAAAGATTAGTAGACTAGGACGGAGAAAGAAAAACATTTGTCAAGGGTAATGGAAGGGAAATATCACCAACAGCTGTTATCGGAAGTTTTTCACCATCGGTAGTATGAACTTCCAGATTAACAGAATACTTGTGAGAATGAGAAAATGATTCAGGTGAAAAGGTCATGTGATTCGATGCACCAGAATCGAGGTACCAAAGCGAGGGATGTTAAAGTTGTAAACTTGTATGATAATAGTCTCAGCCCACTTGTATGATAATAGGCCCAGCCCACCTGTATATATGGGATCTAGTCAGAAGATAACTACGTATATACTAGGATGTCTTTCCATTCTTAGAGATCTAATTAGATCTTGATTCCATGATTTGTAGTGATTTGTAGCCTAAACTTAGGCAATGTAAAGTCTATATAAAGAAGAGAAATCCAAGAAGATGGATCATCGAATGAGAATACATTTTCACAGAATTCTCTTCTCTCTCTCTCGTTTAAGTATTATTTCAATATGCCTGCAACTGACATGGTATCAGAGCTTGAGATCTAGGAGATCTTCTTCCTTCTTCATTCTGAGAGAGTTCTAAAGCTTCGTTTCTCTCTTCCGAGTCTATTCTGCCATCTGATCGTCTGTGATCATCCCTGATCACATCTGATCAGACGTGGCCCACTTTTTGATCATCATCATCATCACAGCAGAAGCAGCCCACAGTATTCGTCTTGTTATTCTCATAATTATGAAGATTTTTTCATGATTTTTGGATCATCAGAAGTAGGGTTTCCAACCCATTTTGTGATATTTCAGTTTTGACGGACAGTTTCCATCACAGCCGTTCATCTTTGTGGATCTTGCTCCGTTTTGCATAGGATTTTTCCCCTGGGTTGCAGAAAAACAGTGTTTCTTCCATCCCCAACTCCTGATCCAGTGCCTGATCATCTAAGCTGGGCCCACGTGGAAATCGATCCACTGACGACAGGGACGATTTCGGCCAACACATCTCTGTTTCGCTCACTTACAACTGTGGCCCATCTGCGATCATCATGGATCATCAAATAACAAATACAGCAGTGGTCGACTGGGATTTCTAAGAATTCTGGTGTTTTTTTCTGGATTTTTCAATCACTTTTGAGGTATTTTTCCAGCCACTTCTTCATCTGTCGACTGTGATTTTTCTGTATCAAATAGTTTTCATCACAGCCGTCCAGTTTTTTGGATTTTCATCCAAATCTCATCAGATTTTGGCCTGAAGGAAGAATTTTTGGACTTCTTCCAGATATTCTTATCTGATCTATGATTAGATCGGATTCTGGGGTCCACGAAAAGAATCTACACTTGATATTAAGGTCGTCTGGGCAATTTTTTTGCAATTTTTGTTGCTTTCTGTTGCTGAACTGATTAACAGACTCATCTTCTGCTATTGTGAACCATCGTGGAACATCTGTATCAGTGGAATCTATTGTATCAATCCAGTTGACTGGTGGTTATTCATTATGGAGAAAGGAGATATTAAATTGATCAAGTTTAATGGTAAAAATTATACCACTTGGGCTTTTCAATTTCAAATTTACCTTAAGGGTAAAGAACTCTGGGGACATATTGATGACTCAGATCCCAGACCGACTGATGACAAGCTCCTTGCTCAATGGGAAGTTAAAGATTGGCAGATCATGACATGGATATTGGGGTCCGTCGAGGCTCAGTTTATCCTGAACCTTCGCCCTTACAGGACTGCCAAAGAAATGTGGCTTTATTTAAAGAAGATATATTTGCAAGAAAATTCTGCTCGCAGGTTTCATTTAGAACATGAAATCTCGCAGTTTGTTCAAGGGACCTTGTCAATACAGGATTACTACTCTCAGTTTACAAGTTTGTGGACTGATTACGCTGAGCTTATTTATGTTGACCTCCCTGCTGCTGCCTTAGCATCTATTCAAGGGATACATCAGACGAGTCAGCGAGATCAGTTTCTAATGAAATTACGACCACAATTTGAAACTGTCCGCTCAAATTTAATGAGCCGGGTGCCATCTCCTTCACTTGAATCATGTCTTGGCGAACTCCTTAGAGAGGAACAACGCTTGATGACTCAGACGGCACTTACACAGAATGCTCCTCAAGTTACTTCTATCGATGTTGCTTATGTTGCCAGGGGTAAGCCTCCAGCCCGGGACATGAGCAAGGTCAAATGTTTTTGCTGCCATAAAATGGGACATGTTTCCACTCAGTGCAACCAGAAGTTTTGTTCCTACTGCAAAACCAAAGGTCATGTTCTTCCAGAATGCCGGACGAGACCTCAAAATCGGGCACCGCAACAGAGAGCATACTCTGCACATATTCCTGAAGCTTCTTCACCAGTCATGCCTGCACCACATACTGAAAGTTCTTCTTCTACCCTCACTCCTGAAATGGTCCAGCAAATGATCATAAATGCTTTCTCTGCACTTGGCTTATCAGGTAAACCAAAATCTTCGGTTTCTACCTGGTATATTGATTCAGGGGCCTCCAATCACATGACACACTCTCCTGCCAATCTGACTCATATTAGAGAGTATGATGGAGACCTCTGCATCAATACTGCTGATGGTGGTAATATTCCAATTTCTGCTGTTGGACAGGTCCCTCACTCCTTACCTTTGCATAATGTTTTTCTTTCCCCTCGCTTAACCACAAATTTGTTATCAGTTGGTCAACTTGTTGATAGTGATTGCTCCATCTTGTTTTCTCGCGCTGGTTGTGTTGTGCAGGATCAAGTATCGGGGAAGGTTCTAGCGAAGGGTCCTAAGCAGGGGCGACTGTTTCCCCTCCAGATTTCGTCAAAACAACATCTTCCTTCAGAGTCTGCTTTGTTTTCCCATTCTAGTCATAATAAATGCCAGTTGTGGCATAATCGTTTAGGACATCCTAATTCCAAAACTTTGATGTTTTTATTAAATTCTGGTTTAATTAATGATAATAAAGTTTCTTTTCAGGATGTTTCTTTTAATTGTGATAGTTGCAAGATGGGGAAAGGGAAAACCCTTCCTTTTCCTCTTCATGATTCTTTAGCAATGAAATGTTTTGATATTGTTCATAGTGATGTGTGGGGTATTGCACCTGTTATCTCTCATTCTCATTATAAATACTTTGTACATTCATTGATGATTATAGTCGTTTTACTTGGATTTATTTTTTGCATGCTAAGTCTGATGTTTTCTCGGTTTTTAAAGTTTTCTCATCTTATGTTGAAAATCAATTTTCCACCACCATTAAAATTCTTCGGTCTGATTCAGGAGGGGAGTATGTTTCTAAGGACTTCCAAACATTTTTGCAATCCAAAGGCATTATCTCTCAGCAATCTTGTCCTTACACCCCTCAACAAAATGGTGTGTCTGAACGAAAAAACAGACATCTCTTGGATATAGCTCGATCACTTTTGTTAGCATCTTCTGTTCCAACTAGGTTTTGGCCTGAAGCTCTCTCAAACCGCTGTGCATGTCATAAATCGGCTACCTTCATCTAATTAAACAATCAGACACCGTTTTATAGACTTTTTCAAAAGAAACCACTCTATGATCATCTTCGTCCTTTTGGGTGTGTTTGCTTTGTGCTTCTTCCTCCCACTGAGCGCACTAAGTTAACAGCTCAATCCTCCATGTGTGCTTTTCTTGGTTATGCTCTTAATAAAAAAGGCTATATCTGTTATGATTCAAAAGCCAACAGAATTCGAGTATCTCGCAATGTCGTGTTTTTTGAAAAACAATATTTTTTTCAGAGACATGGTGATTCGAATGACTCAGTCTCGTTCTCCTTTTTACCATCATTTTCAGATACAATGCCTTCACCTGTTACTCGTTTCAAGCCGAGTTTTGTGTATAAACGACGGAATGTTACAGGTGTTCCTGCCTCTGGGTCTCTCGCTACGCCTACCCTGACTACAATTGATCCTGAACCTGATCCACCTCCGGAGCCTTCTGCACCTGATCCACCTCCGGAGCCTTCTGCTCCTGATCCTGCATCTAATCCAACCCCGGAGCCTCTTGCTCTTCGCCGATCTATTCGTCACACAAAACCACCTGATCGATATGGATTTACTCATGCTTCTTTATTAACCACTTTGTCTTCTATTTCTATCCCTAACTCGTACTCTCAGGCAGTGCAGCATGATTGTTGGATAAAGGCTATGCAGGAAGAAATTACGGCTCTTCAAACAAATCATACATGGGACATTGTTACCTGTCCTTCATCAGTCAAACCCATTGGATGCAAGTGGGTATACTCAGTAAAATTGAAGTCTGATGGATCCTTGGATCGCTATAAAGCCCGTCTAGTTGCACTTGGAAACAGGCAGGAGTATGGTATAGACTATGAGGAGACTTTTGCTCCGGTGGCCAAAATGACAACTGTCCGTACAGTTCTCGCAATAGCTGCCTCTCAGTCATGGCCTCTATACCAGATGGATGTGAAGAATGCATTTCTTCATGGGGATCTTAAAGAAGAAGTGTACATGCGTCTCCCTAATGGCATTCCTTCTTCTTCCAAGACCGATGTCGCTCGTTTAAGACGCTCCTTATATGGCCTTAAACAAGCACCCCAAGCCTGGTTCGACAAGTTCCGAACCACTCTCCTTCAGCTTTCTTTTATACAGAGCCCGTATGATCCTTCGATGTTCACACTTCATTCATCTCGAGGATCCACAATTCTCCTTGTGTATGTAGATGATATCATTATTACTGGCCCTCACAGTGATATGATTCGACAAATACAGGCCTCTCTGCAAGATAAGTTTCACATGAAGGATTTGGGACCTTTAAATTATTTCTTGGGTTTGGAAGTTCATCAATCAAAGAAAGGCTTGTTTCTTCATCAGCACAAATATGCTACTGACCTAGTAGATCTCGCCGATCTCGGTGATTCAAGCCCAGTTGACACCCCATTGGAAGTAAATGCCAAGCTTCGGCAACAAGACGGCGATCTCCTTCCTGATCCAACATTCTATCGTCGTTTGGTTGGTAGCCTTGTTTACCTAACCATTACTCGACCAGATCTCTCTTATGCTGTTAATCTGGTCAGTCAGTTTATGACAGCCCCGCGGCATCATCATTTGGTGGCAGTCAAACGGATTATTCGATATATCCTTGGTACCTCTACCCGCGGCTTATTTTTTCCAGTTGGCACACCACTTACTCTCACTGCTTATTCTGACGCGGATTGGGCCGGCTGTCCGGACACACGCCGCTCTACCACAGGATGGTGTGTTTACTTGGGAGACGCCTTGATATCCTGGAAATGTAAAAAGCAAGATAAAGTTTCCAAATCTTCCACGGAATCAGAATACCGGGCCATGTCTTCCGCTTGTTCTGAGATCCTATGGCTCCGTGGTTTGCTCTCAGAGCTTGGATTCTCCCAAACCCAATCGACTCCTCTTCATGCTGACAACACAAGTGCCATTCGAATCGCTGAAAATCCTGTGTTTCATGAGCGGACCAAGCATATCGAAGTGGACTGTCACTTCATTCGGGACGAGTATGATCGCAAAGTCATTTCTCTTCCTCATATTTCCACTGAGTTCCAGCTTGCTGATATTTTTACCAAAGGTCTTCCACGGCCGCGGCATGAATTCCTGGTTCGCAAATTGTTGCTGGTTGATTCTCCGCATCAATTTGAGGGGGGTGTTAAAGTGTAAACTTGTATGATAATAGACTCAGCCCACTTGTATGATAATAGGCCCAGCCCACCTGTATATATGGGATCTAGTCAGAAGATAACTACGTATATACTAGGATGTCTTTCCATTCTTAGAGATCTAATTAGATCTTGATTCCATGATTTGTAGTGATTTGTAGCCTAAACTTAGGCAATGTAAAGTCTATATAAAGAAGAGAAATCCAAGAAGATGGATCATCGAATGAGAATACATTTTCACAGAATTCTCTTCTCTCTCTCTCGTTTAAGTATTATTTCAATATGCCTGCAACTGACAAGGGACACTTACCTGATATACCCAGTGCAGAAAAAGCATTGATAATCATCTGTTGGACCATGTCAGGAGTAAGAGAAGGATTTGTGCTTGGTGTGGCTAGATGGATGGACATAGACGAAGAAGAGGCAGTAGGAAGGGCATCTGATGAAGTGGTTTCAGTTGCAGCATGATAAGCACGAGGATTGCAGTTCTGAGGCCGTTTTCTGCATTCACTTATGATATGGCCATTTGCTTTGCAGTAATTGCAGAATTTCTATTTACAATGAGAGGCATAGTGCCCAAAACCTTTGCAACTGTGACACTGAACAATACTCATATCTCGTCCTGCGAATTTTCCCTTATCTCCTGTAGATCGAGCAGGTGCTAGAGGAGAGCTACGAGCCTCATATGCAGCCTCAAGGGGACCAGTTTTTTGGGATAAAACTGCCTGGGCTAGCTGTCTTTGTTCCTCTCGTAATAATTCATTGAGACATTCATCTAAGGATGGTGGAGGAACCCTACCCAGGAGACCAGATCGGACAGTTACATATTCTGGTCGTAATTTCATTAGAAATTGGTCCCTATGACTGAGTTCCTGAAGTTTCTGTATTTCAGGAAGAGCTGCATCAGAGACATTGGCATACTTAATTTCATCATATTCAGTGCATCATTTGCTTATCCATTGTGTTTTTGCTCATAAAATGTGGTCTGCAATTCTTAAAGAGTTTGATATGCAATGGGTCATGCCCTTGAAAGTTGTGGATCTTTTTCATCAATGGCGTCTACGGATCAAATATGTTCGCATGAGAATTCTTTGGAAGGTGGCGTTGTACGCGGTCTGCTGGAAAATTTGGGAGGCAAGGAATAATCGTGTTTTCAAGAATAAGAGTAACTCAGTGGAGGATGTTGTTGCATCTATTATCTGGTCTGTTTCAGAGTGGGTGTTTTTAAGATATGCTAATGAATATGAAATGAATGCTCTTTTGGTTGGTTGCCGCGAGCTGCGTAAGATGGAAGTTTCTAAAATTATCATTGAAGGAGATTCCTTTTCTACCATTCAGTGGAGTTTAGGCAATTGTTCTTATCCAGGGCGGTTGGATGATGTGGTGGAGGAAGTGCAAGATATCTTGAGTCAATTGGATGCTGTCCTTCATCACGTGTTACGTGAGGCCAATGGTTTGGCTGATATCCTCGCTAAGGAAGGAGTGCTTCGTTCTTCTTTATCCTTTGATGTATAGTTTGTTTTTAGTTTTCTCCTGTATTTTATTCTTTTCGGTTTTCCCTCTTATTAATAAATTTTACTGTTATATATAAAAAAAAGAAAGAATCCTGGATGGAGTAGGTTCCTTGAGTATATTGAGCAATCTCAAATTCCAATTGATATTGGCGTGCAGAGTTCTTTTTATGATATACTTTTTTCAAATATGCCCATATGTCTTTTGCGGTCTTGTAGGGTTTCAGATTTTAAAATAAGTGACGTTCCACTCTGCTAAGGATCCAAGATTTGATTTTCGCATCTTTGGTTGTCCAAGAGAAAATTTGTTTCTCATCCTCTGTTGGTTTAGGGTCAGTTCCAGTGATATGCCCCAACATCTCCTTTGCTTTGAGATAAAGCTCGAACTAGAATGCCCATGATGAGTAATTTTTCCCATTAAAACAAATGATAGGAATCTCAGATTTCTCCATTTCAAAAAGATGGATAGATAAACTGAAACTAATAACTCACAGTAGCCAAAAAAATAGCAAAGAGGTCACAATAGTCAACAAATAAATCAGCGAAGATGTCTGTCGGTCTTGATTTCTGTCGACCTTTTTTCCACAAAAAACAGGTCAGTCAACCCTATTTTCAGGTTCTGATGGGAAAATTGGGGCCCAGTTGATGACCTGATGAAAGTGTTGATATAATTGTTATGCCGTTCACTAACAGCTCGAGCTTTTGGTATTACTGGTTATTAACAGAAAGATCAGATCTGATGGATGTCTGGTAATCGCTTTTCCCTTTCAGGCAGACCAAGTTTTACTTCAATCGGTTACAGATCCAAGATTTAGTGATCAATTGATGAAAACTAGTGAACCAAAACAATAAACCACTAAACCGATCAGAAATCCTACCTCTGATGAGCAAAAAATTCTGGAAAAATGTCCAATAAATCTAGGATGAGTAGTTGACCAAGGTAGAATGCTTTCTTGATGCTGCTGTGATGATCAGAGGTGGGCCCCAGATTACTTGCTCCAAACTGCCGACGAGACTGTTCTCCAGATCCAGAAGACCCTGCTGAGCCAGAAAAACTCTGAAATAATGTTCAGAAATTTCAGAATAATCAGTCGATCCAGGTAGGTTTATCTCCTGATGTAGTTGTGATGATGGGAGGTGGGCCACAGTTGACAGGCTCCATTCTTCTGACTAGAAATCTTGTTCAGAAATGCACGAACAGTCAAAGCAAGGTCCTGATGACTGTTATATCACCAAGATTCGAGAGAGAAGTCGAAGTGAAGAACTAGGAGAGTATTGATCAATCAGAAGGGAGATCAAATGCTCTGATACCATGACATTCACTTAGTCATAACACCATTCACACAATCACAAGCTTGAAAGAAGAGATTTTGTGGAAATTTTGGTGTCCTTCCTTGAGGATCAACCATTGTATATAAAGATTGGGTCGACCCAATTTGGGCTACAATCAAAGAAATCTCCTAGTATGGTATGTTGTGCTGTACAAGATTCAGTCAGTTGACCAGCCTGTTTTAGTATATATTACAATTGAGCTATTATATATGGGCCATGGGCTTTATACAAATAGATCTTTGACAGTGCGCACCATATAGCTATAGAATTGGGTCCCATGGCACCTTTAGTAATGCAACTTATTAATTCCTTTACAAGGGTCCCACCAACTTATCATAAGACTACTACTTAAACTCAATACAAAGGGGCCCTACTAATTCTTTTACCCATTACTACATACCCTACCAACACTACACACATATAAGAAATCCAGCTTTCAAATAAAATATTCTTTATATTTTCACAATCTAGTAAAAATATAAAATATAAAAATAAATTAAAGAAATTAAAATATAATTATTAAATTATATACTAGCCCCTATAACAGGGTCTAGGTTATTACAGATTTACAGCCTAGTTGTTAAAATCCTAGGATTTGGGATACAAATCCTAGAATTTATTTTGAATCCAGGGGAAATAATCCCATTTATAGGTAAATCTTAGGACTCAAAGTGTGAATTCTATGATTTGATACTTTGTATTGCATCTCACGGTTTGGAGGATTCATCTAGGCAGGAAACCAAATGACTATATTTGGTCATTCTTTTGACCCACTTTTTCATTTTTTAGTGTTTCTATTTTAAGAGGTTATCTAGTGATTAAGGAAACCTTTTAAGATAAGAATTTCTGGGATTTTGAGTTAAGAGAGAAATAGGGAACATGTGATTGGAATGTTCAACTGTAGGAATGGGTTTCATGGCATTTCCTATTCATGTAACATTGGCAATTGAGATTCTTTTTTAATAAAAACGTAAAAGAGGATAAAACTGAAACTTATTTTTTTCCTTACTAATGTTGATATCTAGAACATACTCAACCATTCACACATCATATATGATAGATATTGGTTTATGTCAATAATGTCTTTGTAAAATTGTGTCATTGTCTTATTTGTCACTAAATTGATGCTACTACTATGGATAGAAGATGGATTATGAATAATTAATATTTTTCTCATTTTTTAAATAGCTACTATTTTTCTTATTTTTTAGACTTTATTATTTTTTTATTCTATGCAGAAGTTAGAAAAATCCTTCATGAGTTCATTCGATTTCAACCCTCGAATGATTTGCAATATGATTTAAATTTTTTAGAACAATGCATGGGAGCCCTTGTTAATTTTTATTATTTTTTATTTTTAATTTTTAATTTTTTATCATTGCATGTCTGGAATGTGCAACCTTGTGATTACATCAATGAGCACCTTCCAACTGTTAGTACCATTTGGTCCAAGGCCCATATACAATGGCCCATGTACAATAAGCCCATGCCATAAATCACGTGGGACTTGATTGCCTATCATCACTGTGTATATCCTTTCATTCTATAAGTAGGAACTGTAATTAGATTCTTTCCTAGTATTTAGATTGATAATTAGATTGTAATTGCATAGTGATTGCCTTGATTAAGGCTACAATGTATTATAAATAGAAGCAATGAACGATCAAAGAGATCATTCAATCCCAAAGAATTCTCTATCTCTATTCTTTCTCTTGTTCTTACATGGTATCAGAGCCTCATCTTCTACCTCTTATTCTTCTAGTTTTCCTCTTCGATCTTGTTGTCGAATCTTGGTAACAGTCACAGGCACCCTACTTGTGATTGTTCGTGCATGTTATTATAGTATTCCATCAACATCTTGAAGTCTGATCACCGGTGGCCCACCTCAGATAAGCTCAAGTTCATCAAGGAAATCACTCCATCTTGCTCGACAGTCAATCAGAGATCTTCCGACCAAGATTTTGAAACAACAGCAAAATCTGAACAGTGTTTGGGTTCTAGGAACAGATCTCGTCAGAACCTTGGAGCATCTCAACTGGGCCCCACCTGCGATCATCACCATCTCATCCCAGTACCTCCAGCCTTGGTCGACCATATATCCTGGTATTTGTGAAGATTTTTTCAGCATTTTTCAGGAATCAGAGGTAGGATTTTGGATCCATTTTGTGATTTTATACTTTTCACAGATCTTTTTAATCTCAGCCGTTCAACTTCTTGAATTGTGGATGGATCTTTGTGAAACTTGGTTTGTTGGAAAGATAATTTGATACTACTTACATCATAGTGATCTGATGATCCATTAGATCAATCAGTGGGGCCCACGCATAGAAGAAACACCCAAAATTTGGGTCGTCTGGACCATTTTTTGGGTCTGTGCTACTGCTCTTGTTTAACTCTAAACATCCCTTTTTCTTTGTAACGCTCTACCCTACACAAATGCATGATATTGTCCGCTTTGGCCCACGGGCCTCACGGTTTCCATGTGGGCGGGCCAAGAGGGCTGGCAGGCTACAGGGGCTGGCATGCTACTGCACAGGGACGTGCAGCCTTAAGGGGGGTGGAATGTGACGCCCTGGAGTCCCACATCGACTATAGAGAGGAAAGTGATTGGGATTATATGTAGAGCTTACACCCTTACCTTGCATGAAGCCTTTTGATGGGTTGAGGCCCATCAGAAACAAAACCGTGAGGCCAGTGGGCCAAAGCGGACAATATCATGCATGCGTATAGGGTGGGGCGTTACATTCTTTTTCCTCTCTCTCTAATGTTCACCATTAATAGTTGGTTTATGTAAGATGGCCCTTCATTTTCTAAAACTGGTTGACGCGTCAGCTACTTGGAGAAAACCTTACTTTCTCGTTTCTTCATGTATCGCTGCAGAACTCACATACTATTTGTTTAATTTTACTCTTGGAAATCCATATTCTTGTATATGCTTAGGTTTTTTTTTTTTTTTTTTTTTTTTTTTTTTTTTAATAGTGGTGAATAATGTTACTTTCAAAATACTGTATGTTACATCCATGCTATTGCTACAATTTAACTATCTCCTATTATATATGGTTTGTTATTTTCCGTAATCCTGGCTGTTATTTTCCATTTTTTTTAAGTGTTAGATGGGATATCTCTATCCATATACATCCCGGGTTTTCTTTTAATTCTTTCAAACTATCTGGAAATTATATAATTCCATTCATCTAGATTGATTATTTGGTATCCTATGCATGTATTCTAATGTTGCAAATGGCTACACTCTTACGCGTGGATGCACGTGCGCACTCATATTATAGATGTGAGCATGTTAGCTTTTCCGAGATCCTTGTGTTCTATGGCCCTTGTATGTTTCTATACCAGTCATCCTCTGTGCTTGTGGAAAACAAGACTGCATTGGGGCATATATTTTCTATGTTATCTTTTGGATAGTATAATCAGTTGTGTTTCCCGTTCCTCCTGAAATGCAAACAGAGACTATTTGGCAGAAATCCATATAAACTGTGTGCTTTCCATTGGACACCCTAAGGTATTATTGAAGTCTGTTTCCAGCTCAAGGGCCATGCGCCGCTTGTATGTGTGTGTATATCCTAGAATCTAACTAATAAATTGCAACTCTGTTTGAATGTTGCAACAACTTTGACGGTGCTCATTGTAAAAAGAGTCTGTAGCATGGTTGGAAGGTGCTCATTGTTGCAACCGTGAGGTTGCAGGTTCGAGTCATGTTACCAATAAAAGGGGGAAAAAGTTTGGCTGTCTGATTGTATATCTTTGTTTAGTTTTTGATTACTCTGACAAAGAACTCAAATTTTTTTTTTGACAAAGATAAATGCACGTTTTGCAACTTCTAATCATTCTATATTCCACATTGCTCAGACTGTCATACAAGCAGGATTACTTCAAAATGGTCTATGTTCAGTTCAGGATGAGAGTGCAGGTCAGTGCTCTTCTCTGTGTCTGTACAAACATGATGTTGAATGAAACATAAAGACATCACGTTCTATGCTTTGGAAAGCTATACTAAAATAAAAATAAAAAACATACTGTGTAGAAGCTTTGCTTAAAAGTTTCTCCAGAGCTAGAAATATGAAGCAATGATTCCTTGACAATATGCCATATTACATAGGGTAAAGTTATATGAATGTTGGCTGATCATATATGTTGTGCTTGGGCATGTAGCTTCATACTTGTGGGACCATGCTTCAGAGATCCCAACATTTTAATTTTACCCAACATTTCTACGTGGATTTACTAAGCACCGACATTGATTGAAAGATCTTTATCTTCCAATCATTTACCTTTTTGGTTCTTTCTGTCATATTATTGTAATCGATAGAACATAATGTTGGAAACATTTGTAACTTTCTTGTTCAACTAATCTTTGTGATTGAACCTAGAAGAGAAACATTGACAACTTGCAAAAAAGAGTCTTGAGTAGGCTACGAATTCTAATGAAGTGTAAAGACTTATATTAAATAGGTCACAAAGTGGTTCTAGGGGATGCTAAGGAGAACAAGAGTTGTGCACATAAGGAAATTTGGTGGTAGAATCCAGATATCCAAAAGGTCACTGCTGGAAAGAAAAAATCTATTCAAAGGGGCAGAAAAAAAAAGAGGTGGAGAAGACTTAGAAATGTAAAAACTTACAATGAGCAATGTAAAGACCACTGCAAGCAAAGCCAACTACAAAGCCTATAACAATTTGTATGCGAAAAGAAGGGGCGAAGGGCTTTCTGTGTCGGACAAAGCCAGAAACGAAAGCTCAAGATTTTGATCATATTAGATGCATCAAGAATGAATGGGGTCTTGTTAAAGAAAGCGGGACCATTAATAGATGAGAGACATATTTTAAAGATCATTTAATTCGGAAGCATAGAAGGGAATTAAATGAGGATATTGATCCAAATCAAGGAGTGATTAGCGAAATTTTAAAGTCTACCTTACCTAGAATGAAGAGAAACAAAGCTCTAGGTATGGATGGTATACCTATAGATGTTTTGGTTGTGATGGGTGATATAGGGATTGATTGGTTTGTGATGGAACAGAATAGGACTTTTTTGTAAGTAAAGGAACTTTAGGGACTTACATGGAATTTGGGAAAGTGCAGTTTTTTTAAATATTAAAATATAATAAAGTATATATATGGTTTGCGAGCATCAGATGCTCCAGTCCCTGTTCCTCATCTTCTGCTTCACTAAGTGTCTATCTTCGTTGGGCTTGTGAACCAGCCACAATGCCCCCTCACTTATTGGCTGCCCCTACTCCCTCAGCTTTTTTGCGACAGCTTGTAGGAATCCTCTCTGCCCTCTCAAACTTGT
This sequence comes from Litsea cubeba, assembly GCA_012931725.1. Taxonomy (NCBI): domain Eukaryota; kingdom Viridiplantae; phylum Streptophyta; class Magnoliopsida; order Laurales; family Lauraceae; genus Litsea; species Litsea cubeba. The sequence goes on from CM022945.1 coordinate 134,035,394, forward strand.
TGGTTGAAACAGTTTTATTAGTTCTCACCATTTCTCTTCAACTCAAAACCAGTTTCTTGCAGCTCTTCATTCTTATACCGAGTCTCAGTTGTACAAAGAAACATCAACATCTTCTACTGGCATACCACTATGACCGAGGAACTTGCAGCCTTGCATAGTACTCATTCATGGGATCTTGTCCCTCTTCATCCTGGCAACCAGTATCAGATGCAATTTTGTGTACAGAATTAAGACTCAAATCTTAGCCGACCCCAACATAGTTGGGAAAAGGCTTTGATGATGATGATGATGATTAATTAAGACTCAATCTGATGGAAGTATTGAACAATACAGGACTTGCAATCGGCTACAAACAAGAACACGACATTGACTATGAAGAAACATTTCTTTCCGGTGGCCAAAATTACCACTATTTGCATTCTCATTTCTGTAGTTGCTGCTTGTTATTGGCTACCATATCAAATGGGTGTAAAAAATGGCCTTCTTGTAGAAAGATTTACATGCCTTTGCCTCTTGCACTTCCTCATCCTGCACACTACTTTTGCCGGCTGTGCCATGCTCTATTTGGACTCAGACAAGCTCCCATGCTCGGTTTGAATGCTTCAGCATTGTCATTCTCAGTACTGGCTATTCTCAAAGTTTTCATGACTTCCTTCCTTCTCTACCAAATGTGGTCGAATGCTACTTCCTCTTTATATTGGTGATATACTTATCATAGGTGATGATCGAGAAGGCTGATCTCTCAAGATCTTTCTTACCTCACAGTATAATACAAAGGATCTTGGTCCTCTGGGCTACTACTTGGGCATAGTAGTTGCATGCTGTCCTCAAACTACCTTTCTCAAATGAAGTATCTTGGAGACATTCTGTAGAGATCAGAGTTTATCGATTCCAAAATTATTAGCACTCCACTTGAGCTCAATCAGAAGCTCTTTGCTTCTGATGACACACTTTCTGACCCCACTCGCTATTGATAGGTTGTATACTCAACTATCACTTGGCTTGACATAGTTTGTCTAGTCCAAGTGGTTAGTTGGTTTGTCTTTGCCCCTACTTCTATACATTGGGCTGCTATTCTTTGGATTTTGCATATCTTCAAGGCATAATGAATCTGGTTCTTCTTCTCTCTGGTGACAGCTTTCTACAGTTTATTACCTAATCTAATTTTGATTGGGCAGGATGTGTTGACAGTTGACACATGCCATAATACTACAGGTTCCTGCATCTTTTTTTGTTTCTCTCTAATTTCCTGGAAGAGCAAGAAGCGACTGTTGTTTCTTGTTCTTCTGATGATGCTGAAAATCACACTTAATCCTATGGTAATGTACTATGGCTGCTTGCTAATATGGGCATCTACTTACATGCTTTGACCCCTCTATATTGTGACATTGCAAGGTCTCTCCAGATTGCTCACAACATTGTCTAACATGAGCACACCATTCTTCTTCGAGCCATCTCCTACCTATACCAGCTGGCTATCTTTCGTGCATGGCCTTACCCCACTCTTCGGTTTCAGAAATTGCCGTCCAATCATCGCAAGAGGGTGGGGGGGAGGGGTTGTTTGAGGAGTGGTTAAGGAGTGTTATGTTGGTGGTGTGCTTGAAGGCACTTAATTTTGTGTGGTCCTCAATATGCCATAATCTCATGCGCCATACATTTTCTTAGATTCTAGTCAGTCAAACTAAATTGTACTTATGTAGATAAGTTAGTCAAACTAAATTGTACTTGTGTAGATAAGTTGTTACTAATAGTGGATATGAGACTTCCTTATATACAGTGCTTGGGAGCATTAACCCAACAAAACAACAATAAGTCTCAAGTTCTCTTCAATTTTTTCACATGGTCCAGCCACATTAGAAGAATGCTCTGGATCAGGATACCATGATCTCTACTCAAGTCTTATTGATCTGAAGAATCCCGGAATATCATTTTTCTGATCAGTTAAGAACGCTGGGATATTATAGCTTAAAAAGTAATAAATGAAGAATTTCAGAACTTTTCCTCACATCTGATTTCTTTTACTCCCAACTGTTTTTTGTTTTAATTTTTTTTTTCAAAATTCTGAGATGCTTCTATTCTATATTGAGTGGATACATCATTTGAAAGTTTGGGACTTGAACTGAATACAAATCAGCTACTAGTGTGGCACTCTTTTTTTTTTGATGACGTGCGTATCCCTGAGGTCTTTGACCCAACGGGAATAATCCCCCGCGTGGCGCCCGAGTGCGGCACTCTTTTTAGTGTGTCAGAGCTCTATATATGACAAATCAGTACAGTGCCTTTAACCATGTAATAAAGGCACTGCACTTGTAACACGTTTATGTTCCTTTGTCATCATTCCCCTACTTTGTTTATATGAAATCATATCTATGCAATCAATCATGTCTTTTAATGTTTTTTTTTTTTAATCTATATATATATATATTGTGTGGATATGTACTCATAGCCAGTTTGTTTGTCATCATGGTAGGAGGCAGGAATTTTGATAGCATTATTTGCTTAGTAGATTGGGATTTTGCTGCAGGTTTGGTGGTGTCTGTTGTTAATCCACAACCAGGGGAAACCATCATTGACTGTTGTGCTGCACCTGGAGGAAAGACTCTTTTCATGGCATCATATCTGAGAGGCCAAGGTGGTTTTTGAATGGAAAGTTTCATCTGTTTGACTTGTTCTCACACATTTGTATCAGTAAAATTGTCTCATATAATTTGTTGGTCTATAATTTCAAGCAAGTGATAGGGTTCTAAATTTCTAATGCCTCCCTAAATATGGTGTAGTATGAACCCAACCCATTTTGTATGACTAGGCTTGCGGTCCATAGTCATCCAACAGACCTTAGTGCCATCATACTGGTGGGTTTGATACTTGAAGCATGGTGCCAAACACGGAATGGGCACAACAGGATACTGTTCATGTCTTGAACATTTGAAATCCATTATTTCTCGAGTTTCTTGTTGTTGATTTGAATAAAAATATTTGCTAAGTCGACACTAAGTATGTGTAGTCTGCCTTTATTTTAATTACTTGGAATAAAATTGAAAAACAATGATGATGATACTTCCATAATGGCTTAAGGAAAGAAAAACATTGTTTTTTTCTATGTGGAAATTCAACGAGCTCAGGAGATATTCAGAAGCTCATTGATTTTTGGACTTGTCTATGTTAGTTAACATGTGTTGGCTTGGTTCAGGACTCAGGTATTTGTTCAAAGGAAAATGTTTTCCTGTGCTCCTTGCGCAGGCAAACTTTTTATCCACAACATCAGTGATGCGTAAAGTTTATGCGTTACACATCACAGATGCTCATTATTCAAAGCTCACCTGCGTTATGTGCACAGGTTAATATTTTCCCTCTTGCAAATGTTGATTATAAAACAAGTTGTTTTTTGTTTATAATAATAGATAACAGTAATAATAATAGCAGTAATGGTAATGATAAAAATAATAAGATTACTTCTAATAAAAAAAAGAGTAGAAGATAATCTTAGAGAATGAAGTTCTTGACATATATTTTTAATTACTTGGAAGTGATCTGTCATGCAAGCACTTATTATTTGCGTATTTTCAAGTAGTTGTTATCATGAAATTTTAAGCACAAGGAACTCTTATGGTCTGCTTGGTTTTCAGCTTTTACATACTATTATACAGGAACCTCTCTCTCTGTCTCTCTCTCTCTCACCATCTGACAATTCCTAAGCACAGGATAAAGTGCTGATGTTGCCTTTTCTGCAATCCTGTGTCCAGATGCTGAAAATGAAACAGCACCTCAGGATTTTATTCTTTCTTCCTGAGATTTACAGCAATATACCTTTTGGAATTCTTGTTGAAGATAAAAGAAATAAAAAAATAAATTCAAACTGGAAACATGAAAAAAAAATTATAAAATGTTAATGAAAACCGTTTTGTCAAGCAAAAGTCATGAAAAAACATTTGGAAAATGACATAGTATCATTGAATTTTCTACTTTTGTGAATGTTCCAAAGATACTGTTGTAACATTCCTACTTCCATGGTTGTTAGTAACAACATCGTATAATGGCGATGGTTGTTTACTTGTTATGAAACAGAAAAACAGGAAAGTGAAACATTCTCAAAGTTGGGTCATTAGGTTATGAAATCTAGACTCGGTGTATTAAAATGGTTGTACTTTTTACGTAAATCTACACCTTTGTGTTTAGTAGAGCCCTTATTCTTGAAAAATAATGTGCTGCATTTCATTAAATAACATTGTTGTCTTTGGGAAAGACACCTTATGAAAATGCTGTTGTAAAATAAAGATCTTAACCAATAATTAAAGTAAATAGCATTATTGTCTCCAGGATTTTTAATCCCCAAGCAAGAAAGAGCCACTGCACTGCTTTACATTGGTCAGGCTGGGCTGGGATAATAGCATAAGCACTTCGATCATAGAAGATACACTTGTAGAGCGTATGAATGGTTTGAACTTTGGATCGAAGAGCCTCCAAGCTTTTTTACGAAGCCTTAGCCTATATACGATCCAACTATGAGACTATTTGTAATTTTAATTCCATTATAGTGCCAATTTCTAACCATGATTCCAAAATGTCACAATCTTTATTTTATTGAAAGCATTGCATTATTTTTGCGATAATGAAGATATTCATCAGTCATCATTTTACTTTCTGCACTTTTTTTTCCAGAAAAAACCATCTTTAATCTCCATGATACTGTAAGTTATTAAACGCTTCTTTCCTTTGGAAACTTCTCAGGCACAGCAATGATGATTTTTCTCTAACTTGGTAGCTGCTTCTTTTTGCAATTCCTTGTGTTGATTCCATTGAGCTGGATTTTAGAGGCTTTTGGTTCTATACCTACTCCTTCCATAGGCTTGTACATTTTTTGTTTTTGCATTACATTATTGAAATTTATATTTGAGCACGAAAAATTAGTGATGCTTCACGGTGATGATGCAGGTATGGTATCTGCAATTGACATAAACAAAGGTCGCTTAAGAATTCTTGAAGAGACAGCTAAGTTGCAGAATGTCGATGATGTTGTCACTGCTGTTCATGCTGATCTTCGCAATTTCTCTGTAAGTTACTGGACTGTAAACAGAACAGACATCTAGAGCTTTTACTGGAATGACTTAACAAATGGCATCTCTCTTTCAAAGAATTAGCTCAAATATTTAAGTATGAGGAAGAAGTCCAGTATAGCACCCCAGTAAGTGGATGGGTGGACCATTAGCAACAAATAGAAGGATAAATATCACATAGTAAAAATATCCATTGGCAGTGATGGTGTTCTCCTAATCTACTTGCACATTTGTTTACTCAAAAGAAAAACGGAAAAGAAAAAACAGAAAAGAAAAAAAAATCATTGGAAGTGTCAAATGCCCATGAACACTGTCGAAAATAACTCATCAAGATAAGGCCCATGTATAGACTTTTATAATATCCCAAGTGTGGAATTTGGTCAAAACACTGTACAGCAGATTTTCTCTTTTTTCCTTGTATAGAAGATTCGGATAGCTGTACCTTCTATTCTTTCATTATTTTGATTGTAATTCCAGTCTTTGGTTAGGCACAATGAGATTATAAAACAGGTCAGTTGATCCTCTCTTGGGACACGACCAATTCTTCCAAAACTCTTTTCTTCTTCTTCTCTACCTCTCATATTGTTTCAATAACCCTTATAAACATGAGGTACAATTGGAAGATGCCCATTGTTGCAAACATGAGGTTGTCCTTTTGAGTCATCTTACCAATAAAAAATTAACTTTCCCAGAACATGGTGAAAATACACATCTGCATATCTTTTGGGGACTTTAAGCCCATTTAAGATTAGAAAAGAGAAAGGTAATGTTAATGTTGAAAAAAAAAACTTTTAATTCCCTCTTTTCTCAGTCCCATGACATTCCATAGAATTCATCCTTCATGGAGAATGGACACAAGCCCCACCATTGATGAAAGGTAAATGATTCTGGAAAAATGAAAGAATTATTAAACAGGTTATGGAATGTGAACCATATGTATCTCCAGAGGAACAAATTGCCAAAGAAGGTTTGTTACAATTGAAATTGATTGTGCGTCTTTTCCAATTGTCTTTTGTACTTGATGTTATTTTTAATTAAATTTTAGTTACCTTTGCTTGGGGAGAAGTACCCTGAAGTGTAATGTAGAAATACTGATTCACAGAGTCCTTCCAGCCCAACACAGAAGAGCATATATTAGCAAGAAATTGTTTCGGTCTTCAAGGTGATGAATACTTACATGTTCGTTAGCTGTATTGAGAGCAGATTTTGTTTTCTGTGTCTGTCAAACAAACTGCTTTCACTGTAAGGGGCTAGGTATTTTAAATAGCTTTTAAAGAAAAGGGGCTGACGATATAGGATTGGTTCATGAGAACAAAGACAGAACAAAGACCTGCTCAAGAAGATACCACTAGTTTCTCCCTGGATGGACTAGACAGATGTCGTGGATTATGTGGTCGACTTCGCTAAAACATTGGATGTATCCTTACTTCATGTTAAGAGGAGTGCTAACTCGGAGGCAGATTGATTGGCCAACGAAGGAGTCTTATCATTAGAGCTTGGTGGTAGATAAGGATGGATATCTTTGGTCTGTTCTCTAGGATAGCTTTGTGTTCTTTTGTTTTTTTTTTGTAGCTGATGACTTCGGTTTTGTTGCTATCCAGTATACTAGTACTGTTTAGCTCCCTTTAGTAGAATTTGTTTACCATTAAAAAAAGAAAAAAGAGAAAAAGAAAAAGAAAAAGAAAAAAAAATGTACAACTAGTTTCTCCATCCTATAACGCCCTCATGTAATTATTGAAGAGCTTCTAGCTTTGATCTCCCTACAATCCATGAGGCTTCTTCTGAAACTTCAAGCTCACACCCATTTTCCTCCTGCATACTCTACCTATGATTTGATGAGTGCTTGTCAGTTTGAAACTTGATAGAGCCTCACAAAAGAATCTTTTAGGGTTTTGAATATCTCACCTCTGCAACTCTGACCAAGAAACTTGTTCCTCTTTTTATTAGGTCGTGGTTTTGTCTGCATGTGTTCTCACCTTGGCATCAACTCTCCACCTTTTTGATCCCAGACACCTCCCCCATAAGTCTTCCAAATCCCTACTAGATTCCCCATATTTAGCCTTATTTACTTTCCTCCATAATGCCTGTTTCTCCTTCTAAAAACATCGCCATTTTAAAGGAGCCCAATTTCTCTTTCTAATATTCCCGATGTGCCTAGGCCCCATTAAGAAGCAACACTTTGTGAGTCCTATCTATCATGGATCGTCTTTGTGAGTTCTATTTATCCCTCTTTAGATTGTGGAGTGATAAAACTTATCACTAAACAGGAATCAGTGGAGAAAGAGAACTCTTAAGTCCGATCCTTGATAAACAGTATAAGGCTTTGATAATTGTTTATTTTATTCGTCTAGTTTCAGTATTTTTTGTTTTGTTATATGTATGTTCTGTTTGTTTTGAATGTTTTTTGCATGCATGCATTATGCCATTATCTACTCAATCTCTTGAGATTCTCATGTTACCTTTGGTCTGCTGGTTTCATGTCTGGTGAAATCATTTATTAAAATGAGAGTCTGGTTCCAAGGAGCATTTAATGAAGTTTTGACTTTTTATTCCTTAAGTTAATTCTCCTGTAGAAGAACTGCCCTTATTTATAATCTTTCCAAAAATTCAACATTACATAGCAATTTGGTTAAAAAATTTCTACCATTTATTTCTGAAATTGTATCCTCTGGATTTGCAAATCTGATGCAGCCGGAGGCGATTTGTAATTGACAGGAAATCCAAAGAACACAACCCTAAGCAAATCAACAAGAAAAAAATGTAGAAAGCCACAGAGAAAGGGAGATTTCTTGCCAATAGTTGCTCAGTAGTCTGTAAAATTTTTCAATCTGATGGAGAATACATCAATCCGATGGCGAAGAATGATAAAAATAAAATTTATTGAAAATTCTGCAAATGTTACTGTTCAAGCTACGATAGCTGGCGGCCTTTTTTTTAATGGTTAGATAGGTTTTATTACGAAGCAAACAGTACAAAAGACTTATACTGAAAAGCAAGGGAAACCATTCAAAAAGAGCAAATATGACACCCATAACCTGTCAACAAAAAACTACAAGGGCAAGGGAGAAGGATCAACAAATAGCGATGACTGCCCTACACCTTCCTATTAGTCTGAGAGATGGAAATGGAATAGTAATCCTCGATCCCTTTGAGGGTCGTCTATCTTTCATATAAATAGGGGCTGAATGCCCTAATTACAATCAATTAACCAAATCTAATCTAATCTAGATCCTAACAATTAGCTAACAACTTTAGTATGTACATGTGGCTGTGACTAATGATAAGTACAATGAATGGGCCTAAATGGGCCTGCGAGTTTGGGCTTGGAACACCATCATTAACACCCCCCCCCCCCCCCCTCAAATTGATGCCGATGAGTCAACCAGCATCAATTTGTCTGTCAAGAATTGATGACGTGGTCGAGGAAGTGCTTTGGTAAAAATATCAGCAGTCTGGAGGCTTGAGGAGATGAACGGAAGGGAGATAACATTGCGAAGATATTCATCCCTGATAAAATGGCAAGCAACCTCGATGTGTTTAGTTCGCTCATGAAAAACTGGATTCTCAGTAATCCGAATGGCACTGGTGTTATCCGCATGTAATGGTGTGGGAGATTTCTGTGAGAAGCCAAGTTCCTCAAGAAGACCTCGAAGCCATATAATTTCTGAGCAGGCGGCAGACATGGCACGGTATTCTGCCTCAGTTGATGATTTTGAAACTCTGTCCTGTTTCTTCACTTTCTAGGAAATATGAGCATCACCTAAGAACATGCACCAGCCCGTGGTGGACCGACGAGTATCAGAACAACCTGCCCAATCAGCATCAGAATAGGCAGTCAATGTCATCTTAGAGCCAACAGGAAAAAACAAGCCTCTGTGAGAAGTGCCAAGAAGATAATGAATAATGCGCCGAACTGCTGCTAAATGGAGATGATGGGGCTTGGTCATATACTGACTCATCAAGTTGACTGCATAACTGATGTTAGGACGAGTAGTAGTCAAATATATAAGACTACCGACAAGCTGGCGATAATATGTCGGATCAGAAAGGAGATCACCACTGTCACTATGGAGTTTGAGATTCAGTTCCAGAGGAGTATCCACAGGGGTGGAGTTTGACAGGCCTGCGGATTCAATTAAATCCATAGTATCAGGGTGATGAACTTCCAATCCCAAAAAATATTGCAAAGGGCCCAGATCCTTCATATGAAAAGATTGATGCAGAGAAAATTTGAGATCTTGAATCGTGGTTGTATCTGTGCCAGTGATGATGATATCGTCTGCATAGACGAGAAGGATGGTGATTCCTGTTGATGTGTGATGCAAAAACAATGATGGATCATAAGGACTCTGTTGAAACTGTAGCTTAAGTAAAGCATCTTTGAATTTGTCAAACCATGCTCGTGGTGCTTGTTTTAGCCCATACAATGATCGTTTCAAAAGAGCAACTTGATCTTCTGATGGTTTTGGGAAACCTTGAGGCAATCGCATGTAAACTTCCTCTTTAAGATCACCATGAAGAAATGCGTTTTTCACATCAAATTGAAAAAGAGGCCAGGATTGAGATGCAGCTATGGCAAGGATGTTGCGAACAGTAGTCATTTTTGCAACAGGCACAAAAGTTTCTTCGTAGTCAATGCCATATTCTTGTTGGTTACCAAGTGCCACAAGCCTAGCCTTGTATCTATCTAAAGTACCATCTGCCTTTAATTTGATAGAGTAAACCCATTTACTCCCAATAGGTTTCACCGAAGCTGGACAGGGAACAGTAACCCAGGTTTGGTTCTGCTGTAGAGCACTAAGTTCTTCTTTCATAGCCTGTCTCCAGCACTCCTGTTTTGCTGCTTGTGAATAAGAAGTAGGAATGGATACAGAGGATAAAGTAGCAAAATATGAAGAATGAGAGAAGCCGTATCGATCCGGTGGACGAGATATACGAGCAGAACGACGAATAGCAAGTTGATGTGAAGATGATGCTGGAGCAGGATTCAGGACTGGTTCTTGCAAAAGAGGCAAAGTAGTGGCATTTGTTCTTTGTCGACGAGTATACACCTTGTCCGGATGAAATCGCAAAGGTGAAGGAAGACATTCATCATCAAAGGATGGTACTTTAGAAAAGGAGATTTCTGGAGATGAATCAGGATAAGACTGAAAAAGGTACTGATGTTAAAAAAAAACAACATTCCTAGAAATGCGAAGACGCTTGGAGGTGGGGTCATAACAAACAAAACCTTTTTGGTGGGAAGCATAACCAAGGAAGGCACATCTTACAGATTGTGCGGATAACTTGGTTCGTTCATGTGTGGGAAGATGAACAAAACAAACACAACCAAAAGTGTGGAAATTTGTGTATTGTGGTTCAGTTTTGAAAAGACGAAAATGTGGAGATGTGTTTTGAAGTTTTGGAGAAGGAAGTCGGTTGATGATATGAGTAGCAGTGGTTAAAGCTTCTGGCCAAAATCTAGGTGGAACGGAGGATTCTAATAATAAACACCTGACCATGTCTAGAAGATGACGATTTTTCCGTTCTGCCACACCATTCTGTTGGGGAGTATAGGGACAAGTCCGTTGGGATATAATCCCTCTGTCTTGTAAAAATTCCTGAAATTATTTGGACACATATTCCCCCCCTGAGTCGGTTCAAAGAACCTTAATACATGTTGAAAATTGATTTTGAACATAATTCAAGAATTTTTTAAATACATCAAAGACTTCAGATTTGGCATGTAGAAAATAAATCCATGTAAAACGGCTATAATCATCAATGAAAGTTACGAAATACTTATACTGTGAATGAGAAATAATTGGTGCAACACCCCAAACATCACTATGTATTAAATCAAAACTTTTGGTAGCAGAAGAGACATGTAATGGAAAAGGCAAAGTTTTACTTTTACCCAGCTTACAAGTGGTGCAATCAAGAGCAACATCTGATGATAAAAACTTCATTTTATTAATATGACCAGAATTTAACAAAGATAACAAAATGGTTGAATTGGGATGGCCTAATCTATTGTGCCACAACTGTACATTATTCCTAGAGACAACTAATAAAGCAAACAAAGACATATCTGGATTTGGTGTTACTATGTGAAGAGGAAACAAACGCCCACACTTAGGCCCCTTCACTATTACCTTCCCCGTCTCCTGACCCTGCACCACAAAATCAGAGGAGGAAAAAAAAAACATTGCAGTTATTATCAACCAATTGACCAACAGAGATTAAATTGGTAGAAAGATTTTTGGAACAAAAAACGTCATGTAAAGGTAGAGAATGAGAAATATCACCAACAGATGTAATTGGTATAGTGGTACCATTAGCAGCATGGACCTGAATCTGTCCATCATATGGTTTAATTGTGGAGAAGTTTTTGGAGGATGATGTCATATGATTGGAGGCACCAGAATCAAAATACCAGTGAGAAGGAGATTGATTTTTACCAGATATACCAAGAGTGGACAAGGCCTGGAGAATCATCTGTTGGATCATTTCAGGGGAGACTGGAGCAGCAGAAGCAGGTGCCGAAGAAGATGTGGAAGATGAATCAATAGTGCCAGTAGCAGTAATCGCCTGGTAAACTTTCGGATTTCTATTTTGAGGACGTTTGCGGCGTTCATTGATTGAATGTCCAAATGCTTTGCAATAATTGCAGATCCGCTGTTTGCACTGATTTGCATAATGGCCGAAAGTTTGACACTTGAAGCACTGCACTTTACTCATATCTCTGTTCGGTTGCTTCCCCTTGGAAGAATAAGCAACATTGACTGATGAGGTCGGTGATTGAAAGGCAGTGGGTACACTATAGGCAACCTCCATAGCACCCGGACTAGCTTGGTGGAGCACATTAGATTGCGTCAATTGTCGTTGTTCCTCTTGCAGTAATTCATTGAGACAGGCATCCAGTGAAGGAGAAGGGACCCTACTCATGAGATTAGATCTGACTGATTCATCCTGAGGCCTTAATTTCATAAGAAATTGATCCTAATGACTAGTTGCTAGTATGACTTGCAATTCGGGAAGAGCTTGAGCAGAACTATTTGGCATATTTGATTTCATTTAATTCTGTCCACAAAGTCTGAAAACCAGAATAATATTCCTGAATGGAAGAAGTCCTTTGCATATAATTCGCAATTTCAAATTCTAACTGATACTGTTGAGCAGAATTCCCCTGATGATACACTGTTTTCAGATATTCTCACATATCTTTGGCAGATTTGTAAGGTCTCAAATTCATGAAGAATTGTGGTTCCATGGAACCAAGAATCCAAGTTTTGACCTTAGCATCTTTTGTTTTCCATGACATAATTTTTTTTTTCATCCTCTGTTGGTTTTGGATCAGTGCCAGAGATATGGCCCCATAATTCTTTACCCTCTAGATAAAGTTCAAATTGAAAAGCCCATGAGGGATAATTTTTGCCATTAAACTTGATTAATGTGATTTCAGATTTCTCCATTAACAATGATGCAGATGAACCAGCAGAATTATTAGAAACAATAACGACAACCCAAACTACAGAAGAGATCTACAGAAGAACTAAACTTGCAGCAGAATAAACCTGAAGAAGTAGCAAGGAGAAGCACTGGCAGTCAGCAACAGCAACAGAAACAGTTTCCGGAAAAGAGCCCCCAAATAGCTGGAGTCGTCCAAGTCGTCTGGGGAAAGAATAGGAGCTGGGCCCCACCTGATGATCTCTTGATAGATCAGAGAGTGGGGATGGTTGAGCAGGATAAGCACGCAGCTAATGGAAGTGGTCGCTAACAAATCAAATCCAGATCCAGGTTTTTGAACGGCCGAGATGAAAACAAACCCAAAAAATTGAATTTCCATAAAAATAGGTAGAAGGCCAACCTCGGATGATCAATAAATGTTGAAAAAATCTTCAGAAATAAGAGTATATTCAGACGACCAAGATGGAGAAGTCCAATAAGATGGGCCACGCCTGATCACAGGTGGGCCACGCCTGATCTGAGATGATCAAGGATGATCAGAGCGGATCTAACTGACGAATATGATCACAGATTGGCTTTGACTGAAGAAGATGATCACAGATTGGCTTCCAAGGCATGGAAGATGACTGAGACAATCACAGTTCTTGCTCTGATACCATGTTAGTCTGAGAGATGGAAATGGAATAGTAATCCTCGATCCCTTTGAGGGTCGTCTATCTTTCATATAAATAGGGGCTGAATGCCCTAATTACAATCAATTAACCAAATCTAATCTAATCTAGATCCTAACAATTAGCTAACAACTTTAGTATGTACATGTGGCTGTGACTAATGATAAGTACAATGAATGGGCCTAAATGGGCCTGCGAGTTTGGGCTTGGAACACCATCATTAACACTTCCTTGGTCAACATATCCGCCATCACAATAGCACTATGCAGAATATGGGAAAAAGTAGTGACACCGAGCCTTGAAAGTTGAAGGAATCTCCTTCACCTCCTTAGACGCATCAGCCAAATACCAAGGCATCTTCAAAGAGCCCATTGCCGAGCGAATGACACACCAAGAGTCACCCTTGACACACCAAGAGTCACCCCCACTAAAATGTTGGAGAGACCCAATCTGTCTTATTCCTTGAGACCGGGCTGCTAACTCAGCCTTATTTACTTAGTAGATCCCACTAGACCAGAGAAACTAATCACGCAAGCTGCCGATGAATCTTTAATAATTCCCCCTATGCCAGAAGGACCCAGGTTACCTGTAACACTGCCATCAAAATTAAGCTTGTAAAAGCCCAAAGGAGGGGAAAACCAAGCAGGACTTGGATGATCCCTTAACTCAGAAGAACAGCCAACTCCTGCTAACACCTCGACATAGTATCAATGGAGAACAATTTGAGTAAACCCAAGAAGTCACATGAGCTTAATGGAATTCTCCAGGGCAGCCTCTCTTGAGCAAACACCATTGATCTAAATCACCCAGAGAACAGCAAAAAAAGGCCACTTTCCACATCACCCTCCCCCTAGCAAAATCCACCCCCAACTTCCTAGTCTGAAACAAACTATGAAGAGTATTCTGCACCACCCAGCTGCAACCAAACCCACCAAGAACTGCATTCCAAAGAACTGAAGCAACCTGACAGGAAACAAAGAAATGGTCTACTGACTCTGCATCCTTGAAGCACATAGGACACCCATTTACAATAATCATCTTCCTCATCTGAATTTTATCTTGCATAAGAATGCAGCCCAAGAGACCTAACCAACCAAAGGCAGTTTCTCTATTGAGGGTCCTTAACCTTCCAAATGACAGCAACAGGGGAAGGATTAGAAGGACCTGCTGATAAAGTAACTGGAGACCTTACTTCGATATATAGTGTTCAAAACCCCCCAAAAAATGGGCGAAACAATCACAACCATTAATCCTGTTCTCTTAGTAATTAGATCCTAAGATGAATGGTTCTTTTTAAACTTGGAAACTACTATAAAAATTTCAGAACAGCTGAAACTAGAATATGCTGGTCGTAATAAAAAAAATTGTTACAAACTCCTGTGAGGCCATACATCCCACTGTTTGAAGAAGCAAAATTTAGTGTAGTTCTTGGGTTTGAGCCCATCTTGGTCCATTTGAGTGAGGCCTGAAAAAGACCTGCTTGCTGAAATTTTCTGTATTTGCAGAAACACCCTGCTGTCTTTCTTTTTCTCAAACTAGCTCCTGACATTGAATTTCATTCGATATTTGGGATTGTTTTGGGGCCCAATTGATCCTTTGGTCCACCTAGAAGTGTGTCGCGGTGCTGTAGGCTTGATCATAGGCGTCTAAAAATTTAAATACTTGATTGTTTTGATCCCTGTCAACAGATGCAAATTGACTTGCATCAAAATTCCAACCTTTATTTCTAAAATAACAGAGAACTAAAAAAAGTTTTTTAAAACTTTATTGCATCATACAAACTGTTTTCATGTGCATAATGTGCTAGATGACTAGTGTGCTTTATACCAACGGCTGCATAATATCTACATCGCATGAAATGTTCTTTTTAAAAGCAATCCCAATTTTGGACATCTCTTTTCAAGTTTTCAAATGGTCTGTGCAAGCTTTGTAGAAATATTAAGTAGAAAATCAGCAGCTGCTGAAAAACTTGTAATTTTGTGCTCTATTTCCTTTCTATTAAATGAAGTTCTATTCCTTTTCTATGAAGTGAATGTATGTTTATTAAAAAACCCTAAATGAGAATACATGTGTCAGTCATGAATGTTTGTTCTTGACACAGCTAGTAGTTAGAATTCATCCTCTCTCTCTCTCTCTCTCTCTGAGAGCAATGTGAGCTGGTTGTACAATTATGATACTAGTTAGATATCTTACACATCTAGGAACTAACATAGGATGGAAACATACTTTTCAAGACTATTATTAAATGCGTCAGTGTGCAAAATTTCCTAGAATCCGGACATGTTATGTTCCTTTAAGCATTTGTATATGTATCTACAGTTAAGTTAGATAGCTAAAAAAAAAAAAACCGAGATCTTGTATTTTGCTTTTGCACGTATTGACACCTGTGCAACTTAGTCTCTTACATAGACTTTTTTTATGCCTTCAACAATTGCTCTTTTGTAACTTTTTTGAGGTTTGCATTAAAAGTAGTGGTTTAGATTAACCCCAAGGGGTAGCTCAGTTGGCCTAGGACCACGGTTTGCACCCGGAGGTTGTGGGTTCGAAACTGCTCTACCACACTGCGGCTACAGGGGAATTTTACCCGGCTTTCTCTCCTGGGCCCGTAGGGATTATTCTGGCCCAAAGGGCTGGGACACCCTGCATTATAAAAAAAAAAAAGAAAAGAAAAATAGTGGTTCAGATTTTGGAAAAATATTTTCTTGTTTGCTTTTTATTCATTGAAGCATTGACATTTTGTAGGCAAAGAGTGCTGTGAAGTCTGATAAAGTCTTGTTGGATGCTCCGTGTTCTGGATTAGGTGTCCTCTCCAAGGTATGCAATTCCTTGTCTCAAGTCATATTTCTTGGCCGGATAGTTGTGCCATCCTCTTCTCCTTTCTTTTGTAGGAGCCAAACAACTTTCATTCTACTGAAGTTTAGAAATAGTATTAGTTTCTACAAATTGATTATTCAAGAAAGAATTCTTCGGGTTTGTTCTTTTATTTTTGGAATATGTTAATTTTGTAATTGTATGCAATAAAACCAATAATGTCGTCTATCTAAATGAGAAGTCTTGTTCAACTGTATGTTTTAAATCTCCTAATTTGATGAATTCCAGAGTTCTCTCTTAGGGTTTGAAAAACCTAAGAGGATAAAAGTATAAAAATAAGGAAACAAATTCAATTGAGAAAACCCAGTCGTACTGTTCTGTCCCCTAGGGTTGGGCGACCAATATTATATATATTCTATCATATTTCTGATAATTGCAAAAAAGCTCTCATTTATATATTTACAACATGCTGGTGCATAAATATCTACTATGCCTTTGTTGCCGACTTTCTCTTGGATAAAATGACAATCAACTTCAACATGTTTTTGCATGCTTATGGAACACTGGATCTGTTTTAATCTGTTGTGCTTATCTGCTGTCAAAGTATAACACCATGGGATCTTCATGTATAAAGATCAGCTCACGAAGTAAAATCCTTAACCATAATAGTTCACATGTTCTGTATGCCATTTGCTTAGTATTTGGATCCAGAATTGGACCTTGTTATTACTGTTGAAATACAAGTTATTGAGAATTAAAGAACAAGATACAGGTTAAAACTGTCAATCCAAGCCCAATCTCAGCAGGCCAATCCATTTAGGCCCATGCAGGCCCATCTATTTAGGTCCATTTATTGTATTGTACTTAGTCAAAGATATTACTTAGTTTGTGGCTACAGTTTAGGATCTCAGATTCTTAATTGATTGTAATTAACCCTTATATATATGAACATCAGTCGACCCTAAAGAGGGTGACAATTAAACTCCATTTCTCTCTCTCTATTATGTCTGTCTCCTCTCTATAGACTGACATGGTATCAGAGCTCAGACGATCACCTGTGATCCTCTCCAAAGTCATCTTCCAAGCATTGGAAGCCCGTCTGTGATCATCTCTGATCATCCTCTTCAGCCGGATCATCTCTGATCATCGCTGATCACCTGTGGCCCACCAAAGATCATCATACCAGAACCTGACGGCATCAGTCATCAAGCTCGCCTGTTATTCCTCCTATTTATCACAATTTTTCCAGCATTTTTGTCTCATCAGAGGTAGGCCATCTAGCATATTTTGTGTTATTTCAGTTTTATCAAGAAGTTTTCATCACAGCCGTCCAAGATTGTGGATTTTGATCCGTTTCTAGTGGAAGTTCTTCCAATAGTTGCGAAAAATCCTTGTTTTTTCATCCCTAAACTCTGATCCGATCTCTGATCATAAACTGGGGCCCACGTGGACATCTTTCCACTAACGTCCAAGGACGTATTGTTACCTGTTGCCGTTTCTTCTTCCTGTTGCTGTCTTCCTCTTCTATTTGTTGCTGCCTGTGTTACTGCCTGTGCCCTTTTATTCTCTGCTTGTGGCTTGATTACTGATTACTGTCAAGTGCTGGGTTACTGTTACTGTTGCTCTCTGCTGTTGTCAAAGGACGTATTGTTGCTGTTGGTATATTTTTCTTCATCTGGGTTGTTGCTGGTATTTTTACTGTTGTTGCTGTTGTTGCATCTCCACTACCTTCTGTGATTTGTTCTATTGTCATGGACAAATATGAAATTACCCTGATTAAGTTTGATGGAAAAAATTATACGTCATGGGCATTCCAATTTCAAATTTAATTAGAAGGGAAGGAACTCTGGGCACACATTGATGGATCTGAGCCTCAACCCACTGAAGATGACAAGAAGATATTAGCTTGGAAAACTAAGGATGCTAAAATAAAAACCTGGTTACTAGGCTCCGTTGACCCATCTTTTATCCTCAACCTCAGACCTTGCAAAACTGCCCGTGAAATGTGGGACTATTTTCATAAGATCTATCAACAAGGCAATGCTGCTCGCCAATTTCAATTGGAACTTGATATTTCTCACTATACTCAAGGCACCCAATCGGTTCAGGAGTATTACAATGGATTTCGTAGACTGTGGTCCGAATATGATGAGATAGAGTTTGCCACGGTATCTGAAGCTCTCCTTCCAGAATTACTTCCCTTGCAGCAACGTAGCCATCGGGATCAGTTTCTTATGAAACTTCGTCTGGAGTTTGAGACCGTTAGATCTAACTTGATGAGCAGGGCTTCTCTTCCTGGCTTGGATGACTGTCTTCAAGAACTTCTACGGGAAGAAGAACGTCTGGTCACTAAAACTACTCTGGAACAACAGAGATCTATTGAGGCTCCCCTTGCCTATGTTGCTACTACCAGACCACCTCCTCGGGACATCAGTAAAGTTCAGTGCCATAACTGCAAGAAATATGGTCACTATGCAAATCAATGTACGGCAAAAATCTGCCAATATTGTAAGGCTACTGGTCATGTTATTGAAGAATGCCGGAAAAAGAATCGCAATTCTACTTCCCGCAACTATGTGCAGTCAGCTCCTAGTGCTTACACAGTGACACCACTCCACCATATGCATCCTCTGCCTTCAGTGGTTCTCTGCAGTCTGATTCTTCCTCCCAACCTGGTTCCTCACGCTCTGTGTCACCAGCTCCTCTCACCCCTGAGATGGTGAACCAAATGATCATCAATGCCTTAGCTTCCATGAACATTGCAGGTAATGCTTCCTCTCTTTCCAATACCTGGTACTTAGATTCTGGTGCCAGTAACCATATGACCAATTCCACCCTAAAATTACAACATGTTGCTCCTTACACTGGTCATCTTACTGTGCAAGCTGCCAACAGTGCTCATCTTCCCATCACCTCTGTTGGTGATACCCCTAGCCCCTTACCATTAACCAATGTTTTCGTTTCTCCTCATCTTGCTACCAATTTAGTTTCTGTGGGTCAACTTGTTGAAAATAACTGCAATGTCTCTTTTTCTCCTTTTGGTTGTGTTGTGCAGGACCAAGAGTCGGGGGAGGTGATCCCGAGGGGGCCTAAGCGTGGAAGACTGTTTTCTTTACCAGTGTCTTCATTTATTCCAAATAACTCTTCACATCAGTTATTTTGTTTTTCCATTAAGAATAATTCTCGGTTGTGGCATAATAGACTTGGTCATCTGAATGACTCTACTATGTCTACTTTATTTCACTCTGGATTATTAAATAAACCAATTGCTTCTGCTTCATTTGAATGTGATGCTTGTAAATTAGGAAAGAGTAAGACTTTACCTTTTCCTCACTCTAACACACGGAGCACTGCATGTTTTGATTTAATTCACAGTGATGTTTGGGGCATTGCTCCGACTCTTTCTCATAGTCATTTTAAGTACTTTGTCACATTCATTGATGACTACAGCAGATTTACTTGGTTATATTTATTACATTCAAAGTCTGATGTTCTTCATGCTTTCAAGATTTTTTTAAGCTATGTTGAAACACAATTCTCCACATGCATTAAGATTTTGCGATCAGACTCAGGGGGGGAGTATGTGTCCAATGATTTTCAATCTTTTCTGAACACTAAAGGAATCATTTCTCAACGTACATGTCCGTATACTCCACAACAAAATGGAGTCGCGGAACGGAAAAACAGATATCTCCTTGATGTAATTAGAACACTTCTCATTGAATCTTCCGTTCCACCACGTTTTTGGACGGAAGCCCTCACCACCGCAATTTATCTCATCAATCGCCTTCCATCCCCTACCATTGATCATTTCACACCTTATTTTAACCTATTTGGGCACCATCCTGTGTTTGATCACCTTCATACATTTGGATGTGTTTGTTTTGTTCATCTTCCTATCACGGAACGGACAAAACTAACTGCTCAATCTCGCCGGTGTGCGTTTTTGGGTTATGCACCTCATCAGAAAGGTTTTGTTTGTTATGATCCCATTGGACGTCGTATCAGGGTTTCTCGCAATGTTATTTTCTTTGAACATCAGTATTTCTTCCAAACTCACATAGACTGTCCTCGACCATCTTCACCAGCTCTCTTACCTGGTTTCTCGGATCAACCAACGGATCAAACACCTGTTACTAGGTTTAATCCTGATTTTGTGTATCACCGACGGGACAAACCTATCACTGCAGATGGCCGTCCTCCTGATCTTCCACCGGCTAATGGTTCCGCGCCTACTCCAGCCTTGCGTCGCTCCTCCAGAGATTCTAGACCGCCTGAGAGGTATGGATTTACCCATGCTTCTTTGATGACAACCCTATCTTCTGTCCCTATCCCTAGTTCTTATTTGCAGGCTGTACAACAAGATTGTTGGAACCAGGCCATGAAGGAGGAATTGGATGCATTGGATCCGAATCACACCTGGGATATTGTGGAGTGTCCTTCAACAGTTAAACCCATTGGTTGCAAATGGATTTACTCGATCAAACTTAAGTCTGATGGGTCCTTGGATAGACACAAAGCTAGACTTGTGGCACTCGGCAACAGACAGGAGTATGGCATTGACTATGAGGAAACGTTCGCACCTGTGGCAAAAATGACATCTGTTCGGTTACTTCTCGCCATTGCTGCATCTAAATCATGGCCTTTATACCAAATGGATGTCAAAAATGCATTTCTCCATGGGGATTTGCAAGAAGAAGTCTATATGCGGATATCACAAGGTGTCCCCTCTCCCTCAAAGAGGACTGTCTGTCGCCTGCGAAAATCCCTTTATGGTCTAAAGCAAGCTCCTCGGGCATGGTTCGAAACCTTCCAGCGTCGTTTATACGAGAGTGGCTTTACCCAGAGTTCTTGTGATCCATCTCTCTTTCTCTGCCACACATCTACTGGTGTTACTGTGCTTCTCGTATATGTTGACGATATTATTATCACTGGCACGGATGATCGTATGATAACATCTCTCCAAGTTTCTCTCAAAGATTCCTTCTGTATGAAGGATTTGGGCCCATTACATTATTTTTTGGGCTTAGAGGTGCATCAATCTCCAAAAGGTCTATTTGTTAATCAACACAAATACACATCAGATCTTATCGAGTTGGCTGACCTCCATGATTCTTCACCTGTTGATACCCCTGTCGAGGTAAATCTCAAGTTGAGTAAAGATGATGGCGATCTTCTTTCTGATCCTCATCCATACCGGCGTCTGGTGGGAAGTCTTGTCTATCTCACCATCACTAGACCTGACATATCCTATGCTGTTAATCTTGTGAGCCAGTTCATGACAGCCCCTCGACATCTTCATTTGACAGCTGTGAAGCGGATTATTCGCTATCTGCTGCGAACTGTCCCTCGTGGTCTATATTATCCAAAGGATAATCCTCTTCATCTGACTGTTTATGCGGATGCTGACTGGGCAGGCTGTCAAGACACACGCCGTTCTACTACTGGTTGGTGCATGTACCTTGGAAATTCTCTCATTTCCTGGAAATGCAAGAAACAAGAACGGGTGTCCAGATCTTCCACGGAAGCTGAATATCGGGCCATGTCTTCTGCTTGTTCTGAGATCTTATGGTTACGGGGACTTCTTTCGGAACTCGGGTTCGCTCCAACCTCTCCTACTCCCTTGCATGCCGATAATACTGGGGCTATCCGCATCACTGAAAATCCCGTCTTCCATGAACGCACCAAACATATCGAAGTTGACTGCCACTTTATTCGAGATGAATATAAGCGTGATGTCATTAGTCTACCTCATGTCTCTACAGAGTTTCAGTTTGCAGATATCTTCACGAAGGGCCTTCCTTGGCCTCGACATCAATTTCTTGTCTCCAAATTGCTGCTTTATGACTCCCCAGCATCAATTTGAGGGGGAGGGGGGGGGGTCAATCCAAGCCCAATCTCAGCAGGCCAATCCATTTAGGCCCATGCAGGCCCATCTATTTAGGTCTATTTATTGTATTGTACTTAGTCAAAGATATTACTTAGTTTGTGGCTACAGTTTAGGATTTCAGATTCTTAATTGATTGTAATTAACCCTTATATATATGAACATCAGTCGACCCTAAAGAGGGTGACAATTAAACTCCATTTCTCTCTCTCTCTCTCTATTATGTCTGTCTCCTCTCTATAGACTTACAAAAACCAAACTGGCAATCCACATGATAGCAATTTATAGCTCCACTGGGTTGGTGATATAGGACAGACTCATGGTCCCCATGGGTGAACCCGCCTTTGGGCCCTGCCCACCTATCTCTAGTCTATTTAAATTTTATTTATGAATTAAGTTGTGTTTAGTTTGATATTTTGATCCTTGCCATTGAAGTATTGGATGGTCTAGATTTGTTTTGGGGTTAAGTTTTCTCTTATTTAAACATTGTAAAGCCTCTTGGCGTATTCAGATATGATGAATGAAAAAATATTGAGCACTCTTGCTCTCTTCTTCCTCCAGTGATTGGAGTTTGGCGTTAGGCCAAGATTTTCAGGTGTGAAGCCTGAATTACCCCCCCTCCACCCTTCATCTCTAGTCCCTCCATTTCTGCCCGCCTCGCATCTGGTACCTGCTCCGCATCAGTAGGACAGAATAAAAATTCCGGATGTATTGTAGCCCTACTAGAGAAGACAAACCAAAGTGGTACCCAAAATCCCTAACTAGGGGTTTTTCCGACCTCCTTGAGTTTTGAGGCCTTTCTTGTGATCTCATTTCGACTTTGCTAGAGGGAAGTGTCCGTCTTGGTTGGGATGGTTGTATTTATTTTTGCTTTGCCTTTTTGTTTCCTGGCAGTTTTTTGTGCTCCGGGAATCTTCTTGGTTGTTTGTTAGTATATCTCTTTTGTACTAATAAGTTTTTGATCAATCAAGTTACCATTCAAAAAAAAAAAAAAACATAAATAGGTAATGGTCATCAAAGTATCAAGATGATACTAATAGTTGTCAAAGTTGCTAGCCAGTAATCCCAAAACCAATTGGTGATAGGAAACTGCACAAACAACTACTTAACACCCCCCCTCGGGCGGGACACCGCCCGGATCCGAAGCACACGCCCGCACAAGACTATAACGCGGCATGGGGCCTCTTTGCCCTGCGCATTTTGCGCCCGCACAAACACACAACGCGGCATGGGGCATTTCTGCCCTGCGTGGTTTCGAACTCGAGACCTCAGGCTCTGATACCATGTCAAAGTTGCTAGCCAGTAATCCCAAAACCAATTGGTGATAGGAAACTGCACAAACAACTACTTAACAATAGTGATCGTTATCACTTTACACAAAGCTAGATTGCAGCTAGAACAATAATCCAAAATAAATCCTCTACATAGACAAACTACCCCTTTGTGCTCGGTTGGTACTGTTTAGTGGTGCCGAACCCATCAAGAGTCAATGGTCTTAGGTAAGTTAGGTTGAAGACATATATCACATTATAGGTCACTTCTTCAAATAAGAAAACCCTTCAAATAATTTATTCAAGCCCTTACAATAAAAATGACACATCCTTAGAAGATCTAACGTTAAGTAGAGTAATCCCTCAAACTTTCACATCAAACAAGTTAGGGTTCTGGATCCTGTTAGGGTGATTCTAGTTAGCATTAGAAGATAATTAGGAATACTAAGTTCTTAGTATCTTTCCATAATTAAATCAAATATTCAATTTAGGCCTTTTAAGCGTACAGTTGGGACCAATATCTGAAATTAACATGTGGCCTCCAATAGTTCACATCCAACTTCCTTTGGCATTATTTTGAGTTTTGAAGCATATTGACATCCCCTTTGATCTTACGGTGTTCCTACAC
Source organism: Litsea cubeba (assembly GCA_012931725.1). NCBI lineage: Eukaryota > Viridiplantae > Streptophyta > Magnoliopsida > Laurales > Lauraceae > Litsea > Litsea cubeba. Next base: position 134,059,165 of record CM022945.1, read on the forward strand.
AAGTATATTGATGAAAGAAAAGAGAAACCTAACCCTAATTGTGACTAACTGCTGGAATCAGATTCAAACACAATTTGGGAGACTCCAAATCATTAAAATGAAACCCTCAAAGAATACAAACCCTAGAGAGATCATGTGACAAACCCCCCAAAATCATCCAAACCATTATGCCCTAGGGTCAACAACCCTAAATCAACCCCAAGTAGGGTGCAGTCAGCAGGGAATCTGCTAGGGAACCGCACAGCCAAGCCCACACAATCCAAATTTTACATATTTTGATGAATTGGGTGTTTGGGTCTCTTCCACATCATGCTGTGTGATTTTAAGATGTGTCCCACACATGAAACATAGAAAAAATAGGAATTCTAACCCAATTCAAAACCCATAATTGAAATCAGATTTAAAACATGATAACATGAACATATAATTTGGAAACATCATCAAATTAGGATAGAATGCCAAAGTAAGCAAAACCCTAGAAGATACTGTAGTAGAAACCCTAAAGCTGGAGCCCTGCCATGATGGAAAGCTCAAAATCCACCATGGGATGGAGTCCCATTGTGGTCGGCCATGGTGGGAATATCAATGGGATCCCACAGCCAGTCCTACTCCTCTTCAATTTCTATTTCTCATTGATGTTTTTTTTTTTTTGAAAGATAAGTTGGTCTTTCATTTTCTCTAAAGATAAAAAATTACACAAGGATAGCTTTCAAATCGAAAGTATCCAATTGGTATACCCCATTCAAACAAGACTACAAAAAATATTCCACATCTCAGGCACAGGAAACCATAAAAGAAAAGCCCACATCCCGGGCATAGGTAATCCAAATATGAGGAGCCCACATCCTGGGCTAGGACTCTATTGATCACCAATCATATTCAGTTCTGTTGAGGTGAAGTGAGCCGTGATCAAAATGACCTTTTTGATTGAGCCATAGCACGTGCAGAAATAGGGTCATAGAATACCCTAGAAAAACGTAGTAAAACTGCCTCCATTTTCCTTACATCAAATTGATGTTTCCAATCAGACATTGATAGATTTCTTATATTTTTTAGGAGACTTTCCATATCTACATGAATCACATCGAGATCAGCTGGAATTAGTTGAATCAACGATTTCACCCCTTGGTAAATTTTATCATCGGGAACAATGTGAGCAGATTCTGCATGGTCCTCTGGGTCCCAAAGAATACCAATGAGTGCTGGTTGAATATGAAAATTTGAAAATCTCCAACCCTCATAAATTTGATGAAAGGGTTTGTGAGTTTTCAAATAAGTTGGGGTTAGATTCCATTGGCTAGCATGTGGGTCTGGCAACCTTACATCAAGAAAAACAATCCGATTGTGGATTTGTCTCAAGATATTTTGAAAGATCTGTTCTGGTCCCTTAAACACTTTCAAAATTATTTGAATGTTTCTTTCCCTCCACAAGTGCACACAAATGCAGGAAAAATAAGCAATGCAAGAGTTCGAATGCCAGTATGATTTTGAAAGTAGTCTTTTGATTTGATTTTTCATTGATTTGAGTCTTTTTCCATCACATAGTGTTTTGAGGAGTTTTCTACAAAATCCCTATGATTAGAACTAGATTAGGGCTTCTAGAATTGAATTACATGGAGACAAGAGTGGAATCATGCATGCTCTGCTTAATTCAGATTGTTTACTCATCTTTGATAGGTTATAATTGGCCATTTCCTTTGTTGAATGTTGTCTAGCATCAATTCCTAACGAACCCTAGGTTGTCCTCTTCACTTTTTTCTCCCTTTCTTCTTCTTTTCCTTGTTTTTTTTTTTTTTTTTTTTTTTTTTTTTTTTTTTTTTTTCTGTTGAATGGTGTATGGGATGGGATAGGGTTGGGCGTGCAACCCCTTGTATAGCCTTAGGGCTTTGTTCCTAATTACAACTAGGAGTTGTAATCCTAATGGAGAAATTCCTCTTTCCAATTTTGTTTGTGTTGCAACTCTCATTGACTATGTTTAATTCTAATTGCGCTAAAACTCTACCTTTATTGGGCGCTTGACTCTACTAAAGACTTTGGGGTTGGCTTCCGGCAATAACTAAGAGTCCTAGTTGTGCTCAGCAACCTTTATAATTTCGTTTCCTAATGCAACGAGTATACTTAAATTAGTTATTAGTAATTAAACAATAATTATACACAGTGTGGGGTCTATTGGCTGATAAGAGTTCATGCCTAACTACTTTCTCATTATGGCTAGGCCCTATTTCTTCCAATGTCGCATGCCAGATTTTTAGACCTTCATCCACTAAACTCTCTTTTGTATTTAGTGATTCTAAACTAATTAGGCTTGTGGTTGCCTTGTCATTGTGACTAACCCAGCCTATTAGTGGACATACAACACCTTCTCGGTCCCACTTGGCCCCACATTTTATTATTAATTTTTAATGAATTTTATTAATGGCTACACTAATATTGATTAATTATGATTAATGGAAACCATTAAGGGTCCCCCTTAGCGGACTGTACTTTGCCATCATATTTTAATTAATTAATTATTATTTTATTTCGAAATTACATCGGATTATTATGATTATAAATTTGTATGGTACCTTTTTTCCAACTATTCCACATAAAAGAATCTTTTAGATCATGTTAATTACACTACAATGGATGTATAATGCTATCTAACAAGTATAAATTATAATATCAATTCTTTTTTTTTAATTAAATACTCAAAATATAGTCTTTCTTATTATTATTATTAAATAATAGTATCGAGGTAAATTTGGGTTTGGGTCCTTACATGGTCCACATGAATCTCCTCAGAATCAAATGCCTGTCAATCCACTCATTATCATTGATGAACTTGGAAAACTCGATGTCAAAGTGGTATGACGTTGCCCAAAATTCTCGTTAGGCGACATTGATATCTCCTCCAGTGCACCTTGAGGTACTTGACTGAGGCTCTTGAGACCTAATGGCAGTAAGATCCACCCAAAAGAGCCCTCAGTGAGTCTTCATTTAAGGCCATCAACATTGGACATTGCCCACTGAAAATAATCAGCCAATGATTGCACTTCCATTCAGTATTCTTTTGGCACTTAACTTTCTCTTCCCATGCGACACACTTTTCTACCACCTTCATTATCAAGAAACATTTTCTCATAATGGAAAATAGAATCTCCAAGAACATATCCCATTTGATGATGATAACTCATTGATATGGGTATTCGTTGATAGTACACTATTTAGGAGCCAGTTCAGTGCACGGGCTAAATATTACATAAATTAAAAGTGGAATAGAAAATTAAATGCCAGAAAAGATAACAAAGTAAATATTAAATTGATTGGAGCATAAGTTAATATGAGGTAAATGGGAATCTTTTCTATAGTCCTTGCTTTTGCCTAATCGTTTTCTAGTCCTTTGGCATAAACGCTTAATAATTACTCCCTAGGATTTGAAACTCCATTAAAGATTAATCCTCAAGTCTTGTGAATAACTTATGAACTACAAAATTAGGACATAAGCGTGGACTGATAATTATGTGAAACATCTGACATTTCATTTTATATGTAAAATCTGATACCTAGTCATTTCCGTGGTGTGTCCCTGCTATAATGACAATCTGAGTTTACAGCTTACAGTTTCAACTTTCAAAGATTGGAAAAAAGCGGAAGGAGACATAAGGGGAGAAGAAAAGGGACATGAATTCCTACAACTCAAATTCAACCCATTTAAATTTTCTAATAATCTAACAAATTCTCAAAATAAACAAAAATCTATCCTCTGCGTGGATGGTAGGGAAACCAAAAGGAGCTGGTGGTAACAGAACCCAAAAAAGAACCATGAATATTGTCATCCAGATGGTAGAATGAAAGATACCCCTGGGATTTCATCTATAAAATAAGAAAGGAATCTTGATTTGTGGTTCTTCTCATTTGACTGAATGCCAATATGAACAATTCCGTATAATGAAAAATCTTATAATAACAGTGATGATTTTGCGAGTAAAGATGGTCGAGAGGCAACTTTGCCTATGCTTCAACACACAGACACATACAAAATAGATTTCCCTTGGATGTCTAGTGTATTCTTGTAGAGGGATAGTGTCAGATGATACGTTCCACGAAGTGGTGCATCAAACCAACGTCTTAACATTGTTGGGTCTCCTTTCCTTGCACTCTTCTATATGCTCATAGCATACCCTATCTTTCTTCTAGTGTTCAAAGTTTTTCACAGGCAATAATTTGCCTTTTCTTACTGTACTATCACTAAATCTCATGTTTGTTTTGTTGTTTAAGAGAGCGGACTTACGCTGGAATAGGAGATTAGAGGATTTGGAGAAGTTGGCAACTTTACAAGATGAACTCCTTGATGCAGCTTCCATGTACAATTCTAATCTTTTGCCCCTTTTCCAAATGTTGCTCTATGTAATGTGACACAGATGGCCAGACATCTAACAGAAAACTACAGTGTGAGACACATCTCGGCCTTGTGTGTCAGGTGTTTGTGCATATTCATACTGTAATCGGGAAACACAAGTTTGGGCCCAATGATTTTATCCAAGGGTCCATTGTGTCCATATGGCAATCTTTTCCTTCAGCAGCACTAATCAAAATGCAATTGGGTTTGAGTATGGCTCTGTCACAAGCCTGTTGATACAACCATATTCTTGCACTTTCGTCTTTTACAGCAAACGGTTTTGTGGATGACCCGGACCCAGGCCTATTGAAGTGCTCATACCCTAGTATGCTGGATGCTGCAAACAAAAACATGCACTTTACAATTCCAAAATCAGGACCATTTTTTTTTTAATAGTAATAATTATTTCTGAGTTTAAAAATGCACAACTGATTCAATATGGTCTATAATTCTTCGCCTTGCAATTTGAATTTACAGGTTGGTGAAGCCTGGAGGTATACTAGTTTATAGTACATGCTCCATTGATCCAGAAGAGAATGAAGAGAGAGTGACTGCATTTCTTAGTAGGCATCTGGTATAATTTTGAATTCTTTTTTTCATAGTTTATGACAATTTATTATGTCAGTTTGAGTCATAGTGGTTATTAGCCATGTGGAGGATGACATAGTTTCCCATTGAATTCTATTCTTATTTACGGCAGCGACAAAATTTGCCCTTGCTACTCCTTTTTCAGAGTTTATTGTTTTCGCCTGAAACAGAACGTGTATTTTTGCTTGAAATTGTACAGATGGATCCATATTTATGTTATCCGGTTGGTTCATCTGGTGGGACCGAGTAAAATGGGTCAAGTCCCAAATCTTCACTCAGAAAATTTTACCCTTGAATTGCTAAATTATGTCACTTTTAAGTGTTAATTTGCTTGCTATAAATAATTCATTTATAGTCACCCATCTGACTTCTAAATCACCAGATATTTTTATCCATGGTTTATTCATAATGGGTGCAATCAAGGATAAAAATATCGGTAGCGGCGGGCGTATCGGCCCGCCGCCAAACCGATACGAAGCGGGCGATACGTAGCGTATCGGGGATACGTATCGGCGTAGCGGTGCGATTTGAAAAAATCGCCCAAAAAATCTGAAAAAATTCCAGAAAATTGTAAAATGAAAGAATATGTGGTTCTTTTGCAAAAGTAAGTGAGAAAAGGGGGCGTATCGGTGCCCTCAATATATGAAGTCCTGTATCGCTGTATAAATAGAAAATAATAGTAATGATTAGTTTTTTCACATGTATTCATGTTTCTTAGTGATAGCAATTTAGAAAGTAATGGAAAACTCATAAAAAAAAATAGAACATGAAATAAAGGCATAAGACTTTAGGTCATTACTCATTACTCATTATTGAACAATTGAACATTGAACAATCAAATATCAATACTTCAACATTCAAGGTTCAAATTCAATCAAGTGAATGAACTATGAAGTGATCAACAATCAACATTCAACACCAATTTAGAAATGAGTCAAATGACAGAGTAGAGAGTTAGTGAAGGAAATAGGATTATGAATACCTTAATCACCACCAAAAGGAATGTCTACCAAGATTCAAGGTGCCATGGTTATCCTCATCCTCATCAGTGTTTTCATTTCTATTGGCACCATATTGAATTTGATATTGATGAGCATTGGCATCCACAAATCCAAAGAAGGCAGTTGGATCATCATAGGAAATTGGAGGAGGTGGAGGTGGATATCTACCATGTTGCGTTTCACCATAGTCACCATATGAGTAGGACCCTGAAGCTGAAGACTGTTCTTGTTCTTGTACTTGACCATGTGGAAAATAATGTGAGGGTCCTTGTCCACTGTGACTAAGGTTCCACGAATCAATCCATGATGCCGTTTGTTGTCCTCCAACATCTCCACCTATATTTCCTTGCCCATTACCATCTCCAACCCCAGGTGGTGAGTCTCTTCGGCGCCGTTGATAACCACGGCTTGGATCAAATCTTCCAGATGGTAACTCCTGTACTTCCTCTACAGGAACGACATCATCTTCATCATGTTGGTAGTATTCACTAGTACCACCTGTCCCACTGTCTCCTCCTACATCTCCTCCACCATGGCTATTCGAAGAGACGGTGGTGGAACTAGCTTTCTCAGAGGATCCAATATGAGCAGGTTCTTTTCCACTCCTAGACCTACTGGACCTGGTACTAGTACCTTCTTCTTGAGGTGGCTGGCCTTCTGCAGGTGCCTCACCCATATCCTCATCTATCAATTCTTGAATCGTTCCTTGAAACCCCGGATCTGAATCTAGCAGTGGATCCTCTATCTCGGCTAGCCATGGGAGTAAGGGATCGTCATCTCTAAATATGTTATCCAAATTAATAGGACAATAAGCAGGATCATCCCTTGCTTTTCTTCCCCTAGTTCTGTTTCTCAACTTCAAATTGTAATGACAATATACAAGCTTGTTGATTTTTTGCATGGTAAGCCGATTCTTGGCCTTCGTGTGGATCAAAGAGAAAGTGCTCCAATTTCTTTCACAGTTGGAAGATGTTGTAGTTTGACTAAAGATGCGAACAGCCGCTCTCCTTAGATGTGGAACACTCTCTCCATAATTCATCCACCAATCAGCTGAAATGCAAAAAATAAATAAAAAATTAGATATTCGTAACCATCAAGTCCTTCTAAGTTCTAATCAATTAAGATAAATAGATAAAGACTATTGGGTGGGGTTTTTTGTTCATAGTCATACCAGGTGGCATCCTTCCAATCGATCGTATCACAAGAGGGTCAGCAAAGGTTCCTCTCCTTTGTGTATACATAGATATCTACAATGTGAAAATTGGAAATAAGTCAGTAAACCCATACAGCATGTATGGCAATTGGCACTTGGCAGTTGGCAGCATAATTAAATTCTCTTAAGTAACCACCCACTCACCTCTTGTACGGCATCAACTTGATCATCTGGGCTTAACAATCTCTTCAATACCTCCCGTAATCCTACCCGCAAGTCCGTATCTATTGCTTCAGTGTGTAGTTCGGCATTTTGGTAATAGAATTCGGGATTCAAAAAATAACCTACATTAAAAATATATAGAATGTACTGTGAGCAAACAATGTAATAAATACATTAGTTAGGAAAACAAAAGAGTATCAAAGATATATATTAATTACCTGCAGCATGCAATGGATGGTGCAACTGATCGTTCCAACGGGCATCAATAATGTCTATATATTTCTGGTGATATCTAACATTTTCCATAATGGCTCGCTTTGCCCGATCCATTGCTTCATATATAAAGCCCATTGTCGGCTTGTCATCACCATCTACAAGACTCAACACTTTAACTAAAGGTTCAAAAACCTTTAATACTTTCTTCACTTTCTTCCAAAATTTATTATCCCTCATCAGGTTTGGGACTTCATACTCCGGACCATGAGTTGCATTGCCCCATTTCGAACGAAGCCATTCTTCCGATGCAAACATCTGAATCAGCTCTGTTCTAAACCTTACAAGGCTTTCCATAGCCAGAAAATGGATTGCAAACCTAGTTAATCCTGGACGCAGCAAGGCATGGTTATTTGTGTATGTTTTCATCAAGTTTAACACCCATGAATGATCATATATAAATCTTGTAACTCCTCTACATGCCTTGATCAATGAAGCCACTGTTGTCTTCCTTCCAATCTCTTCCAAGATGAGATCTATGCAGTGTGCTGCACATGGGGTCCAGAATAAATGTTCCCTCTTGTCCATCAACATCTTACCAGCTGCCTTGAAATTGGCGCCATTATCTGTAACAATTTGTACAACATGCTCCTCTCCCACACTCTCTACAATTTTATCCATAAGAATATATATATATATACGGCTGTCCGTCTATGTTCAGTTGCATCAACGGACTTCACAAAGACGGTCCCAGCGACTGAATACACCAAAAAGTTTATTAATTGTGTTTGAGTGCCGCTGGTCCTCCCGTCACACATGATAGTAACACCATTTTGTTGTCACATGGGCCTAAACTTTTCCACCCATGCTTTTATTTCTCTATATTCTTCTTCAAGGTATTTAGCGCCCACATCATATACGGAGGGCGCCTGTATACCCTGCCCAGCTTCGGCGGCAACATCAAGAATAGTCTGAAAATATGGGGAATCTACTGCTGTAGGTGGTATGTTCTTGTGAATTAGCCATTTTGCGGTAGCTTTGGCTAACCTATCTCTTGCAGCCTTCATTACCCCCTTCACAACACTCGATATCTTTGGTTGTTTAGCACCCTCTTTTCTCTGTGCTAGAGGATCAAGAGGGGGAGGAACTGCTCTTCGAGTAGAGATAACTTCTACATCAACATCCCGTTCCCGGGTGCTAAATGCCCTACGCATAGCCAAACCACCCCCCCCCCCCCCCCCCCCCCAATGCCCTTGCCCCTGCTTGGCACAGCAGATGATGAGCCCCCTGCATCATAAAATTTGCTTCTAGCAAATGCACGACGTTCATGTTCTTCTTGTTGACTCATGATGGACTCTCGGCGTGCAGCCTCCATCTGTGCATCTTCCTCCTCATCAAAGTATTCATCCCCAAATACTTCATAACGGGCAGCATCAACTTCTTGCCGCCTCTTTTCTTTTATCTCTACTTTTCTAGCTTTGTTTTGGCTAAGCATAGCTTTCATTTGTTCCCTGACTTCCCTTGGTACTTCGGTACAGCCAGCAACATTACCAGAAATGTGGCCCAAGTGGTGCTTGAATCTTGTAATCCCCCCATGGATCACTTTCCCACAAAACTTGCATTTGATTTTCAACCTGTTATTATCAACTGCCTCACCAAAGATCCATGCGGGATCAATATCACGAGGCATTTTAACTTTTCAATAGAAGACTGAATACCTGGCTATCAATAATTAAATATGAACAAGTTGTATGTTAAAAATTAAGAAAACAAACAATTTAAAAATAAAAAAAGTAAGAACACAAGCAATATATGTTGGAATGATCTATGGAAAACATAAATATCAAATCTAGGAACCATTTTCAAGACATTTGATTGGTATTCAGATTTTAAAAATATTTTTTTTTCAAAAAATAAATAAATCGGAAAATAAAAAATAGAGAAAAGTAAAATAAACAATCAAAATGTGATGGATTGATCTATGGGAAACATAGATCTATCATTTAGAATGCATCTCCAAGTGGTTTCATGGGTTGTCCATGAGTATTCACATTTTTTTTTTCAAAAAATAAATAAATCCGAAAATAAAAAATAGAGAAAAAGAAAAAAACATTCAAAATGTGATGGATTGATCTATGGGAAACATAGATCTATCATTTAGAATGCATCTCCAAGTGGTTTCATGGGTTGTCCATGAGTATTCACATTTTTTTTTTCAAAAAATAAATAAATCCGAAAATAAAAAATAGAGAAAAATAAAAAAACATATAAAATGTGATGGATTGATCTATGGGAAACATAGATCTATCATTTAGAATGCATCTCCAAGTGGTTTCATGGGTTGTCCATGAGTATTCACATTTTTTTTTTCAAAAAATAAATAAATCCGAAAATAAAAAATAGAGAAAAATAAAAAAATGTGTAAATCATCAAAGGAAAACATAGATCTAACAATATTATAAGGTTTCACAAGCATTTATAGTAGTTAGAGAGAGATTCAATTGATGACTAAAATGACTAAAATCTTGATTTAAACTTTAGTGCACTTCAATGGTTTTTCACAAGCTCACAGTCACAATAGAAAGATGAGTGAAAGAGAGAGGTGAGTGAAAAGTAGTAGGAATGGTTGAAATGGGTCGGATGGGGGGTTTTTAAAACCCCCGATACGTATTGGCCGATACATAGCGTATCGGCATGTATCGGCCGATACGGTGCGATACACGATAAATTCAATTTATTGTGTCGGTGTCGGCCGATACGGCCGATACTCTTCGTATCGGCCGATATTTGTATCCTTGGGTGCAATCACGTAAATGATCTATATCACTCAAAAATTGTCTCCCTCGCAAAGCTGTTGGGTGAAACCAATCAGCATTGATTTAGTTGAGTATCATTCAGTATCATTTTCTTTCTTTATTTTTTTGTGTTTTTCATAGATATTCTAAACAACCATTTTTCTAACATAACTGTGTTTTTAGTTAAATGGATATATCCCTTTTTTTCACATACAAGGCTATTGAAAGGTCTACCCATGCCCCCATATTTTTAGACACTATTCTAGGAACATTTGACCGAGTGCTTACCATGGCCTTGATACGGCAAGGATACGGCAAGGACATGGATCTTACACATAAAAAGTGGAGTATCGGGTACGATATGGCATGATATGTTACCCATTATGAAGTATCCGTGCATCATAACTGTAAATACATGTGAACCAGGCACATGTATGAGATCCTCCTAGCTGCGTGAATGGGGTTGTGGTTTTACATATAAGGCATTATCTCATTCTGTTAATGAAATCTGGATAAAAGGCTAGAACATGGGAGAAACTGGAACCCCAATATCATTTAGGGCCCATTTGTTCCATGTAATTGAATTCCTAGGAATTCTGAGACTATATATTTGTGTAGTGGTTGAAAATGGATGAAGAATCAAAGGTGAATATCCAAAAATTACCAACAAATAACATTCCCTTTAATGAAAATTAAATCGAAGGAAGATGGGAAATGAATACCCAGCCATCACCCTAGTAATACAAAATCATAAGAAAGTCATGGTCCTACCTACGTCACTGAATTATATCCTTCATCCTTTAGCTCTTTAATAATCCCTGGTGCTGCTGATATGACCATGAATTCCTATGTATTCTATGGAAACAAATGGGCCTTTATAGTTTATTGTTAATGGAGAGATTTTGGTTGACTATAACATTACTAATTATTACTTTATTGATAGTTTGGGATTTTTCTTTTTAAGATTGTCAATATATCACTTACATACTGGCTGATGGCTTACATGTTACAAAATTTGTCCATTTACCACTGTTGCTGTTATCTGTATATGTAAAATCATGTGTAAGCAAGCCCACCATTGAAATTGTCATCCTGAAATCAAGCTGGTTAAGACAGTGCAAACCTTTAGATTAAGCATTTTGGAGTTCAGGTCAACCTTCTATAACTGTCCATTTCTTTTCCCCCTTGGATCAAGCACTAAGAATCACCAAAGGTGCTTATCTTAGAATATGGTCATGTCCAGTGGGCTGTGATTTGAACTTTGTACACACTTGTGTCCTGTAAATTTGTGCACTGAGTACTCTGAGGTGTGTATTTACTATGGAGGTTCGTGCACGCCTAGAAAGTTTCTGAGTGGTAATATGTGTTTTTGCAGCTGAAAGAAATATTCAAAGATTTTTTTTTTTTTTTTTTTTGTGGGGGGTGGGGGGGCTGGAAGATTTATTTAATCATTTGTAATTTGTTTTAATGCTCTGCAGGAATTTCGAATAGATACTGTTGCCAGATATGTTCCATCTGCTTTTGTAACAGAGGAAGGGTTCTTTTTCTCTAATCCTGTGAAGCATTCTCTTGATGGAACATTTGCAGCACGCCTTGTTAGATCCTTAACCACATCGTGAAGTCTTATGTAAGTAATGTCTTGGCATTTGCTCTTTATTATTTTTTCTTGAAGTTGCCAATTCAATTTGTGTGTTTCTTGTGGTCATTGTGAATTTTGGTGATTTTCCTTCTCTAGCATCTTTTTCTGATAGTCTTAAGATAAAATATTTAAAGTTGAAGGTTGCCTGACCATTGTGATTGCTCGGCCCATCCATGTGGGGCCTGCTGGCTGATCTTCTTTGCTTTTGTAAGCCTGTGCCCCCCTTTCTCTTATGGTAGTAGTTATGTCAATGTGCATGTCGACTCATCTACATCCATCTGATACATGTGCCTCTTATACTCAAAATTGAGCTACTGAATCACTGATAAGAGAAGGAAAGCTGGGGAAAAAGTGACACCTTAGTGTGTCTTTCTGTTAAAGAGGGTTTTGTGACGGAGAATTGTTCTGACCTTTTGTACAGCCCGCTCTTCTATCATCTGATGCGATACTTATCCCTGTGTGGAAAAGAAAAAAATGATATGCAAGGGGTAGGAGTGGAGTGTACACTGTCCTGTAGAATTGGAAATCTTGTTTCTCAGGCTGTCCCTTCCTTAATATATTTATGTAGCGTGTGTGTTAGCAGTTTACAGGGTCCAAGCTTATTGACCTTTTTCCTTAATCCTAGTTCTTGCATGATTGACTGTCTTGATGACTATGATTTGTCCAGGTAACTCAACTCAGATGAAGTGATGCAGAACTCACAATTGATAGATTGCTATCACACCTTGAATGAGGATGGGAAGATGATCCGAAAGTATCAAGATAAAACAATTTGATCAGGTAGCTGATGTTGTTGCCATTGTGTGACAATATGCTTGGATACCCAAAGAATAGGCAACAAGTCTGTGTTGTATGGTATCCAGTACCTGCATAAAATCTGTGTCGCTGCCATACCTATGAGATGTCCCTGCCATGCCCAGGCCGGGTGTCATAGATCACGAGAAAGCCTGTAACCGAGACTTTCTGGCATCTTGAAGAAAATGCAAGGTTCTTCTACTTGATTCCCTATGAATCTTAGCCCTTACAAGAAGGCCTCTCATCAAAAGGTGACACACTGACATGTATGCACATGATAAAGATGTCTTTTACTTTGCTGTAACAAATTAACCATATTTATCTTTATGAAAGGTTATGAATTTCCCAGCCAATCTATAAATATTTTGTTTTGCACATATCCAAATGGGCCCTTGGACATGGTTTTGGCTAAATGGGATTTCCTTTTATATCACTGTTTTAAAAGTGGAACTAGAGATTTATCTGTGATGTATGGAAACTAAAACTTTAAAATGATCAAAGCCATTGGAAGGTTATCAGGTCACTACTAGTTCAATCAAGATTTTTAATCGATTTAGGCCGATTGAGCAATCTTTTAACACTAGAAGGGATTAGGCTGGAACAAATGTTGCGAGGCGTCAATTTCAGTCGGCATGGTTGTGTTCGAGAAACTTTGTCTGATTTCTCAAAATATAAACAAAATATACAAGGAAGAGTACATGATTTGTTCGGAAATATAGTTTTTGAAATTAGATGCTTTTGCGTCTAGCTGCTTTTCAAGAGAAGATACCTTTAAAACTATTTAGCTTTTTAGAAATAAACTCCACAAACTTTCAATTTTCCATGACAAGAAAAATTCCTCTATCCCCAACAATCGGAAATGTCTTTCTATTGAGTTGCAGAAAATGGAGATCATTTTTGTGCTTTTCATCACGAAAAAAAAAAAAATCGGTTGCACTAAATGAAAATCTTAATCATGAAATGCGAAAGCATGTCTGCGCAAAAGTGTCCTAAGTAGGGCAAAACCAGGTGAAGGCCGAGGGGGGCATAGCCCCTAAGAAATTTTGAAAAGCCCTAGGAAATCTTAGGTTCTACTCCTATCCTTTTTGAAAGGATTTTCATCTCTTAGAGGAATGTTAGATTGTATGTCCTCAATCCAGTGGATGGTATAATTAAATTGATTTATTCCTTAATTGATTTATAAATTCATGCTTTATTCATGTGATGGATGATACTTTATTCATGTGATGAATGGTGTTTTATTTTATTGATTGCACATAACCAGTACAGAATGACATAATAGCTCATGAAATGAACCGAAGTTCACAAATATATTAGATGTGACCCATGTATGCTAATGAGATCTATGTATAAGAGACATATGTCAGAAATTTTATACTTGAATTGATTCACAACCATTGATGAGATTGGGCATCTCATCTGACAAGGTTGCAGCATTGTGATCACTAATCATCAGAGTGTAAGACTCTGGATCATTGTGCCGGTAGCTCTCATAATTCTCAAGCAATAGGCTCTTAATCCTTAGAGATTAATGGATTCATCTCTTTACTAAACATTTACTTTGAGTCACCAATGAGTGAGGCCAATTGTAGGTCAACACCTCGGTGTCTTATGTGCATGCTAGTGGGAATGTGGGAACATGAGTCTCAAGATGGAATCTATCCTCTAAGAGAAATATCCCCTTGTGCCAATTAATGGACTTATCATTGGTAAGTGTGCACTCATCTCAATTAAGAGTTAATTGGATCGTATTGATGATCACTATGATTAATTGAGTCACAAGGATAATAAGATATGGGTCCAATTTGGTTGGACAGATTTAATTGAATAGATCCATGGATATAATTAATGGATGGGCCTACTTGTAGTAATTTGGAAGTTATGGTCTTCTTGTAAATACTTAAGACTAGAGTACAATTGCATTTATATAGTGGAGTTATTTGTAATTAACTGTGGGTCCGGAGTTCACATGAGATGTGGGGTCCAGATATCTCAGTTGGAGCCATTTTCTAAGGAATCAGTGGTTGCCAGTATGACACATTCTTATGATAGAAGTGAGACTTCTAATTATGGATGAAGAGGAGGTTACCCAAACTTATAAATAAGAGGGAGAGGGGACGTCCAAGATCATCCCACGCCCAAGGTTGGACACCCACCTCATCTCTCCCTCTTTTCCTTCAAGTAATGAAATCTCACACCAATATAATGTAAGAAAGAGAAGATGCTTAAATCAATAAATCCATGAAAATGAAGAAGAGATTAAGAAACCCCCAAAAGAATCACACATCCAAGAATCTCAAATGTAACCCGCCAATGACCAAGCTATCATGACAACATTCAAGGTAAATGATGAGATTTGGAGGAGGTTTTACCTTCCTTTGAGCATCAAAGATTGTCACCTGGAGGTAGAAGATGATGGCGGAGGTGACTGCTAGGGTTTAGGGAGAAAATAATGGAGACGGGCTCGTGCACAACATATATATCTCCGTCCGCGCTCGAGTGCGGCTTCACAGAAGCTCGAGCGCGTGAGGTTCTATTGCAGAAAAAGAGCAGGCGTATGTAGATTTTCAACAGGCTGCATTATGGGCTTGAAACAAGGGTTTTTTTAAGGAAATCACAAATGAAGAGTTTTAACCTCAAAACATTAAAAAGAAAAAAAAACAAATCCAAAAAATCAATCAGGCCAAAATTATGAAGATCCTCGATGATCAAACACGATAACTTGCAAAATCTAAGAGACCAATAAATGAGGCAACACAAATTTTAGGAATTTGACATGTGCGTAATTTGTGTGTGGGATAATCCCAAATGAAAAAACACGAAGTCAGTGAATGACAATAAACCAACATTCGTCAGGTACAAAGCGACATTCACATCTCTCAGAAACAGACAACCTGATCAATTATGATGTAGACACTCTCCCTTAATGTCACATTTTTTTATTTTAATAAAACCATCATTGACCTAATACAAAATCTTCTCACTTACTTTTCAAGTGTAAGAATTTTCAAGTTAAAATGATATAAGAAAAGTTAAGATCGAGGGAGCATACCTAGTTATTAATTTTTTCACTTGCTCACTTTGTTCGACGCAGAAATTCCTGAGTTCATACGATATAAGCAAAATTAAGACCTAGGGGGCAGACCTAGTCATTATATATTTCCGCACATACTCCCTACAGAAATCTCTACGGACAGTCTGATTTGGGTAAAATAAATAAGTAAATACTATATATATTTTTAAATAAACATAAAGAAGAGAGCATAGGGGAATGGGGAAAATCAAGATCGATGCTCCGAATGAATGTAAACCCATTAAGACCGTGAATTCTATCATTCCTAGTGTCGCATTAACCCTAGGGAGTGTCCAAATGAGTCATCTATACTTGAAGACATGTTAAAAAACTTTAAACTGTGTATTAAGAAATTTAGTTTAAAAAGTAAGCAAATCAAAGTGTATCACATGCCAGAAAATCATAAAATCAACCCGAAAAAGCATGCATGTGCAAATCAAGAAACAAATTGATCGAGGAAAAGATTTAGGGGTGTAGGCCAATGTCTAGGGATTCTTGGAGGGAATTAAACCTAATGAGATCACGTGGCTTGGTAAAAATGTCTGCGAGTTAATGTTCGGTGGCAATATGCTCCAAGGACTTTCTCCTCAACCAAATCATGGATAAAATGGCGTCGGATGTCAATATGCTTAGTCCATGAGTGCTGTATGGGGTTCTTGGATATGTCAATTGTGCTTTTATTGTCACAGTAAACTATCACAGTCTTCTGATCAATCCCTTAATCCAACAACATTTGTTTCATCCATAAAAGTTGTGTGCAACAACTCCATGCAGCAATGTACTCAACCTCAGCAATTGACAAAGAAGTCGAACTCTTCTTTTTGCTATGCCAAGCAACCGGGTTGTTTCCAACAAAGAATCACCCTCCAGATGTTTTCTTCCTATCATCCACACAACCTGCCCAATCTGCATTAGAATAACCAACGATATTGGTGTTGGTTTCACGTGTAAACCATACGCCATACTCAGTTGTCTCATCGACATACTTCATTATCCTCTTGATGTATTGACGTGAGACTCTTTTGGCTTAGACTGGTATTTGACACAAACACCCAGAATGTAAGCAATATCGGGTTTGCTTGCAGTGAGACACAACAGACTGCCTATCATGTTCCGATAAAGGGTCTCATTCACATCTTTTTTAGCTGAATCTAAACTCAACTTGACTGATGCAATCATGGGAGTGGCGGAGTGCTTTGAGGTGGTCATTCCAAACTTTTTCAGAAGAGTACAAACATATTTGGTTTGAGAAACAAAAATGCAATCCTCACATTTTTTTTATCTGATGTCCCAAGAAAAAAGGACAATTCACCCAGCATGGTCATTTCAAGTTCTTTTGATATACATCCTGCAAATTTCTCAACCAAACCCTCAAATATGGAACCAAACACAATGTCATCCACATATACCTGAGCTATCAAGATGTGCTTTTTCTCCCTTTTGATGAATAAATTTTTATCAACACTACCCCTTATAAAGCCAATCTCAACCAAAAACATGGTCAACCTTTCATACCAAGCGCGAGTGGCTTGTTTCAAACTATACAATGCCTTCTTCAACTTATAAACATGATCAGGATGGTGAGATTCCTGAAATCCTTTTGGTTGTTCAACATATACTTCTTCATTCAAGCAGCCTTTTAGAAATGTGCTCTTGACATCCATATGAAATAATTTGATTTTCAAGGAGCATGCAATGGACAAGAGAATTCTGATGGATTCAAGACGAGCAATAGGGGTAGATGTTGATGGATTTGGATGCGGAGACTCCAACACGCGGCTGGAGATCTATGTACGTTCCGACGATTGGAAAGCTCCGTAGATCTCTTCGCCTCTTGTCTTTCTTGTGAGATGTAATAATACCAACCATAGGGCTCCCTTTTCTTATATAGACAAGTCCCAAAACGTCACACTTACTAGAGACTTCTTCGCCAAGAAACTCACATCCACTAATCCTATTGGGAGTCTTATTAGTGGGATCAGATCAAGTCTTACATTAAGTGGGATTATATTATTTGTTGGCATCAGCCCTGCTTGTGGCATGTGGGCCACACGATTTCCTACAGATGTTTCATTAAAGTCAATACCCTCAGCCTGGGTATACCCACGTGCTACCAATCATTCTTGTTTCTAATCACTTGACCAAGCTCATCGATTTTGTTCTTAAAGATTCACTTAGTACCGATGACGTTGGTATGAGAGGGGTGAGGAACAAGCTCCCATACATTGTTTCATTCAAACCGTTCTAGCTCATCATGCATGGAATCGATCCACGAGTCATAATAAAGAGCCTCATATACATTTTTAGGTTCAATGAAAGAAACATAACACAAGTGACTTACCTCGTCATGTACTTGTTTGTGCATCTTCATTGGTGTTTCTACATCCCCAATGACTTTATCAAGCGGGTGATCCTTTATTACTTGACCTTTTTTGAGATCTAGAGATTGTTCCTTTTGGTGCTCATGATCACTGTCCGATGCAAGATCCATGTCGAAGATGATAAGTTCACAAAATCAACACATAAAGTCATTATTTTATGAACATTAGTGGACTTAATTAGGTCAATTCACATTCAATTGCATAAAATTCCATGACTCATGCGTTTGTGTATAAAATTAGGAATTAGGTCAAAATGAGTCAAAATTGGTTCAAATGCATGGTTTTCATGAAATTAAGGTTTTGGACCACTAGATCGTCCCACCAATTAGACATTTTGGTTTTTAAACATACATTAATCTCTTGCATTGTTGACACCAAAAATGTCACTTTGCCTCTTCAAGATCCAAAGAGCTACATGAAGTCGCAACCTGCCATAAATAGGCAATGCTACTTCCAAAAAATCAAATCTTGTTAGAATCAAACAAAAACTGCAAGATCATTCAAGACAGCCAAAAGAGGAGTACATAAGAAGTTTCGGGCCATTTCAAAATCATTTAGCCTAACTTCGCTTCTCCGACAGCTGAAAAGGAGCTCCCGGCGGTGAAAGCATCGGAGGTATCAAATCTTCGATCAGAGCCGATGGATGGTCTCAAAATACATCCAAAAGGCTCCACGTCAAGTTCCGAGTCAAACCGACAATGTTTGACCCTACATCAACCCTCGAACAGCTAAATCAAGCCTCTCGGCGGCGAGAACCACCGAGGCCATCACTCATCAGATAGAGCACATGGACGGCTTCAAAATGCTTACAAAGGGCTACACGTCAAATTTCAGGTCATTTCGACAACATTTGACCATAGTTTGACACTCGGAAGCCAAATCAGGCCTCTCGGCGGCAAAGCTCCCCGGGACCATGGTTTCCAATACAGAGCCTACGGATCATCTTAAAATGACTCCAATAGGTTCCCTGTCAAATTTCAAGTCAATCGGACATCGGTTGACCGCACATCAAACCGCGACATCTTCATCGCGATAAAAGCAAGTCTACTGGTGATAGGACCTCAAACGGCTTCAAAACTCAAACAGAAGCCTATGGTTGGTCTTATTTATTGCTCAGGAGGCTTCACCTCAAATTTCAGGTCATTCCGACATCGTTTGACCCAGTTTCAGCTTCTGACGGAAAATCGGCAGCTCTGCGCAACAAAGTCTTCGGCTTTCTCGGAAAATTGGAAACTTTGCAAAATAAAATGCAAGGATTCTCATCAGGTTTTCTACAGGGAAATCAGGCCAATATATGATAAAAAATATCAAGGAAAAATACAGAAGAGAAAAGAATTAAAAAACTGCAAAAACGGACACAAAACGGGACAAAATGGGAAAAAAAAACCCCAGGGTCGCAGACCCCTGCGACCCTGGGGCCCGGGATCGCCCGGTGGGCCCCGGAAACCCCGTTTTTCGTCGTTTTTTCGCGATTCGAAGCGTCCGGCCTCTGGTATTTTCCAAAATTCATACTTTTGAGACACCAAATCCTCTGACATCCGTCAAAAACATGGGTTAATCATCAAGAGTATCGAAAACAACATTGATCGCCACCCGGTCAACCAAAAAAAGTGTGCTTTCTACCCAACCGATCGAGAAATCGACAGGACAGATGGTACCGACCCGTTGTTGGCAACAAACACCTGAAGTTACATGGTCATCCGATGTCGATCTACATGAAGATCCATCGATGATCATCACCAGAAGAATCCCAAAAGACGCGGCACGGCCCACGACTCTTCAACTACTCGGCGACCACTTAATGCGATTAATTGACTAGCTTTATTACAGTCATTAATCCATTTCTTCGGACGGACCAATCAGAAGCAAGCATCCGGGAGTTACAAGTCAAGAGATTCATGGCATTTAACCCATGAAACTCCTCCCATCATGGCGATTAAATGCCCTCAATCTCCTCCGGCCAATCAGAAGCCAAGAAAAAGGAGTTACAAAATAAAGAATTCAATCTTGTAACTCCTCCCTTTATGTAGCTTTATGACAATTAAGGCTCATAAACCCTCCTAAATGGCTACCTAAAAGCCTATAAATAGGAGAGCTCTCCAAGAAGAAAAGAACAAAGACACAGACAACAGACTGCAGAAAATCCGGAAACTCAGACAGAAAAAGGCATCAGAAATCTAAGAGAGAAAACTCTGCGGAAGTTCTACACCGACCACCGCTACAAGGTGACAAAAGTCCCTTGGGGGGTACCCCCCCCCCCCAAGGTCCTTGCCTTCTCCTTCTGCCTTCAAATGGCTTAGACGTGGCTTTTCAGCCCGTGTACTCGGCTTTTTATTGGACATAGGACCTCCTTTTGGTCTTTGTTCTCTAAAAACCTGAGGTTATAGCCAAGCCAAGCGAATCAATAGCATCCTCTGTTCTCATCTGCATGGATGATGGCGAAGTCCACATATGGCTTGTGACCGTCAATCTGAACGAGTCCCCCACAATCTCTGATGAGAATGCAAAATGTTATATTTTTCTCCATTAATGTTTAGTCCTTTATACTTATTTGATGCCTAAATGTACTCACTATTCTTATATTTTGCTTTAGGATGCAAATGGAGGTGCTGTGTGCAAAACAAAGCTAATTGAGTGATTCTGGACAGTTTTGACATCGCTTCGTAATTTGGACATAATTCTCTCCTCCGAACTCCAATTGAGATGATTCAAGATGCTATGGAACGCCAAGAAAAAGATCTACAACTTTTATGTTTTGAGTTTTGGGAGATTCTTGCTGAATCAAGAAGTTTCCAGATCTGAGTTGCAAGAGAAGTGCTCATATTTGATGCTAAATGGATGAAGAATCAAGCAGAAGGGCATTGTGGTAAATTTGATGAAATCAGGAGTTTCCCGGAACATATCCAATATTGGGCTCATATTGTCCGGAACGAAAAATGGTGCAACTTTAATTCTTGGTTCGAATCCAACAGAAGTCCGAGTGAGAAGATATGGTCAAAAAGAAGATTTTGACTAAGTTAGAATTTAGTTTATTATTTTATTAATTTCTATCTCCAAATCCCACGCCACTTCAATTCTCTCCATCTCACATCCGTACTTTTCCCCTAATTTCTCTCCACTCTCCAACGATTCTTTCTATCTCTTTTTAAGATTCTCTTTCCATCTTTCCTCATCTAAACCAATCATCTTTCTCTCCTTTTCCAACTCCAATGCCACCTCACCTTATTTCTCTCCTCTTTCTGCCATACATGCCATCTATAAATAACATTCTCCACAGCACTATATTGCACGTTTCTCTCTCTCTCTCTTTCTTTTCTACTATTTTCTTTGCAAGTTAGTATGGCCCTGCGTGGCTAATTTTATGTAATTGGTTGAAGAAGACTGAAGCCTCGGAATAAATACTGTGAGATCTAATTTATTTTCATTATTCAATTTATGCTTTGAATATGGGTTGTTTTTTCTGTGCTTAATTTGTTATCATGATTGTTTCGTTTAATTGCTAGGATGCATACTAGTTTATTTTTCGTTGCAATCTACTGCTAAATTAGAAATCAAATCCGTAATTGTTTGATCCCTCTAATTTGCGAAGCAACTAATATTTAATAATTTGCTGCTTAGGAAATTATTAGATATTAGGAAGAACACCTGGCTAAATTAAATGCAACCGCGTGTGCTTGTGTTGTTTAGATTCATCAATCTCTCAAGGCCTTAATGCTGTTACTAGATTAAATCTTTGGCGCTTGTCTTGGATTGTTTAGTAATTAGGGATAATTAGAGCGCGTATTTTCTAATTAACTAATTAAGAAGGTAGGAATTTAATTCCAACGATGAATATTCAAAGTATTAGTTGATTTATTTTTGCATCAATGATCAGTATTTAATTTCCAATGGTGGATGTTAACTTTGACCAATGCTTGTTAATTTGATTGAATTTAAATTATTATTCTTTATTTGCTTTTATTCATTTTTTTTTCATTATAATCAAAACCCCCATCTTTGATCACATAGCATAAACTTTGGCTAAACACTCTCCGTGGGAACGATCCTTACTCGCACTACTACATATATTTTGAGGAGTAAAGGTTTTATTATTTTTGGGTGCCTGCGACAGCACAACCAAATTTTGGCGCCGTTGCCGGGGAGTGATTCCAGTTGATTTTTATGCTTCTTGTGAATTTCTAAAAAAAAAAAAAAAAAAAAAAAAAAAAAAAACAAACTTCCTCCTAACAACTCTTTGTTTTTCTCCACGTTGCCACTTCATCCAGCAGTGCACTCTCTGTTGTCCTTATCCCTCTTAACTCCACTCAGTCAACAAATTTTTTTTTCTTTTAGTCATCTCTTCATCTCATCTTGCATATCTCATTATCTCATTCATTATCTCTTTCTCTCATATCATCTCACTCCCTGCCATCATCACCCAAAGCCATTACAGCAACTTCCAACGTCACCGCCTGCATCCTCTTGGCTGACGTCATCTTTCTTTAATTTTTTTATTTTTTTTTATTTTTTTTATTTTTTTTATTTTTTTTTAATTAAAAAAAAAAAAAAAAAACAGAAACGTCACCGCCTGCATCTCCTTGCTGACGTCATCTTTCTGCAATTTTTAATTTTTTTAATTTTTTTTTATTTTTAATTATTTTTTTATAAAAAAAAAAAAAAAAAAAAAAAAAAAAAAAAAAAAAAAAACGTCACCGCTTGCATCTCCTTGCTGACGTCATCTTCTGCAATTTTTAATTTTTTTAATTTTTTTTTAATTTTTAATTATTTTTTTATTAAAAAAAAAACATAAAAAAAAACATAAAAAAAAACAAAAAAATTAAGAGTTTAATTTTTTATGCTTAAAATTTTTATTTTTAGCAATTTTTATTTTATTTTAGCATAGATTGTTTTTACTTTATTTGTTATTTTTTTATTACTCTAAATTTTTCTTGATTAAAATTTCTTTTGTCCTTCTTTCTTCTTGACAGTATATGCCTGAAACTCGATCTTCTAATCAAGGTGATTTGCAGTACGATCCAGAAATAGAAAGAACTTTAAGCAGGTTAAGGAGGGAAGCTCGGAGAAATCTTGAAGAGAACGATCTGGCTCTTGATTCCCTATTTGCTAGTGATTCTAATTTAGACGAGGAAGAAGTCATGGCTGGAAATCGGACTTTGAAAGAGCTTGCCACCCCTGATTTGAATCAACAACCCTTATGCATAACGTTCCCTACTTTAGATGCTAATATTACTTTTGAATTAAAATCTGGACTAATACATCTCTTGCCCACTTTTCATGGCCTTGCAGGTGAAGATCCTCACAAGCATCTAAAGGAGTTTCATGTGGTATGCACGAGTATGAAACCTAAGGCAGTGACTGAAGAACAAATTAAATTAAGAGCCTTTCCGTTTTCTTTGAAAGATTCGGCTAAGGATTGGCTCTATTATCTACCCTCCGGCAGTATTACCACATGGAACGAGATGAAGAAGCTGTTTTTGGAGAAATATTTTCCAGCTTCAAGGGCGGCTAACATCCGAAAAGAAATCTGTGGTGCAAGGCAACACAACGGAGAGTCCCTGCATGAATACTGGGAGCGTTTCAAGAAGTTATGTGCAAGCTGCCCCTATCATCAAATTAGTGAGCAGCTACTTATCCAGTATTTCTATGAGGGCCTTCTATCCACTGATAGGGGCATGATTGATGCTGCTAGTGGAGGAGCATTGGTGGACAAAACTCCCGACGCCGCGAGGAACTTGATTGCAAATATGGCAGCTAATTCTCAACAATTTGGCACTAGGCTTGACTTTCCATCTAAGCAAGTTAATGAGGTGAATATTTCCTCCCTTGAACAACAAATTGCGAGTCTAACTTCTCTTGTTCGTCAAATGGCTGTAGGTAATGTGCAAACGGCGAAGGCATGTGGGATTTGTTCAGTAGCAGGGCATTTAACCGATATGTGCCCAACTCTTCAAGAGGAGCCCATTGAGCAAGTGAATGCGGCGGGTGGTTTTCCTGGACAACCGCAAAGGAAGTATGATCCCTATTCGAACACATACAACCCGGGATGGAGGAATCACCCTAATCTTAGCTATGGGAGTCAGCAAGTGAATCGGCCCGTGACTCAAAATCAGCCAAGTTTCCAGCAATATAAGCAGCCATATCTCCCTAGACAACAACCGGGCCACACTTCTAATTCTGGTATGTCTTTAGAAGATATTGTTAAGTCTCTTGCCACTAATACTTTGCAATTTCAACAGGAGACGAAACAATTTCAACAAGAGGCGAGGGCCAGTATTCAAAATTTGGACAATCAGATGGGTCAGATGGCAACGACAATTAGTCGTCTGGAGGCTCAAAGTTCGGGGAAATTACCCTCTCAAACAGTGGTAACCCAAGAGAACAGGCAAGTGCAATTGTTTTGAGAAGTGGTAAGGAGGTTGAAATTCCAGTAAAGGAAGCCCCTGCATCGCTGGAGCAAGAAAAGAAAACAGACGTTGTTGCAGACAAAGAGATTCCGAAGGAAGATGACACACCTAAGGGTAAGTTTCCGCCTCTTTCTGACTATAAACCAGTACCTCCTTTTCCTCTTTCGGTTGTGTTTTACTTTTATATTAGGTTGTGTTTTAATTTTATATCTTTGAAAAAAAAAAGAGTTTTTTTTTTTTTTTTTGGTTTTCTACGATTTTTTTTTTGTTGTGTATGTCATGAGCAAGATTCAATTAAGCTTGAGAAATTCATAACATGATTTTTGAAATTAGTTTCCTTGAGAATGGTAGTGACTAAATTTGGTAGACAAAAAACTCGGTGAGATTTTGAGCCTTTAGACTGACAAATCCATATCAGTCTCACTATATTCTTTCATGAGAGATATTCTTCCATAGATTTGTTTCTCTAGAACTTGCTTTGATTCTCTTCGAGGTCACATAAAACACATGCAAACATGAACATGATTAAGGCCATCTTTGTTATAAGCTACATAAGCCAAATAGCCTACCTTGCAATTAATTTTTTTTCCTTTGTTTAACCCCTTTGAGCTTTATATCTTTCATTTATTGTAAACCCACGTCACAAGCTCTGAACCTGAAAAAAAAAAAAAAAAAAAAAAAAACCTTTACCTAAGTCATAGATCTAGTGGAGCATTGCTTTTCATTATGATATGTATGGGTGTGCAAGAAATAAGTGTGGGGGCGTTTTGGGTTTGTGGTATGGCTATGACTGATGAAATGGAACATGTTTTCATTCTCAATTCGTGAGTTCTTATTTTCGTTATTCAAAAAAAAAAAAAAAAAAAAGAAAAAAGAAAACAAAAGAGAAAAAAAAATATAATGAAAAAAAAATATGAAAAAAAAAATATGAAAAAAAAAGAGAAGATAAAAAAAAAAAAATTTCCAAGAAATGTTGTGTTCATATGTGATACATAAAAAGGTGGAAGCTGTTGTGAATAATCGTTCCTTGCTGCAAACGAAAAGTGTTTCTTTTGAACGATCTCTTTTTCAATGCAGGAGTTTTACATGTTCTGAATGCTTTAAAGCCATATTGAAGAAGTTGATCAATGGAGTGAATGGTTTTCATTGTCTTATATATTAGAGCTCGAGTTGATTCATTTTTGCTCCACTAGTTTCAATGGCTTTTAAGCTACATTCATAAATATTTTCCACCTTGATCCTAAACCCCATTACAACCTTTGAAAAGTCCTTATGATTCGTGTTATGCATGTGATCCCAGTGGTGGAGAATGAGAAGATAAGCAAGCCTATGGTAGATCATTTCTATTGGAATGAAATTGAGCGAAACAGATACCTTTCAAACATATGAGAGTAGAGTGTTTATTTCCGTGAGGGTCTACGTATTTAGTCTACTCCATCTTCGAGTGAAATTGCTTACCAAGTATTTGTAAGATGTTTAAGAATGTTTATTCATGACATGTTTTGAGTTTTGAAAAGCTTGGTTATTCTTTGTTAATGGCATTCAAAACTTGGTGTTTTCGGAAAGTGAATTTGAGTTTTGCCCGAGGGACGAGCAAAAGTTAAGTGTGGGGGAATTTTGATGAGAATGCAAAATGTTATATTTTTCTCCATTAATGCTTAGTCCTTTATACTTATTTGATGCCTAAATGTACTCACTATTATTATATTTTGCTTTAGGATGCAAATGGAGGTGCTGTGTGCAAAACAAAGCTAATTGAGTGATTCTGGACAATTTTGACATCGCTTCGTAATTTGGGCATAATTCTCTCCTCCGAACTCCAATTGAGATGATTCAAGATGTTATGGAACGCCAAGAAAAAGATCTACAACTTTTATGTTTTGAGTTTTGAGAGATTCTTGCTGAATCAAGAAGTTTCCAGATCTGAGTTGCAAGAGAAGTGCTCATATTTGATGCTAAATGGATGAAGAATCAAGCAGAAGGGCATTGTGGTAAATTTGATGAAATCAGGAGTTTCCCGGAACATATCCAATATTGGGCTCATATTGTCCGGAACGAAAAATGGTGCAACTTTAATTCTTGGTTCGAATCCAACAGAAGTCCGAGTGAGAAGATATGGTCAAAAAGAAGATTTTGACTAAGTTAGAATTTAGTTTATTATTTTATTAATTTCTATCTCCAAATCCCACGCCACTTCAATTCTCTCCATCTCACATCCGTACTTTTCCCCTAATTTCTCTCCACTCTCCAACGATTCTTTCTATCTCTTTTTAAGATTCTCTTCCATCTTTCCTCATCTAAACCAATCATCTTTCTCTCCTTTTCCAACTCCAATGCCACCTCACCTTATTTCTCTCCTCTTTCTGCCATACATGCCATCTATAAATAACATTCTCCACAGCACTATATTGCATGTTTCTCTCTCTCTCTCTCTTTCTTTTCTACTATTTTCTTTGCAAGTTAGTATGGCCCTGCGTGGCTAATTTTATGTTATTGGTTGAAGAAGACTGAAGCCTCGGAATAAATACTGTGAGATCTAATTTATTTTCATTATTCAATTTATGCTTTGAATATGAGTTATTTTTCTGTGCTTAATTTGTTATCATGATTGTTTCGTTTAATTGCTAGGATGCATACTAGTTTATTTTTCGTTGCAATCTACTGCTAAATTAGAAATCAAATCCGTAATTGTTTGATCCCTCTAATTTGCGAAGCAACTAATATTTAATAATTTGCTGCTTAGGAAATTATTAGATATTAGGAAGAACACCTGGCTAAATTAAATGCAACCGCGTGTGCTTGTGTTGTTTAGATTCATCAATCTCTCAAGGCCTTAATGCTGTTACTAGATTAAATCTTTGGCGCTTGTCTTGGATTGTTTAGTAATTAGGGATAATTAGAGCGCGTGTTTTCTAATTAACTAATTAAGAAGGTAGGAATTTAATTCCAATGATGAATATTCAAATTATTAGTTGATTTATTTTTGCATCAATGATCAGTATTTAATTTCCAATGGTGGATGTTAACTTTGACCAATGCTTGTTAATTTGATTGAATTTAAATTATTATTCTTTATTTGCTTTTATTCATTTTTTTTTCATTATAATCAAAACCCCCATCTTTGATCACATAGCATAAACTTTGGCTAAACACTCTCCGTGGGAACGATCCTTACTCGCACTACTACATATATTTTGAGGAGTAAAGGTTTTATTATTTTTGGGTGCCTGCGACAGCACGACCAATCTCCTGAGAAGTTAGATCCTCCTTTTTCCTGCTTTTCATTATAGTTTGTATTTTTTTAAAAGAGACAAAAATCACAACTCTTGTCTTTCATTATTGATAAGGATTGTAAAACGGCTATAAACGCCAAAATCGGCTATAAATGCCAAAAATCGGCTATAAACGCCAAAATCGGCTATAAATGTCAAAAAAATCGTCTTTCACGGCAAATCGAGAAAATGTCTGTTTTCTTAAATATATGTGCAAAGGAAAACTTGAAAGAAGTTGATTTCCTTTTTACTTGCGAAAGTTGATCTCCGGACCAACACTTGCAATTCCAAGTAAAAATAGAAAATCTGGCACGCCCACACAAAGAAATGTTGATGCAAGCCCTTGCCCCCCGGTTACGAAAAGGTCGAACCCAACGGACTCCCACTTCCGCCGACCTCGGTAGGACCAGGCGCCAGGAGCGCGGTCCATCAAGCTGGCACACCCGGTGGGACCCGTTCATTTGAGAACACGATGCTAGAAATGAGATATTTGCATATCATATCTATTGCTCTATGCTTATACTTCTTTTCTTGATTCTTTGGCTACTTGTTGATTGGTGGCCATGTTGGATTCCGCATCTAGAAAAAAATGAGATGAGATTTTTTGGAAATTTCTAATTCTTTGAATTTA
Organism: Litsea cubeba; assembly: GCA_012931725.1. Taxonomy (NCBI): domain Eukaryota; kingdom Viridiplantae; phylum Streptophyta; class Magnoliopsida; order Laurales; family Lauraceae; genus Litsea; species Litsea cubeba. Next base: position 134,087,713 of record CM022945.1, read on the forward strand.
TTTCCACTTTTTCTCTTTTCAAAAAAATAAAAAATAAAAAAATCAGATTTTTCATTTTGAATTCAAAATTGAGAAACCTTGATCCGTTCCTATCGTTCATCGCGCTTGCAGAAATGTTGAGCCTGTTCGACTACGGTTTTGGGCCATCGTTTTTCTTCGATGAATTCATTAAAGATCTAAAATATATATATATAAAAAAATTTAGATTCTCAGTTTGAATTCAAAATTGAGAAACCTTGATCCGTTCCTATCGTTCATCGCGCTTGTAGAAATGTTGAGCCTGTTCGACTAAGGTTTTGGGCCATCGTTTCTCTTCGATGAATTCATTAAAGATCTAAAAAATATATATATATATATATAAAAGAAAAAAAAAACAAAAAATTAGATTTCTCAGTATGGATTCAAAATTGAGAAACCTTGATCCGTTCCTATCGTTCATCGCGCTTGCAGAAATGTTGAGCCTGTTTGACTAAGGTTTTGGGCCATCGTTTCTCTTCGATGAGTTCAGTAAAGAAAATATATATATATATAAAAGACATAGACCACTAAGGATAAACCAACTGTGTTCTTTGATCATGGTTGATTCAAGAAAAGCCTTGTCCAGAGTGTGGAGACAGCTTGACTGTTCTAGGCAAGGGTCCTCCAAACGGGTTCATTAAGTAATCCTACCCTTACCTGGGGGCAATTCTATCAATCAAGATTTCATAAGACCGGGTTAGGAGGCCTATGTATACTCTCTCGTCTTTTAAATAATTTTTTTTTTCAAAAATAAATTTAAAAAATAATAATAATAATAATAAAGTTTTAAAATAAAAAATAAAAAATAAAAAATTTTCAAAAAAAAATCTTAAAAAAAAAATAAAAAAAATTTTTTAAAAAAAAAAATCTTCAAAAAAAAAAAATCTTTAAAAAAAAAAACTTCCGTCATTTTGGGTTTAGATTGGAGAAATCTTGGTCTTCTCCTTTCTGAGCACTGGCGCTCGCGGAAATCGCTGAGCCCGTGTTCAGATTGGAGTGCCTTTTGCTCTCTTTGATGAACCCGATATTGGCCTTTAAAAAAAAAAAACTCGTCATTTTTGGATTCAGATCCGAGAAATTATGGTTCATTTCTTTCTGAGCACTGGCGCTCGCGGAAATCGCTGAGCCCGTGTTCAGATCGGAATACCATCTGCTCTCTTTGATGAATCCGATCTTGACCTTTCAAAATAGAGAATCTCATCTCATGGATGCGGTCTCAAAACATTTGTGTCTAGCGGTACTAGTACGCCCTTTCAGGGTCTACTGTATTGCGACCGGCACATTTGTAACTCCAACTTTATATTCTTCTTACCTCGAGCAAGCTCTGCTTCTCGATAAGTCGAATTTAAGTTCACAATTGCTTCTAGCAGTCACTGGGATGCTCATTCTGGGCTTACCATACCTGCGATCAGAACAATTGTACCCTCTATGGCGTTTTGCCTTCTTTATATTGCTTGGGTCATCTTCCTCGAGCAATTTGAAAAGACAAAACCATAGAACTTCCCATTTATGATCATTATATTCTTGTGATTACTAATGGATGTGGTCTTGTTTCAGAAATTTTTTCGAAAAAAACTAACAATGGCAGCATCGCTTACCATTACTTTCGATGAGAGCAAGCACCAAGTCATGCTTCAACAAAAGCAAACTATGCGCATCTACAAGCGCCCCATCAGCTGCCGAAGCGTCAACTCCCTCGGCAACTCTCTAAACTCCGGGTCGACCTCGACTCCCCGGACTATCGTCTTTGGGACGCTGGGACCATTCCCACTTCCTGAGGAACAAACTGCTCCTTCCAAGAAGCAGAAACTCGCCTCTCAACGTGTCACTACTGTGACACCAAAGGTGAGCACCAGAAGGCCCAAAGCCCGTGGCAGCCCCACGAAGCCTCGACCAGCAAACGACCAGGTCTATCCCAAGACTTGGTCCCCAAGACCTTCACCAAAATAGAGAAGGTCCCAAACATCTACCAAGCCAGCATTCCTGGCCCACTCAAGGAGAACCAGTTCTACCCTCTTGCTTACAAGAAAGAGGAGAGACCCATCTCCAACCTGACTCCCAAGTCAAACCAGCATGAGCCGGCTTGTTCCTACAAGCCCAAAATCAGATCATGCATCACAAGGCCTCTGCAAGCACCTGCTAAGGCCTATAAACCTGCAGTTCGACCCTTCATCTCTACAGGGGCCGAACTCCAAAAATTCAAAGCTTCGCTGCAACAGGCGAAGGACAGGGTTCGCATCCTGTCCTTGCCCAGCTGCAAAGAAGACAGGCTCGGCTGCTGCGCCCGAGGGAGCACATCCTTCATCGTCAAAGCCCAGCCAGAGCTGACCGAAGCTCAAATTACTCGTCGTATACGCCGCCGCGCGTCGTATAGACAAAAGAGACTAGAGAAGCAAAGGACCCAGCCTCCTACACTTCAAGTCTCTCCCAAATGGGTCGAAAAAGAAAGACCCAATCAAGTTGCTACCGTCCATATGGTTGGAAAAACCAGAAGGCGCCAAAAGTCAGCAACAAAAACCCATGTCCGACGTCCGATGACCTGCAGTGTCTCCAGGACAAGAAGACATTCAGAAGAATCCTCTACTCCTTCAAGCAAAGGACGGTAGAGTGATCCTTCCTCAAGCTCTTCTTCAAAAAGAATGAGCCCCAACTCAGTCACCAGGACAGTTTTTTCGTTCGAATCACGAAGGATGAACGTCTTGGCTACAAATTCTGAGCCACCACCCCGCAATCCACCTCTAGATGATGTGATCACCCGCATCCAGCAGTTGGAACAAGGCCAGCAGAGAATTAAAAATCTGATGGAAAACCTTCTCCTCGCCTTCCAAAATCAGGCGAACAATGAACCTCCTTCGAATCATCAAGACGATGAGGTAAATGAAGAAGAAAATGAGTCACGCGCCCTTACCAAAAAGGACGTAGACAGTATCCTCGCCAAAGCAAAAGAAGAGGATATACTCAAGGAGCATGGGATCAAGCCACCATATCCCTTATGGATGGACTCGGTCCCGTTCCCCACCAAATTCAAGCATCCTACTCTCCAAACATATACGGGGAAAGGGTCAGCCAAACAGCATGTCATCCACTTCAAGATCCTGACGGGAGCTATCGCGGATCAAGATGCACTCGAGATCCGCCTCTTTGCAAGTACCTTAAAAGGTACGGCCTTCGATTGGTACTCCACTCTGCCGGAGGACTCTATCCAAAACTGGGCCATGCTAGAGACACGTTTCCTGACTCACTTCAAAGGTGAGGATCATCCCGCTACTATGGCTCAGCTGTGCAGCCTAAAACAGAGGGAGAATGAGTCAACATATGACTTCATTCACAAGTGGAAAGCAATGGCGTACAAATGTTCAGATGTACTGCCACAAGCGTCGCTAGTCGACATCTGCCGAAACAACATGAGAGCCAGAATCCGCTCCATGATCATCGGCAACAAATCAAAAAACCTGGGAGAACTCCTAGAAGCTTCCATGGAAGCTGAAATGGTGATTAAAGACCTCAGCAGTCAGAAATCATCAAGAAAAGGGCCAACCGCCATTGCAACCTCTAAACCAAAGAAAAAAGAGGTCCTCAATGTGCAGACCAAGTCAGCTCCTCAGCCACCAAACAAAGCTGAAAACAAAGCTGCGGATAAGAGAACTGAACTCTCAGATGCCTTCAAAGAACGAGTAGAGAAGAAATACCCGTTTGATGAAGATGTTCATGAAGTCTTCGGGGCTCTTGTGGCAAACGGCAAGCTCACCTTGCCTGAACCAAAAAGATCGGGTGATGTTGGCAAAACCAACGATCCTCGGTACTGTCCATACCACCAGATGATCTCGTATCCTCTCAATCAATGCTTTGTTGTGAGGGAGAAAATAAACGAGATGTGGAAAAATGGAGTCATCACCTTTGACAAAAACTATGGGTCTGCCTCCGTCAACATGGTGACATGTGGACAAACATCAAAATCACCGAAGAAGAAGATCACTACTTCCTTCAAGGTGATAAACTCAATCCAAGCGTCCGAGGAACTGGTTCCTTACCCGGCACCAGACGGACAACCTATATGGGTACATCCCGATCTCCTGGAAGATGAAACTTGGGAGGTCGTGAAAATAAAGCCTACAGCTCAACAGCGAAGGCAGGCTAGGAAATATCTCCTTAAGCTCAAACGGCAAGAGAAGACCCAGCCAAAACAAGAGGTCAAAGAAAAGGCAGAGGCTTCCTCTACCGCTTCACTGGTGGTAACAAAAACATCCCTTCCAGAGACTTCAAAGGGGGTAAGAAAATTCACTCTCAGTGATTTCATGCCACCTCAATTCAAAGAAGCCATGCAGGAGGCATCATACTCTTGCAATTCGGTAGTTGGATTCTCCATTGGTGGATACGAGTCCAGCGACACCGATGATGGACTCGAATCCAACTACACAGATGAGTGTGAGGAGTCCCTTGAAACGGGAGAATACCTCTCCGATGAAGAATGGTTCCTAAGACTCATCTTATGCCAGTAATCTGGTATAACCCTCTATAGCCACAAGGATCCTGGTCTGATGATGAAGAAGACCGAGAGGCTGTACAAGAAAATGCTGCTGACCCAGCACCTCTATTTACTCCAGTGGAAATCAACCATGTTGAGCCACAAAGAGTTGATGAAGAAGAAGATTTGGCTCCCATGCCTGATCTTGAAGAATATGCAAGGATCTTGCAGCGTCTCGCTCTAGAACAAGAGCAAGACCGCGTCAACGAGCCTCCTCGCAATCTAGAGCCTGAAGTCCCTGAAGACCATCAGGTACATCCTCCCTTAACTCCTGAAAATGGAGAAAATTGCTGGATAGACGATCCTCTTACATCCGAGGATGAGTATGACTCCGATCAGACAACGTCTCCCGTCAGAGCTTCCTGTAATGTGATAATTCGGGATTATAGCTCTTCCAAAGCATCGTCTAATGAAAGCACTTACACTCCGGTGACGCCTAGCAATGTATCTTCTGGAGCCACCTCGTCTCACGTGACTTTCACTGAGATGACACCCTCTCAGGTTTCTTCTCCTGAGACTGTGACTTCAAAGTTTACACCCTTCGTGACTGAAGAATTCCCAGCTATTGATGCTTGGGACGATGAATTAGTCAACGAAGAAGAAAGGTTGCTGGATGCTGTTCAGGACTTGTTCCCGAAAAATGCTCCGTGCAACACAATCACTGAGGATGGCAACTCCGCTGCTGATACATCCTCAACAAATGAAAAACGACAGCCTCTTGATCTGAAGACAATCTTCTAAACGAAGACCCTTCTCAAGAAGCTCTCAAAGTTGGGAGAGGCACCTGCTCTGGCCGGGACTACCACAAGAATTACAACCAATCTTCATTTACATATGTAATCCTTCGGGAAAAGATGTTGTAAGCGCCCCTAGTGGCAACAATGATGAACATGCAGGCCCTAAGGAGGCTTTCAAGTATGACTTGATTGAACACTTCAAGCACATACCTGCACGTCTGCACATCCTAGATTTGTTGCGAATGTCTCCGCACACTCGTGATAATCTCATCTCAGAATTACAAAAGCTGAATGAGGATGTCGACAAACATGCCCCGCAAGTCCTCCAAATTGAAATGGATTACCGGGTCAAAAACTCAGAAGCCTCCTTAAAGGGAGAAAAGAAGAAAACTGAGGGATCATGAATTAAATGCCTCTCGGTTAAAAAAGCAGCCAGTGCAACCATCGCCTTCACAAAGGACGACCTCCTACTTGGCGAAACCAGGCACAACCGACCCCTGTACTTCACATGGTACATCAAGGAAATGCCTATGCACAGAGTTCAGATCGACCCAGGTTCTGCACTCAACCTCATCTCCACATCGGCTCTTGAAGAGTTGGGCATCCCACCCAGCAAGCTGAGCCACACATCTGTATCTATCTTTGGATACGATGGGAGTACTCAAAGGCCTATCGGCAAAATCAGGTTCAAATTGTAGATCGGTGATCTTATTTCTGAGGTCACTGTGTATGCAATAAAAACCCCTTCATGCTATAACATCCTTCTCGGACGCCCTTGGATCCACGAGAATGGTGTTGTCCCTTCAACTCTACATCAATGCATCAAGTTTGTTGGCGATGACGGCATGATACATCGAGTCTTTGCGGACAGAAAACCCTTCAAAGGTAAAGAAGTCCACTTCGCAGACTCACAGATGTATGAAGGTGAAAAAGAAGAAGAGGATAAGCACACAGCATCCTTTGCCGAAAATCTTTAGAAAGATAAAGGCAAGGCTCCTCAACAATCGCCAGAAGAAAACAAATCATCCGGTAAATCCGAAGAGAGCATTCAAACTCCCTTCATCATCTCCCTCAAATCTTCAAAGCCTTTGGTCATCACAACTAAAGTGAAGAAAGCAAAGCAAAAGCCTGGGGGCAAATTTGTTGTCTCTTTCGTGTCTATCATGCAAGACACGGACTCGGATTCAGAGCCAGAAGACGACACATCGTCAAGCCAAGCTGACACTCAACAAGTTCAGCCTGCTCTTACTCCAATGGAGACAACTCTAACATAGAAGATCCTACGTCAGCTTCCTTCGTTGTTCCAGCAACTTCAGCAAAGGAAAAGCCGATCTTCTTCCATAGATCGGATGCTTCTTCATCAAACTCTATGCTTGAACCTTTCCAAAATAAAGGTATGCCTCAACTATCCTTATATAGTTCTGTGGCACAAGCAATTATGAAGAAAATGGGCTATGATGCTCAAAACCCAGTCGGTTTGGGAGAAGGACGCGGTATTCTCACGCCATTGGGGCCCGTCTTGACCAAAAGCCAGCTGGAAGATTGGAGACTCTATGGTTATGTAGAAAAGTCTTCACACGTGTTAGGGTATGATCCTGACACTGCCCTGAGACAGTTGACACAAAGGCTTAAAACTCAATATACTGACCAAGCCTCAACATCTCAAGTCCATGAAGACATCGATCTCCCTGGATATCTCTTTAATGAGTCACCTGACAAAGATCCAGGAAGCTCATCCAATTGGCACGATTTCTCTGAAAATAAAGAGGAGTTGTCCGATGGCACAGACGTGAAACAATTCAGGACTGATCGATCGGCCAAGGAGTCCGATCGATCGGACTGAAATGAGATGAACTGTAAAATAAGAGAATTGTGGGACTATTTTCCAGATTCATTCCAAGCCCATACTCAAGTCCAATTCAGCTCTATCCCTTATCTTCTTATTTGAAGACACTGAACCTGTAATGATGCATTCAAACCCATGAAAGATTGGGGTAAATTGTGAGGGGCTGTAGTGTGGAGGTATCGTTTGGAGTCCCAATGTTATTCAAGGATGGGTAAGGCATTGTATGAAGTCCGAAGGAAGGAGGAACCTCATCATGGAGATTCCATGAGGTTTTCTAGATTGACCAATGTGTATAAGGACCCGGAATGTCCCTTAGTCTTAAAGAGTACCAAAATTTCATCATAACCGACATACGGGACCCTATTCGCACTAATTCAATTCTAGAAACCCTTTTGTTAGCCTGTAAAGATATTGGAAACTATTTGTATTTGATTTTCAACAAATCCCCTATTTTGAGATTTCAATCGTGATTTGTGAGTACTCTTGAATCGAGAACATTGTGTTACCATATTGTTAATTTGTTTAGACCCGTCCCGACTTTTATACGTTTTGTACCTATGAGTTCCCGCCCCGTTATTTGTATTTATTTGCTTTGATTTTCGCATGTTACCTATGAGTCGGCACCACTAAGCTTGGATAACCTTATCGGTTTGATCCACCGGTTTGGATATCCCCCTTCAGTTATACCCGCTGCAGCATGGTTCCCGCCTCGCCTCGATATACCCGGTTCGCCACCGTGGTCCCGCAGAGTATTATATGTATTTATTATATAAAAATCGTTGACTCTCCTCACCTCGTGTGACTGAGGTTAACGTCGTTGATTCTCCTCACCTCGTGTGACTGAGGTCAATGTCCCGATGTGCTCTTATCACTTTTGTGAGAGAGGATTTAGCTTTGTGTGGTTGCCACCTTGTTAGTCCCGAATCCTTGTCACCTTACATGTTTTATTTGCATATGTAACTCTTTTAAATGTTGCATTCTTCTTTATGAAAATTCATTGTTTATCTAGATTTTACTATGTTTCTAAAGGCATCATTGTTTTGAATTATTGTTATATCTTTTCACCCACCTGCCAGACCGTCGTGTCTGATCCATTTATTTTGGTACTCAGGTCCCGAGCTTATTGCCATTGAGGAGGAGCCGGAGGAGGCGGTCGGTGAACCGCAGCGAGTGATTGAGTGGTAAGCCGATGATGTCATGTAGACATTCGGCCTTGCCTTGAGAACGATACATTTTGGGAACTTATGATACCTTCATTTTAGGTTTCATTTGGTTGTACGGTCTTTGTTGACCGTTATTTTGGGGCATTAATCAACAGATATTTTGTAAATATACTTAACTTTACTTTTGGGGAAATATACTTATGATCATTGCTCATTCTGATATCTTGTTATGTTAATCATAAATCAGTCTTGTTTATGGAATTGAATAGTATTAGTATGGTTTGCTACACGCTTCCGCAATCTTGAGAATATGTTTGATATGGTTATATGTGAGATGATGTGTAAAGATAATCCTCACCGCGGAACCCTGTGGGAAATCACGTGCACGGACAAATGTTCTTTTAATTCCGTGTGCGGTTTAGCCAAAGAGATGCACGTGGCGCGGCATCACCCCCCCGTGTCCCGATCCCGGACTCGGCCTTTTTCCCCTAGTCCCGGTCCGGGGGTCGCGACAGGATTGGTATCAGAGCGGGACATGTTTCAGGCAATTAAAAGAAACTTGAAATCTTAAGTACGTGGTGAGGATTCGTTAGATAGAATCGTGTGAGCAATGTGTGACCACCCTGTACTTGATTTATATGTGCTAACAATTTGTTTTGCAGCGTTATGCCACCTCGCAAAAGAACAGCAAACAATAATCACATTGCCAGTAACAGTGAGAATACATAGCCTATTGCAGAGGAACCACAAGACAACAACATGCAGAACCAATTCCAACAGATGATGCATGCTATGATTGACCAACAACGCCAGGCAAATGAGAACCAGGCTAGGCTCCAAGCACAAGCATATGAGACACAGACCAGATTGCAAGAACAGATGCTTAAGAAAGACGAGGATCATGCTAGGGAGATAGCTCAAATGCAGGCACAGTTGTTGGGGATATTAGAGAGGAGACCGGAACCAATCCCAGTTGCACCACCTGGTCCGGTAAACATTAGAGGGAATGATCCTAATGTGTTGTATGAGCGGTTCAGGAAGAGAGGACCGAAATAATTTTTGGGGACTGAGGATCCAATGGCAGCAGATGATTGGCTTGAGCACACCGAAAACATATTTAAGATATTCATATGTACCGGTGTAGAACGTGTACAGCTTGCAGCCTCTATGTTTGTGGGTTTGGCAGATATTTGGTGGAAGACCGTCAAGGCAGAATACAGGACAATGGCTGATGCAGAAGCTTGGGTTAACTTCAAGAGACAGTTTGGAGAGAAATATGTACCTGCACATGTCAAGAGGGAAAAGGCAGCAGAATTTCAGCAACTTGTGCAAGGGAACATGATGGTCCTCGAATACCTTACCAAATTCGAGAGATTGTCAAGGTATGCTCCAGAGCTGATAGACACGGTTGAGAAGAAGATAACCAAGTTCCTTGAGGGACTTCACCCGATTATTGAGAGGGATGCTACCGGGGTTGTACCACCCGTTACCTTTGAAGAAGCTGTCAAGAGAGCATACAAATTTGAGACCTTCCACAACAAGATCATCAAGAACCAGGGAAAGGGTCAAGTCCAGCAGCAGAACTATCAGCAAAGAAACAATCAGAACAAAAGGCCAAGGCAGGAGCAGAATGCGCAAAATCCAGTGGTTTGTATCCACTGTGGGAAAAACCATGAGAGTGCCAATTGCCGTATTATTACGGGAGCATGCTTTAAATGTGGCTCCATGAACCACCAAATGAAGGATTGTCCAAGGCCAGATAGACATAATAGGCAGCAGCAAGGAGCACAGCGTCAGGCACCACCTCAGAATGCATTAGTGGTCCAGAATCAAGCAAGACCACTACAACAAGAGGCACCTCAGCAACAGTTTAGGCCACAGCAACAACAGCAACAACAGGCCCGTCAGCAAGGGCAAAATCAGAACCAGCATCAACGTCCTCAGAATCAGAATAGGAACGCACAACAAGGCAGGCAACAGCAAGGACAAAACAGGCCACAACAGAGGGCACAACTCTATGCTGTCAATAGAGCTGATGCAGAGGCTGAAGGCAATGTAGTGGAAGGTACATTTCTCGTCTGTGGTTTTGATGCTAAGGTTTTGTTTGACCCAGGCTCTACTCACTCATTCCTATCTCCAAAATTTGCTAAGTTGATTGATATGCATGCTAGAGAGTTGAGTTTCATTCTGACTGTGACTACCCCTCTAGGTAAGGAAGTTGTTTGTAGAACTTTTTACCCTAGTTGTCCAGTCATGATAGGAGAAGTAGTATTACCGGCAGATCTCATTTTATTGGAGATGCAGGATTTTGATGTCATCCTAGGGATGGATTGGTTAGCAGGATACCATGCTACTATGGATTGTTTCCATAAGACCTTAACTTTTAAGTTAGAGGAGACCCAAGCAGGGGTGTTGTTTCAGGGAGAGAGGAGTAATTCTGGTGCAGGGTTTATTTCAGCATTGAAGGCTGATAGACTTCTAAAAAGTGGTTGTGAGGGTTATTTGGCGTTTATCACGGAGGATAAATGGTCCCAAGTGGTGGAGGAGATCCCAATTGTTTGTGAGTTTCCGGATGTTTTCCCGAAGGAGATACCAGGATTGCCACCCATTAGAGAGATAGACTTCACTATTGAGTTGTTACCGGGGACCGCTCCGATATCTATCGCACCCTACAGAATGGCCCCGGCAGAATTGGGAGAGTTGAAGATGTAATTGTAAGAACTTTTAGATAAAGGTTTCGTGAGACCTAGTGTGTCACCGTGGGGAGCACCGGTTTTGTTTGTGAAGAAGAAGGATGGTTCCATGAGAATGTGTATTGACTATAGAAGATTGAACCAAGTGACCATCAAAAACAAATATCCATTGCCAAGGATAGATGAACTGTTTGATCAGTTGCAAGGAGCTGCTTACTTTTCGAAGATTGATTTGAGGTCAGGCTACCATCAGTTGAGAGTTAGAGATTCATATGTACTAAAAACAGCATTTCGGACAAGATATGGACACTATGAGTTTCTAGTGATGCCGTTTGGTTTGACTAATGCACCGGCAGTTTTGCATGGCATTGATGAACAAAATCTTTGCGGAGTATTTGGATCAGTTTACAGTGGTGTTTATTGATGATATTTTAGTGTATTCCAAGACCAAAGAAGAGCACGAAGAACATTTGAGGATAACACTCCCGCTTTTGAGGGAGAATCAGTTGTTTGCAAAACTTAGTAAGTGTGAATTTTGGTTGGACCAAGTCACATTTTTGGGTCATATCATCTCCAAGGAAGGATTATCAGTGGACCCGTCCAAGATCGAGGCAGTCATGAATTGGGACAGACCGAAAAATGCATCGGAGATCAGGAGTTTTCTTGGATTGGCAGGATATTATCGGAGGTTTGTGCAAGGATTTTCGTCGATTGCGTCACCTTTGACGAAGTTGACAAGGAAGAATGCACCATATGTTTGGACAGACAAGTGTGAAGCTAGTTTCCAAGAACTGAAGAAGAGATTGACTACAGCTCCAGTCCTTACCTTGCCATCTGGGAGCGGCGGTTTTACCATTTTTACCGATGCTTCCAATGTTGGGCTTGGATGCGTGTTAATGCAAGATGGGAATGTAGTTGCATATGGATCCCGGCAGTTGAAAGATCATGAGAAGAACTATACAACACATGATCTCGAGTTGGCCGCAGTTGTTTTAGCTTTGAAGATGTGGAGACACTACCTCTATGGAGAGAAGTTTGAGGTTCACTCCAATCACCGTAGTCTACAGTACTTGTTTTCTCAGAAGGAGTTGAACATGAGGCAGAGGAGATGATGGAATATATCAAGGATTACGATTTTCCAATCAAGTATCACCCGGGAAAAGCGAATGTAGTTGCAGATGCCTTGAGCAGAAAGTCAGTGAGCATAGTGAGTCTTCGGGGATCTTATGTTGTACAACAGTTAGAGGAGATGAGAGTAGATTTTCAGCCACTAAGAGAGGGTGTCATGTTGGCAAATATGTCAGTGTCAGAGCCTTCGTTCATTCAGAAGATCAAAGAGAAGCAGTTACAAGACCCAGAGTTGGCTAAGATTTCTGAGCACTTATCAGATCGTCCGGATTTTCGTGTTGTAGATGGAGTCTTGTATTACCGAGACCGTCTGTGTGTGCCTAACTTGGAGGACTTGAGGAATGATTTCATGTCTGAGGCTCACAATACCAAGTATTCCATACGCCCGGGCAGTACGAAGATGTACCAGAATTTGAATGGCAGACTCTGGTGGAATAACATGAAGAGAGAGATAACAGCTTTCGTCTCTCGTTGTATGATATGTCAGTTGATCAAGGCTGAACACCAGAAGCCTCCAGGGTTACTACGACCATTAGAGATTCCGGAATGGAAATGGGAGCATATTACCATGGACTTCATATCGGGTTTACCGAAGACTAGTAAGGGCAATGATGTTATTTGGGTCATAGTGGACCGTCTCACCAAGTCAGCTCATTTCCTACCGATCAAGACTGGGAAGAAAATGCATATGTTACCTTTGGCACAGTTGTTTGTCACAGAGATTGTCAGTCGTCATGGACAGCCAGTTTCCATCACATCCGATAGGGACATCAGATTTGTCTCAAGATTTTGGAAGACATTGCATGAGTCTATGGGTACAAAGTTACAGTTCAGCACAGCCTATCACCCACAGACCGATGGTGAGTCAGAGAGGACAATTCAGACACTTGAGGATATGCTTCGAGCTTGTGTGTTAGATTTCAAGACTCAGTGGGATGAAGCCTTACCGTTGTGTGAGTTCGCTTACAACAACAGTTTTCACTTGAGTATCGGGATGGCGCCTTTTGAGGCTTTGTATGGCAGAAGGTGTAGAACAACCGTTTGTTGGGAAGAAGTTGGCACTCGCAGTTTCCATGGACCGACTATTGTTAGTGAGACAAGTGACAAGGTCAAGTTGATCCAAGAACGTCTGAAAGTGGCTCAGAGTAGACAGAAGAGTTATGCAGATTCTCGCAGAAGGGATTTACAGTTCAAAGAAGGAGATAAGGTTTTCTTGAAAGTATCACCTACTCGTGGAACCTTGAGGTTTGGACAGAAGGGCAAATTATCTAGAAGATACATTGGACCGTACAACATTGTGAGTAAGATTGGCGATGTGGCTTACCGGTTAGCTTTGCCACCTGAGCTTTCCGGCGTACACAATGTTTTCCATGTGTCTATGTTGAAGAAATACGTTCTCGACATGCTACACATACTCCGTTACGAGCCGTTAGAAATCCGAGAGGATGCTACATATGTTGAGAGACCGAAACAAATTATTGACACCAAGGAACAAGAGTTGAGAACTCGGACTATTCAGTGGGTCAAGGTACTTTGGGAGAATCATGGACCGGAAGAAGCAACTTGGGAATTACGGGATCAAGTTCAGAAGAAGTACCCACATCTTCTACCGGAGGTGAGTTTTAATTTCCATTTGGAGGACCAAATGTCCTAAGGGGTGGAGGATGTAAGACCCCGACCCGAGAGACCTCGTTTAGAGTTGATTAAGTTGTGTTTTAGTTTTAAGTGTGTTGAGTGGTTTTTGGATTAGTTGGGGATTAGAATAGCTTTTATAATAGCTTTGGGGAATTTGGAGAGCCTTTTTATTTGTGGGACCCTTTGGGGGTTCTTGTTACGAATTGTGTGAGATTGGGGGTTTACCGATGATTTCTAAGAATCGTGTTTTTAACCCCATTGGACTTATCTTGTTAATCCCTACAACTTCCATGATGACATCGTTTTCATTCGAGGACCTTAAACCCGATTTTTCACTAATTGAGGGCAAATGGTCTTTTTACCCAAAATCTGGACACCGATTTCAATATCACCAAAATGTGCGAAATATATACTTTTTGGAAACTAGAAATTTTGCCGATCAACTTTGTCTTCTTCGTCGAATTCGTTTGAAGCACCGAAAACCATGTTTTGAGCCCGAGAAGTCTTTTAAGTTGTGGGCCCCACTCTCACTTACTATATATAGAAAGCTTCTTCTTCTTTTTCCCATTTCTGGCAAAAACCCTAGAGGAGAAGAGAAATCCCAGCCCTAAGGGTTTTCCCTTACCTTTTTCTTGCTTCTTCATCTTCAATCCCCCACTAAGCTAGTACTAATGGAAAATTAGAGGCTACAATCTTCTTCCTCATCTCAAGGCCTTAATCTTGACACCATTTTTGAAGAAAACCGCCCACTCCAAGACTTCCTTTGGACAACACCTTGCTTTTTGAAGAACTTCCTTGTAAGTGATCTTCCTAAAAGTTTTATAATCCTGTCTGTTTAGCCCTAGGGAAACTCCATTTCATTTATTGGAAAATTCCGTCTTGTTTTACTTGGATCTTGATAATTTAGGGTTTGGATTTGGGGGTTTTGTGCATAGGTGTTTGATTGGGGGCTTAAGAGGTGATTAGAGCTCAAATTGATTTGCATTGGACCCAAGGCAAGTGGATGAAATGATTCTCATGTGTTTTATCATGTTTTATGCAAAATCTTGATTTGTCTTCATTAATAGTTTTAATGGTTTATCATGTTTGATGGTTTAGTCTTATTGATTTTGAATGATGAGTTGATGAGATAAGGAGGTCAAGGAATAGCCCAATTATTCGTGAAGAGATGTATGGAAGAAGGGGAAATAAGGAAATGGATAGGAGTTGGACAAGAGAAGAATTCAACCATATGGGTTGAGATTCATTGCAGGACCGATCGATCGCCCATCAGGTCCGATCGATCAGACTGTAAATAACTGAGAGGGTTTTCAGGACCGATCGATCGCCCATCAGGTCCGATCGATCGGACTGTAAATAACTGAGAGGGTTTTCAGGACCGATCGATCGCCCATCAGGTCCGATCGATCGGACTGTAAATAACTGGAAACAATTCAGGACCGATCGATCGGCCAAAGAGTCCGATCGATCGGACTGAAATGAGATGAACTGTAAAATAAGAGAATTGTGGGACTATTTTCCAGATTCATTCCAAGCCCATACTCAAGTCCAATTCAGCTCTATCCCTTATCTTCTTATTTGAAGACACTGAACCTGTAATGATGCATTCAAACCCATGAAAGATTGGGGTAAATTGTGAGGGGCTGTAGTGTGGAGGTATTGTTTGGAATCCCAATGTTATTCAAGGATAGGTAAGGCATTGTATGAAGTCCGAAGGAAGGGGGAACCTCATCATGGAGATTCCATGAGGTTTTCTAGACTGACCAATGTGTATAAGGACCCGGAATGTCCCTAACTTTTAAAGAGTACCAAAATTTCATCATAACCGACATACGGGACCCTATTCGCACTAATTCAATTCTAGAAACCCTTTTGTTAGCCTGGAAAGATAATGGAAACTATTTGTATTTGATTTTCAACCAATCCCCTATTTTGAGATTTCAATCGTGATTTGTGAGTACTCTTGAATCGAGAACATTGTGTTACCATATTGTTAATTTGTTTAGACCCGTCCCGACTTTTATACATTTGTACCTATGAGTTCCCGCCCCGTTATGTGTATTTATTTGCTTTGATTTTCGCATGTTACCTATGAGTCGGCACCACTAAGCTTGGATAACCTTATCGGTTTGATCCACCGGTTTGGATATCCCCCTTCAGTTATACCCGCTGCAGCATGGTTCCCGCCTCGCCTCGATATACCCGGTTCGCTACCGTGGTCCCGCAGAGTATTATATGTATTTATTATATAAAAATCGTTGACTCTCCTCACCTCGTGTGACTGAGGTTAACGTCGTTGATTCTCCTCACCTCGTGTGACTGAGGTCAATGTCCCGATGTGCTCTTATCACTTTTGTGAGAGAGGATTTAGCTTTGTGTGGTTGCCACCTTGTTAGTCCTGAATCCTTGTCACGTTACATGTTTTATTTGCATATGTAACTCTTTTAAATGTTGCATTCTTCTTTATGAAAATTCATTGTTTATCTAGATTTTACTATGTTTCTAAAGGCATCATTGTTTTGAATTATTGTTATATCTTTTCACCCACCTGCCAGACCGTCGTGTCTGATCCATTTATTTTGGTACTCAGGTCCCGAGCTTATTGCCATTGAGGAGGAGCCGAAGGAGGCGGTCGGAGAACCGCAGCGAGTGATTGAGTGGCATGCCGATGATGTCATGTAGACATTCGGCCTTGCCTTGAGAACGATACATTTTGGGAACTTATGATATCTTCATTTTAGGTTTCATTTGGTTGTACGGTCTTTGTTGACCGTTATTTTGGGGCATTAATCAACTGATATTTTGTAAATATACTTAACTTTACTTTTGGGGAAATATGCTTATGATCATTGCTCATTCTGATATCTTGTTATGTTAATCATAAATCAGTCTTGTTTATGGAATTGAATTGAATAGTATTAGTATGGTTTGCTACACGCTTCCGCAATCTTGAGAATATGTTTGATATGGTTATATGTGAGATGATGTGTAAAGATAATCCTCACCGCGGAACCCTGTGGGAAATCACGTGCACGGACAAATGTTCTTTTAATTCCGTGTGCGGTTTAGCCAAAGAGATGCACGTGGCGCGGCATCACCCCCCCGTGTCCCGATCCCGGACTCGGCCTTTTTCCCCTAGTCCCGGTCCGGGGTCGCGACAGGACTGATGTAAGACCCCGACCCGAGAGACCTCGTTTAGAGTTGATTAAGTTGTGTTTTAGTTTTAAGTGTGTTTAGTGGTTTTTGAATTAGCTTGGGATTAGAATAGCTTTTATAATAGCTTTGGGGAATTTGGAGAGCCTTTTTACTTGTGGGACCCTTTGGGGGTTCTTGTTACGAAATGTGTGAGATTGGGGGTTTACCGATGATTTCCAAAAATCGTGTTTAACCTCGTTGGACTTATCTTGTTAATCCCTACAACTTCCATGATGACATCGTTTTCATTCGAGGACCTTAAACCCGACTTTTCGCAATTGAGGGCAAAATAGTCTTTTTACCCAAAATCTGGACACCGATTTCAATGTCACTAAAATGTGAAAATATATACTTTTTGGAAACTAGAAATTTTGCCGATCAACTTTGTCTTCTTTGTCGAATTCGTTTGAAGCCCCGAAAATGAGGTTTTGAGCCCGAGAAGTCTTTTAAGTTGTGGGCCCCATCCTCACTTACTATATATAGAAAGCTTCTTCTTCATTATTCCCATTTCTGGCAAAAACCCTGGAGGAGAAGAGAAATCCCAGCCCTAAGGGTTTTCCCTTACCCTTTTCTTGCTTCTTCATCTTTAATCCCCCACTAAGCTAGTGCTAATGGAAAATTAGAGGCTACAATCTTCTTCCTCATCTCAAGGCCTTCATCTTGACACCATTTTTGAAGAAAACCGCCCACTCCAAGACTTCCTTTGGACAATACCTTGCTTTTGGAAGAACTTCCTTGTAAGTGATCTTCCTAAAAGTTTTATAATCCTGTCTGTTTAGCCCTAGGGAAACTCCATTTCATTTATTGGAAAATTCCGTCTTGTTTTACTTGGATTTTGATAATTTAGGGTTTGGATTTGGGGGTTTTGTGCATAGGTGTTTGATTGGGGGCTTAAGAGGTGATTAGAGCTCAAATTGATTTGCATTGGACCCAAGGCAAGTGGATGAAATGATTCTCATGTGTTTTATCATGTTTTATGACAAAATCTTTATTTGTCTCCCTTAATAGTTTTAATGGTTTATCATGTTTGATGGTTTAGTCTTATTGATTTTGAATGATGAGTTGATGAGATAAGGAGGTCAAGGAATAGCCCAATTATTTGTGAAGATATGTATGGAAGAAGGGGAAAGAAGGAAATGGATAGGAGTTGGACAATAGAAGAATTCAACCACATGGGTTGAGATTCGTTGCAGGACCGATCGATCGCCCATCAGGTCCGATCGATCGGACTGTAAATAACTGAGAGGGTTTTCAGGACCGATCGATCGCCCATCAGGTCCGATCGATCGGACTGTAAATAACTGAGAGGGTTTTCAGGACCGATCGATCGCCCATCAGGTCCGATCGATCGGACTGTAAATAACTGGAAACAATTCAGGACCGATCGATCGGCCAAGGAGTCCGATCGATCGGACTGAAATGAGATGAACTGTAAAATAAGAGAATTGTGGGACTATTTTCCAGATTCATTCCAAGCCCATACTCAAGTCCAATTCAGCTCTATCCCTTATCTTCTTATTTGAAGACACTGAACCTGTAATGATGCATTCAAACCCATGAAAGATTGGGGTAAATTGTGAGGGGCTGTAGTGTGGAGGTATTGTTTGGAGTCCCAATGTTATTCAAGGATGGGTAAGGCATTGTATGAAGTCCGAAGGAAGAAGGAACCTCATCATGGAGATTCCATGAGGTTTTCTAGATTGACCAATGTGTATAAGGACCCGGAATGTCCCTAACTCTTAAAGAGTACCAAAATTTCATCATAACCGACATACGGGACCCTATTCGCACTGATTCAATTCTAGAAACCCTTTTGTTAGCCTGTAAAGATATTGGAAACTATTTGTATTTGATTTTCAACCAATCCCCTATTTTGAGATTTCAATCGTGATTTGTGAGTACTCTTGAATCGAGAACATTGTGTTACCATATTGTTAATTTGTTTAGACCCGTCCCGACTTTTATACGTTTTGTACCTATGAGTTCCCGCCCCGTTATGTGTATTTATTTGCTTTGATTTTCGCATGTTACCTACGAGTCGGCACCACTAAGCTTGGATAACCTTATCGGTTTGATCCACCGATTTTGATATCCCCCTTCAGTTATACCCGTTGCAACATGATTCCCGCCCCTCGATATACCCGGTTCGCTGCCGTGGTCCCGCAGAGTATTATATGTATTTATTATATTAAAATCGTTGATTCTCCTCACCTCGTGTGACTGAGGTTAACGTCGTTGATTCTCCTCACCTCGTGTGACTGAGGTCAATGTCCCGATGTGCTCTTATCACTTTTGTGAGAGAGGATTTAGCTTTGTGTGGTTGCCACCTTGTTAGTCCCGAATCCTTGTCACGTTACATGTTTTATTTGCATATGTAACTCTTTTAAATGTTGCATTCTTCTTTATGAAAATTCATTGTTTATCTAGATTTTACTATGTTTCTAAAGGCATCATTGTTTTGAATTATTGTTATATCTTTTCACCCACCTGCCAGACCGTCGTGTCTGATCCATTTATTTTGGTACTCAGGTCCCGAGCTTATTGCCATTGAGGAGGAGCCGGAGGAGGCGGTCGGAGAACCGCAGCGAGTGATTGAGTGGCATGCCGATGATGTCATGTAGACATTCGGCCTTGCCTTGAGAACGATACATTTTGGGAACTTATGATATCTTCATTTTAGGTTTCATTTGGTTGTACGGTCTTTGTTGACCGTTATTTTGGGGCATTAATCAACTGATATTTTGTAAATATACTTAACTTTACTTTTGGGGAAATATGCTTATGATCATTGCTCATTCTGATATCTTGTTATGTTAATCATAAATCAGTCTTGTTTATGGAATTGAATGGTATTAGTATGGTTTGCTACACGCTTCCGCAATCTTGAGAATATGTTTGATATGGTTATATGTGAGATGATGTGTAAAGATAATCCTCACCGCGGAACCCTGTGGGAAATCACGTGCACGGACAAATGTTCTTTTAATTCCGTGTGCGGTTTAGCCAAAGAGATGCACGTGGCGCGGCATCACCCCCCCGTGTCCCGATCCCGGACTCGGCCTTTTTCCCCTAGTCCCGGTCCGGGGTCGCGACAGGACTGGTATCAGAGCGGGACATGTTTCAGGCAATTAAAAGAAACTTGAAATCTTAAGTACGTGGCGAGGATTCGTTCGATAGAATCGTGTGAGCAATGTGTGACCACCCTGTACTGGATTTATATGTGCTAACAATTTGTTTTGCAGCGTTATGCCACCTCGCAAAATAACAGCAAACAGTAATCACGTTGCCAGTAACAGTGAGAATACAGAGCCTATTGCAGAGGAACCACAAGACAACAACATGCAGAACCAATTCCAACAGATGATGCAAGCTATGATTGACCAACAATGCCAGGCAAATGAGAACCAGATGTAAGACCCCTACCCGAGAGACCTCGTTTAGAGTTGATTAAGTTGTGTTTTAGTTTTAAGTGTGTTTAGTGGTTTTGGATTAGTTGGGGATAAGAATAGCTTTTATGATAGCTTTGGGGAATTTGGAGAGCCTTTTTATTTGTGGGACCCTTTGGGGGTTCTTGTTAGGAATTGTGTGAGATTGGGGGTTCACCGATGATTTCTAAAATTTATGTTTTAACCCCATTGGACTTATCTTGTTAATCCCTACAACTTTCATGTTGACATTGTTTTCATTCGAGGACCTTAAACTCGATTTTTCACTAATTGAGGGCAAAATGGTCTTTTTACCCAAAATCTGGACACCGATTTCAATGTCACCAAAATGTGTAAAATATATACTTTTTGGAAACTAGAAATTTTGCCGATCAACTTTGTCTTCTTCGTCGAATTCATTTGAAGCCCCGAAGACCATGTTTTGAGCCCGAGAAGTTCTGTAAGTTGTGGGCCCCATCCTCACTTACTATATATAGAAAGCTTCTTCTTCATTTTTCCCATTTCTGGCAAAAACCCTAGAGGAGAAGAAAAACCCCAGCCCTAAGGGTTTTCCCTTACCTTTTCTTGCCTCTTCATCTTCAATCCCCCACTAAACTAGTGCTAATGGAAAATTAGTTGCTACAATCTTCTTCCTCATCTCAAGGGCTTCATCTTGGCACCATTTTTTGAAGAAAACCGCCCACTCCAAAACTTACTTTGGACAACACCTTGCTTTTTGAAGAACTTCCTTGTAAGTGATCTTCCTAAAAGTTTTATGACCTTGCTTGTTTAGCCCTAGGGAAACTCCATTTCAATTATTAGAAAATTCCGTCTTGTTTTACTTGGATTTTGATAATCTAGGGTTTGGATTTGGGGGTTTTGTGCATAGGTGTTTGATTGGGGGCCTAAGAGGTGCTTAGAGCTCAAATTGATTTGCAATTGGACCCAAGGCAAGTGGATGAAACGATTCTCATGTGTTTTATCATGTTTTATGCAGAAATCTTGATTTGTCTTCATTAATGGTTTTAATGATTTATCATGTTTGATGTTTAGTCTTATTGATTTTTGAATGATGATTTGATGAGATAAGGAGGTCAAGGACTAGCCCAATTATTCGTGAAGATATGTAGGGAAGAAGGGGAAAGAAAGGAAATGGATAGGAGTTGGACAAGAGAAGAATTCAACCAAATTGGTTGGGATTCGTTGCAGGACCGATCGATCGCCCATCAGGTCCGATCGATCGGACTGTAAATAACTGAGAGGGTTATCAGGACCAATCGATCGCCCATCAGGTCCGATCGATCGGACTGTAAATAACTGAGAGGGTTTTCAGGACTGATCGATCGCCCATCAGGTCCGATCGATCGGACTGTAAATAGCTGGAAGCAATTCAGGACCGATCGATCGGCCAAGGAGTCCGATCGATCGGACTGAAATGAAATGAACTGTAAAATAGGAGAATTGTGAGACTATTTTTCCAGATTCATTCCAAGCCCATACTCAAGTCCAATTCAGCTCTATCCCTTATCTTCTTATTTGAAGACATTGAACCTATAATGATGCATTTAAACCAATGAAAGATTGGGGTAAATTGTGAGGGGCTGTAGTGTGGAGGTATTGTTTGGAGGCCCAATGCTATTCAAGGATGGGTAAGGCATTGAATGAAGTCCGAAGGAAGGAGGAACCTCATCATGGAGATTCCATGAGGTTTTCTAGATTGACCAATGTGTATAAGGACCCGGAATGTCCTTAACTCTTAAAGAGTACCAGAATTCCATCATAACCGACATACGGGACCCTATTCGCACTGATTCAATTCTAGAAACCCATTGTTAGCCTGTAAAGGTATTGGAAACTATTTGTATTTGATTTCCAACCAATCCCCTATTTTGAGATTTCAATCGTGATTTGTGAGTACTCTTGAACCGAGAACATTGTGTTACCATATTGTTAATTTGTTTAGAACTGCCCCGACTTTTATACGTTTTGTACCTATGAGTTCCCGCCTCGTTATGTGTATTTATATTGCTTTGATTTTGCATGTTACCTATGAGTCGGCACCACTAAGCTTGGATAACCTTATCGGTTTGATCCACCGGTTTGGATATCCCCCTTCAGTTATACCCGCTGCAGCATGATTCCCGCCCCTCGATATACCCGGTTCGCTACCGTGGTCCCGCAGAGCATTATATGTATTTATTATATAAAAATCGTTGACTCTCCTCACCTCGTGTGACTGAGGTTAACGTCGTTGATCCTCCTCACTTCGTGTGACTGAGGTCAATGTCCCGATGTGCTCTCATCACTTTTGTGAGAGAGGATTTAGCTTTGTGTGGTTGCCACCTTGTTAGTCCCGAATCCTTGTCACCTTACATGTTTTATTTGCATATGTAACTCTTTTAAATGTTGCATTCTTCTTTTATGAAAAATTCATTGTTTATCCAGATTTTTACTATGTTTCTAAAGGCATCATTGTTTTGAATTATTGTTATATCTTTTCACCCACCTGCCAGACCGTCGTGTCTGATCCATTTATTTTGGTACTCAGGTCCCGAGCTTATTGCCTTTGAGGAGGAGCTAGAGGAGGCGGTCGGTGAACCGCAACGAGTGATTGAGTGGCAAGCCGATGATGTCATGTAGACATTCGGCCTTGCCTTGAGAACGATACACTTTGGGAATTTATGATATCTTTATTTTAGGTTTCATTTGGTTGTACGGTCTTTGTTGATCGTTATTTTGGGGGGGGGGGGCATTAATCAACTGATATTTTGTAAATATACTTAACTTTACTTTTGGGGAAAATATGCTTGATCATTGCTCATCCTGATATCTTGTCATGTTAACCATAAATCAGTCTTGTTTATGGATTTCAATGGTATTAGTATGGTTTGCTACACGCTTCCGCAATCTTGAACATATATTTGATATGGTTACATGTGAGATGATGTGTACAGATAATCCTCACCGCGGAACCCTGTGGGAAATCACGTGCACGGATAAATATTCTTTTAATTCCGTGTGCGTTTTAGCCAAAGAGATGCACGTGGCGCGGCATCACCCCACCACTGTCCCGATTCCCGGACCCGGATCCTCTCTTTTCCCCTAGTTTCCCGGTCCGGGGTCGCGACAGGACTGGTATCAGAGCGGGACATGTTTCAGGCAATTAAAAGAAACTAGAAATCTTAAGTACGTGGCGAGGATTCGTTTGATAGAATCGTGTGAGCAATGTGTGACCACCCTTTACTTGATTCATATGTGCTAACAATTTGTTTTGCAGCATTATGCCACCTCGCAAACGAACAGCAAACAGTAATCACGTTGCCAGTAACAGTGAGAATACAGAGCCTATTGCAGAGGAACCACAAGACAACAACATGCAGAACCAATTCCAACAGATGATGCAGGCTATGATTGACCAACAACGCCAGGCAAATGAGAACCAGGCTAGGCTCCAAGCACAAGCATATGAGACACAGACCAAATTGCAAGAACAGATGCTTAAGAAGGACGAGGATCATGCTAGGGAGATAGCTCAAATGCAGGCACATTTGTTGGGGATATTAGAAAGGAGACCGGAACCAATCCCAGTTGCACCACCTGGTCCGGTGAATATTAGAGGGAATGATCCTAATGTGTTGTATGAGCGGTTCAGGAAGAGAGGACCGAAAGAATTTTTGGGGACTGAGGATCCAATGGCAGCAGATGATTGGCTTGAGCACACCGAAAACATATTTGAGATATTCATATGTACCGGTGTAGAACGTGTACAGCTTGCAGCCTCTATGTTTGTGGGTTTAGCAGATATTTGGTGGAAGACCGTCAAGGCAGAATACAGGACAATGGCTGATGCAGAAGCTTGGGTTAACTTCAAGAGACAGTTTGGAGAGAAATATGTACCTGCACATGTCAAGAGACAAAAGGCAGCAGAATTTCAACAACTTGTACAAGGGAATATGACCGTCCTCGAATACCTTACCAAATTTGAGAGATTGTCAAGGTATGCACCGGAGTTGATAGACACGGTTGAGAAGAAGATAACCAAGTTCCTTGAGGGACTTCACCCGATTATTGAGAGGGATGCTACCGGGGTTGTACCACCCGTTACCTTTGAAGAAGCTGTCAAGAGAGCATACAAATTTGAGAACTTCCACAACAAGATCATCAAGAACCAAGGAAAGGGTCAAGGCCAACAGCAGAACTATCAACAAAGAAACAATCAGAACAAAAGGCCAAGGCAGGAGCAGAATGTGCAGAATCCAGTGGTTTGTATCCACTGTGGGAAAAACCATGAGAGTGCCAATTGCCGCTTTATTACGGGAGCATGTTTTAGATGTGGCTCCATGAACCACCAGATGAAGGACTGTTCAAGGCCTGATAGGCATAATAGGCAGCAGCAAGGAGCACAGCGTCAGGCACCACCTCAAAATGCGTTAGTGGTCCAGAATCAAGCAAGACCACTACAACAACAGGCACCTCAGCAATAGTTTAGGCCACAACAACAACAACAACAACAGGCCCGTCAGCAAGGGCAAAATCAGAACCAGCATCAACGTCCTCAGAATCAGAATAGAAACGCACAACAAGGCAGGCAACAGCAAGGACAGAACAGGCCACAACAGAGGGCACAACTCTATGCTGTCAATAGAGCTGATGCAGAGGCTGAAGGCAATGTAGTGGAAGGTACACTTCTCGTCTGTGGTTTTGATGCTAAGGTTTTGTTTGACCCTGGCTCTACTCACTCATTCCTATCTCCAAAATTTGCTAAGTTGATTGATATGCATGCTAGAGAGTTGAGTTTCATTCTGACTGTGACTACCCCTCTAGGTAAGGAAGTTGTTTGTAGAACTTTTTACCCTAGTTGTCCAGTCATGATAGGAGAAGTAGTATTACCGGCAGATCTCATTTTATTAGAGATACAAGATTTTGATGTCATCCTAGGGATGGATTGGTTAGCAGGATACCATGCTACTATGGATTGTTTCCATAAGACCTTAACTTTTAAGTTAGAGGAGACCCAAGCAGGGGTGTTGTTTCAGGGAGAGAGGAGTAATTCTGGTGCAGGATTTATTTCAGCGTTGAAGGCTGATAGGCTTCTAAAAAGTGGTTGTGAGGGTTATTTGGCGTTTATCACGGAGGATAAACGGTCCCTAGGGGTGGAGGAGATCCCAATTGTTTGTGAGTTTCCGGATGTTTTTCCGGAGGAGATACCTGGATTGCCACCCATTAGAGAGATAGACTTCACTATTGAGTTGTTACCGGGGACTGCTCCGATATCTATCGCACCTTACAGAATGGCCCCGGCAGAATTGGGAGAGTTGAAGATGCAATTGCAAGAACTTTTGAACAAAGGTTTTGTGAGACCTAGTGTGTCACCGTGGGGAGCACCAGTTTTGTTTGTAAAGAAGAAGGATGGCTCTATGAGAATGTGTATTGACTATAGAAGATTGAACCAAGTGACCATCAAAAACAAATATCCATTGCCAAGGATAGATGAATTGTTTGATCAGTTGCAAGGAGCTGCTTACTTTTCGAAGATTGATTTGAGGTCAGGCTACCATCAGTTGAGAGTTAGAGATTCAGATGTGCCAAAAACAGCATTTCGGACAAGATATGGACACTATGAGTTTCTAGTAATGCCGTTTGGTTTGACTAATGCACCGGCAGTTTTCATGGCATTGATGAACAAAATATTTGCAGAGTATTTGGATCAGTTTACAGTGGTGTTTATTGATGATATTTTAGTGTATTCAAAGACCAAAGAAGAGCACGAAGAACATTTGAGGATAGCACTCCAGCTTTTGAGGGAGAATCAGTTGTTTGCAAAACTTAGTAAGTGTGAATTTTGGTTGGACCAAGTCACATTTTTTGGTCATATCATCTCCAAGGAAGGATTATCAGTGGACCCGTCCAAGATTGAGGCAGTCATGAATTGGGATAGACCGAAGAACGCATCAGAGATCAGGAGTTTTCTTGGATTGGCAGGATATTATCGGAGGTTTGTGCAAGGATTTTCGTCGATTGCGTCACCTCTGACGAAGTTGACAAGGAAGAATGCACCATATGTTTGGACGGACAAGTGTGAAGTTAGTTTCCAAGAGCTAAAGAAGAGATTGACTACAGCTCCAGTCCTTACTTTGCCATCTGGGAGCGGCGGTTTTACCATTTTTACCGATGCTTCCAATGTTGGACTTGGATGCGTGTTAATGCAAGATGGGAAGGTAGTTGCATATGGGTCACGGCAGCTGAAAGATCATGAGAAGAACTATGCAACACATGATCTCGAGTTGGCCGCAGTTGTTTTAGCTTTGAAGATGTGGAGACACTACCTCTATGGAGAGAAGTTTGAGGTTCACTCCGATCACCGTAGCCTACAGTACTTGTTTTCTCAGAAGGAGTTGAACATGAGGCAGAGGAGATGGATGGAATATATTAAAGACTATGATTTTCCAATCAAGTATCACCCGGGGAAAGCGAATGTAGTTGCAGATGCCTTGAGTAGAAAGTCAGTGAGCATGGCAAGTCTTCGGGGGACTTATGTGGTACAACAGTTAGAAGAGTTGGGAGTAGAATTTCATCCACTAAGAGAGGGTGTCATGTTAGCAAACATGTCAGTGTCAGAGCCTTCGTTCATTCAGAAGATCAAAGAGAATCAGTTACAAGACCCAGAGTTGGCTAAGATTTCTGAGCACTTAGCAGATCGTCCGGATTTTCGTGTTGTAGATGGAGTTTTGTATTACCGAGACCGTCTGTGTGTGCCTAACTTGGAGGACTTGAGGAATGATATCATGTCTGAGGCTCACAATACCAAGTATTCCATACACCCGGGCAGTACGAAGATGTACCAGAATTTGAAGGGCAGATTTTGGTGGAATAACATGAAGAGAGAGATAGCAGCTTTCGTCTCTCGTTGTATGATATGTCAGTTGATCAAGGCGGAACACCAGAAGCCTCCAGGGTTATTACGACCATTAGAGATTCCGGAATGGAAATGGGAGCACATTACCATGGACTTCATATCGGGTTTACCGAAGACTAGTAAGGGCAATGATGCTATTTGGGTCATAGTGGACCGTCTCACCAAGTCAGCTCATTTCCTACCGATGAAGACTGGGAAGAAAATGCATATGTTACCTTTGGCACAGTTGTTTGTCACAGAAATTGTCAGTCGTCATGGACAGCCAGTTTCCATCACATCCGATAGAGACAGCAGATTTGTCTCAAGATTTTGGAAGACATTACATGAGTCTATGGGTACGAAGTTACAGTTCAGCACGGCCTATCACCCACAAACCGATGGTCAGTCAGAAAGGACAATTCAGACACTTGAGGATATGCTTCGAGCTTGTGTGTTAGATTTCAAGACTCAGTGGGATGAAGCCTTACCGTTGTGTGAGTTCGCTTACAACAACAGTTTCCACTCGAGTATCGGTATGGCACCTTTTGAGGCTTTGTATGGCAGAAGGTGTAGAACACCTGTTGTTGGGAAGAAGTTGGTACTCGCAGTTTCCATGGACCGACCATTGTTAGTGAGACAAGTGACAAGGTCAAGTTGATCCAAGAACGTCTGAAAGTGGCTCAGAGTAGACAGAAGAGTTATGCAGACTCTCACAGAAGGGATTTACAATTTAAAGAAGGAGATAAGGTTTTCTTGAAAGTGTCACCCACTCGTGGAACTTTGAGGTTTGGACAGAAGGGCAAATTGTCTAGGAGGTACATTGGACCATATGACATTGTGAGTAGGATTGGTGATGTGGCTTACAGGTTAGCCTTACCACCTGAGCTCTCCGGCGTACACAATGTTTTCCATGTGTCTATGTTGAAGAAATACGTTCCAGACAGACTACACATACTCCGTTATGAGCCATTAGAAATCCGAGAAGATGCTACATATGTTGAGAAGCCTAAGCAGATCATTGACACCAAGGAACAAGAATTGAGAACTCGGATTATTCAGTGGGTCAAGGTACTTTGGGAGAATCATGGACCGGAAGAAGCAACTTGGGAATTACGGGATCAAGTTCAGAAGAAGTACCCACATCTTCTACTGGATGTGAGTTTTAATTTCCATTTGGAGGACCAAATGTCCTAAGGGGTGGAGGATGTAAGACCCCGACCCGAGAGACCTCATTTAGAGTTGATTAAGTTGTGCTTTAGTTTTAAGTGTGTTTAGTGGTTTTGGATTAGTTGGGGATTAGAATAGCTTTTATGATAGCTTTGGGGAATTTGGAGAGCCTTTTTATTTGTGGGACCCTTTGGGGGTTCTTGTTAAGAATTGTGCGAGATTGGGGGTTTACCGATGATTTCCAAAATTTGTGTTTTAACCCCATTGGACTTATCTTGTTAATCCCTACAACTTTCATGTTGACATCGTTTTCATTCGAGGACCTTTAACCCGATTTTTCACTAATTGAGGGCAAAATGGTCTTTTTACCCAAAATCTGGACACCGATTTCAATGTCACCAAAATGTGCAAAATATATACTTTTTGGAAACTAGAAATTTTGCCGATCAACTTTGTCTTCTTCGTCGAATTCATTTGAAGCCCCGAAAGACCATGTTTTGAGCCCGAGAAGTTCTGTAAGTTGTGGGCCCCATCCTCACTATATATAGAAAGCTTCTTCTTCATTTTTCCCATTTCTGGCAAAAAACCCTAGAGGAGAAGAAAAACCCCAGCCCTAAGGGTTTTCCCTTACCTTTTCTTGCCTCTTCATCTTCAATCCCCCACTAAACTAGTGCTAATGGAAAATTAGTTGCTACAATCTTCTTCCTCATCTCAAGGGCTTCATCTTGGCACCATTTTTTGAAAGAAAACCGCCCACTCCAAAACTTACTTTGGACAACACCTTGCTTTTTGAAGAACTTCCTTGTAAGTGATCTTCCTAAAGTTTTATGACCTTGCTTGTTTAGCCCTAGGGAAACTCCATTTCAATTATTAGAAAATTCCGTCTTGTTTTACTTGGATTTTGATAATCTAGGGTTTGGATTTGGGGGTTTTGTGCATAGGTGTTTGATTGGGGGCCTAAGAGGTGCTTAGAGCTCAAATTGATTTGCAATTGGACCCAAGGCAAGTGGATGAAACGATTCTCATGTGTTTTATCATGTTTTATGCAGAAATCTTGATTTGTCTTCATAATGGTTTTAATGATTTATCATGTTTGATGCTTAGTCTTATTGATTTTGAATGATGATTTGATGAGATAAGGAGGTCAAGGACTAGCCCAATTATTCATGAAGATATGTAGGGAAGAAGGGGAAAGAAAGGAAATGGATAGGAGTTGGACAAGAGAAGAATTCAACCAAATTGGTTGGGATTCGTTGCAGGACCGATCGATCGCCCATCAGGTCTGATCGATCGGACTGTAAATAACTGAGAGGGTTATCAGGACCGATCGATCGCCCATCAGGTCCGATCGATCGGACTGTAAATAACTGAGAGGGTTTTCTGGACCGATCGATCGCCCATCAGGTCCGATCGATCGGACTGTAAATAACTGGAAGCAATTCAGGACCGATCGATCGGCTAAGGAGTCCGATCGATCGGACTGAAATGAAATGAACTGTAAAATAGGAGAATTGTGAGACTATTTTTCCAGATTCATTCCAAGCCCATACTCAAGTCCAATTCAGCTCTATCCCTTATCTTCTTATTTGAAGACATTGAACCTGTAATGATGCATTTAAACCAATGAAAGATTGGGGTAAATTGTGAGGGGCTGTAGTGTGGAGGTATTGTTTGGAGGCCCAATGCTATTCAAGGATGGGTAAGGCATTGAATGAAGTCCGAAGGAAGGAGGAACCTCATCATGGAGATTCCATGAGGTTTTCTAGATTGACCAATGTGTATAAGGACCCGGAATGTCCCTAACTCTTAAAGAGTACCAAAATCTCATCATAACCGACATACGGGACCCTATTCGCACTGATTCAATTCTAGAAACCCATTGTTAGCCAGTAAAGGTATTGGAAACTATTTGTATTTGATTTCCAACCAATCCCCTATTTTGAGATTTCAATCGTGATTTGTGAGTACTCTTGAACCGAGAACATTGTGTTACCATATTGTTAATTTGTTTAGAACTGCCCCGACTTTTATACGTTTTGTACCTATGAGTTCCCGCCTCGTTATGTGTATTTATATTGCTTTGATTTTCGCATGTTACCTATGAGTCGGCACCACTCAGCTTGGATAACCTTATCGGTTTGATCCACCGGTTTGGATATCCCCCTTCAGTTATACCCGCTGCAGCATGGTTCCCGCCTCGCCCCGATATACCCGGTTCGCTACCGTGGTCCGGCAGAGTATTATATGTATTTATTATATAAAAATCGTTGACTCTCCTCACCTCGTGTGACTGAGGTTAACGTCGTTGATTCTCCTCACTTCGTGTGACTGAGGTCAATGTCCCGATGTGCTCTCATCACTTTTGTGAGAGAGGATTTAGCTTTGTGTGGTTGCCACCTTGTTAGTCCCGAATCCTTGTCACCTTACATGTTTTATTTGCATATGTAACTCTTTTAAATGTTGCATTCTTCTTTATGAAAAATTCATTGTTTATTCAGATTTTTACTATGTTTCTAAAGGCATCACTATTTTGAATTATTGTTATATCTTTTCACCCACCTGCCAGACCGTCGTGTCTGATCCATTTATTTTGGTACTCAGGTCCCGAGCTTATTGCCTTTGAGGAGGAGCCAGAGGAGGCGGTCGGTGAACCGCAGCGAGTGATTGAGTGGCAAGCTGATGATGTCATGTAGACATTCAGCCTTGCCTTGAGAACGATACACTTTGGGAATTTATGATATCTTTATTTTAGGTTTCATTTGGTTGTACGGTCTTTGTTGATCATTATTTGGGGGGGGGGGCATTAATCAACTGATATTTTGTAAATATACTTAACTTTACTTTTGGGGAAAATATGCTTGATCATTGCTCATCCTGATATCTTGTTATGTTAACCATAAATCAGTCTTGTTTATGGATTTCAATGGAATTAGTATGGTTTGCTACACGCTTCCGCAATCTTGAACATATATTTGATATGGTTACATGTGAGATGATGTGTACAGATAATCCTCACCGCGGAACCCTGTGGGAAATCACGTGCACGGATAAATATTCTTTTAATTCCGTGTGCGTTTTAGCCAAAGAGATGCACGTGGTGCGGCATCACCCCCCCACTGTCCCGAATCCCGGACCCGGATCCTCTCTTTTCCCCTAGTTTCCCGGTCCGGGGTCGCGACACCAGGCTAGGCTCCAAGCACAAGCATATGAGACACAGACCAGATTGCAAGAACAGATGCTTAAGAAAGATGAGGATCATGCTAGGGAGATAGCTCAAATGCAGGCACAGTTGTTGGGGATATTAGAGAGGAGACCGGAACCAATCCCAGTTGCACCACCTGGTTCGGTAAACATTAGAGGGAATGATCCTAATGTGTTGTATGAGCGGTTCAGGAAGAGAGGACCGAAAGAATTTTTGGGGACTGAGGATCCAATGGCAGTAGATGTTTGGCTTGAGCACACCGAAAACATATTTGAGATAGTCATATGTACCGGTTGTAGAACGTGTACAGCTTGCAGCCTTTATGTTTATGGGTTTGGCAGATATTTGGTGGAAGACCGTCAAGGCAGAATACAGGACAATGGCTGATGCAGAAGCTTGGGTTAACTTCAAGAGACAGTTTGGAGATAAATATGTACCTGCACATGTCAAGAGACAAAAGGCAGCAGAATTTCAGCAACTTCTGCAATGGAACATGACGGTCCTCGAATACCTTACCAAATTCGAGAGATTGTCAAGGTATGCACCGAAGTTGATAGACACGGTTGAGAAGAAGATAACCAAGTTCCTTGAGGGACTTCACCCGATTATTGAGAGGGATGCTACCGGGGTTGTACCACCCGTTACCTTTGAAGAAGCTGTCAAGAGAGCATACAAATTTAAGAACTTCCACAACAAGATCATTAAGAACCAAGAAAAGGGTCAAGGCCAGCAGCAGAACTATCAGCAAAGAAACAATCAGAACAAAAGGCCAAGGCAGGAGCAGAATGCGCAGAATGCAGTGGTTTGTATCCACTGTGGGAAAAACCATGAGAGTGCCAATTGCCGTTTTATTACGGGAGCATGCTTTAGATGTGGCTCCATGAACCACCAAATGAAGGATTGTCCAAGGCCAGATAGACATAATAGGCAGCAGCAAGGAGCACAGCGCCAGGCACCACCTCAAAATGCGTTGGTGGTCCAGAATCAAGCAAGGCCACTACAACAACAGGCACCTCAGCAACAGTTTAGGCCACAGCAACAACAACAACAACAGGCCCGTCAGCAAGGGCAAAATCAGAACCAGCATCAACGTCCTCAGAATCAGAATAGAAACGCATAACAGGGCAGACAACAGCAAGGACAAAATAGGCCACAACAGAGGGCACAACTCTATGCTGTCAATAGAGCTGATGCAGAGGCTGAAGGCAATGTAGTGGAAGGTACACTTCTCGTCTGTGGTTTTGATGCTAAGGTTTTGTTTGACCCTGGCTCTACTCACTCATTCCTATCTCCAAAATTTGCTAAGTTGATTGATATGCATGCTAGAGAGTTGAGTTTCATTCTGACTGTGACTACCCCTCTAGGTAAGGAAGTTGTTTGTAGAACTTTTTACCCTAGTTGTCCAGTCATGAAAGGAGAAGTAGTATTACCGGCAGATCTCATTTTATTGGAGATGCAGGACTTTGATGTCATCCTAGGGATGGATTGGTTAGCAGGATACCATGCTACTATGGATTGTTTCCATAAGACCTTAACTTTTAAGTTAGAGGAGACCCAAGCAGGGGTGTTGTTTCAGGGAGAGAGGAGTAATTCTGGTGCAGGGTTTATTTCAGCATTGAAGGCTGATAGACTTCTAAAAAGTGGTTGTGAGGGTTATTTGGCGTTTATCACGGAGGATAAACGGTCCCAAGTGGTGGAGAAGATCCCAATTGTTTGTGAGTTTCCGGATGTTTTCCCGGAGGAGATACCAGGATTGCCACCCATTAGAGAGATAGACTTCACTATTGAGTTGTTACCGGGGACCGCTCCGATATCTATCGCACCCTACAGAATGGCCCCGGCAGAATTGGGAGAGTTGAATATGCAATTGCAAGAACTTTTAGATAAAGGTTTTGTGAGACCTAGTGTGTCACCGTGGGGAGCACCGGTTTTGTTTGTGAAGAAGAAGGATGGTTCCATGAGAATGTGTATTGACTATAGAAGACTGAACCAAGTGACCATCAAAAACAAATATCCATTGCCAAGGATAGATGAACTGTTTGATCAGTTGCAAGGAGCT
Source organism: Litsea cubeba (assembly GCA_012931725.1). Classification (NCBI taxonomy): domain Eukaryota; kingdom Viridiplantae; phylum Streptophyta; class Magnoliopsida; order Laurales; family Lauraceae; genus Litsea; species Litsea cubeba. The sequence goes on from CM022945.1 coordinate 134,121,401, forward strand.
GCTTACTTTTCTAAGATTGATTTGAGGTCAGGCTACCTTCAGTTGAGAGTTAGAGATTCAGATGTACCAAAAACAGCATTTCGGACAAGATATGGACACTATGAGTTTCTAGTGATGCCATTCGGTTTGACTAATGCACCGGCAGTTTTCATGGCATTGATGAATAAAATATTTGCGGAGTATTTGGATCAGTTTACAGTGGTGTTTATTGATGATATTTTAGTGTATTCGAAGACCAAAGAAGAGCACGAAGAACATTTGAGGATAGCACGCCAGCTTTTGAGGGAGAATCAGTTGTTTGCAAAACTTAGTAAGTGTGAATTTTGGTTGGACCAAGTCACATTTTTGGGTCATATCATCTCCAAGGAAGGATTATCAATGGACCCGTCCAAGATCGAGGCAGTCATGAATTGGGACAGACCGAAAATGCATCGGAGATCAGGAGTTTTCTTGGATTGGCAGGATATTATCGGAGGTTTGTGCAAGGATTTTCGTCGATTGCGTCACCTTTGACGAAGTTGACAAGGAAGAATGCACCATATGTTTGGACAGACAAGTGTGAAGCTAGTTTCCAAGAACTGAAGAAGAGATTGACTACAGCTCCAGTCCTTACCTTGCCATCTGGGAGCGGCGGTTTTACCATTTTTACCGATGCTTCCAATGTTGGGCTTGGATGCGTGTTAATGCAAGATGGGAAGGTAGTTGCATATGGATCCCGGCAGTTGAAAGATCATGAGAAGAACTATGCAACACATGATCTCGAGTTGGCCACAGTTGTTTTAGCTTTGAAGATGTGGAGACACTACCTCTATGGAGAGAAGTATCAGGTTCACTCCGATCACCGTAGTCTACAATACTTGTTTTCTCAGAAGGAGTTGAACATGAGGCAGAGGAGATGGATGGAATATATCAAGGATTACGATTTTCCAATCAAGTATCACCCGGGGAAAGCGAATGTAGTTGCAGATGCCTTGAGCAGAAAGTCAGTGAGCATGGCGAGTCTTCGGGGATCTTATGTTGTACAACAGTTAGAGGAGATGAGAGTAGATTTTCAGCCACTAAGAGAGGGTGTCATGTTGGCAAACCTGTCAGTGTCAGAGCCTTCGTTCATTCAGAAGATCAAAGAGAAGCAGTTACAAGACCCAGAGTTGGCTAAGATTTCTGAGCACTTAGCAGACGTCCAGATTTTCGTGTTGTAGATGGAGTTTTGTATTACCGAGACCGTCTGTGTGTGCCTAACTTGGAGGACTTGAGGAATGATATCATGTCTGAGGCTCATAATACCAAGTATTCCATACACCCAGGCAGTACGAAGATGTACTAGAATTTGAAGGGCATATTTTGGTGGAATAACATGAAGAGAGAGATAGCAGCTTTCGTCTCTCGTTGTATGATATGTCAGTTGATCAAGGCTGAACACCAGAAGCCTCTAGGGTTACTACGACCATTAGAGATTCCGGAATGGAAATGGGAGCATATTACCATGGACTTCATATCGGGTTTACCGAAGACTAGTAAGGGCAATGATGCTATTTGGGTCATAGTGGACCGTCTCACCAAGTCAGCTCATTTCCTACCGATGAAGACTGGGAAGAAAATGCATATGTTACCTTTGGCACAGTTGTTTGTCATAGAGATTGTCAGTCGTCATGGACAGCCAGTTTCCATCACATCCGATCGGGACAGCAGATTTGTCTCAAGATTTTGGAAGACATTGCATGAGTCTATGGGTACGAAGTTACAGTTCAGCACAGCCTATCACCCACAGACCGATGGTCAGTCAGAGAGGACAATTCAGACAGTTGAGGATATGCTTCGAGCTTGTGTGTTAGATTTCAAGACTCAGTGGGATGAAGCCTTACCGTTGTGTGAGTTCGCTTACAACAACAGTTTCCACTCGAGTATCGGTATGGCACCTTTTGAGGCTTTGTATGGCAGAAGATGTAGAACACCTGGTTGTTGGTACTCGCAGTTTCCATGGACCGACCATTGTTAGTGAGACAAGTGATAAGGTCAAGTTGATCCAAGAACGTCTGAAAGTGGCTCAGAGTAGACAGAAGAGTTATGCAGACTCTCACAGAAGGGATTTACAGTTCAAAGAAGGAGATAAGGTTTTCTTGAAAGTGTCACCCACTCGTGGAACTTTGAGGTTTGGACAGAAGGGCAAATTCACTAGGAGGTACATTGGACCGTATGACATTATGAGTAGGATTAATTGGTGATGTGGCTTACAGGTTAGCCTTACCACTTGAGCTCTCCGATGTACACAATGTTTTCCATGTGTCTATGTTGAAGAAATATGTTCCTGACAGACTACACATACTCCGTTATGAGCCATTAGAAATCCGAGAAGATGCTACATATGTTGAGAAGCCTAAGCAGATCATTGACACCAAGGAACAAGAATTGAGAACTCGAACTATTCAGTGGGTCAAGGTACTTTGGGAAAATCATGGACCAGAAGAAGCAACATGGGAATTACGGGATCAAGTTCAGAAGAAGTACCCACATCTTCTACTGGAGGTGAGTTTTAATTTCCATTTGGAGGACCAAATGTCCTAAGGGATGGAGGATGTAAGACCCCGACCCGAGAGACCTCGTTTAGAGTTGATTAAGTTGTGTTTTAGTTTTAAGTGTGTTTAGTGGTTTTTGAATTAGCTTGGGATTAGAATAGCTTTTATAATAGCTTTGGGGAATTTGGAGAGCCTTTTTACTTGTGGGACCCTTTGGGGGTTCTTGTTACGAAATGTGTGAGATTGGGGGTTTACCGATGATTTTCAAAAATCGTGTTTTTAACCTCGTTGGACTTATCTTGTTAATCCCTACAACTTCCATGATGACATCGTTTTCATTCGAGGACCTTAAACCCGACTTTTCGCAATTGAGGGCAAAATGGTCTTTTTACCCAAAATCTGGACACCGATTTCAATGTCACCAAAATGTGCAAAATATATACTTTTTGGAAACTAGAAATTTTGCCGATCAACTTTGTCTTCTTCGTCGAATTCGTTTAAAGCCCCGAAAACCATGTTTTGAGCCCGAGAAGTCTTTTAAGTTGTAGGCCCCATCCTCACTTACTATATATAGAAAGCTTCTTCTTCATTTTTCCCATTTCTGGAAAAAACCCTAGAGGAGAAGAGAAATCCCAGCCCTAAGGGTTTTCCCTTACCTTTTTCTTGCTTCTTCATCTTCAATCCCCCACTAAGCTAGTGCTAATGGAAAATTAGAGGCTACAATCTTCTTCCTCATCTCAAGGCCTTAATCTTGACACCATTTTTGAAGAAAACCGCCCACTCCAAGACTTCCTTTGGACAACACCTTGCTTTTTGAAGAACTTCCTTGTAAGTGATCTTCCTAAAAGTTTTATAATCCTGTCTGTTTAGCCCTAGGGAAACTCCATTTCATTTATTGGAAAATTCCGTCTTGTTTTACTTGGATTTTGATAATTTAGGGTTTGGATTTGGGGGTTTTGTGCATAGGTGTTTGATTGGGGGCTTAAGAGGTGATTAGAGCTCAAATTGATTTGCATTGGACCCAAGGCAAGTGGATGAAATGATTCTCATGTGTTTTATCATGTTTTATGCAAAATCTTGATTTGTCTTCATTAATAGTTTTAATGGTTTATCATGTTTGATGGTTTAGTCTTATTGATTTTGAATGATGAGTTGATGAGATAAGGAGGTCAATGAATAACCCAATTATTTGTGAAGATATGTATGGAAGAATGGGAAAGAAGGAAATGGATAGGAGTTGGACAAGAGAAGAATTCAACTATATGGGTTGAGATTCGTTGCAGGACCGATCGATCGCCCATCAGGTCCGATCGATCGGACTGTAAATAACTGAGAGGGTTTTCAGGACCGATCGATCGCCCATCAGGTCCGATCGATCGGACTGTAAATAACTGGAAACAATTCAGGACCGATCGATCGGCCAAAGAGTCCGATCGATCGGACTGAAATGAGATGAACTGTAAAATAAGAGAATTGTGGGACTATTTTCCAGATTCATTCCAAGCCCATACTCAAGTCCAATTCAGCTCTATCCCTTATCTTCTTATTTGAAGACACTGAACCTGTAATGATGCATTCAAACCCATGAAAGATTGGGGTAATTGTGAAGGGCTGTAGTGTGGAGGTATTGTTTGGAGTCCCAATGTTATTCAAGGATGGGTAAGGCATTGTATGAAGTCCGAAGGAAGGAGGAACCTCATCATGGAGATTCCATGAGGTTTTCTAGATTGACCAATGTGTATAAGGACCCGGAATGTCCCTAACTCTTAAAGAGTACCAAAATTTCATCATAACCGACATACGGGACCCTATTCGCACTGATTCAATTCTAGAAACCCTTTTGTTAGCCTGTAAAGATATTGGAAACTATTTGTATTTGATTTTCAACCAATCCCCTATTTTGAGATTTCAATCGTGATTTGTGAGTACTCTTGAATCGAGAACATTGTGTTACCATATTGTTAATTTGTTTAGAACCGTCCCGACTTTTATACGTTTTGTACCTATGAGTTCCCGCCCCGTTATGTGTATTTATTTGCTTTGATTTTCGCATGTTACCTATGAGTCGGCACCACTAAGCTTGGATAACCTTATCGGTTTGATCCACCGATTTTGATATCCCCCTTCAGTTATACCCGTTGCAACATGATTCCCGCCCCTCGATATACCCGGTTCGCTGCCGTGGTCCCGCAGAGCATTATATGTATTTATTATATAAAAATCGTTGACTCTCCTCACCTCGTGTGACTGAGGTTAACGTCGTTGATTCTCCTCACCTCGTGTGACTGAGGTCAATGTCCCGATGTGCTCTTATCACTTTTGTGAGAGAGGATTTAGCTTTGTGTGGTTGCCACCTTGTTAGTCCCGAATCCTTGTCACCTTACATGTTTTATTTGCATATGTAACTCTTTTAAATGTTGCATTCTTCTTTATGAAAATTCATTGTTTATCTAGATTTTACTATTTTTCTAAAGGCATCATTGTTTTGAATTATTGTTATATCTTTTCACCCACCTGCCAGACCGTCGTGTCTGATCCATTTATTTTGGTACTCAGGTCCCGAGCTTATTGCCATTGAGGAGGAGCCGGAGGAGGCGGTCGGTGAACCGCAGCGAGTGATTGAGTGGCATGCCGATGATGTCATGTAGACATTCGGCCTTGCCTTGAGAACGATACACTTGGGAACTTATGATATCTTTATTTTAGGTTACATTTGGTTGTACGGTCTTTGTTGACCGTTATTTTGGGGGCATTAATCAACTGATATTTTTTTAAATATACTTAACTTTACTTTTGGGGAAAATATGCTTATGATCATTGCTCATTCTGATATCTTGTCATGTTAATCATAAATCAGTCTTGTTTATGGAATTGAATGGTATTAGTATGGTTTGCTACACGCTTCCGCAATCTTGAGAATATGTTTGATATGGTTATATGTGAGATGATGTGTAAAGATAATCCTCACCGCGGAACCCTGTGGGAAATCACGTACACGGACAAATGTTCTTTTAATTCCGTGTGCGGTTTAGCCAAAGAGATGCACGTGGCGCGGCATCACCCCCCCGTGTCCCGATCCCGGACTCGGCCTTTTTCCCCTAGTCCCGGTCCGGGGTCGCGACGGTCTTCTGACCCAGAAGAACCCTCATCTCCAAAAGAAGTAGCCTACTTCGACCCGGTTTCAACAGGCGATTGGGATCATCTCATAGCAAGCCTTGGGAAGATTACCGATCAAGAAGACCCGTGGAAAGGAACAAAACCTTGGTCTGGAAATGCCTTTGAAACCCCAGAAGGTTTCGTTGAGCTGGAAGCCTCCAAAAATATTGTGGAGGAACCACCTTCGAACCTTCCAACAGAAGATCATGTTCAAAAGATAGACTTGGGAACACCAGATAACCCATGTCCTGTATTCATAAGCAAGAATATAAAGGATGATGAGTTACCCGAGTATATCGCCTTTCTTCGTGAGTTCGTTGATTTCTTTGCATGGTCTTACGCTGAAATGCCTGGCTTAGACCCCAAAATAGCAGTTCACAAACTCAATCTTCAAGAAGACATCAAGCCTATCAAGCAAGGCCAAAGAAGATTCCGTCCAGATGTGATGGATAAAATTGAACAAGAAGTTCAAAAACTCAAAAGCGTCGGCTTCATCCGTGAGGAACAACATCCTGAATGGTTGGCCAAATTGTCCCCGTGACAAAGAAAAATGGGCAGATCAGGGTCTGTATTGACTATAGAGACCTGAATGGTGCATGCCCAAAAGATGAATTTCCGCTCCCCATACCAGAGGTAATGATTGATAATACCTGTGGATTCGAGCGAATGACATTCATGGATGGTTTCTCTGGCTACAATCAGATAAAGATGCATCCTGAAGATGAAAAACATACATCTTTTCGGACCCCATTTGGCGTGTATTGTTACACTGTCATGCATTTGGTCTGAAAAATGCTGGTGCCACATATCAGAGGGCTATGATGAAAATATTCCAAGATATGTAGCACAAGACAGTTGAGTGTTACGTTGATGACCTCGCCGTCAAAAGCAAATGAAAAGAAGATCATCTCGAAGACCTTCGAGAAGTCTTCCTCCGGCTTTGCAAACACAAACTGGGAATGAATCATTTGAAATGCTTCTTCGGCGTCTCGTCGGGTAAGTTCCTCGGATTCTTAGTTCGGAAAGCTGGAATAGAGCTTGACCCTATAAAAGTCAAAGCCATTCTAGAAATGCCCTCTCCAAGAACCTTGAGAGAACTCAAAGGGCTTCAAGGGAGATTGGCCTACATCAGACGGTTCATCTCCAATCTTTCGGGGAAATGCCGTCCATTCTCCCGGTTGATGAAAAAAAGGTGTAAACTTTGTCTGGGATGCTGACTGTGAAACTGCTTTCCAAAGATCAAGTCATACCTGACAAAACCTCCAGTGTTAGCTGCTCCTACCACTGGAAAACCATTCATCTTGTACACAAGAGCCCTTGATCACTCTTTGAGAGCTCTGCTTGCGCAAGAAAATGATCAAAGAAAAGAAGATGCTCTATATTACCTCAGCCGCATGCTAGTAGGTGCAGAGCATCGCTACTCTCCAGTCGAAAAAGAATGTCTTGCAGTGATGTTCGCCGTACAAAAGCTGCGTCACTACTTGCTTTCCAACAGAGTATACCTGGTCTCGAGGGTCAACCTCTTGAAGGTCCTTGTCACAAAGGCAGGTTCTCTCAATGCTCGACTGGCAAAATGGTCCATCCTTCTGTCATAATTTGATATTAGATATGTACCACAAAAGGCAATCAAAGGGCAAGCTCGAGCGGACTTCCTCGCAGAGCATCCATTGCCTAAAGATTCTCCACTCAGAGATGATCTCCCAGACGAACCAGTCTACAATGTGGAGACTTTCTCGCAAAGTGCCTCCTAGGACATGTACTTTGACGGTGCAACCAGGACAAATGAAAAAAGACAGCTGATCTTGGGAGTTGGCATCCTCTTTGTTAGCCCCGACAAATACATGATTCCACACGCTTTCTCACTACTGGAACCATGCACAAACAATGCAGCTGAATATCAAGCTCTGATCCTAGGATTGGAACTCGCCATCGAATCCGGTATCACCATGCTGGAAGTCTTTGGAGACTCTCAACTGATCGTCAACCAGATGAATCAGAAATTTGAAGTCAGGAAGCCAGATTTGCTGCCTTACTACAACAAGGCACAATCACTTCTGCAAAAGTTTGACATCTGTCACATCACCTACATTTGTAGAGGTGAAAACATACGTGCAGATGCCCTAGCTGGACTTGCCGCATCCATGGCAATCCAGGAAGGGGAAAACAAGCAAATCACAGTGTGCGAAAGAAGAATTCTTCCTCCCCTTAACACACACCAAGCTATTGCTGAATGCCACCAAGTGGTTGGAAGTCGGATTTCAATCCTTCAAACTTTAATCGGCGACTGGAGGGATTCGTTCATTGATTACATTATGTTCGGAATCCTACCTGAAGATCCAAAAGAACGGGTAAGCATCCAAAGGCGAACCCCAAGCTTTCATTTGGATATTCCTTCAAAAATCCTTTACAGGAAATCCTTCAACGGCGTACTTCTACGCTGCTTGTCACAACAAGAGGCTGAAGAAACACTCAAAGAAGTTCATGCTGGTCTTTGCGGAGCTCATCAGGCTGGTTCCAAGCTCTATGATCAGATAAAAAGGTTAGGTTATTACTGGGCTACCATGGTAGCTAACGCAATGCAATTTGCTAAGCGCTGCCAACAATGCCAAGTTCATGGAGATTATATTCACATGCCTCCAGAATTGCTGCATCCTACAGCGATTTCATGGCCTTTCGAAGCCTGGGGTATGGACATCATAGGTCCTATTTCTCCCCCTTCGAGCAAAGGTCATCGCTTCATCTTTGCCGCTACGGATTATTTCTCCAAGTGGTCAGAAGCATTTGCGTTCAACGAAATGAAGATCTCATCAGTCCTTCAGTTCCTGCGCACCAACATCATTTGTCGTTTCGGCATACCAAAAAAATTCGTCCATGATAACGGACCATAATTCCGGGATCATCGATTCTACAGGTTCTGCGACAAATACAAAATCCAAAGCTGTCCTTCGACTCCATACAATCCGGCAGCAAACGGGTTGGCAGAAGCTTTCAGCAAGACACTTGCAAAATCCTTAAAAAAATGGTCTCTAGTCATAAAAGAGACTGGAGCGACAAAATGTCTGAAGCTTTGAGGGCCTATCGAACCACCGTTCGAGGACCAACCCATAGTACACCATTCTCCTTGGTCTATGGATGCGAAGCTGTCATACCCTTGGAAGTACAAATTCCTTCCTTGAGGGTATCCTTGCAAAATGACATGACTCAAGAAAGCAATGTCAAGTTGCGACTCCATGAGCTGGACAATCTCGATGAGAGAAGGCTCAAAGCTCAACAAAGCATTGAACTTTACCAAGCACGCATGGCAGGATCTTTCGACAAAAAGGTCAGGCAACGCGCCTATAAAAAGCGTGACTTGGTCCTTGCGGTAAAAAGACCAATGGTTTTCGCTCACAAGTCCAAAGGCAAATTTGAGCCAAAATGGGAGGGACCCTACGTCATCGACAAGGTTTTCTCCAATGGCGCATACGCACTCCTAAACATGGAAGGTGACAGATGTATGCTGCCCATCAACGGCAAGTTCTTAAAGCGGTACTACCCTTGAAGACTTACCCAACTGGGTAAGAGCAATGCATGTACGGCCAAAACCGGTTTCCAGGTACACGCTCGCCAAACCCACCTTTTTTAGAATTTTCATATCAAATGTTGAAATTTCTAGAAATTTAAACAATGCTTACTTTCATCGTTTCATTGTTCAAAAAAAAAACCCAAGTTTAGGAACCTTTCCCTAACTTCTCAACCCTTGAACCCAAAATTCATGGTTTGCAACAAAATCCGGATTCAGGGATTTCCACCCTGCCTTTTACCGCCAAAATTGTTTTAGGTCAAAACTTATGACCCTCGTGTCTTTAAACAAAAAAAAAAAGTTTTTCAAAAAAAACCGCGGGGAAGCAACGTTTAGTCGATACTCGCACAAATCGGAAGCATGCGAACCACGTTCGACACTTCCAAAATCGCAAGGAAGCGACATTTCGTCGATCTTGCAAAATCCAAAACCGTGGAGATGCAACATTTCAGTTGATATCCACAACCCAAATTTCAAAGGTTCAAAAAAACCTAAAAAAAAAAAAACATGGAGGCGCAACGTTTCAGTTGATATCCATAACCCAAAGGTTCGAGAAAACCACAAATTTAAAAAACCGTGGGGAAACGACATCAAGTCAGTACCCGCAAAACCAAAATTTTTGAAAAGCAAGGATGTGACATTCCATCGATACTTGCACCCAAATCCGCGAGGATGTGACATTCCATCGATACTCGCAACCGAATGAGCAAGGATGCGACATTCCATCGATACTTGCAAGAACATTCAGCAGGGAGGCGACTTTTAGTCGATACTTGCATTTTTGAAAACCAAACCGGCTATAAATGCCACAAACCGGCTATAAATGCCACCAAAACAGGCTATAAATGCCACAAAACGGCTATAGATGCCACCAAAACAGGCTATAAATGCCACAAACCGGCTATCAATGCCACAAAACAAAATCGGCTATCAATGCCACAAACAAAAAAAATTGGCTTTCAAAAAAACCCGGCTATCAATGCCACAAACTCGGCTATCAATGCCACCAAAACCCGGCTATAGATGCTACAAAACAAACTCGGCTATCAATGCCACAAAAAAGTTGGCTCTTATGCCAAAAATCCAGCTTCCATGCCACAAACAAAAATCTGGCTTCCATGCCAAAACAATCATTTGACAAAAGATTTTCACAAAATGACAAGCTTTTGATCAAATCCCATTTAGCAATTGCTTTTATCACAAAAAGATTTAAGTAAGCGTAGGGAAAACAAAACAAAAAAAAAAGGCATCCCATTTAGCAATTACTTTCATCACAAAAAGATTTAAGTGAGCGTAGGGAAAACAAAAAAAAAGTACCAAAAAATACATGTGGTACCAAAAAAAAGAAAGTGTTCACAAGCACTACAAAAAAAAAGTACAAAAAAAAATACAAGTGGTACTAAAAAAAAACAGAGAGAGAAGGATGGTTTCTGTTAAAAAAAAAAACAGGAGCTCAATCAAAAATGGTCTCCAGCCAAGAGTTCAGCTCCTTAAGCAAACTTTTGGCCTCAGCCGTCAGGGATTCCAAGGCACGCTTCTTCAGGAACTTGCCATGAGATGCTGGGGTGGGCTGTAACCCTTCTTTCGCACCGGGAAGCTTATCTCGAGCAGTTTGCCATTGTTTGTTCTCGTTAGACTTCCTTTTAAGAACTCGATTGGCATCTGCAACCCGGCGAATCAAAGCACTCTCCCTGTCACGAGCCTCTGTTATTGCAGTCCACTTGGCAGCGACTTGTGCCTGCAAATGCTCAAGACGTTTCCTGGCCTCATCGACCTCCCTATCAAGGATGTTAAGGTCATGTGTCAGCCCAATGATGTTTAGCTCTTCTAAGTTCTTCTCTCGGACTACCTGCTTCTTGCTTTCTGTAGCCTCATCCAGGTTAGACTGAGCCTTATCCGCAGGGTCCAGGAACATCTCCTTGAAGAATTGGTCGTCAGGAAAACCCATGGCCTCAAACCACCTGTCACCCAGCTCAATGATCCTATCAACGATCGCCCTGGCACTTGTGACATCCAGACCAGCCTCTTCGACTTCACCGAGAATCTCACGCACATGCTGGATCATCCCAAATCCGGCATCTAAGTGCCCAGAAAGTAGAGTCTCAATCCAAGAGCTCAGAACTCGCACCACCACCTTCTTCGCAAAAAGAAGAGATGGCCCAGTTGAAGATTCGCCCAACTCTGTTGGTCGGCTGCTCATGTCATCACCTGTTGGAAGAGTAACAAAAGAACTCTTCCCAGTTGAAGCTGCTCCTGCTCGGGAAGGAATCTCAGCACGAGGTATCTCCTCAACATTGTCAGAACTGGTCCCAGGAGTCTCTACCTCTGGATCAACCTCTGGCATCCCTTGCTTTGGAAGCGACGGATCCTCCTCTGTCACTTCAAAACCTGCCAAAGAAACACAAAAAGGTATGAATATGATCATGTTTGAAAATCATTATCAGGGTTATTACTACAAAATACCTTCTTCGACGACTGGCGGAACACTTTCTTCCTCCATGAACTCATCGGAAGCATCATCAACATTTGCGTCCATCGATGGTTCAAAGTCATCAGAATCCTGTGGCAAGTCAGCTGGCAAAAAAAAAATGTTAGCAAACCAAGTCACAGACACAAAAAAAAGAAAGCAAAAGAAGTCATACCAATTGGAGACTCTAGATTCACTCCAGAGTCCCTCGGTTCTTCTTCAGGTGCCCCGACAGGATCCGTCACCACCTCATCAACTGGAACCTCAGGCATCATAAAGTCTTCCTCTGTTAAAAAAAGAAAAAGAAAAGCAGAAACAAGAAGCAAATCAGAACATGGAAAAATCCCATGAAAAGAAATGGAAAGAGAAAAAGGAAGAATCATACCTTCACGAACGGTCTCTTCTTCTCGGCTTCTCTTCTCTAGAGGCTCGTCAGCATCCACTGGCACATCCTCATTGATAGTAAGAGGGACTTCCAAGTCAGGAGAGTCCTCATGCTGCCCCTTGCTGCGATGATGACTCCTCCTCCTCTTACTCCTGCGGGTTCACTTCTTAGAGGAACCTGCCCCGCTGTCAGAGTCAGGTTTCCCACTTGACTCCTCACTGGATGGTCTACCCTTATCAGTAGACTCCAGGAAACTTACCTCTGTGCCGCTTGCATCCAAGCACCAAGTTCGGCTTCCTCCTGTTCTAGTTGCTCTAAAGCCTCATCAGGTATTTCTCAAACAGCTTCAGAACCAATGATACCCTGGTCACCAAGAAAGCCTATCTTGTGCTTCTCTCCAGAAAGGAAGGCCCAAACTTCCTTTCGCCGGACGCCATCCGACTTTCCAAGGCCCTTTCCAAATGCTAGCTTCACATCAAGCTCCTTCTTGGAAAGCCCCCGATATGCCGAAAAGCTCTCCGCGAACCACTTCGCAAAGCCGGCAGTCCGGGAAGTCAACAACACAGGATAAGAGATCATGGCTGTAGTGTCTTCAGCACTATAGAAAGCCCATGCATTTCTCCCGTCCTGTGAACCTCCAAAGCGCTTCACCATGCTTGAAGGCGCTCCAACAACCCCTTGTGAAAAGCCCAGCTGTAAAGTAAAGCGAGAGGGTACATACGGCTGGATGTCAACGAAAAGATGTTTGCGGTGCACCATCGTGCCGACACGTATGCTGAAAAGCCACTCTCTCTCTGCATTTGTCAAGGAGTAATGCCTTCCCGACCCTGCCCTGGTAGAATCTCGAGAGACACCAAAATCAAAAGCCTTCTTCCGCAACTCCGGAGAAAGCTTCACTGCAGACTGCCCCATCTCGACGTCCCTGAACCGTTGGATCCTCATGAGGGCAAACAAAAGTGATTCGGACATGACTTTGCCCTTAGCCAGTCGAATCATCAGAGGATTATCATCCTGTGCAGCACCCAGCCGGTGGAAGCCAGGACAGTGGTACACGTACCACGAATAAAAGATGTGGGCTGAAAATACCCTATTCATGGGAAGCCCAATCCGAACCAAAAAAGCAGCAGCCTGCAGTTCGGTACACAGGTAGGAGTAAAGAGCTGGCACCAAAGCAAGCTGTGTTATAATTTGAAGAAGCTTTAAATGATTTGAATGGTAATCATGGTTTAAGGTTGTAATTGTTGTCAATCCATGTCAACATGATGAGAGGATGAAGCTCAACTATGCAATGGAAATCAGAATGGAAAAAGAGCTGAAAAGAAGAATCAGAGTTCAAACAGTCAGGAATTTAGAATTCCTGAAGCAGAGCATGCGGTCGACCGAGCACCCCATGCGGTCGACCGAGCAAAGAGAAACCTGCAGAAACAGATTCAGGCACCTCTCAGTTATTTTCGTGCCACAGTGTGTCTTCGGTCAACCGGGACCCCAGGATGTCGACCGAGCGCGATAATTGTCTGTTTCCAGACAGTGTCTTCGGTCGACCGAGCAAGCAAGGATGTCGACCGAGCACGGGAACCAGAGTTGCGCAGAAACAGAAGTCTTGCACGAAAATTCAGCACTCTTATCTAATTTGTTTGGGACTCTTTCTAAATGAATTGTAGCCTGTTTTAAATACAATTAAGGGTTAACATAACCTATAAAAAGGCATGTATGGGTCGTTCTAAAGAGACACCAGAAGAGAGAAAGAAGAGAAGAGAAAAGAGAGAGAGTTTTGGAGAGAATAGAGTGCTGTTGCTGTGTGCTGTTGTGCTGCATCTTTCTACAGCAAGTGAGGACGAGGATGTGCTCTTGAAGATGATGTTTTCGTCCATAAGATAAGTGTCTCTCTGTTTATGCTTTAATTTCAATTTGTAAGGGATTGAGAGAGAGAGAATTGTAGAGGGGAAGGGCTGTAGACAGAGTTTATCTTCTATTCTGTTTTTACATCAAGTTGGTGCTTGGTGTTTGGGGTTTGGTGATCCTATCTGTGGGTGCAGATAAATTGTAAGGGGAGTCGGTGCTTCCTAGATAGTTGGTGCTATCTGAAACTAAGGGTTGGTGCTCTTTGTCGTTGGTGCGACTAAATATATTCAGACCTGTACCGGATCGGTGTTCGGACGGTTTTGATCCGTGGACGTAGCCTTTTGGTGAACCACGTTAAATCTGGTGTCATTGTGTGGTTTGACTTGTTTTGTTGTTGAATTGGACCTGTTTTTAGAAATCACTGATTCACCCCCCCCCCCCTCTCAGTGATCGCGATATCCAACAATTGGTATCAGAGCGAGGCTCCCTTGATCAGTTTAATACGCTAAGGGTGATCTCTTGTCAAATCACATGGCAGTCAATACAGGGAATATGAAAGCACCTCTGTTTGATGGTTCTAATTACTCTTTTTGGAAGATTAGGATGCAAGCCTTCATTAAATCTCTTGGCTATGATGTTTGGGAGGCTGTCAGAGCCGGTTACAATGCTGCCACCGTACCCAATGATACAGCATCGAAGAAGTTGGCAGACAACGACTCCAAGGCGCAGAATGCACTCTTTAGTGGCCTTGTGGACAGCGAGCTTGTCAAAGTAATTGCATGCAAAACAGCCAAGGAAATTTGGGACAAGTTGCAAAGCATACATGAAGGTGATGAGAAGATTAAAGAAGCCAAATTGCAAACTCATCGCTCTCAATTCGAGTCTCTTCGCATGGAGGAAAGCGAGAATGTTGACTCGTATATGCAACGAGTGAATGAAGTCACGAATGACATTCGTGGACTAGGGGAGGAGATTAAAGAGCCGGTCATCGTCAAAAAGGTTCTAAGATCTCTTCTTCCCCGGTTTGATTCAAAAGTCTCAGCCATCGAAGAAGCCAAAGATCTGAATGCATTTTCCATGGATGAATTACATGGTTCTCTAACTGCCTATGAGATGCGCATAGGAAAGACGTCTTCATCTGATAAAGAAGCGGCCTTCAAAGTTTCAGAAAAAGGCAAAAGAGACTGCTGGTCATGATGTTGATTCTGATGATGATGAGCTTGAGGCTCAATTTGTTAGAAAGTTGAAGAAAGGAAGTAATGGCAAGTACAAAGGGAAGCTACCCTTTAAATGCTTCAATTGTGGAGGTGTTGGTCACTTTGCTGCGAAGTGTCCGCTAAAAGAAGACAATGATAATGACTCTTATGCTGAAAAGAGTAAAGGAAAGAGAAATTTCAGAAAAAGAGGCAAAGCTAAAAACTTTCTATGTCAACAAGATGACAGCACGTCTGAATCTTCAGACGATGATGAATCAACCGAAGCTCTCTTCATGGTCACTGTTGAAGAAAAAGAAGAGCTAGATCCGGAAGAGGAAGAGGAGGCTGAAGTCAATCTTGAAGAGGAACTCATAGCCGCACTTGAGGAGCTTAGCATGGAACGCAAATCAAGTAAGAAAAATCTGAAACTTCTCCATGAATCTGAAAGTTCTATTATTGCTTTGAAAATTCAAGTAGAAGAATATAAAAGAATGGTAGAAGTCCTTGAAAACCAAATAAGTATAAAAAAGGAAGAGGCTATGAAACTTGAAACTGAGATCGCTAGAGCAAAGGCTGAAAATTTGGAAAATAGCAAAAAACTCAAAGCGCTCCAAGCGATTGAAGGGACTATGAAACTCGATGAACTACTGAAAGTTCAAAGACCTGCCCACTTCAGATTTGGTCTAGGATTTGAGAAAGGTGAATCCTCTAAGATTGCACCTCCTGAAAAGAAAGAGTTTGTGAAGCAAGTCACTGCACCTTCTAACTCTATGAAGCCCACTCAACCTAGAAAGGAGTCCATTCCTGTTAGAAAGGTAATGAAGACTAACCAGCCACAAAGAAGATACAAATTCTATGGTTATTGCTTTCATTGTAATATGTTTGGACATAAAAGAGCTGATTGCAAATTCTATGTGAAAAACAGCCCATTTGTGACTAGGAATCCTTTTTCAATCCTAAACAGCCACAAAATTGAGTGCCATAAGTGCTATAATTATGGACACTTGGCTAGGGATTGTAGGTTGCATATTGCTAACAAATTTCAGGTTGAAAAGAAACCCAAGTTAGTCAAGGCTTGGAGAGCAAAGCAAAGTGCAGAAAGTCCCAAAGAATCTCTCATTGTGCAAATGGCATTCAATGCACAAAAGAAGGCAGCACCATGGGTCCTTGATAGTGGTTGTTCAAGCCATATGACTGGTGATAAAGAGAAATTCATCAAACTACAGCACTATGAAGACGGTTCTGTGAAGTTTGGCAACAATGATGGTGCCAAAATCTGCGAAAAAGGTGTTATTCAGCTTATGGCAAACAAGATCAGATCTGAAGAAGTCTTATATGTGTCTGGATTGAGACACAACCTGCTTAGTGTGAGCCAGATCTGTGACAAGGGTCACGAAGTTATCTTCACAAAGAATGGGTTTGCCATCAAGAAGAGTAGCAACGGCAAAACAGTGGCAACTGGATCAAGAACTGCTGGAAATCTCTATACATTGTCAGATGGAGCTGAAAAGACCTGCTTGATGAGTCGGACAGAGGAAAGTTGGTTGTGGCACAAACGCCTTGGGCATCTAAGCTTTGATAACATGTCAAAGATTTGCAATTCAAAGGCTGTAAGAGGCATGTCTACAGTTGAAAAGCCTTCCAATCCCATTTGCAACTCTTGCCAAAAGGGAAAGCAAACGAGGGTTATGTTCAAGTCAAAGGAGCATCATTCCAAGAAACCTCTTGAGCTAGTGCACACTGATCTCTGTGGACCGATGCGAACTCAAAGCACCAATGGAGATAAGTATTTCATGTTATGCATTGATGATTATACTCGTATGACATGGGTATTGTTTCTTAAGCATAAGCATCAAGCACTTGATCGTTTTAAAGTGTTTAAAGCACAGGTTGAAAATCAATTGGAAAAACGTATCAAGATTTTAAGGTCTGATCGTGGAGGCGAGTTCACATCTGAAGAGTTCACTAAATATTGTGAACATCATGGCATTCAAAGACAGTACTCAGCCCCTAGAACTCCACAGCAAAATGGAGTTGTGGAACGGAAGAATCGCACCGTACAAGAGATGGCTCGTACGATGCTAAGTGAAAGCAAGATGGCTGACAAGTATTGGAAAGAGGAAATTCATACGGCTGTATACATTCAAAATCGATGCTTGATCAGGCCACATGAAGTCAAAACTCCCTATGAGCTATGGTTTGGAAGAAAAGCAACAGTCAAGCACTTCAGAGTCTTCGGCAGCAAGTGTTACATCAAGCGGCTCGAACAAAATCCGGGCAAATTTGAAGAAAGAGCTGACAAAGGTATATTTCTGGGTTACTCCTCTACTAGCAAGGCATATAGGTGTCTTAACAAAAGAACCAGAAAAATCATAGAAAGTGCTGATGTGAGAATAGATGAGAATATTGAACCAAAGAATGCAACTCATAATGACAGTCCAGTTTATGAGGACTCGAGTGAGATTGATGATGAGATGGCTGAATCTAATGATTCTGAGAAATCAAAGGATGACTCAGAAGATACTTCACCTAAGAAGCACAGCACTTGGGTAGAGCAACACCCTAAGGATCAAATCATTGGAGATCCTAAGGCAGGCGTTCAAACTAGACAAAGTGTAGTTAGCAATTACTCACTTATGTCCACCATTGAACCCAAGACTGTGGCTGAAGCCAGTCTCGATGAAAGTTGGTTGAAATCTATGCATGAGGAGTTGGAGCAAATTGAGAAGAACTCCACATGGGAACTTGTTCCTAGACCTACTGATAAGAATGTTATTGGTACTAAATGGGTCTTTCGGAATAAGCTGAATGAAGATGGTCAAGTCATTAGAAACAAAGCAAGGTTGGTTTGTAAAGGCTATGCTCAAGTTGAAGGCATAGATTTTGAAGAGACCTTTGCACCGGTGGCTCGTCTGGAAGCTATTCGTATGTTTCTTGCATTGGCAGCATACAAAACCTTCAAGGTATTTCAGATGGACGTAAAGTCAGCTTTCTTGAATGGTTTACTTGAAGAAGAGGTCTACATTGAGCAACCTGATGGTTTTCTCATCAGCAAAAATTCAGATCTAGTGTGCAAGTTGAAAAAGGCTCTTTATGGACTGAAACAAGCGCCAAGGGCATGGTATGCAAGGCTGGATCTCTATCTCCGCAAGATCGGTTTTGGAAAAGGAATGGTTGATAGCAATCTGTATGTCAAAACTGAGTTAAGCAAACAGCTGGTTGTCATTGTTTATGTTGATGACATAATCTTTGGTGGCAATGATGAGGAGATGTGCAGGAATTTTGCAGAAGAGATGAAGAAAGAATTTGAAATGTCAATGCTTGGAGAACTAAAGTTCTTTCTTGGTTTACAAGTTCAGCAGCTGAAACATGGCATCTTCATATCACAAATGAAGTACATTAAGGAAATGCTGAAACGGTTCAATATGGAAGACAGCAAGCCAGTGAGCACACCAATGTCAACGAACACGAAGCTTAGCAAAGATGATAAGGCCTCGTCCGTTGATCATACCACCTATCGCTCTATGATAGGAAGCTTGCTCTACTTGACTGCTACAAGACCAGATCTTCTACAAGCAGTATGTATGGTTGCACGTTTTCAAGCAGCACCAACTGAAACGCACCTTACAGCAGTGAAAAGAATCTTTCGATATCTGAAAGGTACTATGGAGCTTGGTATCTGGTATCCCAAAGGCAAATCCTTCACTCTTGTTGCATATTCTGATGCCGATTGGGCTGGATGCGTAGATGATCGCAAGAGTACTAGCGGCGGCGCATTTTATCTTGGAGAAAGATTAGTTGCTTGGCATAGTAAGAAGCAAGACTCAGTATCCCTTTCGACAGCGGAAGCGGAATATATTGCAGCGGCAACTTGTTGTACGCAAGTGTTATGGATGCGGCAAATGCTCTCTGATCTAGGAGTTCCTACATCGGATCCTACGCCGATCCTATGTGACAACACGAGTGCAATTCATATATCTAAGAATCCTGTTCAGCACTCTCGAACAAAGCATGTAGCAATTCGTTATCATTTTCTTAAAGATAAAGTTGCTGATGGAGAGGTCAAGTTGGAATATGTTCCAACAACTGAGCAAGTGGCTGATATTTTCACGAAACCTCTGCCAAAGGAAGTTTTCGAGTATCTCCGGAAAAAAGTTAGGAGTTACTCACTCTCCTAAACCGTAGGAGTTGTGCTTGAAAGGGGGAGCAATGCATTCATTGAATATCCTATTCGCTCCTCGGATTGGTCCCTTTGGACTTGTTGTCAAAGGGGGAGAGATGTTATGCTATGATAGCAAGGAGAGATGTTATGCTATGAAAGCTAGGGGGAGATTGTTGACAGTGCATGGTTGTTATTTCAGAATTTCAGAATTAGTTCCAAGTGAGTGTTGAAAAGAACTTGGAAGAGCTGCAAGCTGGAGTTGAAAGAGTTGAAGAGTTGTTAGCATGTTGACAAAGTTGTTAAAGTTGACAACAATTCCAAAGGGGGAGATTGTTATAATTTGAAGAAGCTTTAAATGATTTGAATGGTAATCATGGTTTAAGGTTGTAATTGTTGTCAATCCATGTCAACATGATGAGAGGATGAAGCTCAACCATGCAATGGAAATTAGAATGGAAAAAGAGCTGAAAAGAAGAATCAGAGTTCAAACAGTCAGGAATTTAGAATTCCTGAAGCAGAGCATGCGGTCGACCGAGCACCCCATGCGGTCGACCGAGCAAAGAGAAACCTGCAGAAACAGATTCAGGCACCTCTCAGTTATTTTCGTGCCACAGTGTGTCTTCGGTCGACCGGGACCCCAGGATGTCGACCGAGCGCGATAATTGACTGTTTCCAGACAGTGTCTTCGGTCGACCGAGCAAGCAAGGATGTCGACCGAGCACGGGAACCAGAGTTGCGCAGAAACAGAAGTCTTGCACGAAAATTCAGCACTCTTATCTAATTTGTTTGGGACTCTTTCTAAACGAATTGTAGCCTGTTTTAAATACAATTAAGGGTTAACATAACCTATAAAAAGGCATGTATGGGTCGTTCTAAAGAGACACCAGAAGAGAGAAAGAAGAGAAGAGAAAAGAGAGAGAGTTTTGGAGAGAATAGAGTGCTGTTGCTGTGTGCTGTTGTGCTGCATCTTTCTACAGCAAGTGAGGACGAGGATGTGCTCTTGAAGATGATGTTTTCGTCCATAAGATAAGTGTCTCTCTGTTTATGCTTTAATTTCAATTTGTAAGGGATTGAGAGAGAGAGAATTGTAGAGGGGAAGGGCTGTAGACAGAGTTTATCTTCTATTCTGTTTTTACATCAAGTTGGTGCTTGGTGTTTGGGGTTTGGTGATCCTATCTGTGGGTGCAGATAAATTGTAAGGGGAGTCGGTGCTTCCTAGATAGTTGGTGCTATCTGAAACTAAGGGTTGGTGCTCTTTGTCGTTGGTGCGACTAAATATATTCAGACCTGTACCGGATCGGTGTTCGGACGGTTTTGATCCGTGGACGTAGCCTTTTGGTGAACCACGTTAAATCTGGTGTCATTGTGTGGTTTGACTTGTTTTGTTGTTGAATTGGACCTGTTTTTAGAAATCACTGATTCACCCCCCCCCCCTCTCAGTGATCGCGATATCCAACAAGCTGCTCTCCAAATGCCATGTGACAAGCCGAAAAAATACAGTGAGGCCTGATGTGCGTTCCATCTCCTCCAGCAAAAATAGCCTCACCAAGCCATAAGTGAGGTAAATAGCGAGATCTCTCCGCAGTGCAATGTCAAGACATATGGCGCTTGTACTTGCACAGAAATCTCTCAACTCTTCTTGCATAGCTAAGATCTTCTTCGAACTTGGATCCTGGGCCCTGGCTTCTTGGGTCACACTATCAGAAGACTCCCTGCTGTCAAAAAAGTTGGGGAACGAAGAGCTAGAACTCTTCCAACTGCTGGATCTAACTTTCAAACCCTCTTTCTCCTTCAAAAAATCATAGAAGGCGACGAGCTGAAAGTACAGAAGCCTGAACTCCTCAGACTGCCCCTCAAGGACGCTGTCAATCGGCATAAACTCCTCATAGAGTTTGTCAAGGATGGGCAATCCAGTAATGGCGCTCAGCTCCTTCAAAGAGAAACTAATCTCACCATTCGTCACAACGAAGGTATTGGTTTGTGGGAGGAATGATTCCCGCATAGCCATGAAGGCCTCGTCGGAAAAGATCACGGTCTCCCTTAAGGCACGGACCGCATCAAAAATCTCAGCTTCCTTCAAAACGGCGCCACAAATCAGCAGGACGCGATCAGTCCACGACTTCCACTCGGAGTCAGCATTGAAACGGCCACGAAGTCGAAAAGGCTTTATCCAATTGCTGCCGTCACCGTTGAAAATACCAAGGCCCACCGGTCTCAAATCGACCGACGGATAATCAGAGCCCTGGTAGCTGCTGGATGGCATCAACAGGTCCATGTCAACAGGCGACCTCTCCGTATATCCAGGAGAACCACCAACAAAAACCCCGGTCTTGATTACATTTGTCCTTCTCACCCAGCTTGGAGGATCTTCCCTCTTAGAGCACGTGGGGGCAAGGCTCATGATCGAAACTGTGCGATCAAACGTCGACCGGGTAACAACAGTCTTCTTCTCACCATCTGCTGTGAAAGAGAACTGAAAACACCTCCTCTAGTATGTCATGTCATCAGGGACTGCATCACCAAAGAAGAAGGTAGGCTTGGGCAAAACCCTCTGATCTTCCATCACCCATAGACGACTGCTTACCATGATCTTATAGAATTCCTCTCCCTTGAGAGTGATCAATCGCTGCCTCATCTCATCTCTGTTGAGGGAGTCGCATTCTTCCAGATTTCACTCAACATACTGGACCTTCTCAAAGGCCTGCTGAATGGCCGGATTAGAAGATCTAGCAGATCGACGAGGTGCGCTTGTAGCAGGCTCTTTACCCTTGTTCATTCTGGAAGAACCACCTGCAAAGGATGGAAAAGAAAAAGATCAAACATCAAAATGATAGAATCTTGCTAAAAAAAAATCTGGCAAAATTTTGATCTGACTCCGGGGCAATTCCGAAGAAAATGAACTATCCCGAAAGAAATAGAAAGCTTGAAGATGGGCTTAACATTGCTACGAGCTCCGAAACTCCAAACTTTCGATCACTCAAAGTCTCCGCAAAATCAGGAAGGGCTCAACATCGCTGCGAGCTCCAAATTCCCAAATTTGCGAAAATTTTCAGGTATGCTATCACATCATGCTACAAATTTACAATAGAATGCATACATGAACATCTAGGTTTGCCAAAAAAAAAGGGGCATTATCATGATGAGCAAAAAAAAAAAAAAGAAGAAAAAGAAACTTTCTCAAAAAAAAAAGAGGGGAAAGAAAACAAAAAAAAAGAAGAAAAAGAAACTTTCTCAAAAAAAAAGGGGAAAGAAAACAAAAAAAAAGAGAAGAAAAAGAAACTTTCTAAAAAAAAAAAGGGAAAGAAAACAAAAAAAAAAGAAGAAAAGAAAAGAAAAAGAGGGATGGCCCACAGGCCGTGGCCCACAAGCCACGTGGCCGTACGGCCAGATCCGTACGGATCTGTCCGTACGGCCCATAAAAAAAAAAGAAAGCAATAAGAAAACACGTGTAAAAAGAAAAGAAAAGGAAAACACGTGAAAAAAAAAGAAAGAAAAAGGAAAAGAAAAAGAAAGAAACAAAAAAAAAGATAAAGAACTTTTTATTTTTCCTACAATGAAGTTTTTTTGAAAAAGGGAACTTACTTGAAGCCATTGATGGAGATTAAGAAGAAAAGTCTTGAAGATCTTGAAGAAGAAGAACTCTTGGTCTTGAAGCCCTCTTGGGATTGTTGCAAAAGAAAGCAATAAGAGCAAGAGATCCAACCTCCTCCTTGCTTTTATAGAAGAGAGCAAACCAAAGAAGGAAAGAAGAAAGAGGTAAGTGTTACTAATTAGTAACATTACCAAAAGAAAGAGATTAGAAGGATTCTTTCCCAAAAGAAAGATATCTTGAGGGATTCTCTCCCAAAAAGAAATCAATGAGAGATTTTCTCCCAAAAGATAGGATCAATGAGGGATTCTTTCCCAAAAGAAAGATATCTTGAGATACCCTATCCTAAAATAAAGGGAACATGAGAGATTCTCTCCAAGTAAAGATATTCTTAGATATTCTCTATCCAAATGAGATATTTTTGGATATTCTTCACAAAAATGACACCATATGAGATCTAAGCCATTTCAAAAGCTTAAGGTCCCATGGGTTAGCCCATATGAGCCAGGTTTGACCACCTAGGCACTTAAAAAAAAAAAATTTGGGCTTTTAGTCAAAGAGAAATCCCTCTTACCAAGAGTATACAAAAATGGTTCCATGCCTCTTTTGAGTTGATTCGACATACAAAAGAGAATTCCAAGCCCCATGAGCTTCCAAAAATCAAACCATCCAGCCTAATATACCAAATTGAGCCAAAATCATGAAATTGACATTCCACAAAAATCAAACCAAATCCTGGTCCCCTAACTTGCCACATACAGCTTGTTAGGTCACGAGACCAAAAGCAAAAACCAAAACCTGATCCCCTAACTTGCCACTGCTTTCTTTTTTTTGTTATCCCTACGCTCACTTGAATCTTTTTGTGATAAAAGTAATTGCTAAATGGGATTTGATCAAAAGGTTGTCATTTTATGAAAATCTTTTGTCAAATGATTGTTTTGGCATGAAAGCCAGGTTTTTGTTTGTGGCATGGAAGCCAATTTTGGCATGAGAGCCAGCTTTTCTTGTGGCATTGATAGCCGAGTTTTTTTTTGTGGCATCTATAGCCAGTTTTGGTGGCATTGATAGCCGGTTTTTGGTGGCATTGATAGCCGGGTTTTTTGAAATCCAAGTTTTTTTGTTTGTGGCATTGATAGCCGGTTTTGTTTTGGTGGCATTGATAGCCGGTTTGTGGCATTTATAGCCTGTTTTGTTTTGGCGGCATTGATAGCCGGTTTGGTTTTCAAAAATGCAAGTATCGACTAAAAGTCGCCTCCCTGCTGAATGTTCTTGCAAGTATCGATGGAATGTCGCATCTTTGCTCATTCGGTTGCGAGTATCGATGGAATGTCGCATCCTCGCGGATTTGGGTGCAAGTATCGATGGAATGTCGCATCCTTGCTTTTTTCAAAAATTTTGGTTTTGCGGGTACTGACTTGATGTCGTTTCCCCATGTTTTTTGAAATTTGTGGTTTTTTCGAACCTTTGGGTTATGGATATCAACTGAAATGTTGCGTCTCCATGGTTTTTTTTAGGTTTTTTCGAACCTTTAAAATTTGGGTTGTGGATATCAACTTAAATGTTGCGTCTCCACATTTTTTTAGGTTTTTTCAAACCTTTGAAATTTGGGTTGTGGATATCAACTGAAATGTTGCGTCTCCACAGTTTTTTAGGTTTTTTCAAACCTTTGAAATTTGGGTTGTGGATATCAACTGAAATGTTGCGTCTCCACAGTTTTTTAGGTTTTTTCGAACCTTTGAAATTTGGGTTGTGGATATCAACTGAAATGTTGCGTTTCCACAGTTTTGGATTTTGCAAGTATCGATGAAATGTCGCTTCCCTGCAATTTTGTAAGTGTCGAACATGGTTCATATGCTTCCGATTTGTGCGAGTATCGACTAAGCGTCGCTTCCTCGTGGTTTTTTTTTTTTTTTTTGAAAAACCATTTTTTTTTTGTTTAAAGACACGAGGGTCATAAGTTTTGACCTAAAACCATTTTGGCGGTAAAAGGCAGGGTGGACTAGGGTGGAAATCCCTGAATCCAGATTTTGTTTCAAACCATGAATTTTGGGTTCAAGGGTTGAAAATTTTGGTCAAGTTAGGGAAAGGTTCCTAAACTTTGGATATTTATTTTTTCTTGAACAATAAAACGATGAAAGTAAGCATTGTTTTAAATTTCTAGAAATTTCAACATTTGATATGAAAATTCTAAAAAAAAGGGTGGGTTTAGCGTGCGTGTACCTGGAAGCCGGTTTTGGCCGAACAGGCATTGCTCTTACCCCAGTTGGGTAAGTCTTCAAGGGTAGTACCGCTTTAAGAACTT
Source organism: Litsea cubeba (assembly GCA_012931725.1). NCBI lineage: Eukaryota > Viridiplantae > Streptophyta > Magnoliopsida > Laurales > Lauraceae > Litsea > Litsea cubeba. The sequence goes on from CM022945.1 coordinate 134,146,575, forward strand.
GTCGTTGATGGGCAGCATACATCTGTCACCTCCCATGTTTAGGAGTGCGTATGCGCCGTTGGAGAAAACCTTGTCGATGACGTAGGGTCCCTCCCATTTTGGCTCAAATTTGCCTTTGGACTTGTGAGCGAAGACCATTGGTCTTTTTACCGCAAGAACCAAGTCACTCTTTTTGTAGGCGCGTTGCCTGACCTTTTTATCGAAAGATCCTGCCATGCGTGCTTGGTAAAGTTCAATGCTTTGTTGAGCTTCGAGTTGTCTCTCATCGAGATTGTCCAGCTCATGGAGTCGCAATTTGATATTGCTTTCTTGAGTCATGTCATTTTGCAAGGATACCCTCAAGGAAGGAATTTGTACTTCCAAGGGTATGACAGCTTCGCATCCATAGACCAAGGAGAATGGTGTGCTATGGGTTGGTCCTCAAACGGTGGTTCGATAGGCCCATAAAGCTTCAGACATTTTGTCGCTCCAGTCTCTTTTGTGACTAGAGACCATTTTTTTGAGGATTTTACAGAGTGTCTTGTTGAAAGCTTCTGCTAATCCGTTTGCTGCCGGATTGTATGGAGTCGAAGGACAACTTTGGATTTTGTATTTGTCGCAGAACCTGTAGAATCGATGATCCCGGAACTGTGGTCCGTTATCATGGACGAATCTTTTGGGTATGCCGAAACGACAAATGATGTTGGTGCGCAGGAACTGAAGGACTGATGAGGTCTTCATTTCGTTAAACGCAAATGCTTCTGACCACTTGGAGAAATAATCCGTAGCGGCGAAGATGAAGCGATGACCTTTGCTCGAAGGGGGAGAAATATGACCTATGATGTCCATACCCCAGGCTTCGAAAGGCCATGAGATCGCTGTACGATGTAGCCATTCTGGAGGCATGTGAATGTAATCTCCACGAATTTGGCATTGTTGGCAGCGCTTAGCAAATTGCATTGCGTCAGCTACCATGGTAGGCCAGTAATATCCTAACCCTTTTATCTGATCATAGAGCTTAGGTCCAGCCTGATGAGCTCCGCAAAGACCAGCATGAACTTCTTTGAGTGTTTCTTCAGCCTCTTGTTGTGACAAGCAGCGTAGAAGTACTCCGTTGAAGGATTTCCTGTAAAGGATTTTTGAAGGAATATCCAAATGAAAGCTTGGGGTTCGCCTTTGGATGCTTACCCGTTCTTTTGGATCTTCAGGTAGGATTCCGAACATAATGTAATCAATGAACGGATCCCTCCAGTCGCCGATTGAAGTTTGAAGGATTGAAATCCGACTTCCGACCACTTGGTGGCATTCAGCAACTGCTTGGTGTGTGTTAAGAGGAGGAAGGATTCTTCTTTCGCACACTGTGATTTGCATGTTTTCCCCTTCCTGGATTGCCATGGATGCGGCAAGTCCAGCTAGGGCATCTGCACGTATGTTTTCACCTCTACGAATGTGGGTGATGTGACAGATGTCAAACTTTTGCAGAAGTGATTGTGCCTTGTTGTAGTAAGGCAGCAAATCTGGCTTCTTGACTTCAAATTTCTGATTCATCTGGTTGACGATCAGTTGAGAGTCTCCAAAGACTTCCAGCATGGTGATACCGGATTCGATGGCGAGTTCCAATCCTAAGATCAGAGCTTGATATTCAGCTGCATTGTTTGTGCATGGTTCCAGTAGTGAGAAAGCGTGTGGAATCATGTATTTGTCGGGGCTAACAAAGAGGATGCCAACTCCCGAGATCAGCTGTCTTTTTTTATTTGTCCTGGTTGCACCGTCAAAGTACATGTCCCAGGAGGCACTTTGTGAGAAAGTCTCCACATTGTAGACTGGTTCATCTGGGAGATCATCTCTAAGCGGAGAATCTTTAGGCAATGGATGCTCTGCGAGGAAGTCCGCTAGAGCTTGCCCTTTGATTGATTTTTGTGGTACATACCTAATATCAAATTATGACAGAAGGATGGACCATTTTGCCAGTCGAGCATTGAGAGAACCTGCCTTTGTGGCAAGGACCTTCAAGAGGTTGACCCTCGAGACCAGGTATACTGTGTTGGAAAGCAAGTAGTGACGCAGCTTTTGTACGGCGAACATCACTGCAAGACATTCTTTTTCGACTGGAGAGTAGCGATGCTCTGCACCTACTAGCTGCGGCTGAGGTAATATAGAGCAGCTTCTTTTCTTTGATCATTTTCTTACGCAAGCAGAGCTCCCAAAGAGTGATCAAGGGCTCTTGTGTACAAGATGAATGGTTTTCCAGTGGTAGGAGCAGCTAACACTGGAGGCTTTGTCAGGTATGACTTGATGTCTTGGAAAGCAGCTTCACAGTCAGCATCCCAGACAAAGTTTACACCTTTTTTCATCAACCGGGAGAATGGACGGCATTTCCCCGAAAGATTGGAGATGAACCGTCTGATGTAGGCTAATCTCCCTTGAAGTCCTTTGAGTTCTCTCAAGGTTCTTGGAGAGGGCATTTCTAGAATGGCTTTGACTTTTATGGGGTCAAGCTCTATTCCAGCTTTCCGAACTAAGAATCCGAGGAACTTACCCGACGAGACGCCGAAGAAGCATTTCAAAGGATTCATTCGCAGTTTGTGTTTGCGAAGCTGGAGGAAGACTTCTCGAAGGTTTTCGAGATGATCTTCTTTTCTTTTGCTTTTGACGGCGAGGTCATCAACGTAACATTCAACCGTCTTGTGCTGCATATCTTGGAATATTTTCATCATAGCCCTCTGATATGTGGCACCAGCATTTTTCAGACCAAATGGCATGACAGTTGTAGCAATACACGCCAAATGGGGTCCGAAAAGATGTATGTTTTTCATCTTCAGGATGCATCTTTATCTGATTGTAGCCAGAGAAACCATCCATGAATGTCATTCGCTCGAATCCACAGGTATTATCGATCATTGCCTCTGGTATGGGGAGCGGAAATTCATCTTTAGGGCATGCGCCGTTCAAGTCTCTATAGTCAATACAGACCCTGATCTGCCCATTTTTCTTTGTCACGGGGACGATGTTGGCCAACCATTCAGGATGTTGTTCCTCACGGATGAAGCCGACGCTTTTGAGTTTTTGAACTTCTTGTTCAATTTTATCCATCACATCTGGACGGAATCTTCTTTGGCCTTGCTTGACAGGCTTGATGTCTTCTTGAAGATTGAGTTTGTGAACTGCTATTTTGGGGTCTAAGCCTGGCATTTCAGCGTAAGACCATGCAAAGCAATCAACGAACTCACGAAGAAAGGCGATATACTCGGGTAACTCATCATCCTTTATATTCTTGCTTATGAATACAGGACGTGGGTTATCTGGTGTTCCCAAGTCTATCTTCTGAACAGGATCTTCTGTTGGAAGGTTCGAAGGTGGTTCCTTCACAATATTTTCGGAGGCTTCCAGCTCAACGAAACCTTCTGGGGTTTCAAGGGCATTTCCAGACCAAGGTTTTGTTCCTTTCCACGGGTCTTCTTGATCGGTAATCTTCCCAAGGCTTCTTATGAGATGATCCCAATCGCCTGTTGAAACCGGGTCGAAGTAGGCTACTTCTTTTGGAGATGAGGGTTCTTCTGGGTCAGAAGACCACACGTTTGTTCCATCGGACAACTCCTCTTTATTTTCGGAGAAATCGTGCCAATTGGATGAGCTTCCTGGATCTTTGTCAGGTGACTCATCAAAGAGATATCCAGGGAGATTGATGTCTTCATGGACTTGAGAAGTTGAGGCTTGGTCAGTATATTGACTTTTAAGCCTGTGTCAACTGTCTCAAGGGAGTGTCGGGATCATACCCTAACCCGTGTGAAGACTTTTCTACATAGCCGTAGAGTCTCCAATCTTCCAGCTGGCTTTTGGTCAAGACGGACCCCAATGGCGTGAGGATACCGCGTCCTTCTCCCAAACCGACTGGGTTTTGAGCGTCATAGCCCATTTTCTTCATAATAGCTTATGCCACAGAACTATATAAGGATAGTTGAGGCATACCTTCATTTTGGAAAGGTTCAAGCATGGAGTTTGATGAAGAAGCATCCGATCTATGGAAGAAGATCGGCTTTTCCTTTGCTGAAGTTGCTGAACAACGAAGGAAGCTGACGTAGGATCTTCTATGTCAGAAGTTATCTCCATTGGAGTGAGAGTAGGCTGAACTTGCTGAGTGTCAGCTTGGCTTGACGATGCGTCATCTTCTGCCTCTGAATCCGAGTCCGTGTCTTGCATGATAGACACGAAAGAGACAACAAATTTGCCCACAGGCTTTTGTTTTGCCTTCTTCACTTTAGTTGTGATGACCAAAGGCTTTGAAGATTTGAGGGAGATGATGAAGGGAGTTTGAATGCTCTCTTCAGATTTACCGGATGGTTTGTTTTCTTCCGGTGATTGTTGAGGAGCTTTGCCTTTATCTTTCTGGAGATTTTCGGCAAAGGATGCTGTGTGCTTCTCCTCTTCTTCTTTTTCACCTTCATACATCTGTGAGTCTGCGAAGTGGACTTCTTTACCTTTGAAGGGTTTTCTGTCCGCCAAAACTCGATGTATCATGCCGTCGTCGCCAACAAACTTGATGCATTGATGTAGAGTTGAAGGGACAACACCATTCTCGTGGATCCAAGGGCGTCCGAGAAGGATGTTGTAGCATGAAGGGGTTTTTATTGCATACACTGTGACCTCAGAGATAAGATCACCGATCTGCAACTTGAACCTGATTTTGCCGATAGGCCTTTGAGTACTCCCATCGTATCCAAAGATAGATACAGATGTGTGGCTCAGCTTGCTGGGTGGGATGCCCAACTCTTCAAGAGCCGATGTGGAGATGAGGTTGAGTGCAGAACCTGGGTCGATCTGAACTCTGTACATAGGCATTTCTTTGATATACCCTGTGAAGTACAGGGGTCGGTTATGCCTGGTTTCTCCAAGTAGGAGGTCGTCCTTTGTGAAGGCGATGGTTGCACTATCTGTTTTTTTAACCGAGAGGCATTCAATGCATGATTCCTCAGTTTTCTTCTTTTCTCCCTTTGAGGAGGCTTCTGAGTTTTTGACCCGGTAATCCATTTCAATTTGGAGGACTTGCGGGGCATATTTGTCGACATCCTCATTCAGCTTTTGTAATTCCGAAATTAGATTATCACGAGTGTGCGGAGACATTCGCAACAAATCTAGGATGTGAAGACGTGCAGGTATGTGCTTGAAATGTTCAATCAAGTCATACTTGAAAGCCTCCTTAGGGCCTGCATGTTCATCATTGTTGCCACTAGGGGCACTTACAACATCTTTTCCCGAAGGATTTACATATGTAAAGGAAGATTGGTTGTAATTTTTGTGGTAGTCCCGGCCAGAGCGGGTGCCTCTACCAACTTCGAGAGCTTCTTGAGAAGGGTCTTCGTTTGGAAGATTGTCTTCAGGATCAAGAGGCTGTCGTTTTTCATTTGCTGAGGATGCATCAGCAGCAGAGTTACCATCCTCAGTGATTGTGTTGCAAGGAGCATTTTCCGGGAACAAGTCCTGAACAGCATCCAGCAATCTTTCTTCTTCGTTGACTAATTCATCGTCCCAAGCATCAATGGCTGGGAATTCTTCAGTCAGGAAGGGTGTGAACTTCGAAGTCACAGTCTCAGGAGAAGAAACCTGAGAGGGTGTCATCTCAGTGAAAGTCACGTGAGACGAGGTGGCTCCAGAAGATATATTGCTAGGCGTCGCCGGAGTGTAAGTGCTCTCATCAGACGATGCTTCGGAAGAGCTATAATCCCGAATTATCACATTACAGGAAGCTCTGACGGGAGACGTTGCCTGATCGGAGTCAGACTCATCCTCGGATGTGAGAGGATCGTCAATCCAGCAATTTTCTCCATTTTCAGGAGTTAAGGGAGGATGTACCTGATGGTCTTCAGGGACTTCAGGCTCTGGATTGCGAGGAGGCTCGTTGACGCGTTCTTGCTCTTGTTCTAGAGCGAGTCGCTGCAAGATCCTTGCATATTCTTCAAGATCAGGCATGGGAGCCAGATCTTCTTCTTCATCATCTCTTTGTGGTTCAACATTGTTGATTTCCATTGGAGTAATGAGAGGTGCTGGTTCAGCAGCATTTTCTTGTACAGCTTCTTGGTCTTCTTCATCATCAGACCAGGATCCTTGTGGCTGTAGGGGGTTATACCAGATTACTGGCATAAGATGAGATTCAGGAACCCATTCTTCATCGGAGAGATATTCTCCTGTTTCACGGGACTCTTCCCACTCATCTGTGTAGTTGGATTCGAATCCATCATCGGTGTCGCTGGACTCGTATCCATCAATGGAGAATCCAACTACCGAATTGCAAGAGTATGATGCCTCCTGCATGGCTTCTTTGAATTGAGGTGGCATGAAATCACTGAGAGTGAATTTCCTTACCCCCTTTGAAGTCTCTGGAAGGGATGTTTTTGTTACCTCCAGTGAAGCGGTAGAGGAAGCCTCTGCCTTTTCTTTGACCTCTAGTTTTGGCTGGGTCTTCTCTTGCCGTTTGAGCTTGAGGAGATGTTTCCTAGCCTGCCTTCGCTGTTGAGCTATAGGCTTTGTTTTCACGACCTCCCAATTTTCATCTTCCAGGAGATCGGGATGTACCCATATCGGTTGTCCGTCTGGTGTCGGGTAAGGAACCAGTTCCTCGGACGCTTGGATTGAGTTTATCACCTTGAAGGAAGTAGTGATCTTCTTCTTTGGTGATTTTGATGTTTGTCCACATGTCACCATGTTGACAGAGGCAGGCCCATAGTTTTTGTCAAAGGTGATGACTCCGTTTTTCCACATCTCATTTATTTTCTCTCTCACAACGAAGCATTGATTGAGAGGATGCGAGATCATCTGGTGGTATGGACAGTACCGAGGATCGTTGGTTTTGCCAACATCACCCGGTCTTTTTGGTTCAGGCAAGGTGAGCTTGCCGTTTGCCACAAAAGCCCCGAAGATTTCATCAACATCTTCATCAAACGGGTATTTCTTCTCTACTCGTTCTTTGAAGGCATCTGAGAGTTCAGGTCTCTTACCAGCAACTTTATTTTCAGCTTTCTTTGGTGGCTGAGGAGCTGACTTGGTCTGCACATTGAGGACCTCTGTTTTCTTTGGTTTAGAGGTTGCAATGGTGGTTGGCTCTTTTCTTGATGATTTCTGACTGTTGAGGTCTTTAATCACCGTTTCAGCTTCCATGGAAGCTTCTAGGAGTTCTCCCAGGTTTTTTGATTTGTTGCCGATGATCATGGAGCGGATTCTGGCTCTCATGTTGTTTTGGCAAATGTCGACTAGCGACGCTTGTGGCAATACATCAGAGCATTTGTATGCCATTGCTTTCCACTTGTGAATGAAGTCATATGTTGATTCATTCTCCCCCTGTTTTAGGCTGCACAGCTGAGCCATAGTAGCGGGATGATCCTCACCTTTGAAGTGAGTCAGGAAGCGTGTCTCTAGCATGGTCCAGTTTTGGATTGAGTCCTCCGGCAGAGTGGAGTACCAATCGAAGGCCGTACCTTTTAGGGTACTTGCAAAGAGGCGGATCTTGAGTGCATCTTGATCCGCGATAGCTCCCGTCAGGATCTTGAAGTGGATGACATGCTGTCTGGCTGATCCTTTCCCCGTATATGTTTGGAGAGTAGGATGCTTGAATTTGGTGGGGAACGGGACCGAGTCCATCCATAAGGGATATGGTGGCTTGATCCCATGCTCCTTGAGTATATCCTCTTCTTTTGCTTTGGCGAGGATATTGTCTACGTCCTTTTTGGTAAGGGCGCGTGACGCATTTTCTTCTCTATTTACCTCGTCGTCTTGATGATTCGGAGGAGGTTCATTGTTCGCCTGATTTTGGAAGGCGAGGAGAAGGTTTTCCATCAGAGTTTCAATCCTCTGCTGGCCCTGTTCCAACTGTTGGATGCGGGTGATCGCATCTTCTGGAGGTGGATTGCGGGGTGGTAGCTCAGAATTTGTTGCCAAGACATTCATCCTTCGTGATTCGAACGAAGAAACTGTCCTGGTGACTGAGCTGGGGCTCATTCTTTTTGAAGAAGAGCTTGAGGAAGGATCACTCTGCTATCCTTTGCTTGAAGGAGCAGGGGATTCTTCTGAATGTCTTCTTGTCCTTGAGACGCTGCGGGTCATCGGACGTCGGACATGGATTTTTGTTGCTGATTTTTGGCGCTTTCTGGTTTTTCCAACCATATGGACGGCAGCAACTTGGTTGGGTCCTTCTTTTTCGACCCATTTGGGAGAGACTTGAAGTGTAGGAGGCTGGGTCCTTTGCTTCTCTAGTCTCTTTTGTCGGTATGACGCGCGGCGGCGTATGCGACGGGCAATTTGAGCTTCGGTCAGCTCTGGCTGGGCTTTGACGATGAAGGATGTGCTCCCTCGGGCGCAGCAGCCGAGCCTGTCTTCTTTGCAGCTGGGCAAGGACAGGATGCGAACCTTGTCCTTCGCCTGTTGCAGCGAAGCTTTGAATTTTTGGAGTTCGGCCCCTGTAGAGATGAAGGGTCGAACTGCAGGTTTGCAGGCCTTAGCAGGTGCTTGTAGAGGCCTTGTAATGCATGATCTGATTTTGGGCTTGTAGGAACAAGCCGGCTCATGCTGGGTTGACTTAAGAGTCAGGTTGGAGATGGGTCTCTCCTCTTTCATGTAAGCAAGAGGGTAGAACTGATTCTCCTTGAGTGGGGCTAGGAATGCTGGCTTGGTAGATGTTTGGGACTTTCTTTGTTTTGGTGAAGGTCTTGGGGACCAAGTCTTGGGATAGACCTGATCGTTTGCAGGTCGAGGCTTCGTGGGGCTACCACGGCCTTCAGGCCTTCTAGTGCTCGCCTTTGGTGTCACGGTAGTGACACGTTGAGAGGCGAGTTTCTGCTTCTTGGAGGGAGCAGTTTGTTCCTCAGGAAGTGGGAATGGTCCCAGCGTCCCAAAGACGATAGTCCGGGGAATCGAGGTCGACCCGGAGTTCAGAGAGTTGCCGAGGGAGTTGACGCTTCGGCAGCTGATGGGGCGCTTGTAAGTGCGCTTGGTTTGCTTCTGTTGAAGAATGAGTTGGTGCTTGTTTTCATCGAAAGTAATGGTTAGTGAAGCTGCCATTGTTAGTTTTTCAAAAATTTCTGAAACAAGACCACATCCATTAGTAATCACAAGAATATAATGATCATAAATGGGAAGTTCTATGGTTTCGTCTTTTCAAATTGCTAGAGGAAGATGACCCAAGCAACATGAAGAAGGCAAAACGCCATAGAGGGTACAATTGTTCTGATCGCAGGTATGGTAAGCCCAGAATGGGCATCCCAGTGACTGCTAGAAGCAATTGTGAACTTAAATTCGACTTATCGAGAAGTAGAGCTTGCTCGAGGTAAGAAGAATATAAAGTTGGAGTTACAGATGTGCCGGTCGCAATACAGTAGACCCTGAAAGGGCGTACTAGTACCGCTAGACACAAATGTTTTTGAGACCGCATCTATGAGATGAGATTCTCTGTTTTGAAAGGTTAAGATTGGATTCATCAAAGAGAGCAGATGGTATTCCGATCTAAACACAGGCTCAGCGATGTCCGCGAGCGCCAGTGCTCAGAAAGAAATGAACCATAATTTCTCGGATCTGAATCTAAAAATGATGAGTTTTTTTTTTTTTTTTGAAAGGCCAATATCGGGTTCATCAAAGAGAGCAAAAGGCACTCCAATCTGAACATGGGCTCAGCGATTTCCGCGAGCGCCAGTGCTCAGAAAGGAGAAGACCAAGATTTCTCCAATCTTAACCCAAAATGACGGAAGTTTTTTTTTTTTTTTGAAAATTTTGAAGATTTTTTTTTAAATCTTTTTATTATTATTATTATTATTTTTTTATTTTTTTAAGATTTTTTTTTTGAAACATTTTTATTATTTATTATTTTTTATTTTAAAAAATATATATATTTTTTAATTTATTTTTGAAAAAAATATTTATTTAAAAGACGAGAGAGTACACATAGGCCTCCTAACCCGGTCTTATGAAATCTTGATTACTTAATGAACCCGTTTGGAGGACCCTTGCCTAGAACAGTCAAGCTGTCTCCACACTCTAGACAAGGCTTTTCTTTGAATCAACCATGATCAAAGAACACAGTTGGTTTAACCTTAGTGGTCTATGTCTTTTTTTTTTAATTATATTTTTATTTTATTATATTTTTTTAATGAACTCATCGAAGAGAAACGATGGCCCAAAAACTTAGTCGAACAGGCTCAACATTTCTGCAAGCGCGATGAACGATAGGAAAGGATCAAGGTTTCTCAATTTTGAATCCAAATTGAGAAATCTAAAAAAAAAAATTTATATATATATTTTTTTTATATATATATTTTTTAGATCTTTAATGAACTCATCGAAGAGAAACAATGGCCCAATCCCCGATCCGAACACGGTCTCAGCGATTTCCGTGAGCGCCAGTGCCCAGAAGGAAGAGGATCAAAGTTTCTCAAATCCAAACTGAAAAATCTGATTTTTTTTTTGTTTTTTTTTTTAAAGAGAAAGAGTGGAAATAAATTCAAAGAATTAGAAATTTCCAAACAAAAAATCTCATCTCATTTTTTTTAGATGCGGAATCCAACATAGGCCACCAATTATAAAGTAGCCAAGGAATCGAGAAAAGAAATATAAGCATAGAGCAAAATATATGATATGCAAATATTTCATTTCTAACATCGTGTTCTCAAATAAACGAGTCCCACCGGGTGTGCCAGCTTGATGGACCGCGCTCCTGCTCGGTTCCTACCGAGGTCAGCGGACGTGGGAGTCCGTCGGGTCCGACCCTTTCGTAACCAGGGGGCAGGGGCGTGCATCAACATTTCTTTTTTTGTGTGGGTGTGCCAGATTTTCTATTTTACTTGGAATTGCAAGTGGTGATCCGGAGATCAACCTTCGCAAGTAAAAAGGAAATCAACTTCTTTCAAGTTTTCCATTGCACATATATTTAAGAAAAGAGACATTTTTCTTGGTTTGCCGTGAAAGGCGATTTTTTTGGCATTTATAGCCGATTTTGGCGTTTATAGCCGATTTACAATCCTTATCAATAATGAAAGACAACAGTTGTGATTTTTGTCTCTTTTAAAAAAATACAAACTACAATGAAAAGCAAGAAAAGGAGGATCTAACTTCTCAGGAGATTGTGGGGGACTCGTTTAGATTGACGGTCGCAAGCCATATGTGGGCTTCGCCATCATCCATGCAGATGAGAACAGAGGATGCTATTGATTCGCTTGGCTTGGCTATAACCTCAGGTTTTTAGAGGACAAAGACCAAAAGGAGGTCCTATGTCCAATAAAAAGCCGAGTAGACGGACTGAAAAGCCACATCTAAGCCATTGGAGGCAGGAGGAGAAGGCAAGGACCTTGGGGGGGGGGGGTACCCCCCAAGGGACTTTTGTCACCTTGTAGCGGTGGCCGGTGTAGAACTTCCGCAGAGTTTTCTCTCTCTTTCTTCTCTGAATTTCTGTGCTTCTGTCTGTGATTCGTTGTCTGTCCTTTCTTCTTGGAGTGCTCTCCTATTTATAGGCTTTTTGGTAGCCTTTTAGGAGGGTTTATGGGCTTTTATTGTCATTAAGCCGCATAATGGGAGGAGTTACAAAATTGAATTCTTTATTTTGTAACTCCTTTTTCTTGGCTTCTGATTGGCCGGAGGAGATTGAGGGCATTTAATCGCCTTTAATCGCCATGATGGGAGGAGTTTCATGAGTTAAATGCCATGAATCTCTTGACTTGTAACTCCCGGATGCTTGCTTCTGATTGGTCCGTCCAAAGAAATGGATTAATGACTGTAATAAAGCTAGTCAATTAATCACATTAAGTGGTCGCCGAGCATCTGAAGAGTCGCGGGCCGTGCCGCGTCTTTTGAGATTCTTCTGGTGATGATCATCGATGGATCTTCATGTAGATCGACATCAGATGACCATGTAATTTCAGGTGTTTGTTGCCAACAGCGGGTCGGTGCCATCTGTCCTGTCGATTTCTTGATCGGTCGGGTAGAAAGCACACTTTTTTTGGTTGACCGGGTGGCGATCAATATTGTTTTCGATACTCTTGATGATTAACCCGTGTTTTGGACGGATGTCAGAGGACTTGGTGTCTCAAAAGCATGAATTTTGGAAAGTACCAGAGGCTGGGCTCTTCGAATCGCGAAAAAAGGGCGAAAACCGGGGTTTCCGGGGCTTTCCCGGCGACCCCGGGCTCCAAGGTCGCCGGCGACCCCGGGCTCCAAGGTCGCAGGGGCCTGCGACCCTGGGGGGGTTTTCCCCCCTTTGTGTCCCGTTTTGTGTCCGTTTTTGCTGTTTTTCGATTCTTTTTTCTTCTGTATTTTTCCTTGACATTTTGACCATTTATTGGCCTAATTTCTTTATAGGAAACCTGATGAGAATCCTTGCATTTTATTTTGCAAAGTTTCCAATTTCCTGAGAAAGCCGAAGACTTTGTCGCGCAGAGCTGCCGATTTTCCGTCAGAAGCTGAAACTGGGTCAAACGATGTCAGAATGACCTGAAATTTGGTGTGAAGCCTCCTGAGCAATAAATAAGACCAACCATAGGCTTTTGTTTGAGTTTTGAAGCCGTTTGGGGTCCTATCACCAGTAGACTTGCTTTTGTCGCGATGAAGATGTCGCGGTTTGATGTGCGGTCAATTGACTTGAAATTTGACAGGGAACCTATTGGAGTCATTTTAAGATGATCCATAGGCTCTGTCTTGGAAATCATGGTCCCGGAGAGCTTTGCCGCCGAGAGGCTTGATTTGACTTCTGAGCGTCAAACTATGGTCAAATGTTGTTGAAATGACCTGAAATTTGACGTGTAGCCCTTTATAAGCATTTTGAAGCCGTCCATGTGCTCTATCTGATGAGTAATGGCCTCGGTGGTTCTCGCCGCCGAGAGGCTTGATTTAGCTGTTCGAGGGTTGATGTGGGGTCAAACGTTGTCGGTTTGACTCGGAACTTGACGTGGAGCCTTTTGGAAGTATTTTGAGACCATCCATCGGCTCTGATCGAAGATTTGGTGTCTCCGATGCTTTTGCCGCCGAGAGCACCTTTTCGGCTGTCGGAGAAGCGAAGTTAGGCCAAATGATTTTGAAATGGCCCGAAACTTCTTGTGTACTCCTCTTTTGGCTGTCTTGAAGGATCTTGCAGTTTTTGTTTGATTCTGACAAGATTTGATTTTTGGAAGTAGCATTGCCTATTTATGGCAGGTTGCGACTTCATGTAGCTCTTTTGATCTTGAAGAGGCAAAGTGACTTTTTTGGTGTCAACAAGTGTTGATCAAGATCATTCAAGAGATGATGTGTTTCACACGGCGAATGCTCCCTTGACTTGGTGTTTCATGTAACTAGAGTAGTAGGTGAGTCTATTTAGTCTTCAATTTTCATACTCTTGTTCATGTAATCGTAGAGATGCTCAAGGAATAAATTAAGATTTGTGAGTTGCATTAATTGATTTTCATGGTTCAATGTACAGTGTGTATGCATAGGGTGACAAACTATGTTTGGTGTTGTGTTTCTGATTTGATTGCTTGGCCCTAAGCATGGAGTTTGAGTATTGGAAACTGGAAACCTAAATCCCATCTTCTCTTATCTTTTATTTTTATTTTCTCTGATTTTTCTATTTTTATTAAATTGATGGTCTAGGATTCTTTTGTTTTGCAGTCTTTAACAATAGCATAGTCTAGGATTTTTTAAGATTAGGCCTTTTATTCAAGATTGTAATTTTTATGGGATGTAATTAACTTTTAATTTTAGACTTTTTCAGTAGATCAATTGTTGTATAGGTTCTATTTAGGCTAGTTATTGTTTTTATAAGGACATGTTCAAGTAAATAACTCTTCATGGATACGAACCCGACTCATTGGGTAAAACTACAATATTGATGGTCTTGCTGTCACGACCCAAATTCCGGGGCCCTGTCGGATTCCGGACCGTGATTATTTAATGATATTCATCACCCATTCATCAAATAATTTCCACAAGAAATCAGGCATTTAGTTCCAAAACATAATTCTAATTAGATTATAAAAGTCAAACAATATCAATGATTTCAGAATAATCAAAGTTTCATATTCGAACTCAATTCAAAGATGACCTAAATCATTTAATAAAATTCCCTAAACATGGGCTAATCCCTCTATCAACTATTTGAACTTTTATCATTCTCTCCTTTCAGCCACGCATGTCGAAATCTACGTGCTGAACGTTGTTTTGCTCTATCCCACCCGCAACGTGATTACCTGAAGGGGGCGACACAACATCGGTATTATTGGTGAATGAGTTTTCCTAATTACACAAACAGCATAGAACATGACATAATACATACAAATTTAAATTAACAAGTCAAATACAATTAAAAGTTCATCAATTACATATTTGTGCCCCATGCACATCACAACACCACCAATGTTTATCGTATACATATATACCGGCCACCATGGCCCTATCTCATCAGTCACGTCCACCAAGGACACTTACACAATCGCCACCATGGCCAAAATCCATCAATCATCCGGACACCAAGTCCATCATCCGATAGCTAGGATCTAGGGTTCAATATATCATAACCTCATAACATGTAGAAATCAGCATTATCAATCACTCACACAATCAATAGTGTGGACCCAACCCTCACACACTTCCCTGGTTAATGCTACCCCACTTCAAATCATAATTGATATTGAGTGGTATAAGGGTGGCCCATACTATATGATTAACACAACATCAATTAATCATAGTCCATATAATTAATCACAGTTCATATAATTCATCACAGTCCTTACAATTTATTATAAACCACACATAACCTTAATTAATTTGGATAGGAGGGTAAGATGGTAATTACATATCAAGTCTAGGGTTATCTCCCCAATCACAGAACTCATCCAGCCATGTGTATACACACAGTACTCATGCAGCAAGTGTCTCACGCTGCAGATATTTAATTATAAAATCTAGTGGGTCCCACTGGATCTAATCTATGATCAGACCTGGTCTACATGGTCGCCCAAGAGAAAATACTCATACTATGGGATCTGATTCACCATCGATCACTCCCTAGGGCCCACAGATCCAAACAGTTGCTGGTAGCAACCTACACCTCATTCACGCCTGGGAATATTTGAGTATACTGGA
The DNA here is from genome assembly GCA_012931725.1 of Litsea cubeba. Lineage (NCBI taxonomy): Eukaryota > Viridiplantae > Streptophyta > Magnoliopsida > Laurales > Lauraceae > Litsea > Litsea cubeba. The sequence goes on from CM022945.1 coordinate 134,161,641, forward strand.
CAATGGGTCCCACTGGTCCAAATCTCAGATGCCACCATCCCTAAGGTTGCCCAGGGGTCCCACATCAGATGACCAGATCTGATTTCCAATCAGGCAGCCAAGTGGGTCCCAGAAGGGCTTGACGCCAATAACCTATAATTTCTGCAACAGTCGCTTGTATTGCATCATAGCAATTGGATGAGGGCCCAGATGAGACCCACTCCTCATGGGTCCACGTCCTTTTGGGTCGACCATGGGTCCCCCTGTGGATCCATGGTCCAGATTTCTCATCTAGTGGGCCATGTGGTCCCACAACCAGGGGCGGATCCAGGATTTCTAATATGGGGGGGCTGCACTTAAGTTACACTAAAAAAAATAACAACAATGTCTCACCAAAAATTATAAAAAATAGCAACAATGTTCACCAAAAACTATCTATGTACTATCTTCATAATTCATTTTCTACAAGCATCATACCAAAAGAGTGATCATTTTTATTATACTACTCAAAATCAACAAAAAAATATCTTCACAATAAATCTTGACAAGTATGACAAAAGACAAACAAAAGTTAAAACATGATACTAGTGAAATATTGACTTGCGTGGCTTCTTATCAAATTCATCTATTACCAACTTTATGTCGACTTCATTAGCAAACTCTCTTTCGATGTAAATAACCATGCAATCCGCGAGTAGTGTCTTCAACACCAACAATAGCAAAAACCTTTCTTTAACAAAACCACCACGATCAACAAATCGTAGAATAATGGCCATTTGTTCTCTATGTGAATTATCTTGTGCTTCATCCACAAGGATACAAAACTTTGCATCACCAACATCTTCGCGTATTTTCTTTCTCACATTTTCGGCAAATATATGCAAAAGTGTTTTCTGAACACCATGTGAGGTATACTTGGCATTTCCTGGACAATCACCTACTATTTCGGCAACTTTCTTGTTCAACATTTTCGAAAATTCAAACATTGCAATGAAGTTTCCACAATTCTTTGATTTCTTCGACTCATCATGTCCTCTAAAAGGAAACCCTTGTAATGCAAGCATCCAAATACATTGAATAACATTTCGGAGAAGCAACCGATTATTTGCAATTGCTTCTTTAGGAAGTGTATTGAAAACACTATCTATATGTCGAGAAGGTTTCATTAGATTCTTACAATACATTGTCGCCGACCTATGTGGAGAACAAAGACCACCTTCATGTTTCAAAAAAGGACACTTCTTCCCATTGTTAACCTTTTTCCAATTTTGAAACCCATTAATGGTAAATACCGGATGCTTCGGAGGATTTGTTTCAAAGAGAAAGCAATAAAAACAATATGCTCTATCCTTGTGGAGTGAATATTCTAGCCAAGGGAATAGTTTGTACCAATTAGTATTGAACCGTCGGCCTTGCTTTCCAAATATGGTCACCGGATAATCTTTTTCTTTCTCATGAGTAGGTCGACAAGGTCCCATTCTAAGATAAGCTACCCGAACTTCATCATGTTTGTTAAGCGGGTATTCATATATATATAGCAATGCGTTTACCCGGATCACATTCAAATGAAGAAGTGACATCAACTTTCATAGGTGCAACTTCTTGAGCCTTGGAAGAATGTGCAACTACGACTCTTTGGACTCGAAAAGAAGGTTCAACTCCTTCAATTTCAACAACTTGAACTTTGGTAGGACGTCGCTCATCCTCATCAAGTTTTGAAATATCAGGAATAGGTGTGGAAGTTTCGCCACTTTCAGATTTATCATCTTTTCTCTTATAGAACGATAGAAGAGTTATTGATTTTTTGGGCGCTTGATGATGCGACATTATAACCTAAGATAGTAAATAATCATCAATATACAATACATTATACATAAGACGACCGGTTTTACTTTTTTTTTTCCTAATTTCTTTTATTTCTTTTCTTTTCATTTTTAGCTTACAATGAAGTTTTATCAAAGCTATGAGAATTACTGTCTGCTGCAACAATGGTAGGGTAATTCCTCTGATATTTTATTAGAGAAGAAATAACAGGATTTAAACCCATGCTTGCAAGCTAAGATTACAAGTTGTGAAAGTAATAGTGACAATTTTTTTTTTTGGGAAACTGGATTTTTTTTTTTGTTAAACTTGATTTTTTTTTTTGGGCCCAAATCTTGGGTGGGCTGCAGCCCACCCGGGCCCCCCCCCCTTCATCCGCCCCTGCCCACAACCCTCCAATGTCACTAAAATCCAATGACGCCAGGTCTCTGTTAACACCCACTACAGGCTATTTTTCATCAATTGCATGTCTATTCGATGGATACTCAAGGGTTTGCATTCCATATCACTTGTATCATTCTTACAACCATTCACATATGCTTCCTTGACCCAAAACAGAATTTTATGTCTACTCTATGGTTACAGAAATCATTGTCTTTTTAGAATAGTTGAATCACTTCCATCATCTAGATTTAACAACTAGTTAGTTAGGAAGATCCACTCACCTCCTATACATGATCGTTGCGTTTGCGACGTGAGGGCGCGAATATGGCATCGGTTGATCACTCCTTCACCGTTTGCCTTCTTTTTCTCCAGGATTTCAACCCAACAAGACCCTCCTCTCATACTTTCTCTCAAATGAAAGAGGGAGATAATTGGATGATACTACTGGGGTTGATGGTTGCCTATATATACAAAGACGAGATAGAGTCCTAGTCCTTCTCTAATACTCCTAATTAGAGTTGTTATACAACTCCTTTCCTTTTTCCAAAAGCCATACAAGTGAGAGTTGAGACTCCTCTAATCCATAAAATAAATAACAACTAAGGGTCCTACCTGGGCCACGCTAATCGTGGGGCCCTGCTAACTCGGGATATTACACTTGCACTTGGGGACTAGCAATTAGATCAGAAGATGCTGGAGATCTTTGTTCCTCTGCTTGTACTTTGGATTCTGACTCCTTTCCTTTAGCTTCATCCTTCTTGTCATCCTTTGAAAAATTCATCTATTCAGAAATAGGATAGAAAATCATTCCTTCGTCGTCAGCTGAAAAATAATGAGAGGTTCCTGCTGCATCATCCACAACCACATTGATTGACTCAATAGAAATTTTCAATGAGTAACGAAAGAAAATTCCTTTGTCACTTATGGAGTCAAATTTTCCTAAGTATTCACGATACACTACTTCCGAATGTTCTAAAATAATTAACCATGGGTTTTATTCTGGTCTATATCTCATATGGAGTAGTTTTGGTTCCAGGCCTAAGGTACGTAGATTAATAACATGCATTGCAGTACTACCTTGGCCCAAAACCATTGAGGGATATTCTTACTATGAAGCATGACACGTGCCATCTCCTGGACAACACGGTTCTTCCTCTCAACTACCCCATTTTGCTGTGGTGTTTTTGGTGTAGAAAACTCATGTTTTCTTCCATGTTTAGTGCCAAAGGAGCTGAATTCAAAATTTTCAGACTTGGTGCCATGTTCTGAACGGATTTGAGAGACACCACGTAATTATTTGACCTTTCTCTGCAATAAGTAAAGACCGCAAGTCACTAAATACCTCAAATGTTTCTGATTTTTCCCTAAAAGATCCCACCCACGTAAGCCGTGAAAAGTCATCAATGGTATGGAAAATTTATTTCTTGCCGCCAATGCTTTTCACTTTTGTAGGATCCATAAGATCCATATGAAGTAATTGCAATGGCCTTTTGAAGTGAGCGAATCAACCTTCTTGTGTGATGCTTTGATCTGTTTACCGATCTGACAAGGGTCGTAAACACTGTTCAGGGCTTTTTGAAGTTTGGGTAGACCACGAACTAACTCATGTTTAACCAGATTTTCTAAATCCTTATGATTCACATGGCCCAAATGTTGATGCCATAACTCAATGTCACTTATTCTGGCAGAGTGACATGTTAGATCATCGTCAGTGGCTACAACGTAACAGTTATCAAAATTTCTTTTTCCATGAAGTACAGTTTTACCTTTCTTGTCAACTATGATGCATTCAATAGAGGAAAAATCTACTTCATGTCGTGAGTCACATAATTGGCTAATGCTTAACAAATTAGTTTTAAGTCCTTCTATCAGGTAAATATTTGACAATTTAGACATACCTGGAATTGCAACAAATCCCTTACCAACAACCTTAGCCTCATTGTCATCCCCAAGACATACGCTACCACCATTGTAGCTCTCAAGGGTGGTGAAAAAAGGACTTGTTACCTGTCATGTGCGTTAAGTCCTTATATTTGCATCATTAAAGCATCATTTTAGGAATAATTGTGGACTTAGTTAAATTAAATGCATTAGTTTTCACATAATTTCATCATTTTATGCATTATCATTTAGTTAAATTAAATGCATTAGTTTTCACATAATTTCATCATTTTATGCATTATCATTCTGAACTTGAGAACTCAAGCATTTCATGCACATTTCTTGTATTATTATAATATTTTTTTTGCAATATTCCAATTTTTCGAAAAATCCTAGTTGGATTAGTACTTTTTTCGGAAGGTACCCACTTCAATTAAGGATCTTCGGTATTTCACTGGTTGAGTTAGATTTTACAGAAAATGAAATTTATAGGACCCACTGAACCTTAGGGAGAATTTTGTGAAGAGTCCTAGTTGCATCAGAACTCTAACATGGGAGCCGCGTTGTTGAATTAAAGAATTCACTAAGAGGACCTGACATACACACATGTGAAGATCAACCAGAGGGGGTCCACTCATCATGTCAGTTGAAGAGTCCTAACTATAGTAAAAGACCTCTCATAGGGCCTACTATTGAAGCAGAAGAGTTGTCCCGCCTAGTAGGATCCACAATAGTTGTAGATTTGAAATAACTCAAGGAAATTCAAATAAATAATTCTGATGGGAGATGAAAGCTAATGAGTTTGAATCAACCACAACCGATCTCCTCCCAAAAATAGAAGTTGTGCAGAGATAGAATCCATTGCAAAATAAAATTCAAGAGTCAATCCCGTTTTTCTCATTACAGCCTATTGTAAAATGGTCATAACTTTCAATCCGACTGTCGGATCGATGAAATTTACCTACCATTGGAAATCTTATTGAAAGTAGATGTTTGCGAAGCCCAAGATCACGCAATTCGGTGTTGAATCGACTAAGTTATGGGCACAGAGATCTTCATATATATATATATTTAGGTGGAATTGTAAATAAACTCACACTGTTGATAATCCATTGATGCACATACTGTGTGGGACCCCATCTAAAAATTGGATGAGCCATCTAGAGGTTTCCAGAAGCTTCCAACTCATTCAAATTAAAAAAGGATCGAGATCTGCCTCATCAAAGAAGATTAATCAAATCTGGAGAGAAGATGTCCAAATTCAATGAATCTGTAAGATAACCAGAGTAATAAAAGAAACCCAGAAGTGCACGTGAGGCTTTTTTTCCCTCTCCCTAGGACGACCAAGGCTACCCCTCTCTTCTCTTATCCACCTCTCTTCCCTCCATTATTTTCTGATTTTATGTTTTTTAAATGTATTCTGGAGCCTTGTTCCAAAAACTAAGATTTTTTTGAAGAGAGATTTCTGAGAGATCATTGTAAAAAGAGATGTTATTAATGAAATTATTTATGAAGTCCTTTTCAATGGCTGACTAGATTTCTGAATTGGAGCACACATATGAAGCTAAGTAGATCTTTGATTTAATCTATATGATTTTTCTATTTCTTTTTTGTCTCTTTTAAATGAATGCTCTATTATAATAATAGATCTATCTTCATGCCTTAGGCAGCCTCTATCTTGATTTCTAATGAAAACAGTTTGATGATTTATACTTATTTTAATAGATTATGCTTAGGGTTGAGATCATTTGATAGTTTATACTTAATTTGATAAGTCATGCTTATATTTTTTTTTATTCTTTTATGAGGTGAAGGATGTCTTGGGTGATGCTCTTATTCTTTTTATTATTTTTTTTTTGTGAAAGACAAATCTTCCGGATCAGAAACATTAATTTATTTCTGATCTCAGTTATTTTGAAACAAATAGTAGAATAATTGGGTGGATGGATTAATTATCTTGCTTAGTGGATTTTGGATGCTCTAGTCTATTTTATATATTGATTTCTGTACTTTGATTAGTTTTTGTTTTTTTACTTTTTCTAGTTTGTCAATTATTTTTTATTAATCTTTGATTTAAAAAAAGGTTCATATTTTTATTTTGAACTTTGTGGTGCTTCCTGTGGGATCGACCCATATTTGCCACTGTCTTAAGCAGACAACTGTGCACTTGCAGTTATTTTATTGAATTGATTTAATTTACATCAATGTGCCTCGAGTGTCTGCTATCTAAGTACCTCACATATGTCTCTTGTGCACCGAGTGCAGTTTGTGTGGATCACATTACAGTGACGGTCAGACTTATGAACTCAGACAGACTTTGTCTTGACCTATTGAGGAGAATAATGCTTCTTCCTCTGCTGATTTCTCAAATGATTTCTCAATTTATTGCAATGTGGTCAGATGTGCCCTTTAATTCCACAAAAGGATAGATGGGAATAAATCTAGACTTTGGCACATTAATTTTCTTAACAATGTTCAAAGGTGTAGTATTTGGATAAGTGAAAGTCATTGACTACATAGTGGGTCCTTGAATAAAAACATATTTACCTTTATCCTTATATGTTGAAGCTCTGTGTACGTAGCCAATGACAATTCTTGAAGAGTCATCCTTTTGGCTTTCAAGAATATCATGAAGCTTCATGGACCCTATATTCATTCGCTTTAGTATAGCTTTGACAGCTTCTAACTTGGTGTGGACCATCTTTAGAATGCCAATGAGATCATCGTTTTCTGCTTTGTAGGTACTCAATTCCTTTTGCAATACATCTAAGTCTTTTGCAGCTTTCTCAACTTGATCAGCCGACAACGCGTTCTCCTTCCCTGCATCAATTAAATTTTCAGACATAATTGAACGCTGAGCTTCCAATTGACTTTCCTTAGCTTGTGAATCTTCCAATTGTGCTGTCAGAGAAGAATTCTTAGACTCCATTACTTTCAACTTCAGTGCCCTTTTTTCATTGATTTCTGACATGTGTATGAAATCTTGTAACACTCTCCTATATTTTGCTTTCAAATCCTATTCATTATCAGAAAAATCATGTAGATCTAAATCTACATCTGACTTGGAGTCCTTGTCAAATGAACCTTGCATGGAAGAGATGTCAGTCCTAGCCATGATAGCAAAACATTTTTCAGACTCAGGTTCACTACATTCTTCCTCAATATCGTCTTCCCAAGAGCCGTTCAAAGCCTTGCCTTTTCTTTTCTCTTTCCGATTGGCACACTTAGCAGAAACGTGATATGATATCCTTGACATTCGAAGCATTGGATAGGCTTCAAGGATCCTTTCATCGGATTTTTACAGACTTAGGCACAAATTTAAATTTGTTGGGTGCCTTGTTGTTCTAAAAGTCCTTTTTCAAAGTTCTTTTCTTGTTTTTCCACAATTTTATGAACTTTTTAACAAAAAAAAGCTTCAAACTCAGCATCATTCGACTCATAATCCGATAAAATATCAGAATCACCCTCCACAGATTTGGAGGACATGAGAGCAATGTCCTTAGCCTTTTTGGTTGAACAATAATTGGCATCAAATGTTTGCAAGTTCCCAACTAATTTTTCAACCGTAAGGGTGGTCAGATTTTGACACTCTTCAATTACCACTACTTATGGACGAAACCTTTCGAGTAGAGACCGTAATATCTTCTTGATAATTCTAACCTTAGAAATTAGTTCTCCCAAATTAAAACTAGAGTTGACAATGTCACTTAGTTTTACAAAGAACTCATCAAAAGTCTCAGTATCTTTCATTCTCAAGGTTTCAAATGCAGTAATAAAATTTTGGAGCTTTGTTTGCTTGACATTATCTGTGCCCTCATGAACGTTCTGTAGTGTGTCCCATGCAACCTTAGCTAAAGTGCATGCAAAAATCATGCGAAATTCTGAGGCAAAAACACCATTGAATATGGCATTAATTGCCTTGTTGTTGCAATTAGAGGCCCGTTTTTCCTCTTGAGTCCACCGGGCATTAGGTTTAAGGATTGTTTGCCCATCTGTAACAACTGTGGTTCTGACATAACCTTCTTCAACAACATCCCAAACCTCATCATCTATGGCCCTAAGGAATCAAATCATCCTTACCTTCCGGTAAACATAATCGGTTCCATCAATCAATGAGGGCTTAGTAGTTGACGTGCCTTCTCTATTGAATTTCATAAGAGAAATCTGATGAATCGAATCACACAACAAATTAGTGCAACCTACTGTGATACCACATGAAAGATGCACATTTAAACCCTAATATGAGTTAAGGTCCCAAATCAATTTCTCCTTTAAATTTCAATCAAGCCAAATTAATAACCTATACTTGAATCATGCAATCACACAAAAGAGAAGGAGGCACGCGATTTTTCACTTGGAAAACCCTACTCGGGAAAAACCATGGGTCTCACCGTCTAGACTATAAACAACCAGGCACTATATGACACGAAAGTTACAAGTACTCACAAAACCTTCCCCAGTTGCAACTCAACCTAAGGACCGGGATGATCTTGCCGACGCCTCGCCGTACACCTTAACTGTGCTTGAACCACCCACATTGAACGCCTCTTCAAGCTGAATATACTTCAAGAGAATAGATTGAGAAGTAGCCAGGGCTTTAAGCTTCGGCTCTGCAACAATGGTGTTCTGGAGAAGACAAGGGTAGCAAGGAGTAAGGAAGTAAAAGAGTTTTGGAAGTATTCGGTGACAATTAGAAAGTGCTTCCAAATAAATTTCTGAAAACCCGCGTCATGCGCGAGTCCATGGCCGCTCAAGCTCGGGAAATAAACTTCTAGATATTTTGTACTTTTGCGCATCCTATGTGCCAGGCATGAGCACGAAAGAATAAGGCTTGAGCGCATAAGCTTCTGCCAAAGGCGCACTCGAGCTTGTATGGTCAGGCGCTCGAGAGCTCCCAATGTAAAATTCTGCCTCCTGGCAGTCCATCTATAAAATAAAAGAATAAATCATGAATCCCTGTTTTGCCCATATCCCAATGAGTTTGCCAATACTCAATTTCCTTACACTAGGGAGAAGGACTTTGACATTGTGAGGAAGATGGTCAGGAATAGATCATCTGCAGCCATCCAGAATGGCTGAAACCGATTCCTCCAGCTAAAAAAGGCCCTCTGTGGCATGATTCAGCTCCTTTAGCTGAGTCTTGTATATGAAAAGGATCTGACCCCTCTCTCCATTTCTTCAGCATTGTAGTAGATGAATTCTATGGACTGCAGTAGTGATGATCTCTGGTTCAACAAATGGTTAGCTTATGGTCAAATAGCAGCTTTCTTTCCTCACTACTCCTTCCCAGTTGAAGTCCCAGTTGCAGCCTTGATCAATGGTAATTCCTTGTTCATCCTAGAGCTCCTTCCCGCTATGCGAAATCCTTCCTTCCGCAGCCAACAAGCACCCAACAGCCTAATTACTCCCAACCTAGACCGTATTCACTAGGGCTTCCTATGAGTTTTAGCTTCCTCCTAATCTGCTTCCTGGAATCTCCTGCACTCTAGAAGCTCCAAAACTGCCTGGTTTGCGCTAGTGTGGGGTCCCAGATGTTCTACTTTTGCATGGAGATAGATCCACAGGAAAAAAAAAAAACTCAACTTCTATATGGGCTAAATCCCTAGGGGTTTCTTTACTTTCTTGCATGCAATTTGTCTGCAAGCCTGTGAATTAGATTCCATATTTAATTCTAATGCAGATTAGCTACATAAATTTGGCTTTGGATGTTTTGAAGCCTCAAAATGGCCGGTCCCTAGTGTCCCATCTCCAATGGAGTTATGTTCTTCTTTTGCAAGCTACAATGATAATTATGCAAAAACACCAATAGGGGCTGGTTTTGGAAGGCTAGGAACGAATGTGGTTTTGAAATTCTCCTCAGTCTTCAGCCACGATCACTTGCAACGTCATTGAAGATTTGAACCATACTAATTTAAAAGGAACTCCAGAGGGCAGCACCTTCACTTGCTTTTTTCAGCCTCGGGGCTCTAATTCTGGTTTGGGAGATTCTAAATGCACCCACATATATTGATGTATGCACCCACTTACTAAACTCACCCCCTTCTTTTATTTTCTTAAAATCATTTTCCCGAGCCCACCCACACTATTCCCCAAACTAACCTTGCAAGAAACCCAGGTCGTTCTCCTCCTCTCCATTTCCCTCGTCGAGCATTTTTGAAAAACCGAGCAAAGAGCAGTAGTGCACCTCCTCTTCTGGCCTTCCCTATTGTTGGTTGTTCTCCCTCCAAGTAGTGTACATCGCTTCTTCTTTTTCTTCTTCTTCACAGGACGCTCAGGTGATTCTTCTTCTTCTTTTTCATTTTCTTCTTGTTCTTTTGCTTTTCATTTTTACATTCCTTTTAGGTCATAATTTCTTTGTTAGATAGTAGATAAGTTTATTAAGAGCTAATTCATGTGCATTCGAAGTGATGAAACCCTCGACACTTTTCCAAAACTCGTGGCAGTTTTCGCGATCTGCTCGGCATTGCAGAACCGTGCACCAATTATTGTGCACGGCAAATGTTTATCGTGTACAGATTTTTTGCACGATAAAAGAAGCCGTGCATAACTGTTTTGCACGGAACATGTACACCGTGCAAAACAGATATGCACGGTAAATATATACCGTGCATAAAATTGTTGCACGCAGAAATAGTACCGTGCAGAACGATTTTGCACGACACTGTTGAACCGAGCAGTACAAGAAAATCAGATTTCTTCCTAAAATGTTTTTTTCTTCGTACTGATTTTTATTTTAAATCCAAATTGGAAGATATGCCGAGGAGACCAGCTCGCCGTATTGGTGGCATCTCACATCCTACAGGTGGACGTGGTAGTACTTCTAGCGATCCATCCAGAGTGCGGGTGAAGGTTGGCATTACTAGACCTCCTCGCCGAGGTGTGCATGCTACTACTTCGACCGCCGGCCGTCAACGGCCAACGGCGTCTGAACGAAGACACAAATTACGGCAGGATCCACTACCTGAGAGCTCTTCAGAGGATGAGGCAGGGCCGTCTAGCCCTCCCCAACCGTCCAGTACTCTTATTGCGCTAGCAGGGGAGGATGATTCCTCAGAGGACCAGGCACAGCTATCCAGTCCTCATGCCTCGGAAGCAGGGGATGGCCCTATTCCAGGGGGTCCGGCCGACGAGTCCGTCCTTGTGAGTGTCAGGACTCACGTGGTCATATCCATATGGGACGGGGAGGTACATGTTAATTCTTTATATGTTTTAAGTAATTCTTTATATAATACCAGATGCTAATGAAGACTTATACTATACTTGTAATGTGCAGGAACGTGGCCCGCTCAAATGTATCAGTCATTGGTGCCAGTTGAAGGACTGGTACATACCTTGCCCTGGAGATCGTCTTGATATTGAGGTGCCTATGTTTCGCGCTATCATTGAAAAGTCTGGATTGGCAGACCTGAGGCGTTTCAGCTACCAATATATCTCTTGCCCCTTGGTCTCGAGCTTTGTGGAGAGATGGTAGCCCGAGACCAATACCTTCCACATGCCGTTTGGTGAGATGACGATCACATTAGATGATGTGAGTTCTCTACTCGGCATCCCAGTCACTGGACTTCCTATCCACGTATCTGCTACTATGGGATTTACTGACCAAGTAGATTTGTTCGAGTTAGGACTGGGTGTGGATAGGGAATCTGCGGCAGCAGAGTTGAACCTGGCACGGGGTGGGGTAGTGAGGATGGGGTGGATCCGACGGGTGTGCGGCGAAGTGACTCCTGCGTCGTCGGTTGAGGAGGTAGAGTGTGCAGCCAGAGGATATCTTCTTTATCTGTTGGGCTATACACTATTCACCGATAAGTCCGCCACGAGGGTCCCTGTCTACTACTTATCCTTATTGATGGACCTGCCACGGGTCCGTCAATACGCATAGGGGGCTGCCGCACTGGCGTTTCTGTATTGCCAGTTGGGGACCGCCACGAGGGCAGATGTGCGGCAGATTGCTGGATATTTGACACTGCTCGCGGTAAGACCAGTACATTTTATATATGCATATACCTTTTCCATTATAATTGATATAAGCATTGTATAATTATTAATATTTATCATTTGTAGTCGTGGGTGTACGAGCACTTCCCATTCGCACGTCCTCCTGCACAATGGGGATACACCGCAGGGATGCCTCTAGCAAGCCGCTGGAATCCTGGACAGGATTCCGGAAATACCATTGAAAACATACAGCTGATGTGGGAGAGATTGGATGCCTTACACCCGAGTGAGGTGAGCACCCAATTGATCCTTTTATGTTATATATTTCTGACTTTCTTTACTTTTTTCTTTTACGTTTTTGACAAGGAGCATCTTTTATTATATTAGTGACTTGTTTCGTTTACTTGTGACAGATTGCTTGGGATCCGTATGCTAGTGCTAGGGCCCATCATCCACTACAACAGATATCCTTCTTCTGTGGTTGCTTGAGAGCCCTAGATGTCATTGAACCCTACCACCCACACAGGGTTCTTCGACAATTCGGCTACGTACAGACCATCCCACCCGCACCTCTCGCCCCCATCCGTGCTACTCGGGGTAGTACTGCCGGTAAATACAAGGTCTCCTATACGTTTCTGGACCAGTATTGGATTACTTGGGAGGACCATGTATTATCTCTTGCGCACCGCGGCGATCGTGCACATCATGCATGGGAGTGTTCGCCGGACTACCTCGAGTGGTACACTAGGATATCTCACCCTCGTGTACAGAACCCCGCCCGCCATTCCCACTATGACCCTAATGAGGGTAGAGAGGACCCGACTCCGAGAACGGTGAGTGCATTGTAAACTATCTTATTTCATACATCGATGTAACTATTGTTTAAAATTTCCTATGACACATTCTATTGTTTCTTATAGGTCCTTCGAGCGAAGGATCATATTCGTGCCACGCTTGAACGAGGTGACCAGCCAGTTGACTTCTACCAGAGGGCACTGCGGACTACCCTCGAGATTCTTGATGGCTTGCCGGTGACGTATCGTCGGCGTGCATAACAGTGATGCTCGGAGGACTTTTTTTATTGTTCCATTTGTTTTTTTCCAGAGGATATTTTTTTTTGTTTTTTTTTTAGAGACTTGTGGGATGTATAAGTAATTTCATGAAGGAATATTAGCTTACATTTTTTTTCACTTTTTGTTTGAGATGGGATATATATTAGCTTATAGTTTCAATGTTGTAGAGTATCATTTGGTTACATTCGGATTGTCCATCGAACACGACATTACCAGATGAATTCCTCAATCGTATGAAGAGTAAGTGGATTCTGATACATATGGGCTTTAGAACCCCATAAAACACTGATATGGAGTTCTAAAGCCCATGTGTGTCAGAATCCATTTACCCTTCATACGATTGAGGAATTTATCTGGTAATGTCGTCTCCGATGGACAAGCGAACGTAACCCAATGATACTCTCCAACATTGAAACTGTAAGCTAAGATTGCTCCAGGCTCCTTAGGAATTTTGGATTGTTTCATGTATAAGTAATTGCACGAAACCAGTGTACTACAAAGTTTAACATGTCAATCAAGGATTATTGATTATTATATAAGAACTTGTTTGCTAGTTGACTTTTGGTTATGAAATAGTTGACGCCTTTTATTTAATATTTTTTTTATGAACATCTACATGCCTATTCAAAGTGGGATACAAAATAGTTCCAATAGTATACATTTATGCATGAATAATCCACGGATATCAATAATGCACGACATACATATACCATGCAGATGCAATCTGTTCGGTCAACATGTACCGTGCAGACTAATTCTGCTCGGCTAATATGTACCGTGCAGAAACTTTTTATTCGGTCAACAAGTATCGAGCAGTTCCATTCTGCACAGCAACTGTTGGCTGTGCAGAATGGTTTTGCACATATACTTGCTCTCCAACAATCAACTAAGGATGGTTATGATGCACATAAACCAAAAAAAATAATTCATAGCATAAAAGCTTGATTGCATTTCAAAATCCTTTACTAAATTTGTTTACATCAAGTTCAAAGTACATGAAATTAATCACTGTCAAGATTAACCGACTCCCGTGTTGCGACACTGTCTCCAATTAGTTCTTTGAATCGCTCGATGTTCTGAGAGTATGGTAGTTGCCATCCGTCAGCATTAGGATGGTGGTGTCTATACCAATATGTCGCAATGGGAGGCATGGGAGCCCCGGGAGTCATAAAGACTTAAACAAAATGGTTACCATTGACGAAACCAATCGCGATAACTTTGCGATCAGAAGATGGAATCGGGGTTGATCTCAAAGGCAGGAAAGAAAGGCACTGTTGCAAAGAAAGATGAATCAATACAACATTATAATATGAAGCTACCAGGTGACCCATGTCTGGCATTGTCATCCAACGAGCATATGGAGGATGGCTATCATAGTACGCCAAGGCATAATACAGCTCCCCAACCCTATCATCTCCTCCATATAGCAATGAATAATAATTTTGATGACTCTGTAGTTCATTGCTCAAATCCAGTCTAACATGCATCCAACCATCCTCGCTCATTCCCAAAAGACCAGCTATTGCCCTGAATCCACGATTACCATTCGCCTCGACATCCTTAATAGTCTCGATATAGGGTCCTAATGACTTAGGAAGATGATGCTCGAACGTGCTTGAACGAGTGCGTCGAACATTTAATTTCTCATTCCCCTTCTTTAAATCTAGACTGTTGGTTCTCGATGGAACGCTATCTTCGATCGAGAGTGCATACTCAAAAGCAGATGGTTCCCGACGCGTAAACCGATCCAACTTCTTTTTTTTTCGAGGATGACCGACCACGGGTGTTCAATTTAACATCCGGCTCAAGAAGAGAAGTAGATGAAGGACACCCAAACTCTCTTAGTTTTTTCAATATTTGTATTTTACCAGCCTGATCGGTACTCTGAAATTTCTTATTGATCAACTCGAACTCGGAAGTTGTGGTTAATTTGGGGCCTTCATTCTCCTTAGTGGAGTCTAAATTGAGCTTCCTCCAGTATGGATGGACACAACTCAGTGGTATTTGAGTTCCTTCCCTTATGTATTCGGCAATCTCGTGTGCACATGGTAACCCATGGGTCCGTCGAATTACGCACCCACATGCCAAGGAATCTGGACCAATATAACCAGCTCTGATCGACTCATTCAGTACTATATCCAAAGCATTCCTTGATATAAATCCTCTCAACTCGCGAAACAATGCCGGTTTGAACTTATGTTGCACGGTGTTCGTGCTCTTTTCAAATGAAGCCTTTATCTCCGTAAAGAGCAACTCAAGCAATGAATGGATAACCTGCCAGGACGCATCAAAGCTACTGTTCGATGTGCCAAGGTGTCTCTTCAATTTTGCATGTGCGCTCTCAGCCCTATTCGTAGTCACATTTCCAAAGTGCATATGCCGATCCGTCCAAGCAGCTACAAATTGTTCCTTGTGGTTATTCAACCACGATTTCTTCACATAATCAACAGCGTTTGGATACCCACAAAAATTCCGGTCCAATGCACTTAGAAAATGAATGTAGTCATTTTCAGTGGGAGAGACTACCAACATGTTCCAACTAGATATAAACGCATCCCATCTGTCGTTGGTCTCAAAATACTTCTTACAATTTGCCAAGATGTTCCTAGAAATATGCCACCTGCATAATAAGCTTGCTGCATTCGGAAAGACAACGTGTATTGCATTGATGAGTGCTAACTCTCTATCGGTTACAACGACACGGGGCATAATACATCCATCCATCAATTCCTTAAGCCCATCTGTAATTGGCCTCCCTCTCTGATTCAAGTACACAAAAGCAACGGAAAAAGTCAGTTGAGTGGATGTCACACCAACGATCTCAAGCAAGGTAAGTCGATATCTATTAGTCTTGTACGTGCAATCCATTATCAGAACTTCTGGAAATGCACGTAACAACTGAATAGATGATGGATGTGCCCAGAATAGGTCCATCGTAGCATCTATAGCGGGGTTGCTAGTGTGATACTCAATGTAGTTGTTCTGATCTAAATGCATCATGAGTTGTTGCATCTGTGATCGACCGGCCAACTCAGTCACCCTCCACTTCTGACATGCATTGTAGATACTCTTCATCGTACTGTTGTTGTGCACGTCCCTTTCTTGCAAAGTACGAAGGATGTTCCTTGGCTTCACCATACTTTTCGACATATCAATCAAAACATTGATTTCCTCCCCTGAAAGCCTTCCAGCAAATGAGTGCCCCTCGAGATGTTGTGCGTTTGGATGATTGTGCAACCCACAAACCACTGTTAACATCCAATCATCATCATTTGCCAACTTTCGGCCCTTCAAGCAAAAGGGCAATTACACTTCTTCGTTCCCGTTGCCTTATTAGGATTTCTCTTTTCGGGGACCTTCGATGGACCCTTATAGCTTCCGCTTCTCTCACAAGATAAAATTATTCTCAGCTTCCTACCATCCCCACCAGCATCTGAAGGCTTGATTACAATTACCAAGCCATGTTTCTTTCCAACTTCCCATGTCCATTGGATTAGGTCCTCTCGGCTTCTAAATTTCATGTCAGTGGTGAAGACATTAGTAAAATCCAAAGAGCACTCACTTGCACCGGTTGACTGATTCTCCTGAAAATATGATGGCTAAATCTTAGTATATTAATGAACGAAACTATATATTGTCCTTGTGAAATATGCTCGGTTTACTATTGCCGTGCAAAATATTTTTGCACGGCATAAATATGCCGTGCAAACATTTTATGCACGGCCTAAATATCCGTGCAAAACTCATTGAACGGCATAATAGCCGTGCAAATATTTTGCACGTATTATGCCGTTCAAATCTAATATGTTTGATAGTATTCCGCCGTGCAATATTCATTTGCACGGCTCTGGAATGCCGAGCAGGACGCGCGAATTTTAATTAAAATGCTAGAAACGAAGTCAAGTGTATACCTCCTCTTCGTAGACCGTTAGTTGTAAGTCCATATTGAAAATGCCTACTTCCGATGGACAATGTGGTGTAGGGAGATGAGTGCCTCCAATATCTTTAAATAAATGGAGGAGACTTTGATACTTTTTAAGAGTTGGAGAAGATGATGATGAGGAAAGAGATGAAGATCAATGGGGATAAATGAGGTTAGAACAGTATGGAAATAATGGTTAATGAAGAATAAGAAGAAGCAGATGCAAGAAGAAGACGACCAAGTTCATCTGAAACACCGTGCAAAGGAAGAGAGGGAGGATGTTGATGAAGAGAGGGTAATTTCATCATTTCACCTGAGGCTATTTTGGTAATTAAAAAAAAAAAATTTTGTGGGTGTGTACAGCAATACATGTGGGTGCGTTTAGAATCTCCCTTCTGGTTTTTGGTTTTATGGGTCTCCCGTCCAGCTGTAGATTTCTTATTTTTCCTTCTCAGGCCTATATTTGTAGTGGTTATGGTTTTTGCCTTTTTGGAAATCTAACTCTGATTTCTGGATTCCTGGGCTTACCCTCTTTTTTTTTTAGAAAAAAATTCGAAACAGCGCTCAAGTTTTACACAGATTTCAAATCAGGACAATTAAAAACTGATATTTAAAATCAGGAATTAAGTTTTCCATTTCCATTTCATATGGGACATCCGGAGAGAATATGAATTTCCCATCAGCAATATGAGTTTACCGGCGACTTTTCTCATGTTATCACATCTTCTTTTTCCCTCCCTAGATCCTCACCTCAATCAGGCATCACTCTCTCGGTTCTCAACCCCCAAGCCAAACAAAACCACAAGCAAGATAGGTGTTTGGCCCGCCGGATGGATGAGAGAACAAGAGAGGGAGAATGATGAGGAGAGATGTTTGACTGGCTGGATGGATGATGGTGAGGGGATGTGGATGGATGATGATGGGGCTGGCCAAGTGCGATGATGGGATGGGGAGAATGATGTGGAAGTTGATGAGTATTTGGTTAGTTGGCAAGTTAAAGGCTGAGCTGGGTTCAGTTTTGGATGGCTGGGAAATAGAGGGAAAGAACAGAGGGGCAAAAGGAAAGAAAGAATAAAAGAGAAAAAATAAGAAAAGAAGAGGCAAGAAAGAGGAGAAACAGAGAAAGGATGGGAGAGAAAAGAAGGGTGAGCTGTATGGTTGAGATAAAGAGCAAGTAGAGGAAGAAAAGAAAAGAAAGAAGAAAGAAGAAGAGGCAAAGGGTCTAAGCACCTGGGATGATGATGGTGATGAGAATGGGATGGCGACTTTGATTGAGATAGAAAGAAGTGATATAAAGTTAGACAGATGGTTGTGCAAGTGCTGGCCAAGACAGAAATGGGTAAGGGTGTTTGCAGGTTTCCGGGTTGGGTTCAGTGCGTTGGGTTTGATGGTGTGATGCAGGCTAGTCGAAGAAAGATGGATGATGCAGGTTTGGCTGGGAGGGAAGAAGTACGACTAGTCGCCAGAAAACTTAGATTGTCGCCTGAAAAGTCATATTTTGTCCTCATTTGAAATGTAAAAGGAAAATTTAAGCCCGATTTTGAAATGTCATTTTTTTATTGTCCTATTCTGAAATTTGGACAAAACTTGAGCCCTGTTTTGAAACTTTTCATTTTTTTTTACCTCAGGCAACGGAGCTGGGACCTAAGAAAGAGCCCGCATACACACGGGAAGGTAGCCCACTTAAGTGGGAAGGAGGCCCGCACAAGCAGATAGAAAGCTCACACAAGTGGAAAAAGAGTCCGCACAAGCGAGAAAAGGTGACATACCCTGGGTTCGAACCCCACACAGTCATATAAGAACTGACGCTCCTTACCACTCCGTTCTTCTGGGCTTACCCTTGTTGTAATTCTTTTGGAGGGTTCTTGAGCCTATTGTTAGTATTCACTTGCATTTAAGAAAATAAATTGGTACTTTGTGACCAGATGTATCAAAATCGGAATTTGATAAAAAAACTTTGGCAGAAGAAATGGCAATCTATTCTAATTTGTATTCAGGGTTTTATAGACATTGAAAATCACATTTATTGGGGCATGGATTATTGTTATCATCTTCTTCTTCATCATCATTATTTAGCAGCTGTTACCAATAAGTGAAAATAAAGAACCAATATAAAGAGAGGTATAAACAAAAAGAAAAAAGAAAACATCCTTACTCTGTAGATTCCAATTTTCACACCAATTAGAAAGTAATGTAGATTCTTCTATTGACAGTATTGTAGAAATATTTAAATGATTTGAAGTTTGAACCATGAGTCACATAGGTTTGAAACCACGAGGCATAACTTTAAGATTGAAATATAAAGTTCATTTCTTGAATATCTCAGCGTAGGCATGTATGGACCCAAACAGAAACCACCAACCCATTTATTCATCTGGTTGAAATGTAAACCTAAACCCAGAATTACCTGGGTGGATTAGCCGGTCAGATCAAAATTGCTGCCCCTATGGTCAAAATGCTGAAAAAGAATTATCCTTTAAATCAAAATGCAATCAATTGATTAAATTGAATGGAAGAAGACACTGATGCACCTAAGAGAATATAGAAAACATGTATAGTAACTCTTGCATTTTGTGTGTGTGTGTTGGGGTTTTTTTTTTGTTAGTTGGGGGGGGGGGGGGGGGGGGGGGGGGGGGGGGGGGGGGGTTTAATGCAAGCAGTAATAATAACACATAATGCTGCAAAAAGTCTTAGATACAATTACAAGTAGAGAATAATAAAGACGCAGTTCTTAATCTTTTGTTTTCGGGAAAATATAAGCAATTCTAATAATACATATGCTGCTGTAAACTGTCTTAACATTGGTAACATGTGGAAAAGTTTCTCTGGGATTCAAACTGCCCAAATTGAAAATTGAAACTTGTTAGCTTCTTATTGTTTCAACACAATAAGAGGCTTCTTGAGAAGACAAAAATAATGCCTTGATTTGGCACCTTTGATCAACAACACAGGAGCTCAAGTAGATGACTGTCTTTTCAGCGTAGGTGGGGGATTCAAAAGGGCCAGAATCAATGTAGATGATCCATATTAATCAATATTACCCTTGCTCTTGTTTCAACCTGATAATTATCAGCACCTGTGATCAATACAAACAGAAGGTATGAGTTATGTCCAGAGAGATCGGCAAGTCACTTTTAGGATGTCTGGCATTAGAGCAACATCGCTCAAATGCAAGCTTTGGTTGGTGCATGGAAGCATGTTAGAACCATTGCTCAAATTCCAAAAACACTTGGCTCAAATTTAAAATGTTGTATGAATGAGTCCACTTGGAGATGAAGCCAAGTAAAAAAGTCAAGACTCGGTCAGGCAAATATATTTGAATAATACATATGTAGTTATGAAACGGAAAAGATAGAATCATACAAATTTTGAGAAGTGAAAGAAATCGATTTTTCTATTATGGTGATGAACATTTGGATGAAAAAGGAAAAAAAGAGATAAACTATGTAATTATGTGTCGTGCTGGTAATGTGCTCAAGTTGTTGAATATATATAGAAATCAGATGATAGAATTTTCAGTTACCAGGAGTTTCTAAACTATGAAAACCAAGATACTCCTGAGAAGGCAACAATGCAGCTGGAGAGGTAACCAAAACTTCTCAGGCATCTTGGATCTTTACAGAGCCTTCTAATATAAAACCAATGACACCTTGGTGTATTACTATAATATCTCGCTTGGTGTATGTCTTCATTAGTGATCTTTCAGCAATTAGAACTCTTATTTCTTGCAATGCCATTTTCTCAAATGTTTGAGGGAGTACAAGTTTAGCTATGACTGTAGCACTCTCCTGAACACAAAAAGAGAGGGTTAGGAGGCCAAAAAAAAAAGAAGGGAATATTACCGTACGGACAGCCCAATACCCGACAATTACCACATACAAGACAAAATATTGAAATTTACCAAATGGAAGATCGTACAGAAAAAACGGTCAAAATGGGACGAAAATACCCTTTTTCGTGCGATATCCTAGGTCTGTAGGATATCGAAGGATTCGATATCCCAGGAGCTTAGGACATCGAACAGTTCGATATCCTACGTCTGTAGGATATCGCACAGTTACCTACTCCCATCCCATCACATATCAAAGATTTTCACCACAAAAAGTCCATTTTTATCGTCTCCGTTTTCGCTGAGGAGGTCCGTTTTCATCTTCTCCATTTTTACAGAGGATGAAGAGTGCAAATTTTAGTGAAAAGCTATAGCGAGAAGTTTAGCTCATCTCAGTCCTTTTAGCTTTATCTAGGCAATCTCAAAACCAGCAAAAGCTTCTTTTGAGGTTGATGAGGGGAAGAGAAAGGTGGGAGAGAGAGATGGCTAACAAATGTGGGTGCTGGGCGGCCCTCAAGTGCGGAGTGAAAGGAGCGTGCAGATATTTGGATATCTAACACTTGGTTTCACTCTCTGCAACAACCGAGACCAGATATTTGAATGCTAGCAACAGGAAGCTTGTTGTTCCTCAAGATGCTCAGGCCTCAACAGATGTTGTCATCGATCCACCTGGGCCCGAGAAGAAAGATGTTCCTCAGCTACTTCAGTTCACTTGTCAGGAGCTCAAATCTGCTACTGGGAACTTCAGACCTGATAGCATATTTTTAGTTCCAATTTTATTTTGTTTAACTTGCCGCAATGTAGAGAACAGTTCAATGGGATTTGATGTTGGAGGTTGTTATTAAATTGGTGTTAGATGTTGGATTTTGATTAGAAAGAGATTTTGTACTCTAATTTTAATTAGAAAGAGAATTTGTACTCAAATGTAAATTTTTGTGTCCGGTCTAGTCACTTCCCCTGTGTCTGTGTTGTTGTAAGTCTCCACCCATTTCATCTATATAAAAAGAATGTACATGTTCTGCAAGTATAAGCTTTAATTAAGGATACATGGTACTTAATTCTTTGATTGGATTATCAATTCTATTATTTACCTATTTATGGTGATTAGTGAAGTGTAGCACAACACAAGATAAGATATTGAGCCATTGAGGCCTGTTAGAACATTAACATCTGTCCGAGTGGGCTTCTTGGGTCTCCCAATCATCATTAAAATGATTTTAAATCCATGTTATCAGGGACCAGAATTGATGTCCATAAATATACCCCGGTTGCTGTTTCAGGTGGACCTTTAAAGTAGTTTATTGTCTATTTAAAAATATTTTCTTAAAAAAAATAGTTCAGCACAATTGGGTGGACCAGGTCTCGCTTCTCGCTATAGCGAATTCTCGCTATAGCGAGACTGAATTCTCGCTATAGCGAGAATAAGGTCATTCAGATTCCACTGTTTTCAGCTTGGGTTGGCTAAAGAAATTGCCAAAAATGGTCTCTCCATCTATTTTGTTAATGTGATCCTTTCCCCATCGTTCACAAGAGATGACCCACCTGAATTGAAGGGACTAGCTGAGAATCGGGCACATATTTCATGTGAATTCCCATAGGTGAAAAGTCTCTCTCCTTTCAGTTTATTGAGTGCTGCCTTGTCCAAATGTCCAAGCTAAAAAATGAAGATGTCTAAAGACATTGATGTGAACTAATAGAGCAACCTCAATCAGGTAAAGAGAGAAGGATATGCAGTCACATATATCAATGTCAACACCTTACCTTCTCCAAAATATAGTACCATTGGAACTTTGGATCATTATTTCTTTCATATGCTAAAATCAAAGAAACATTAGTGAAGATCCATAAATGTTTATCAAATAATTTCATTTTTAATGAATAATAAGTTCAAGAAGAAATTAAAAAAAAAACTAATATCCACACATCACCCTCGTGATTCATAAATTCCTTGCCAACAAATGGGCCTACAAGCAAACAAGGAAAACTAATATCCACACATCTCCCAGCTATTTTCATTTCCGTGATAGAAAAGAGAGAGGGATGGACGCCGTCGGCTGCGATGTGTCGTGGAGCTGAGATGGGTCGTGCTGTGATGGAATCCAGTTGCGATGGAGCTGGAGCTGGAGTTGAAGTTGAAACCATGGCTCTTTTGAATCCATGGGGTTTGTGAGGTTTAGCACAAGATAAAACCAAGAGAAAAAGAGGGTTAGGGAGACAAGAGAGTTTGAGAGAGATGAGACTTAATGAAAGTTATTGAGTTTTCATCTCTGGAAAAGTCGAGCGGGAAGATGAAAGCTTTGGACGGGAGAACGAGAGTAGGTAACTGTGCGATGGAAACAGAGGTCTTCAATGAAAACGGAGATGAAACGGACCTCCTCAGTGAAAAAACAGAGAAGATGAAACGGACTTTTTGTGGTGATGTGATGGAAGTAGGTGACCGTTCGATATCCTACAGGTCTAGGATATCGAACTGTGCGATATCCTACACTTGTAGGATATCGAACAATGCGATATCCTAAGTACTTGGGATATCGAACGCTTCGATATCCTACCGCCATTGGATATCGCTCCCAAAAGGGTATTTTCGTCCCATTTTGTGCCTTTTTTGTGTACGATCTTTCTTTAGGTAAATTGTAATTTTTCATCTTTCATGGGGTAATTCTCGGGTCTTAGGCTGTCCGTACGGTAATTGTCCCCTATAAAAAAAAACACTTCTGAAAAGGGGTTGTATTATGTGGGGTCTACAATGATGACATAAGTTGGTGCCAATTGGAGAAGTTGGACAAAAAGAAGTCCCAATGTGAGAGAACTGTGTACATATGTACTTTATCAGCAGTCCTCTAGCATGTAGCTACTTTAAAAGTAACATAGGAATTATGTTTACATGAACAAGTGCCACAACATTGTACAAAACATCTCAAAAAACTGAAAGCTTGATTTCCCACTCAAAGAGTCAGCCCCTTTCTCTTCAAAGTTGATCATAACTACTCTCCATCACATTAGTTTCAATATAGGTTTTTTCAGGTGCACAAGAGGAGGCCATTTAAGAAATTTGTGGTTGGGCTTGTATTCTGTAAGGCCCACATCAATTGTGTTCCAAGATTCTGAGAGACGGAGTAAACAGCAGCAGCAGCATATCATCAACAAAAAAGGAAAAAAAGAAACAGCAGCAGCAGCTTCAGGAGCTCCTCTCTTAAATTCCTATAATATCCTTTTTTTTTCTTTCACTTTCCCTATTATTTTTCTTTTATAGAACATGTTGGGAGAAAAAGGGAAAGTTGTACTAGATGAGGTGTTGGTGCTTGCGTTTAGTTGTGGTTGTCGGCTTTGTAAAGAGAAGATAAAAGAAAGATGCTATAGCTCTTAACAAAAACTTTCTATCTATTTGAGTTTTTATGATTTGTTTTTACAATTTTCGAGCTGTGATCATATTTATGTTATGTAGATTTTTATACTTCGAATTCGAAGTCCAGATGCAAAGCTCTGTAGCTGCACATGTTTGCTGCCAGGTGTGGCCGTATGGGGTACCTGCTGTGATGGATTCAGTCGCAGGAGATCATTCGATTAGACTATTTGTACTAAAGAAAGGTGAGGTTGGGCATTAAGTTGGATACCCGTTCGATTTAACCCTTTAAGTCAGAGCATGCACATTCACAGTGAGGCCCCTTAGATCAATGGTGTTGATTGTGTACTATGAGCCCATATCTAATTTACTCATTTTGCCTAGTTACATGGCCCAATAATCCCTACCAGGAAAAACATGGCTATAATAAACCACCTATAAAACAAAGACAAATTGAAATCTAACTTCTCAAAAAGGATGCTTATAAAAATAAAAAAAACTCAAAAGTTGAAACAGCACAAGGAAAAAAGAGAAGGTCAAACAAAATTAGTACATGAAATCAACCAAATGATGGATATTGAAGAGCCCCTTCCTTTCAAGTGTAGAAAGCCTAAGAATCCAAATGTTTTACCAACTGAATGATCTAATCAAATACTACAATGGATAAAACTCGAATCTGCTAAATCCACATTGCCATCTGTGCTTATAGATGAGAAAGAAAGACAGAGAGATGGAGAGAGGATTTACACATAGTATGTGAGGTTGAACAATATAAATTGATCATGTGGAGGACTGAGTGGGACCCACAATGATCTTAGTAGAATTTATTATGCTATCTGGATTCACTGTATCTGCTAACCTCCTTCCCCAAAAGTAAAGCAAATGATAACTTGGTTTTAGGTTTCAAACTATCTCTGTTCAACGCAGAAATGAAAATAGAATTCATTCATTTATCTTCCATAAAATGAAATGAACTAGACTTAAATGACAGCTGTCTCCCTCTATTCCTTCTTCTAACTCAGAAAACACCCAAAACCCCTCAATTTGTTCTCCAATCCACATGCAGAAATCAGTACAAGACTTTCTTCTAGACAAGATGTATTTGCAATCCCTTGTCTCCATTTCAACAACCAACAGCTGAGAATTCCTCTTGCACACGCACACTGCCTGCAATCTCATTGTGAGGCCCCACCCCTTGTGGACCCTCACTTATATTCGAATTGCTCTAATTATACTATATGCTATCTACTTATACTAATTAATAGGGGTTAGTAAGGGTAGTTTAGTATTTTCCTAGGATTTTAGCCTATTTTATAGGAATTAGTCCTTTTTTTGTGATTTATAGAACCTAAAGGGTGTTAGATGGAATTTAATAGCTTTGTTAGTTAGTTAGAGGCCTTGCTAGTAATTAGAACTAATAGGAGGGGTTTCCATTTGAGAATTTGCAAATTACACCTAAAATACCCAAATGGCCCATGTACTTATCTTAAACTTAAATGAAACCAAAAGGGCAACTTGGACCTTTCCTTTTCAACACAAATCTATATAAGAGAGAGACCTCTCCCATACCAAACGATCTCTCCCTATTTTTCTCTCTTCTCTCTCTCATTTCCCTCCAAGATTTCCCTCTCTAGAATCCTAGATATAGGGTTTCTAACTACAAGGAAGAATTCTCATTAGCTACTGTTATCATCTCTCTAGAAGACCTCTCTCATCTCCTAGATCTCTTCTCTCTCTACAAGACAAGGTGATTTCCTTCCCATAGCTCAATTTCCATGGAATTTCCTTTCTCTCTCTAGAATTCCCTTTCCCTTATGCAATTCTCTTGTGGTTTTGGGTTTAGGAGCTAGAGATCTTCTTAGATCTGAGTTTTTGGTATTATTTGAGAGATTAAAAGCCATTAGAGCTTGGATCTTGTATTTGGAGCTTGGATTTCTATTTTCTAGCCAAGAGACCTTGCAATTGGATTTGAGGCAAGTACAATATACCTATTTAGCATAGAATGCATGTTTTCCTTGTTTGATTCTGCAATTTAAATTCATATGGGATGGCTGATTGTTAGATCTATCTTTTAAGCCTTGTCTTCATGAATTTTGGCCATTGATGGATGGGTTTTCCCATTTGGAAGATCAATGGCCCAATTGGTGATGGATTTGTAATGATTGGAGTGGTTTTGATGTTTATATATGGTTTTATGATGATTGGCGATGAGATTGGTTGGTTTTGTTGGAGATTGAAGTGAATTGGAGAAATCACAGAAATCTGGAAAAGTGAATTTCGTGTGTACCTAGTCGACCACCCCTGGAGGATGTCGACCAGATACACAGGAAATCCCAAACAACTGAGAGCTAGCCTGTCCTATTTATCAGAAATTTTAGTGTGTCCGGTTGACAGCCCAGGCCAGGATGTCGACCAGGGACACTGTCTGGGTTCCAGAGAAGGACAAGCCAGGTCCCAGTTTCGTGTGCTCAGGTTCCTGTGTAGCCGGTTGACGAGCTTGCCCAGGATGTCGATCGGGTACACTGGACATGGGAAAGACTTGAGAGACAGAATTCCAGGCTTCTAGTGCATTCAGTCGACCACCTGGGCATGATGTCGACCGGATACACAATAACCAGTGGGTTCCTAGATTTGTACCTTTGACGATGTGAGCTGTTGTGGGGCCCATTGACCATCCAAGTGGACTTCCATTAATGTGCCAAGCATAAGTCAAGGGTAGGGCTTAACCTTGACTCATGGGGGCCACCAAATTAGGGTCTAGTGTATCGAATGGATTTCGATTCAATCCTTAAACGTTGTCGAAGATGCCAGTAACTTCAGGAGCACCAAATACACTTTCCTTGGCATCTGAAACTTCATTAGGAAGTGAATTGGCTGACATGGAGCTAGATCTGAAAAGGGGACCATGACCTAGGGTTGGACCTTTGCTATCTCTTCCATTGATTGGCATGGTTATGAGGGTATGTTAGGTTCTATTTATTGCTGTTCACTCTCGTATCTATCTATTGTTTGATACCTGTAATTAAATGGAAATTGGAGGACATGAACCAAGGATTTCCTAGTGGTGACCTGGATTATGGATGGAGATTACTTGACCCGTGTTTGTGGCTATGCGGGCCATCATATGGCCTAAGGATGGTGGGATGTGATTACCTTAGAGGAGAGGATTGTTATCATGACTTGTAAGTTGTAACCCCATTTACGAATGAGCAATGAAATGGACAATGCTGGACTTGGATATTGATGTATTTGGACAATGATGTACTTGAATTGTAATGGACTATCCATGACATGGTGGGTCATGGCCTTGGATTCGATTATGGATTTGGACTATGGATGGTATATATGGATTGGACATATGGTGGACCGTGTATGGATATGGTAGAACCTTGCTCGCGCAAGAATAGCCTAGACAGACACAGACCTTTACTTGGTTCATTGATTCAGCACTGAACATTCACTCGGTTGTTATAATCTTAATCTTGGACTGATCATCCTTGGTGGGAGCTATGTATTGTTCGGCCATCATGGTGCGCTATGATTAGACGGCCAGCAGACTCGAGCAAATATATGTTTTGTTCGCGGCAGGTAGACAACTGTAACGACATATACGGGTATATATGTTACGTTCGCGGCCGGCGGACTCCGGTAACGGAATATATACTTCTTAGGGTTTATTTTTATTGATTTGGAGGGGCTTATCATCCCTTGCATTGCACTATCTTCCTTGTTGCAATTGGTTATTAGTATGGGAGGGATACGGCATAATATCCCGCGGTGGCCAGATCGTGTGAATGTGCCATATTGTTAGATGGTGAGTTAGATGCTTTACTTTCATATTAATCCTCATTTCTATACCTTGCACTATTGCCTAGAATTGTACCTTTTTTACTCTTATGATACTATCGTCGTCTCTATTCTCTTTGATGCATACATCCTATGTTACTTGTATACTGTGCTTTGCTAGATCCTTGGATCTGACCCATCATTTGGTGCTTAGGAATTATCCCAACCCTGAGGGTAACGCTCCCGTCGAGGCGCCTGTAGCTGATGAGTACGGGTGGGGGCGGCAGTTCAGGAAGTTGAGCCGGAGATAAGAGAACCTACACTTGGGTTTGAGTGTCATTTGTGTGAGTAGGGTGGGATTTATTCATACGGTTGTACTCACTATTATTCATACTTGAGATTAGCTTAGACTTATGCCCTGCTACATTTGCTTTATGTTTGGAGTTGATACATTCATAGCTTCCGCATTATTTGTTACTGCTTCCGCCATTTTCTATATTGTTCCGCAATTAACTATTGATTTCAAATGTTGGTAAAAGTTTTAAATCGGACCTCACTGCGGATGTAATATCCTGAGTTACTTGGGCCCATGATTAGTCTGGCCCAGGTAATATTTTAGTTAGAGCTTGGCCCAAGCAATAAGAGTAGTAGAGTCCATACTTTTTGTGTAACTGGTAGTCTTCCCACGTGAATGGTTTTGGAAGGAGTAGAGTTGTATGACAACTCTAAATAAGATAGTTTGAAAGGAATAAGGAATTTCCATCTTTCCCTTTATATATGGAGAACCAACGACCCTTTCATCTTCATTGGAGAAAAATCTGAGAGCTTTGTGGATTTGCAATTTAGGAGAAGGAGAGGAAGGTTGCTGATGTCAAGTTCGCATTCAAAGGCGACGATCGTGTATCAAAGGTGAGTGGATCTTCCTAAATACCTAGATGTTTTAATCAGAAGATTGATGATTGGTGCATGATCCTGTTGAATTGAAATTCTGCAGTTACAGTAATGGTTCCTGTATCTATGGGTTACAAACTCTTGGGTCTGATATCATCTCGACTGTGAAGAGTATAATGCTAGGGATTTGATAACTCTTGTTTCTCCTTGAATTGTTGAGTTTTTGTGCAATATACAGAACCCAGAGGCCTGTTGACAATGACACAGATTGACCTTAAGGAGTTGTGGGACCACATGGCCCACCGGATGGGAAATCTAGTCTAGGGATCTATAAGGAGGGCCATGGGTGACCCTTAGGGTGGAGGACCCATGGAGAGTGGACCCCACTTGGGCCTCATCCAATCACCTTAATGCAAAAGAGGCGTCTGTCACAGATTTTGTGACTACATGCCGTTAGACCCTACTTGGACTCATCTGATCATATGATTGGAAATCAATTCCGGTCATCAGGTGTGGGGCCCCTAGGCGACCATAGAGGTCAATGACATCTGGGGTTTGAGAACAGTGGGACCCATTGTCCAGTAGATGCAAATAACCCCAGGCGTGACTTGTTGTGGAGATTTGAGAAATCTGTTTCGAACCTGTGGGCCCTAGATAATGGTCTGATGATGAATCAAATCCATTGGTATAATACTTTTACCTTGGGCGACCAAAGACATCAAGTCTGATCCTGGATTAGATCCAGTGGGACCCACTGGATTTTATGCCATTATGTTAGGCGTGAGATAATATATTTCTCTATGTTCTGTATGGATAGGGGTGGAACTTGTTAAGGGAAACAAACCTGAACTGTGTATATATTTACAAATTTAACCTTATTACTTAGATGGATCAAGATTTATATGGGTTGTGATTAATTACATGATTGTGATTAATTATGTAGAGTATGATTAATTACATGATTGTGATTAATTATGTAGACTGTGATTAATTATACGGACTGTGATTGATTAATGTTGAATGTGGGCCACCCCTATACCAATCAATACCAATTATGCTTAGATGGGGGCAATGATCAATCTGAATGGTGTTAGGGTTGGGCCCACGCTGCTATGCATGTGTACTTATTTATATTAATTGCTGTTTATGTTTCGGTTGATATATGATTGTGAGATCCCAAATGTGGGATGTTGGACTTGTGTCCGGATGATAGATGGCTCCGGGCCATGATGGCCGTTATAGCGGCGGGTCCTTAATGGACGTGATGGGCCACTTTGATGGCTGGTCTTTAGTGGACGTGTCTGATGAGACAGGGTCATGATGACCGGTATACATGTATACGATAAGGCCTTTGAGGCGTGGTGATGTGCATGGGCACGGATTTGTGTGTGAAAGAATCTAAATAATATTTGATTATTGATTTAGACCTGCGAAATTATGTGATGTTATAATTTATGTGATTTGTGTAATTAGGAATATTCATTCACCAGTAGTACTGATGTTGTGTTACCCCTTTCAGGTAATCATGCTACGGGCGGAACAGAGCGGAACGATGATCAGCACGTAAATTTCAATATGCGTGGCTGACAAGAGAGAACGACAAAGGATAATTAGTGGATAAGGGGATTAGCCCTTGATTAGGAAAACTATTTAATGTTTTAGTACAATTATTGATGCAGACAAGACATATTAAAGTTTGAGTATTTATAAATCTTTGTTTAAATGAAAGAATTATTTGATTTAAATGCCAAATGCTTATGTGAATTATTTGATGAATGTATGGTAAATATTACCAAGTTATCACGATCCAGAGATCTGACAGGGCCCCAGAATTTGGATCGTGACAAAGTGGTATCAAAGCATAAGGTTTTGGGCAATTAAAAGAATTAGCAACCCATAGGCAACGTGGTGAGGACGATGGGGTGTCAACGGTAGAAACTAAAGAAAGATATGTTGATATTGATCCTTTGGCTCACAATTCTTCTTTTTGCAGAAGAACTAAGAAAATGTCTAACGCTGGGGGAAACGAGAATGAAAACAACAATATTTAGCAGAACAATGGGAGTATGGAAATGCCGGAGTACGCCCGGCAGATGTTTGAAAGTTTTATGAAAGCGTATACGCAAGTTCAAGAACAAATTTCAGCTATTCACCAACTCCAAAGTGAGAATGGCGAGGGAAACAGCAATAACAAAGGTGGATCAGGCGAAGGCAGCAATAACGGAGGCAGAAATCGTGAGAGGGATACTCTATACAAGAGATTCAACGAATTTCGCCCAAAGTGTTTTGAGGAGACCACAAACCCATGGGATGCAAACAAGTGGGCAGAACATATGGAAGGCATCTTCGAGGTCATGGGATGTACTGAACAACAGAAAGCTATATTAGCCGCTTTCAAACTAGAAGGCGATGCGAAGGAGTGGTGGAAAGCAGCCAAGAGGTCCTTTAATGGGCAAGAAGCAGAAATCACCTGGACCTTCTTCAAGCGCGAATTTATAAAAAAGTTCATACCGGATCATATTCGGGCGCAAAAGAAGAGGGAGTTTGAAACATTGGTGCAAGGCAACCTTACTGTAGCCAAGTATGCTATCAAGTTCACCGAACTGTCACACTTTGCGGAGACATTAGTGGCTACAGAAGAAGAAAAGATGGAGCGATTTGTTAATGGCCTGCGACCAGACATTAAGAAAGATGTGAAGCTGCACGAGCCGAAGACTTATGCAGAGGCTCTAAAGAAAGCTCTTGTTTCTGAAGAAACAATTGAAGATATAAAGAGAGAAACCCAACTGGTGACAACAGAAGGCAAATCAGACAATTATAAACACCAGTTTCCCAACAAGAAACAGAAAACTGGAGCTAAACTAGTCTGCAACCATTGTGAGGGATCCCATGAAACAAGTCAATGTCGAAAGAAATCTGGCGTGTGCTTCGGTTGTGGAAAAGGAGGTCATAAAGTAAAGTATTGTCCGGAGGCTAGGTAGAGAAATCAGATCAAGAGAAAGGGCGGATGTTTCGGCTGTGGGCAGGAAGGACACCAGGTAAAGGACTGTCCTAGGAAGCAAGGAAGGAATCAGAACCAGACACAAGGAGAACCCTTTAGGCAAAATCAGCAGGATCGTCAACAGAAGCGTCCACAGAACCAGCGTCCCTACCAACAGAATCAGACTTACCAGCACCGAGGGAACCAGCATAACCCACCTCAGGGACAATATTTCAATTAAGGCAGGAATAATCAAGGGGGGAACCAAGCTGGGCAACAGCAGAGTGGGAGAGTCTTTGCTCTGACCCATCAGGATGCGGAAGCGGCCAATAATGTGGTTGAGGGTATGGTTTTAATTTCCAATCATGAAGCTAGTACTTTATTCGATTCTGGTACAACGCACTCTTTTGTTTCTCATGCTTTTGCTGCTAAGATAGGAAACTCCCCCTCAACTTTGACTCATGCATTGGTAGTGTCAACACCCACGGGTGAACACATTCGTACTAGCACCATATTTTATAATTGTATGCTAGAAATTGCACAAGTTCAGATGCCGGTAGACCTGGTAGTGTTACATATGGATGACTTTGATGTCATTTTGGGAATGGATTGTCTTGCTAGGTATCGGGCTATTTTAGATTGCTTTAATAAAGTAGTTCGGTTTGACCTGGAGGGATTTACTCATGTTAGTTTGGTGGAAAAAAAGGAGACCTGTTAGGTCAATAGTCATCTCAGCCATCAAAGCCGTTGAACTATTGAGGAGTAGGTGCAAAGGCTTTATAGCTTTCATCTCAGAAGATAAGCAGAAGCCAAGATTAGAAGATATCCCTGTTGTTAGGGAATTTCCAGATGTATTTTTGGATGATTTGCCTGGGTTACCCCCAATTCGAGAGGTCGATTTTACTATTGAGTTAATGCCGGGAACAGCCCCGATTTCTAAGGCACCTTATCGAATGGCTCCTGTGGAACTGAAGGAACTCAAGGATCAATTGGAGGAGTTATTGGACAAGGGATTTATCCGACCTAAGCGTATCTCCATGGGGAGCACCGGTGTTGTTTGTGAAGAAGAAGGATGGAACCCTGCGAATGTGTATTGATTATAGACAGTTAAATCAGGTGACCATCAAGAACAAGTACCCTCTACCCCGCATCGATGAATTGTTTGACCAACTACAAGGTGCGAAATACTTTTCCAAGATTGATCTCAGATCCGGCTATCATCAGCTAAGAGTGAGGGAGGAAGATATTTCCAAGACGGCATTTCGGACGCGATATGGTCACTACGAGTTTTTAGTCATGCCTTTCGGTTTGACCAATGCCCCAACCGCATTCATGGCACTGATGAACCAAGTTTTCCAATCTTATTTGGATAAATTTGTGGTGGTATTTATTGATGATATCTTGATTTACTCTAAGGAATGGCACGAACATAGAGAACATCTGCGTGTCTCCTTACAGCTGTTGAGGAACAACCAGCTGTATGCCAAGCTAAGCAAGTGTGATTTTTGGCTAAAACAAGTCACCTTTTTGGGCCACATTATTTCAGGAGAAGGACTATCAGTAGATCCTACAAAAATCGAAGCAGTTATGAATTGGAAACGACCTGCAAATGTGTCCGAAGTTCGAAGTTTCTTAGGCTTGGCAGGCTATTATCGAAGGTTCGTGCAAGGATTTTCTACAATTGCTGGGCCACTTACCAGACTCACAAGGAAAGATGTCCCGTTTACTTGGAATGAGAGCTGTGAAAATAGTTTCCGAACATTGAAAGGCAAACTCACATCGGCGCCAATACTTACCCTCCCCGCTGGGAGTGGAGGATTTGTTATTTACTGTGATGCGTCATTGCAATGGTTAGGGTGTGTTCTCATGCAACACGGAAAAGTGATTGCGTACGCTTCAAGACAATTAAAGGTTCATGAACAAAATTATGCTACGCACGACCTTGAGTTAGCAGCTGTGGTATTCGCATTAAAAATTTGGAGGCACTATCTTTACGGTGAAGAATTTGAAGTATATACCGATCATAAGAGCCTCAAGTACATGTTTTCTCAGAAGGAGTTGAACTTGAGACAACGAAGATGGATGGAATTTCTCAAGGACTACGATTTCTCTATCTTTTATCATCCAGGAAAGGCGAATGTAATAGCTGATGCTTTAAGCAGAAAATCAGCACAGATGGCTTGTTTGACATCGGAATGGAGATTGCTTGAAGAGATCAAAGAGTTGGATGTTAACTTATGGTCTATTGACAACAAAGTTTTATTGGCAAGCTTCAAGGTTCAACCCGAATTAATACAAAGAATAAAGGTCCACCAGCGGGACAATAAAGCTTTGGCAGATATCTTTGACAAGATGGACAATAAACCAGATTTCTCTATTGTTAGTGGTGTATTATATTTCCGAGGCAGACTCTGTGTACCAAATGTTCGAGAAATCAAAGATGAAATTTTGAAAGAAGCACATCATACAAGATATACTATCCATCCAGGAAGTACTAAGATGTATCAGAATTTAAAAATCAGATTTTGGTGGGTCGGAATGAAAAATGATGTCACTGAATTTGTCGGCCGTTGTTTTACTTGTCAACAGGTGAAGGCTGATCATAGGAAGCCGGGAGGATTACTGCAGCCGTTGCCAATACCCGAATGGAAGTGGGAACATATCACTATGGATTTTATTTCCGGATTTCCTAGAACTTCAAGGCATAATGAAATAATTTGGGTCATTGTGGATAGGTTGACCAAATCAGCACACTTTTTACCACTGAAAGGAAAAACTACAATGGAACATCTGGCCAAAACCTATGTTCGGGAAATTGTAAGGTCACATGGCGTTCCAACATCAATCGTATCAGACAGAGATACTAGGTTTGTTTCACAATTTTGGAAAAGCTTGCAAAAGGCTATGGGTACCAAACTGCATTTCAGCACTGCATATCACCCGCAGACGGACGGACAGACGGAAAGAACGAATCAAATGCTGGAAGACATGCTTAGAGCTTGTGCCATCGATTTCAAAGATAGTTGGGATGAGCAGTTACCACTGGCAGAGTTTGCTTATAACAATAGCTATCATTCGAGTATTCAGATGGCTCCTTTTGAGGCCTTGTATGGCAGGAGTTGTCGTTATTCGATTTGTTGGGAGGAAGTGGGCGATCGACGAATTTTAGGCCCTGAATGGGTGCAAACTTCTACAGAGAATATTAAGAAAATTCGGGACAGATTAAAGACTGCTCAGAGTCGCCAGAAGAGTTATGCTGACAAACGCCGAAGAGAATTGGAATTTATGGTGGGTGACTCAGTATTCCTAAAAGTCTCTCCAACGAAGGGAGTGATGCGATTTGGCAAGAAGGGAAAGCTCAGCCTGAGATACATTGGACCATTCAAGATTACCGGACGTGTGAGCGATGGGAATGCTTACGAATTGGACCTACCATCACAGCTAGCTGGAGTTCACAAAGTGTTTCATGTGTCAATGTTGAAGAAATATGAACCAGACCCATCTCGTGTACTAGATCCCGTGTCCATGGATCTACAACCTAATTTATCATATGAGGAACGACCTGTTGCAATCTTAGACACCAAGGACATGGTGTTACGGAGAAGAACAGTCAGACTAGTTAAGGTGCTATGGACACATCATGATCCAAAGGAGGCTACATGGGAGATCGAGGACGACGTTCGGAGCAAGTATCCACATCTTTTTGTCACAGGTATGTTTTAATTTGGAGGACCAAATTTCCCAAGGAGGGGAGTATGTAATATCCTGAGTTACTTGGGCCCATGATTAGTCTGGCCCAGGTAATATTTTAGTTAGAGCTTGGCCCAAGTAATAAGAGTAGTAGAGTCCATACTTTTTGTGTAACTGGTAGTCTTCCCACGTGAATGGTTTTGGAAGGAGTAGAGTTGTATGACAACTCTAAATAAGACAGTTTGAAAGGAATAAGGAATTTCCATCTTTCCCTTTATATATGGAGAACCAACGACCCTTTCATCTTCATTGGAGAAAAATCTGAGAGCTTTGTGGATTTGCAATTTAGGAGAAGGAGAGGAAGGCTGCTGATGTCAAGTTCGCATTCAAAGGCGACGATCGTGTATCAAAGGTGAGTAGATCTTCCTAAATACCTAGATGTTTTAATCAGAAGATTGATGATTGGTGCATGATCCTGTTGAATTGAAATTCTGCAGTTACAGTAATGGTTCCTGTATCTATGGGTTACACACAAACTCTTGGGTCTGATATCATCTCGACTGTGAAGAGTATAATGCTAGGGATTTGATAACTCTTGTTTCTCCTTGAATTGTTGAGTTTTTGTGCAATATACAGAACCCAGAGGCCTGTCGACAATGACACAGATTGACCTTAAGGAGTTGTGGGACCACATGGCCCACCAGATGGGAAATCTAGTCTAGGGATCTATAAGGAGGGCCATGGGTGACCCATAGGGTGGAGGACCCATGGAGAGTGGACCCCACTTGGGCCTTCATCCAATCAACTTAATGCAAAAGAGGCGTCTGTCACAGATTTTGTGACTACATGCCGTTAGACCCAACTTGGACTCATCTGATCATATGATTGGAAATCAATTCCGGTCATCAGGTGTGGGGCCTCTAGGCGACCATAGAGGTCAATGACATCTGGGGTTTGAGAACAGTGGGACCCATTGTCCAGTAGATGCAAATAACCCCAGGCGTGACTTGTTGTGGAGATTTGAGAAATCTGTTTTGAACCTGTGGGCCCTAGATAATGGTCTGATGATGAATCAAATCCATTGGTATAATACTTTTACCTTGGGCGACCAAAGACATCAAGTCTGATCCTGGATTAGATCCAGTGGGACCCACTGGATTTTATGCCATTATGTTCAGGCGTGAGATAATATATTTCTCTATGTTCTGTATGGATAGGGGTGGAACTTGTTAAGGGAAACAAACCTGAACTGTGTATATATTTACAAATTTAACCTTATTACTTAGATGGATCAAGATTTATATGGGTTGTGATTAATTACATGATTGTGATTAATTATGTAGATTATGATTAATTACATGATTGTGATTAATTATGTAGACTGTGATTAATAATACGGACAGTGATTGATTAATGTTGAATGTGGGCCACCCCTATACCAATCAATACCAATTATGCTTAGATGGGGGCAATGATCAATCTGAATGGTGTTAGGGTTGGGCCCACGTTGCTATGCATGTGTACTTATTTATATTAATTGCTGTTTATGTTTCGGTTGATATATGATTGTGAGATCCCAAATGTGGGATGTTGGACTTGTGTCCGGATGATAGATGGCTCCGGGCCATGATGGCCGTTATAGCGGCGGGTCCTTAATGGACGTGATGGGCCACTTTGATGGCTGGTCTTTAGTGGACGTGTCTGATGAGACAGGGTCATGGTGACCGGTATACATGTATACGATAAGGCCTTTGAGGCGTGGTGATGTGCATGGGCACGGATTTGTGTGTGAAAGAATCTAAATAATATTTGATTATTGATTTAGACCTGCTAAATTATGTGATGTTATAATTTATGTGATTTGTGTAATTAGGAATATTCATTCACCAGTAGTACTGATGTTGTGTTACCCCCTTCAAGTAATCATGCTGCAGGCGGAACAGAGCGGAACGATGATCAGCACGTAAATTTCAATATGCGTGGCTGACAAGAGAGAACGACAAAGGATAATTAGTGGATAAGGGGATTAGCCCTTGATTAGGAAAACTATTTAATGTTTTAGTACAATTATTGATGCAGACAAGACATATTAAAGTTTGAGTATTTATAAATCTTTGTTTAAATGAAAGAATTATTTGATTTAAATGCCAAATGCTTATGTGAATTATTTGATGAATATATGGTAAATATTACCAAGTTATCACGATCCAGAGATCTGACAGGGCCCCAGAATTTGGGTCGTAACAGCGGACCTACGATCTTGGAAGTTCCCGAAAAATTCGGGTACCTTGGCGGTAAACTCGGTTTTCGGAACTGGGGCGTCACACTCGTCCTTATATGCCACAAGCAAGGCAAGCAAATCTCCGATCACTGTAGTTCAATCCCAGTTTGAGCACGAACAAGCCCCAATCATTTTGAGCTTGCTTGTTAAAGGAGCACTATCTACGGTCGCATGGAGTTTGTTTCAATGAATAACTTCTTCCGAGAAGGGAATGGAGAGAGAGAGAGAGAGAGAGAGAGAGAGAGAGAGAGAGAGAGAGAGAGAGAGAGAGAGAGAGAGAGTATTTTTGTTGAAAGAGAGGAGGGCAGTTGGAAGAGAGATGAAAAGAGGGATTCGGGAGAGACGTAGAGAAATAGTTGCTAGGGTAGAGAGAGAAGACGGAGAGAAAGGTAAATTGGACTTTGGAGGTATGCATTGAAAGGCGGGAAGGGGTTTTTTGCACCTTCGTTTTAATTTAACAAAAAAAAGTGCGGGCTGGCGACTCATCGGTTCCATTGTATGAATATTTCATCATACCCAATCACTTCCATATATATCATCATCATCATCATCATCATCATCTTCATCATCAAAGCCTTGTACCAATTACGTTGCGGTCGACTACAAGAATTCCGTTTCTCCATTCTGATATATATGTATGAATATATATATATATGAGAGAGAGATGGCTTATCCAATGCATGGGTCACGCACTGGGCCCTTGTATGAACCTCGCTGTGGGGGCCCACCTGGCGCTAGGAATTAGGGGGGGGGGGCTTTGAAGATCTCCCTAGGCCCCTCCTCTCTACAAAAAATAAGCACCAATCAATCACCCTATCATCTTCATCCGAGCCCTACTAGTTTAATGGTGTAATCCATTTGGATCGGCGGTGTGCAGTCAACCCAACGTGTATAGTCCATTCGGATGAGTGAAATCTCGGTGGGACCTATGAACTATGTGGTGGTGGGTGTGTGTGTGCGCGTGTGTGTGGTGGGGGGGGGGGGGGGGGGGGGGTGGGGTTGGTCCACTCGGATAGATTGGGGTGGGCAACATGCACACTTGATAGCCATTGTGTGTGTGTGTGTGTGCATATCACTTTTCACCTGTGCTCCTTGTGCATTTTGGTACTCACCGTGCAACTTAACAAGGACAATGCGATGAAATCCGACTGACGGCTGCCATTTTGTTGCATGGTTTTTTAGGTCTTAAAAGCTCTTTTGTCACGAGAAATTGACTAAATGTAAAAAAAAAAAAGAAAGAGGAAAGAAGCGTTTTGACTCTGCATTTTCAAATCCAACCGCAAGCAAAGAGGAAGAAGAAGAAGAAGAAGAAAGGGGCAAATCGGAAGCCATTCTCCTGCAATTCGAACCTCAGAAAAAGGAATGACACACTCTTTCTCCCTCACTCTCGATTTCGACCAAAACCCTCACCATCAGCAGCCTCTCTCGGATTACAATACTCGATGAATATGTGCGGCAATGGCATGGAAAATCTCATATATTAAGAGTTTTGCAAGGGAGTGACGGTTTAGGGTTTGTCATTCACTTTAGCATTTGTCAATTTTATGATACGAAGCGAGAAAGAATGTTTTTTTTTTTTTTTTTTTAAATAAAAAACGCCTGCACTGCGCATATGGTGGCGTCTCTATTTTATGGCACAGAAAGGGGACGCTACTCTAAGAGCAGTCCTACTAC
Source organism: Litsea cubeba (assembly GCA_012931725.1). Taxonomy (NCBI): domain Eukaryota; kingdom Viridiplantae; phylum Streptophyta; class Magnoliopsida; order Laurales; family Lauraceae; genus Litsea; species Litsea cubeba. The sequence goes on from CM022945.1 coordinate 134,201,110, forward strand.
CAAGGGGCGGGGGTACCAGGGGGCTAGGAACCTGGCACACACACAGACACACACAGAACCCATGTGCAATATGGCTTCTCTTCAATCAAAAAACGTAAATGGCATTCCATCCAATAAACTAAACATTAATATTCTTGAACAATTACATGTTTGCCAAGACTGTAATATCCTGAACCATGTTGGTCAGTCATCCAATATGTTGGAAGGAAATCTTGCGTTGTTCTATTGAAACTTCCTTCCCCGAATGGATGATACAGTGACTGACGGCATTACCAAGGATGTATTTGGGCAAGAATCCTCTCCATGGTGGATGGACTGATGACAAACCCTGCATGATCAAATGTTGGATAGTGAGGAAAGTCCCCCAAACCAGAATCCTTGTTGGAGATGTGGAAACAGTCTGCAATTCAAATTTTCCCACATTGCAGGCCATCCAGGAACCTCTTTGCCGTGGAGGCTGTGGGACCCACATGGGCCACTTGCTGATAGATCAATACTAGGGATCTGGAAGGGGAAGGGGACCCACAGGTGACCTTGATAGGCAGGACACACTGTTAAGTAGTTGTTTGTGCAGTTTCCTATCACCAATTGGTTTTGGGATTACTGGCTAGCAACTTTGACATGGTATCAGAGCCATCTGATAATCTTTTAGCTGCTGTCTTCTTCGAATCTTGGTAAAAACAGTCATCAGCATTTGCTTGTGGCTGTTCGTGCATACTCAAAGTAGATCTTCATCAAGATTTTTGCAATCTGATCACTGCGGCCCACCTTCGAAGCATACAGATCAAGGATTTGTCATCTTAATCTTGTGTTTTCAAGCAAACAGATCAAGGATCTGTCATATGAGCAACAACCAGATCACTGATCTGTGTTTATTTCATACAGATAGTCTTCTGATCGTCTCAGATCATTTGTGGCCCATCTGAGATCATCATCTTCAAGTCAGCGGATTCTCCCCATCTTGGTCGACTGATTTTTTGCTTCTTTATGAAGATTTTTTGAAGATTTATAGATCATCACAGGTAGGCCATCTACCATTTTTTGTGGAAAATCAGTTTTGTCATTATATTTTCATCACAGCCGTCCAAAACTCTGGATTTGGATTCGTTCAGCCTGAAACCACTTCCAGAAGTTGTAGGATTCTGCTGCTCACTCATCTCCATCCTCAGATCTGGATACAGATCATTTGGTGAGCCCCACGTGGTATTTTTCCCACTGACGACAGGGTCGTCTGGGTTCCTTTTCAACAGATTTTGAGCACTGTTAGCATTCTGTCCTCTGGGAACAGTTCTAGACGCTGATTAAGTGTCATCTGATCCATCTATTCTGTGTGATCTTGATCTGAACCATTGTAGTTGTTGTGATTGGTTCTGATCTGGCTGGCTTGTGATCTGATTGGTGGCTGTCTGGAATCACTTCTTAAGCATTTTTTGATCATGGACAAAACTGAACTTTCACTGGTGAAGTTCAATGGAACAAATTATACATCATGGGGATTCCAATTTCAGATATATCTTAAAGGAAAGGAATTATGGGGTCATATAGATGGGACTGATCCAAAACCCAGCGCGGATGTCAAGGCCATCTCCGCATGGGAAACCAAAGATGCAAAGATCATGACTTGGCTTCTGGGATCCGTCGATCCCCAATACATCCTCAACCTTAGGCCATACAAATCAGCCAAAGGCATGTGGGACTACTTAAAACAGGTATATCAACAGGATAACTCTGCTCGGAGGTTCCATTTAGAACATGAACTGTCTCAGTTTACTCAGGGAACCATGTCCATTCAAGAATATTACTCTCAATTTATTCGTTTATGGACGGACTACACTGAGATTATCTACTCCAGCCTCCCTGATGCCTCTATTGCGGTCGTTCAGAACATACACTCTACCAGTCAAAGGGATCAATTTTTGATGAAACTTCGCCCTGAGTTTGAACAAATTCGTTCAAATCTGATGAGCAGAATGCCTTCTCCATCTATTGATTCTTGTTTTGGGGAACTCCTTCGGGAGGAACAACGTCTTAACACTCAGGCTGTTCTCCAACAAGCACTTTCACCAGCTCCAGTAACTGCAGCCTATGTTGCACGTTCCGCCCAGCCGCCCAGAGATATGACCAAAGTGCAGTGCTATAGTTGTCAGAAATATGGACATGTTGCCACTCAGTGCAATAATAAATATTGCTCGTACTGCAAACGCAAAGGTCACGTTCTTCCTGAATGTCGGCGTCGAGCTCAAAATTCCTCTCAGAAAGTCAATCTGGCCACTTTGGATGCGTCTTCCTCTGCATTCTTTCGTCCTGCTGCTAATACTATGTTGCCTGCTTCACCTGCTCCACCTGCTTCACCTGCTTCTTCTTCACCTGCTTCCCCTTCTGTTACTGCTGACATGGTTCAACAGATGATTGTCAATGCTTTTTCCGCTCTTGGTCTCTCAGGTAAAACCAAACAGTCAAACTCCACCTGGTATATGGATTCGGGGGCTTCTAATCATATGACTCATTCTTTTGATACTTTATCTCAAATAAAACCTTATGATGGAACTCTCCGAATCAATACCGCAGATGGTGGCAGTATACCCATTACTGCCATTGGTAAGGTCTCACATTCATTACCTTTGAGTCATGTTTTTCTTTCTCCTCAGTTATCTACAAATTTAATATCTGTTGGACAACTCGTTGATAATGACTGCTCGGTCTCTTTTTCTCGTTCTGGTTGTGTTATACAGGATCAAGCATCGGGGAAGGTGATAGCGAAGGGGCCTAAGTGTGGTCGTCTGTTTCCATTCCAACTTTCTACACAAGATCGAAGTTTGAGTTCCTCTGCATTGTTTTCAGCTTCTAGTTCAAATAATAGCCAATTATGGCACAATCGTTTAGGCCATCCTCATTCTCGCACTTTATTGTCCTTGTTTAAATCTGGTTTGCTATCTGATAATAAGATTTCTCTTAAAGATGTGTTCTTAAATTGTTCTAGTTGTAAAATGGGTAAGAGCAAGACGCTCCCTTTTCCCATTAGCACTACTTCATCATTGCACTGTTTTGATCTTGTTCATAGTGATGTATGGGGTATCGCACCTGTTCCATCACACTCTCATGTTAAATATTTTGTTACATTCATTGACGACTATAGTCGTTTTACATGGATTTACTTTTTGCATGCAAAATCTGAGGTGTTTGCTACGTTTAAAATTTTCTTAGCCTATGTGGAAAATCACTTCTCCACCTCCATTAAAACACTCCGCACAGATTCAGGTGGTGAATATGTTTCTAATGAGTTTCAGACCTTTTTACAAAACAAAGGAATTATCTCTCAAAAATCATGCCCTTATACACCACAACAAAATGGTGTATCTGAGAGGAAAAATAGACATCTCCTAGACATTGTTCGGTCCCTACTCTTAGAATCCTCTGTTCCACCAAGATTTTGGCCAGAGGCTTTGTCCACAGCTGTTCACGTTATCAATAGGCTACCCTCACCACGTATAAATCATGAAACACCTTATTTTCGTTTATTTCATAAGCATCCTGTTTATTCTCATCTCCATGTTTTTGGGTGTGTATGTTTTGTTCTTCTTCCCCCGGTAGAAAGAACAAAACTATCTGCTCAATCTTCAAAGTGTGTTTTTCTAGGTTATGCGAATGATCAGAAAGGATTTGTCTGTTATGATCCAAAGGTCAAACGTATCAGGATTTCTCGTAATGTGGTGTTCTTTGAACATCAATATTTTTTTCCTCATTCTCTTGATCATGATACATCTCCCACATTTTCACTTGTTCCTGGTTTTACTGATTCTCCGGTTCTACCTATGGATCCTATCAAACCTCTTCTTGTGTATGAAAGGCGTCGACGGGAAACTATTACTGCACCTGAGCCTCCTGATATATCCTCTTCCACGGCACTTGACCCTGAACAACCTCCAGATACCTCTCAGTTAGTCCCCCGTCGATCATCCAGGATTTCCCGTCCCCCTGATCGATTTGGCTTCACCCATACATCCTTAATTGCTACTCTGTCTTCGGTTCATATACCTAATGGTTTTTCCCAAGCAGTGCAACATCAGTGTTGGCGTCAGGCCATGCAGGAAGAACTGGACGCTCTGAATGATAATCATACCTGGGATGTTGTTTCATGTCCTCCTAACATCAAACCCATTGGATGCAAGTGGGTTTACTCTATCAAGTTACATCCTGACGGTACTTTGGCTCGTTATAAAGCTCGCTTAGTAGCTCTTGGAAACCGACAGGAATATGGCATTGACTATGATGAGACATTTGCTCCGGTCGCCAAGATGACCACTGTGCGTACCATTCTGGCTATTTCTGCATCCCGCTCTTGGCCTCTTTATCAGATGGATGTCAAGAATGCCTTTCTCCATGGAGATCTCAAAGAGGATGTCTACATGCGCCTTCCTCAAGGCTATGACTCTACTGCTAAAAATGAGGTGGCAAAGCTCCGTCGCTCCTTGTATGGTCTTAAACAAGCACCCAGAGCTTGGTTTGAGAAATTTCGGGCTACTATACTTCAACTTGGATTTGTTCAAAGTCCTTATGATCCGTCACTCTTCATCAGTAAAACCACTCATGCTATTACCATCCTTCTGGTCTATGTGGATGACATTATCATTACAGGAACTCATAGTAATATGATCAAGAATCTTCAATCCTCTCTTCAAGCTGCATTTCATATGAAAGATCTCGGTCCCTTAACATATTTCTTAGGCCTTGAGGTTCACCAGTCTAAGAGGGGTCTATTTCTTCATCAGCATAAGTATGCTACCGACCTAGTTGATCTTGCTGGGCTCAAAGAGGCCACACCTGTGGACACTCCATTGGAAGTAAATGTGAAACTTAAGAAAGATGATGGTGATCTTCTATCCGACCCAACACTCTACAGACGCTTAGTCGGCAGTTTGATTTACTTGACCATCACTCGCCCCGACATCTCATATGCTGTAAATGTTGTTAGTCAATTCATGACAACACCTCGGCATCACCATCTGGTTGCTGTCAAACGGATCATTCGGTACATTCTTGGTTCTCTGACCCGAGGATTGTTTTTTTCCGGTTGGCACACCATTAAAACTTACAGCTTACTCTGACGCCGACTGGGCCGGATGCCTGGATACTCGCAGATCTACCACGGGTTGGTGTATGTACTTGGGTGAATCCCTCATTTCATGGAAATGTAAAAAGCAAGAACGCGTCTCCAGATCTTCCACTGAATCGGAGTATCGTGCTATGTCAGCTGCCTGTTCTGAAATCCTTTGGCTTCGTGGCTTTCTTAAAGATCTTGGGTTTCCTCAAACCTCGGCTACCCCACTTCATGCGGACAACACTAGCTCCATCCGTATCACCGAAAATCCAGTTTTTCATGAACGTACGAAACATATCGAGGTGGATTGTCATTTTATTCGCGATGAATATGATCGTCAGGTCATCAGTCTTCCACATGTATCAAGTGAACTCCAGCTTGCTGACATTTTCACCAAAGGACTGCCTCGGCCACGTCATGAGTTTCTGGTTCGCAAATTGCTACTATTTGACCAGCATCAATTTGAGGGGGGATGTTAACAATAGCTGATCCAAGACCCATGTACAATAGGCCCACTGGCCCATTCTCATACATCACGTGGGATTAGGATTAGTTGACTGACTCATCAATCTATTTTAATCTCTTTCCTTGTATACAACTGTATCAATATTCTTTATATTCTTTCCTCTGTTAGAGATTGTAATTGCCTTGATTAAGGCCAATAAATCTATAAGTAAAGCAAGGACTGATCATTTTAGATCATCCAATATTCCAAAACTTATTCTCTTCATCTTAGAATTCTGGTTCTGACATGGTATCAGAGCCTGAGGTCTCGAGTTCGAAACCACGCAGGGCAGAAATGCCCCAAGCCGCGTTATGTGTTTGTGCGGGCGCAAAATGCGCATGGCAAAAAGGCCCCATGCCGCGTTATAGTCTTGTGCGGGCGTGTGCTTCGGATCCGGGCGGTGTCCCGCCCGAAGGGGGGTGTTAAGTAGTTGTTTGTGCAGTTTCCTATCACCAATTGGTTTTGGGATTACTGGCTAGCAACTTTGACACACACGAGGAGTGGGGCCTGCCTGAGCCACCATCCAATAACCTCAAAATCCAAGAGGCGAAAATGGTATTGGACAGAGTTGGGTTCTGTCCAGAAATTGCAGAGATGGGTTCTGTGGAGACTTCGGAAATTCTGGGAATTGTGCAAAAGCCCAGACTTCTTATAAAAATTACAAAAGAGCCCCGTTACATTAATAAATTGAGATTTCCCTAGAAAACATGGAACATGGAGTCCTTAAAACTTAATTTTGATCACTTTATAAGGACTTATCAGTGCTAAATCACATCATTTAGGCTAAAACCATGTTTTATGCATCTTGCAAATCACTGTAGTATTTTAATGCATAATTCTATAAAAACTCACATGTTTTGCATAAAATCATGAAAACTACATTTTTGGAACTCTGATTTATGAGATTCCTTTGCAAAACCCTAGTTTTTCAAGAAAGGTTTCATCATCATTGTCTTTTCAAGATCAAATTATATCAGACGATGTCATCTCAAGCTATTATTCCATGAGAAATAGGGCATTCATGCATTTGTGAGATTAGGGGTAAAAGTGTCTTTTCACATAAAATGACACATTTTTCTGCATGAAAACACCCAAGTTGTCATCCATTACATTTATAGGGTTATTATTATTCATTTCTGAAAATTTCAAGGAATCCTATTTGGATGAGGACTCTTCATGAAATCACAGTTAAACTAGAACTCTGCTTTCACTCTAGATCTGTTCATTTCTGCAGGAAATGCGAAACTGGGACCCGTAGAATTCAATTAGAAAAAGAAGTCCTACCTAGATTAGGAATCCTACTGGCATCAGAAATCATATCAGGGACCCACTTATAAGCACAGAAGATCAAAACCTGGACCCCACAGTCAAGAAGAAGCGGAAAATGAAAAGAAATGAAGATTGGACCCCACACACATACCCATGTGGGAGGTCACACATGTACACGCCCAAGAAAGTGGGGTCCACATTTCATTTGCTACATTCAAAGTTATCCTACAGATAACGCCAGGAAATTTCAAAGGAATTGCAAAGATAGCTGAACTGGAAGACTACTTATCCTCGAAATCTGAAATGCAAGAGGGACCCACGCATCCTTGGGCATCCCACACACTCTTAGAAGAGTTCTAGAAGCTTCCAGAAGAATCAAGATCTCTCCAGTCTCTCAGAGTCCACATACAACAGAGGTCTATCCAAAAGAAGAGAAAGAAAGATAAAATTGTAGAAGAGCTAAAGAAAAGGGCCCCACATACCCTTGGACGTCCCCTAAGGGAATATTCTCATCATCGACGCCCAAGGTGGTCTCACATTATCTTCTTGGTTGCTTGGATTCAAATGAATTATATCTCTTAGGTGTTGTGAAGATATGGAAGACCTCAAGTTCAAAATTTAAAAGATAAAGAAGTCTTTACAAGAAGAAGGAAAGAAGTCCAAGACTCCATCCAAAAGAGCCCTTGGATGTCCACACTCTCTTTAGTCAAAGTAATTCATGCCCATGGTGGGCCCACTTCACTTTAAAGTTCACCAATTGAAATCTTTTAATGCACACATGTGGGCCCAACTTTGGAGAATTTTTAAATTAAAGGTGAGTGTATTGAGAAATTCTACAATGCTAGAAGAATCCAAAGTTTTCTCAAATTATCCTAATTGTATTCAAAGTGGAGCAAACTCTAGCAATTGCAATCAAAGAAAGAGTTTGAGATAGGGAAGAACTATGCTTGAAAACGCTATAAAAGAAACAAGGGGGGACACGTCCAAACCAAACCATGAAGAAATAATCCCCTCTCTGATTTCTCTCCCATCACACGCCCCCTCTCTCTCTTTCCATCTTCCCCACTCATCCATAGCCCTCTCCAAGAAGGCTTGTTCCGAGTTGAAGAATCACGAAGACTAGAGAAGGCTTGTTCATCCTAGCATGCATATGTTCTTTTTAGTATCAATTTGTTTATTCTTTGTAATAAAGACATTCAATGCTAGTAAAATCTATATCTTTTCGGTGATCTTGCTCTTATAATTTGTGTTATTTGGTTGTTAGTGTATTTATCTTTTCAAAAGAACCATGGATAGTGCTTAGGGTAAGGTTAGTAGAAGGTGCCCTTAGTACGGATGGCTTGGCTTACTTTCTTCCAACATGTGGTCTAGGGCATGTACTCTAGATCATGGATGGGAGGCAATGCAAGTTGAGAAACCAAAGCAAATATTTATGTGCCCAATAAAGAATAAAGAATATGAGGTGCATCTTGAAACCTCGGGCAATTTGCACACCAATTTATAGTTCACAATTGGATTGACGACCCAAGTTGTAGAACAAGTCCTAGATGGTAATCTTAGCAATTTTTGGCCCAAGTTGGAGAGAAGTAGAAAGGATATATGATGCACCGCATTTACTTTTCTTGTATGCTTGACCACATTTAATTTATTGCAAACTTCATACTAAATTACTAATATTAGGACTTTATTTTCTACATGTTTGATGCATCCAAGCTTTAAGATTTAATGCATGATTTTATGGAATATGAACATGGCATGCATTGGTATTAGATTTTTTTAATTATGTTTGTTGCTGGAATATGATGATTTCTTGACTGATTAAGAGAAAGAAATAAATTCGGATTGGTTACAAGTAGTGGAATTTTAATGTTAAAAGACTGCACTTTTTTTTTTTTTTTTTACAGTTTCAAGTCTGTTTTTCTTCCAAAAGTTCGTGAGTCTAGAGTAGGTATTTTTAATTGAAAATTTGCAGAAGTAAAGTATGTTATATGGACTTTAAAACCCCAGAATTTCATAGTAAAATAATCTCGGGAAGTCAGAGAACCAAGTGCTTAGTATGGGTACTCAGCAAGACTGAAACAGAATTCTGCAGCGCAGCATGTTCATGTAGGCATCTTAAAGCATGCATATCTCATTCGCTTGAGATCCTTTTTCATCGTTCTTTTCTTTTTTTTATTAGATTCATGCATCATCAGAGTATAAAACCCAGCCATGAAATTTAGGTTTAGATCATCCTAGGTAATTCGTTCAGGTCTGAAAAGTTCAGCCTAGAATAAGGTATTTTCAGATTTAGAAAATTTCTGCATCCATCTTAGAGTAAGATTTCTCCTAGGATTGCATTAGTTTCATATAAGATTACATAAATTAGTTTACATAAATTAGTTCATTATTGCATAAAAATAGGTTTTAGGATTAAATTAGGGAATTTAGGATAATTAATAAATATTTTACTAAAATTAATTAGAATTTAGGTTCGATTAGAATACTAATATTCAAAGTATTAGGAAACTACTATTTAGGAGTTCTAATTTTTATTCTTACTAATTTTTAGGAGATTTCCAGAGTTTGAAATAATTATAATTGTGCTAAAAGAAGAATTCTAATGGGAAAGTCTTCAAAAATTGGAAATCCTAGGTTAGAAGTAGTTAAGATAGGTTAGAAGTCTAAGTAATTTAGAGTTTTCTCAATTTGAATTACTTTGAAATATCTTGAACAATTGAGAAAGTTCTAGAATTAGAGTCCTAGTTTTATTTGATTAACCTTCTTACTTTATTAATATATTTTTTGAGGTACAATTTCAAGTTGAAATGGAAATGAATTTCAAACCGCTACCTGAGGATCGACCCCGTACTCACCGGGTTACTAAACTACAATCGAAGCTCTGCACTTGGAGTTTGAACACCATCAGTGGACCACTCCTACACAAATAATTACCAGTTTTGCCTAGAAGTGGGGCAATAATCAAACAGGGCCTTGTGTATGGGGCTGGTTGCACAATAATGAATGTGGTGTAAGCTAACATATATTATGCAATTGTTGTGTTGATTATATATTATGAATGTGATGGTTAAGGGAGCTGGATGCGATAAAGAAAAAATAGTGCATTCTGAACTACTAGCACAGCATGAGGCAGCAAGCTCGTAGTTAGGGTCTTGTGTGGTTGTAAATATTCTGGACCTTAGGGTTCAGGTTGTGGTATGTGCATGATACAGGTAAATTGTGGATGGGGGCTGTGGAGGTTGTTGTTTTGGCGGGTCCTTGGTGGTTATTGACAGAGTGATGATGAGTGAGCGAAATCTTGATATATGTGTACGGCCTTGGTGGGAGGATATTGTGGACCGGGTGCGAGGATGTAGTTCAGAGCTGCGCTATGGGATGAAAACTGGCTTAATTTTAATTTATCGGAATTACATATCGAATGTTTATTTTGAGTACCCTGTGCATTTTTATTTGTTTGCTATGTTCTGTAGTATGTTGACAGGATAGGAAATTCCTTCACCAGTTATACTGATGTTGGATTGCCCCCTTCAGGTAACATGAATATGGGAGGGTAAGAGTATGACGATGTACAGACCGTAGAGTTCGGCATGAGGGGCTGAAAGGAGAGCGGGATTTCAGAACCAGTATTTAGAGGGACTAGCCCTTTAGTTGGAGATTTATAGATTCAATTAAATATTGCTTTTATTACTTAAATTTTAGAATGTGGAAACTCTTATGTTGCGGAGACAAGTTAGATCCTATTAGTGGCTTTCATGATTTTAATTGGAACATTGAATTGAGTAGATGCCTATTGCCATAATGCATTTATTTAATTTATGTTTGGTAAGTGTTGCCAATGAGTCGCGACCTGGAATCCGATAGGGCCAAGGAATCTGGGTCGTGACAAAGACAAGATGGAATCTCTTAGCCAAGATTGACGATGGTATTAGTTGGTGAATGTTCAATGGGGTCCACCTCGGAACAAGGTTGGAGGATCAAAAGGACTAGATTTGGATACCTAAAGGAGATGATCAAATATGGCTCAGAAAATTGCATGCAAAAAATTACTCAAATCCATAAGTTTAAATTTGGGCTGTTAAGGGATGATGGGACCACGGGTGGGCCCCATTGCCCTCTCCTCATTTTCAATCTTCAAACCACTACCCTCTATAGCCACCAGAGAGGGAAAAAAAGGCAACAAGGGGACAGAAAAGCTGCAGAGAAAGTACCGAGCATGTAAGAGGGTCAGAAAAAATTACACCAAACATCACTCTCTTAACATATTCAAACAGAAAAAAACAGAAAACAGAAAAAGTAACTAGGTGGACTGATTAAATAACTGAGCATAATAATCATGTAATACCAAATACCTTCCAAAAAAATTCTTCAGTATGACCTGAGAACTGAAAGTATCTTTCCAGAATCAATGAAGAAACAGTGAACGACAGAGTCAGTGATTATATCACAAATGTAAGGCTTTCCAATTAGCACTTCATAGAGGCCTAGAGTACTTCCATGCGAAAATGTTGGTGGTAATGAATGCCTGTGCCTCAGACTCTTGCTTGAAAACTGCATAAATCGGCACAATTGTGCATCGTGACATTTCTCCAATGCACTTCATGTAGAGAATAAAATCTTTAATTGCATTTTGAATCAATGCTTACCTTAAGTATTCCACTTGAAATAAGCCATATGCCATTGGTCATTGAGCCCTCTCTATACAAAGTGACCTTACTCGTTTTCATTATTTTTTCTGTACAACTTTCAATTGACTCGCGAATGACAGAAGGAAGTGAGGCCAGTAAAGGATGAACGCTCCGCATCTGACTTAGTTTTGGCATTTTCACTAATGGTGGTTTTTTAAGAAGTTTTTTCAGGTCATCCTGCCATTATGAAGCATTAGAAGAATAGTGAACATCACGTAAAACTATTGTAGCATTATAAAAGACTTTGATGTAGAATGTGTGTATCTTCGCATGTCGACATCTGAAGTTGCATGAGTAAGGATCAGAATCCTATACAAGTATGAGATGTCCAACCATGTTCTTCAAATTTCGTTCAGCACCAGGTCACTCATTTGACTTAGTGCTGCTATGTTTCAAAATAATCAGCACTGAAATTTAAAACTATGTGTCCAGTTCAAAAAATCCCAAAACTTGGATTTGTGTATTCAGCATAATCTCCAAATAAATATAGGAAAATAGGAAAACCAATGATAATAATATACAAGTCTGACTGATGCAGGCCAGATCCTTGGTCTGGTAGCCCATTGGGCCCAAGCCCATAAAAAGATCTTCAAATCATGCAATAGTTTTATTTTTAGTATTAGCTGGATTTTAGGAATAATTATGAGATTAATTAGAAAGTTTCTCTTATTTGATTTAGTGCTTATTTTAATTAGAGTTGTTTCCAAGAATAGGTTAGAGTATAAATCTATATAAAGGATTGTAATCCCTCTTTAGGGACAATGCATTGATTTAATAAAGTTCTATTGAGTTTTCTCTTGATTGTGTGTCTGTGGTGTGAGACCAAGACAAGTTTGATCCTATGGATCCCTATCCCTAAGCCTTTTGGCTTGGAGTTAAGCCTGTTGGCTATCCTCCCTTCCCCGCGCTGCTTCAATTGGTACAGAGAAAAGATCCATCTCAGATCACCGTTCCGATCTCCGCCGATCCGAGGTATTCCGTCATCCCATCTTTTTATTTATTTTCGGTCCATCCTTTTTCATCCTCACCGATTATCATCATCATCCTTCACCATCATCCATCTTCTATCATCACATCAAGCCCTTCCATTCACCCATCACAGTCCATAAATACACAAAAAAGAAAAGAAAAGAAAAGAAAAGCCCCTGCCACACCATTCAGCCCCTTTCACGCACCACAGAACCATATCTTCCATTCCCGGATCCACCCTCACCATTGTTAATCCATCATCAACAATCCCATCCATCCAAAATCCCTAATCGAAGCCTTCAATCCCAAACCCTAAAGCCCCAAAATCCCCAATCCACAGCATCAACCAATAAAAAAAAAAAAAAAACCATCCACGTCTAACCCTAGCGCATCCCCCATCATCTCCCAGCACCATCGCACCAATCCCCGACCCACTCGAATCCATTGAAATCCATCCTTCATTGGAACCCTACCCAGCAGAGAAAAAAGAAAAAAAATATATATAGAAAGCACAACAGAAGAGAGAGAAGATAAAGGACGGAAGCATACCAGGATCTCCAGTAGCCGCACCGTCGCTGCAACCACACCGCGCCGTCAGCTCCACTATCATGGCTTCAGACCTCTCGTCCTTTTCTCCTTTCTACATTCCAAGGATAAAAAAGGCTTTGTGAAGTCCTTTTTCCCCTTTACTGGCGTCAGTCTCGAGGCATCACTTCGAGACCAATTCACCTCAACAGCAGGTCACGTGGACTTTAGCTCAAGTCCACCTTCTGGGCCGTATTTTCGGGTCAAGCCTGCCCCAACATCAAGTAACAAAACAGAAAAAAAAGGGTGGTTGGGGTGGGGGGGGGTGAGAACCTGAGCCATATGCCTGAATCTATAGCTTAGATTGGGTCCAGCCAACTTGCATTCCGCTCCCTAACCCGACTCTTTCAAGAGATATACATTCTCAGTCACTTCATTCCACATTATCAACCAGCAGCAATCCATTGATCATCAAGGTTTTTTCTTTTTTTTTCAAACATGGTTTATAAAGAAGATCCAGAAGTTCCATTTTTTTTTTTTTTTGAAATAGAGATCCATGTCTTCTTGAATTGGATTCAAGTACTTGAAGAGTATTTTACTTGGCGTCAATTAAAAGGTCATTCATGCAAAGATTATGCCAAGCGAAAGCTTCTAGGAGATGCACCAGCATGGTGGAAAAAAGTAGAATGTCAGTTGTATCAATATCCACTGACATGGAATGAAATGAAATTACTACTGGAGGACAAGTATGTACAAGGAAGAGATCCATTCTCCCCACCAGTGGAAGCCAATTTGAAGCCCATTGGCCATTTTGCGCAGTATCTTAGTTTAACACAAGGAACACTGTCCGTCGAACAATATGCCCATGAATTTGAAAGGCTACATTATTTATGTGAATTGGGCAAGACACTTGATTTCATTCAGTTTCTCAAAGGTTTGCGTCCAAGCATATTGAAAAATATGAAGAAAGAATGCAAAGATATGCACGAGGCATTTTGGGAAGTAATCCGTGTCGAACACTCGATAAAACGCTATCGCCTCCGAAATGCTAAGATGCAAGAAGAAAAGTCTCCGCATACCACTTAAGTCCATATGGTGGAACCAATCTTGGAGATTCTCAAAACTGAAGTTGAGGAACAAAATCAAGACACTAATGATTTCCCAACAACTTCAGATGAAGAAGTGCAAGAACCGAAGGAAGAATATGCGTACTTTGAAGAATTGAATGTAGTCAACCAAGAGCCCGATCAACTGGTAGATTTCCTCATATGTTCAATTCCTAAAGAGCCAATGAAAGCATCAAAAGAACAGGATATTATTTCAAAGGTTGAAAAAGAAGAGCAAATCATTGAGGTTCCCCACATTGATTTCATCTTCAGGAATCGACTGTTGATATCAGAAGATTGTGAGCAGACGGTACAAATTCAGAAATCGAAGCATCAATTTGTTCGAGCACGAGTCCATGCAAGATCCAACCATCAAAAGAGGCAATATCTAAAACTTTCGTGGAGTAAACGGTTCAGTGAAGCTTACACACCATATGAAGATCCACAAGAGAATCGGAAGTTTGTGCGTTTGATCTTCGACCCAGGCGGTCACCTACTGACTCGAGGACGAGTTCTCTCCAAGAGGGGGGGAACTGATGTAGGCCAGATCCTTGGACTGGTAGCCTATTGAGCCCAAGCCCATAAAAAGATCTTCAAATCATGCAATAGTTTATTTTTAGTATTAATGGATTTTAGGAATAATTATGAGATTAATTAGAAAGTTTCTCTTATTTGATTTAGTGCTTATTTTAATTAGAGTTGTTTCCAAGAATAGGTTAGAGTATAAATCTATATAAAGGATTGTAATGCCTCTTTAAAGACTATGCATTGATTTAATAAAGTTTTCTATTGAGTTTTCTCTTGATTGTGTGTCTATGGTGTGAGACCAAGACAAGTTTGATCCTATGGATCCCTATCCCTAAGCCTTTTGGCTTGGAGTTTAGCCTGTTGGCTATCCTCCCTTCCCCGCGCTGCTTCACTGACTCTAAAGTATAAGGTAACAAAATCTCAACATTTCAGTTAGATTTTATAAGAAAACATGTAACAAAATTTATCAACTAAAGAAGAATCTTTGAAGAATTTAACGTGGTGCTGTGTCTGGTACGTGCCAGACAAGGGTACGCTGCTCATTTCGAAGAACCTCTTTGAAAAAACCAATATTCCATACCTGCACGTCATCATCAATTTGAAGCATTTCCTTCTTCTCCAACAATCCAGATTTCTCAAGATTTTGCAAATATTTCCTCAGGGAGCTCAGTACTGAATATGTTGTTTGTCTTGTTTTCACCACATCAAGAACCTGAAGAAGTTCCACATATTTTTAACAATTCATTAATAATAGATTTCTTTAATATGAATCACATGTCAGAGAACATATCATGTAAAGCAATCACTTAACACACACTTACTTGTCCATAAATCCAACATACATATTCTTTGTGCACAGGTAAATCAACGAAAACTAAAATTTGACAGTGAAAGTATAACTTCAAAGACATGCTGCTTCTTGACTCTGTTAATGACTCTTCCTTCTTTAACTCTTTTTCTTCTAGGAAGAACTCAAGCTCACACACTCTCTTCCCCTAAGGGAGGCATTTGGGTCCGCAACTAGCTGAGTTACAGGCCAGGACCAACGGATTTTCATTTAGTGTGTGCACTTTCCTGGTATCTGTCTAATTTCTGTAAGGGAATTCCAAGCATGCATAATGGAATTCGAATAGACACTTTCTGAGGGTGTTAGATGAATTCCAAGCACAAAAAATAAAAAATTAGAGCGAGTTAATTCCTTTGGGGTGTTGCAACTTACAAACCTCAGGAAATGTAAGATGAATATCTTCCAGAGTTTTTTTTGCTTCCTCTCCTTCCACGCCGCTTTCAGTAATGACAAGTGATGCAATTTCACTCTCCCCTGCAGAGGAAAGGATGACAATGTATACAAAAAAACTAACATGGAACTTCATAACTGATGAAGACGTTAATAAGAGAATACATGGAAATCATAGTTTGCAACACAGACAAGAGACAAGGCCAAGTAGACATGCCTGGCAATCTCAGTATTGGCATAAAAACTGTTGTCCATCTTTGAGGGAATGCCTTGTTTATAAGTTAATGTCCTCAAAATACAATTACATGACTATCCCGGGAGGCTTAAAGAGAAGCAGAGATATGGCAGAAATATGACAAGAAGGGTTCTGGGTCATACTTGTAGCAGCTTTTGGGGAAAAGAGATGAGGCATTGGTTGATCATCTTCCATTTTCCTTGATAAACCATACCTTTAAAATGGCCAGGTAGGACTGACCAGGAATTGAATCATTAGAAGAGAAGAATGGGTAGACAAGTGAGAGACGACAGGCATGAAGGATTGTGACAAGACAGGGTTGGATGAAGACTAAGAGCCTGAAAAGAAAGAAGTTGGTAACACTTTCCAACACTAACCAATTTGTAAAACGATCATAAATAATAAAAAAATTATCCATCCCCATATCCCAGAAAAGCACACCGAATGGGTTGGGCTGTTGATTTAGTTCACTTGTTTGGAGGTAGCAAGACAAAACACACAACTAAAAGAATGAAGAAAGTTATAATCTCAATGATGGTGAAGGCATCTAGACTGGTAGGCAAAATTTGATACACTTGATGATTTTGACATAAATGGAGGTGCTAACTAATTACACCCAAAAAGATGCACAGATAGTTGAATAAATTAATAGAGTACAAATAGTTTGAAGGATGTGCTAATGTTTACGCTCAAATACCTCATTTTGTAGAGGAGAATGTGGACATAAGCGTTCTGAAGTAATTTCTTTGTTTTACAAATATGATTGAAAATCCCAAGACATGTATTCTCCCCCAGAGCCGGAGTGTAATATTTTTTGATAGATGTAAAATTGATTTTCAATCATACTGAGAAATCGTTGAAACATAGAATATACATCAAAGTAAACCCATATATAACGGTTACAATCATTGACGAATATTAAAAAACTTTTAAGGAGAAAAATAATCACAGGAAGGAACCGTAAGGATCCTGCTCTGATACCAAGTTGAAATTTTAGGGCTACATCTTGACAGAACCTTTTGATCTATGTTATTGAAAATAGCTGATGGCTATTTATAAAGTACAACCCATGATATCAACTCAACCTAATCCTAATCCCATCACAACTATAGCTAGAAAAAAAAAATCAAATTTAAACTCATCTTAATTTAGGAAACTTACTCTCAAAATTACAAATAAACTCAAGGACCCAATGCAACAAACCAAACTGTTTCTCGACAGAAACAAACTTTGTCTCAAGAATTTGGAGTGGGGACAGGAATCTAAGAAACATTGGGTCAAGAAAAGGACCCTACAAGATCGCTAAAGAGGGATCTGTAAAAAAAATAGTTAAAATTTCAAACCTACAAAAGAGCTCACTGTAGAAGATCTGGAAAATAAAAATTCTATGGAAGAAGATCTAGCAATGGAAGATCTAATGAGATAATGTTCAAGCCAGTCTACAGCACTGATCTGTCAAGATGGACTCCCCATGGTCTATTTTGTCATTCTAGGACAAAGACAAGTGTAAACTTTTCTTAGAACTAACTTGAAACTATGACCTTCTCATGGTACCGGTGAGCAACTTCCAACTGTAAGCCTGAGGCTGTAAAGACCTGGCAAACATCTAGTAACTAATTTATAGCTCTGAACCGTGTGATAAATCCAGCAGTTTGAAGAGCGTAAGACCACTTAAAAAACTTACTGATAGACAAGGTATAAAAAGCTCCTAAAGAAAGTACACCTTTGTCTTGCATTATAAGACTGACACTGGGGACTAATTTAATTAAGACTACTTCAACAAGAAAACAATTTGAAAAACAGGAGTTGTGGGGGCATCAATTATACCCACTGTGTATCAACATTTAGATAATAAATTCATTTATATAAAAATTACTACACCAAGTCCTATATGTTGCAGTAATTAGTCAATAAATTCACGCCCCAAGAACACCCTACATGGAAGCTGCCTCCAATTCCCTTGACATCACAAACTTGCCTTTGGAAGGGGCAGCCTTTAAAACGCATATGGTAATCTATTTGTCCTTGGCAATTATTTAGCCAAAGCTTTTTTCATGTGCCAACTCAACTGGCTCACCAAATGATCATCAATTGGCCTGATGACAAAGCACTTTGTTGGAGGTAACCTTGTGATTAGGTAAAGCAAGAAGCAACCAGGAGGATCTTTTTAAAGAACGAAGTAGAATACCAAGTATGCTCCTTTGCTCTTTTATCACAGAACTCAGAATTCCTACATCAAAGTCCATACCTACATTTTCTAATATCAAGCTGCAATACATGTTACAGCCAATCCAGTCTTTCTTCAGCAGCAAAGAATAAAGAGGTGGATAGTGATTCCACTAGAGATTCAGTTGAATAAATACCTACAACACATTTCAACTATTATTAGGTTGCCGAAATTTTCGCATAAATCACTAGGATAGTCTCGTCCACAAGTCATTATCATAAAGCTAGATATGAATGACATATGTTTGGCACCTTGACGGGTAGTGTGGAGACACACATGTAAGCATTCACATCACCAGTGGGAAAGAAGAAAAATAGATATTGTAAGCACTGGAAAGAAGATAATAAGAATCTTACTAATATTGATTATCCTTTTTTATGTTGATAAGTTTATTTATTAGTCACAGATTCGTAATTTTAGGATGGAGATTAGCTATAAATAAAGGATGTGGCTACAGTGGGAATATTCCAAGTTCCTTTGCTCTCATACGTATTGTTCTTCTCTAAATTATATCTCCTCTCTTTCTTATTTCTCAGACCTAAAGTTGCGCATGCCTCAGAGATAGGGTATCTAAAACTTACATATTGAAAAATTTAACAGATAGGAAAATGGAAGCTAGGATATTCAAAATAGTAAAAGTTATATACAATAAATTGATCCAATTCTTACTACAAGAAGTGCTTATAAGGTTGTGAATTTTCTTTCTTCATTTCAAAAAGCAGCAAAGAAGATAAGCACAACCATTCTCCTAAATTGTTAAAAGCAGAGTAGTGTTTCCTTTATAGGTATGAAGTACAAAATATAACAAGGATAATCTAAGGTATTAAGGAAGATGCATACCAAAAAATTCATGCAGCTGCGTCCTTGCAATTCGGTGTGCACGTAGAAATGCAGTACAAATATAACATGCTGACACCAACCTTTCCACCATAAAATGTGTCACCAGCTTCGATGGGAAAAAGGTCATCTGGAGAAATCTATAATATCTTGGGAAATGGACATGGGCTTTTAAAATATTCCAATCACACAAAGGTTCATCAATTATCAAATCAACTGCCTCATCAATTGATTGTATCAAAAGAGTTGATGTAGCTTGAGTTATCCTACCGTTGTCCATCATTCCCCAATAAGCAGCTCGAACACCTAAAAATAATGGTAACAAGTTTCAAACTCCTCTAGTGGATGTGAATATAACCATATTACAAAGTAGAGACTCTTTTTTCACAAATACATACATATGGGGCAACCTAGAAAACGCCCAGGTGGGGCCCACCTGGATGCATGAAAATCCAATGGCCATTCTAGCTGAGTAGGCCCAATCTTTATAGTTGGTACCATTGAAGAGGTCTGGTGTTAACTTAACATTCAGATTGGCAAGATTAGAAAATTGTTGACTCTGAGTAGATGTACTAGAATTATCACCCTTGGACTCCGTTAGAAATTTAACAACTCAATCAGATATCCACCTATCAACTTAAGATTTTGGGTTGGTACATGGTATCTTACAGTAGGCTCTGATACCAAATCGAATTTGTATATTGGAAGGTATTTAGGGTTTTCTGATATAAGCAGGGCAAAACCAAAGAAAAAATGGCAAGAAAAGAAAGGAAAATGGGTAGAGGAGAAGAGAATTGAGGAAAATAGTGGTATGGTTGTCCAGGTGAGGGTTGGATGACTATTGATATGTATTTAAAATATTCCATAATTTCTAAAATTCCGAAAAAACTCCCTATTCTTGATTATATTTACATTTGAAGTCCATACTTTTACTGAAATTAGAACACGGTCATTTTCCCTAAACTTATAACACTATTCTGAAATTATATCCTAGAACATATGTTCAAGTAATGCCTACAGTTCGCTGATAACATTTATCTGATGGATCCATGTAAGGACCAACAGCCTGCAAAAGTCATTTATCCACGGGTTAAGTTTGTTCTGCTAGAGTGTGTTTTTGTACTATGGTGGCGTGTCTACTATTAATCATGAAAAGAAAAACATAAACAAAAGTCTGAAACACCCAACTAAAGCTCAAATACAGTGATTATACAAGTTCCATATTTATCTCATAAATATAACAGGAAGAATTAAGTCTTAAATCATATAGTCACCCATTAGAGTAACCTAAACAGATGACGGAATTACCATTTAAAAGACGCACTCGCATATCACTTAAGGTCATTTTTGTCTGATAGTTTGAAGTTTCCAGCTCATTATGAGGACACAGCTCCCTGCCTTCTAAACTACTTAAGCAAGTGACATATTTCTTCATGGTAGACCAGTCTGCAGGTCCTAGTTCATCATCTCCAAAATCACTAAGAGCCTCCATTGCCTTATCCAACATTTCATACCTTGTATACTCTAATATACACATCTATAATCACATGCAGAAAAATACCAAATGAAACAATGTGAGGACAAAAATATTACATACAATATGATAAGGAAAATAAAATAGTTAGAAATAAACATGAATATATATATATAGGGAGATGCTCCTATGAGAGATATCTCTCACCTAATATGAGAGATAGGGGTGGGGGCCCTCACATTTAAGTTGGCCCCCACCCCTATCTCTCATATAAGGTGAGAGATATCTCTCATAGGAGCATCTCCGTGTATACACACACACATAGAGGAGCAAATGGCCGAATTGATGAAAACTGTGAGGCTTAGATCAATCTAATCAATCAAATGGGCTCTCAATCTGCCTTACTAAGGGCCGAATCAAGGGGAAAGGGCTAAATCTGAAAATGGACAGTCGAAATGGGACCACTATAAATCCCAAAATTAAGTATAGAAGTATTGAATTTAGTGTCATTCAAGTCAGATTATTAATGGCTCATTTGGATTAGGCCATGAAGCCAATTCCTTCACCAAAAGGCCCAGCAGTCCAAAGAACATGGACAGCAAGGAGTTGGGGTTCGACCTGCTTGACCTGAACTCTACCTGGGCCAACCCAATCAGCGACCCAGCTGGCATGGCCAGTTGGTCCACCACACCTGCCAGGTGGACCCACTAAGCCCTGTTTAAGGTTTCCAGTATAAGTACCCACTTGTGTAGTTATTTCTTAGCGGAGTTAGTGGAGTTGATAAAAGAAGCAACTAAGTAGTTAGGCAGTTAAAATGTTCTAATTAATTAAGAAGTACCTATTAGCGTTATTGCTTTGGTGCAGTGGTAAAATTCTTGGGTGCCATGCATGATAACACAGGTTCAAGACCTGCGAGCAATGCAAAACTGCCCAAGGTTAGGTCTTTCTCCAGTCTAGACCCGCACTGGGTAATGACTTTTTTATAGGCAGTTATAATCGGCTACAAATAGATGGTTGTCATTATTTTAGGCAGTAAGTAGCCTTCATTTTCAGCACTATTCAAAGGTTGTAAGGGACAGCAGTCAGTAGTTATGTTTATGCGACATTTTTCAAATTCCAAAAGACCACTTCATGCTTTTCTTAGTCTTCTCCATTGCATTAAGCTCTCTCTTTGGATTGGAGCTTACCACAACAGTTTGCTAGCTTATTTAGTTAGTACTTTGCTGTTATTCTTTCTTTAAAAAAAAAATCAAATAGTAACTAATAATTTTAGTAAAGAAGAAAAATGGGATACAAGAAGAGCAAAGCAGCCAAGAACAAGATGGCTCTAATGGTATAACACCATTATACCAAACAGGAAAAAGCCAAACTAAAGAGGAAAAAAAAAAAAAAACTGGCAAGAAATTGACTAGAACAATCCATCCCTAACATAGCCAATGACTCGGCCATGTGATTCGCCAAACAAAGCTCATGCTTAAACTCCACAAGAAGCTTTCAGAGGCCCACACCACAAGACGAGAACCCAAGATACTGCATTGAAGGAATCACTCTCTACAATCACTTTATAAAAACAGAGTTCTTAACCAACCGCAGCACCTCTTGAATAGCCAATAATTCCACTTAGTTAAGAGTCTTTAATCCCAATGCTCTTAAAAAAACATCAAGGAGGCTTGCGCGCGCGCGCATAGAGGAGCCCAACATACCAGCTTCCTCACTTTCAAAGCTACCTGCAACCAATGGATCAGTCCCCATTACTCAAAATGTCATCTATGATTAAGTTCATACATTCTTTCCTTAAAGAAGCCCAGTTAGGTACCATTAATAAAACACTTCAAAACAAGCCATCAATATCAATGGAGTCCCCCTTAAAAATCTCATCAATTCAGTCTTTCCATATCAACCACAAGATAGCAAATGGAACACCGCTAAAGAGTTGTGCCGCAACCAAAGAAAGGAACCAAACCCGACACTTCAATTAAACCGATTAAACACCCAAGAAAGGTCAACAAAATATTGCACCCAGAGAGCAAGCGGCACAAAAGAAGGTAGGAGACCTCATAATGCAGCAAAAAAAAAAAGAAAAAAAAGAAAGATCAATCGACTACCTCTCGTTGGCGCACAAGAAGCAAATATTCGAGATGACCTCTGAACAAATGCTTCTACCTCTCAGGTCATCAGCCGTGCACACCTTGCCCGATACTTCAAGCCAACAAAAAGCCTCTACCATAGGAGGCAAACACCATCAACAAAGAGAACACAAAAACTTGACCCCTAAGTTCTGCAAATGCGGGTATCTGCAACTGCGACATCCCTACAAATAAAGACATTAGAAAGATGACTCCACAACGACTGAAACATGGACTCCTTAAAGACTGATGAAGGGCTCTCCTAAAGGAAACATTCCATGAAATAAAATCCCCTCCACCCACAACAATCTGTTACAATGGATAATTTGTTAGATGCTAAACGTAACAACCCAATCATCAAATCGGAGAAAAACTCTATTACCCTTCCCAAAAAGGAAACCCACTGCTTTTTTTAAAGACTTCCCACAAAAATGAGACTCATCCACGACCCTCAACACGTATCCCCACAAACCCATGATCGTGTATCTAGGGACTCTACTAGAACACGAACGCTGTAATACCCCAGGACCCTGGTATAGGGGCCAAAATTCTTTTTTTATATATAGATTTTTTTTTAATGGATTTTTTTATAAATAAAATTATTCCCTTGATTTTTTGGATTTATGATTATCTTGAATAATTATATAATTTATTGATGGTGGTGATTTCCTATATCGATGTATATATACATAAATATAGTAGGACCCAACTTTCAATTCAAGGGAGAAGTCAGTCGGCACTTATCTGGTTGGAGAGTTATATTAGGACTAGAACTCCAAATCCGGGAGAATTCTTGCATGGCTGAGTTCTTAGGAACCTAAGGTTAGACAACTATTTATAACCCATTCCCTCTCTTTCTTTACTTACACCAATCATTAGCCAGTGTTCCTTAAGAATACAAATCATAGGATTAGTGACAAGGAGAGTTAGAGAATTGGGAGAAAAAGGGAAAACCAGTAGCAGTGCCCATAACAGGTGAGTAGAATTTTGATATGCTTGTGTGTGGTTCCAAATCTCTTATTTTCTGCCTTTGGATTCTTTATTATTCAGTTTTATGGATGTAGATAATGATGTTGATTGATTTCTAAGTATTTGAATAACTGTTACAGTGTTCCTATGTTACCGTCGACTTGTGTATATCACATATGGGGTTCGAAATCTTCACCCACACCTTTGAATCCTTGCAAATGTTTGAAGTAATGTAGATATGAGCTTTAGGCACCATTCCCATCATGATTTATACAAAAATCAGCAAGAAATCTGAATCAGAATTGGATTTTTCCAATTCCAGATTGTCAAAGTGTAGTTTGGTCGATATTGGTTGTGGGAACCACATGGCCCACTTGAATACTTGATGGGAAATCAGATCCAGCAGTCTGATAGGGCACCCCTAGACAACCCTAGGAGTCTAGGCCCCATGCAGATTGAGCCCCATTAGGCCCAGTATCCAACTGACTTAAAAACCCTGAATGTGACTACAAATCTGCCGACTAAACACTTCCTGTTGAGTTTCAGAAGTTTGGCAACTTACATTATCGCCCCTGTTATTGTTCCTTATTATAACTTGAAACTGTTTTGAGATGTCTCTAATGATGGAGTTCTGAAATTACAATTAAGGGCCTGGTCGTTATTTTTTTTTTCATAGCTGGGCCTGTTTTGACTAATTTTAGACCATTCCTTGGATTTCAGACTTTCTGAAATTACAAATAGGGTTGTTCAATCGCAGTTGCTATATTTATTGTTGGAGTCGTTTTCTTTATTTCATAACTTGAGTAATTATGATACATGTTATGTACCATTGTTATTTGGGGATTTGACACATGTATGGACATGATAGTTTTATAAGTCTCGATGCGGAATTCGAAGGACCCTGAGTTCCGGGTCGTCACAAACCCCGCTATCCTCACCATATTTAGAAACAACCTTCTTCACCGCAAAGCCTCCCTCTCCTCTCATAATCTCCACCACCATTTGGTAAGAAATGTTCAATTTATAACATCCAGACTTCCTAAATCCAGACACTCATAATTTTTGGGCTTCAATACATTGGACCACTTCCATCAAATGCAACTTCTTTTTGTCACTAAACCCCTCCCATAGAAAATTCCTTCTGATACGGTATAATCTTTTCGCAACTTCCACTAGCATCTTGAAAAGATACATGGTAAACTGGTAAATTGGAAAGCGTCACCTTGATTAGAGTAATATTTCCACCAAAGGATAAGTAGTTCATTTTCCAACCTCTTCTCGGGCTTTCCTAAGCTCCCACATATTCCAACTAACAATAAAATTTAAAAAAAAAAAAAAAAGGATAGCTAGAGATACCAACTTCTAACCAGCTCCTAGGCACCAATCAGCTTGCCCGCAATACTGCTTTCACACAACTTCTCGCCGTCCCCATCCCTGACCTCTAAGCACTACAAATCCTTTACATGGTGCCTAAAGAATGCACCCAACTGCTCACCAACACAAATAACCTCCCTAGCCACCAAAGCGAATGGATTGAGCTCCTCTAATCTCGCCTCACTAAAATCCTTCCGCTATGCCTAGTGAATAGCCAATACAGTAAATTCAGACCTATTACACTTTGAGTTGCCCACCACAACATGGCCAGAAGCAATTGCCCCTTTGCCAAGGCCCAAACCACCATTTCAAACTTTTATTGGTTTTAGACTTCGGACACCAGAAACCCTAGCCGCTGTAGCAACTACCTCCCTTCTAAACTTTTCATTTTTCAAAAACTTACTAGACGTGCTCCATGCCTTCTTCTTCCTAGCTTTTGACAACGGGAAGCACGAAGCTTTCTTTGGGGAAACCTCTTGCATGATAGCATTCAAAGTAGAGAACCAAGGGACCCACCAAGATCTTTCGACTGACAACGAAACCGAAGACTAAGTAAAATCCCTCAATTCACCCTCAAATGAGTCACTATTCGAGGAATCGAGTTAGCTGAAGACCCACATAAGTCCGGAAGAGGAACTAATTTCTCCTCCATCACTGGAAAATAAGAGAACTAGTTGCTCGCTTGCCTTCCTCTAAGCTTGCAGTCGTTCAGCTTCGATAAAGGCATGCCTGGACACGAAGAAAGTGATAGAGAAGGGTTTTCATTGGGAAAAAACATCTCTAGAAGCCTTCCTGAAATGAACAAATCAAAAACTTTGGGCCATACTCCAATTCACTACTGGCAAGCCGAAACCTCTACTGAGCTATAGCCGATAGATCTCATGAAGTAAACCTTCTTAGATCCCATACAGCTGCCCCCCCCCTTGGAAGATGCAAAACAACACACTGCACATCGATCATCGCCACGCCCTTCCTCTATAACAAGAGACAAAATTGAAAGGTCATCCTACTCTCAGCAGGAAAACCCCTTCTACTTCTATAGCATTTCCAAGAGACCAAAGCAAACTGAGCTTTTGTTCTTTCTAGAAATGGTAAGATATTTGAGTTTTCAGCACGCATCTGCCCTAAGTCCTGCAATAGAAACCTTAGACCTCAAGGACTCCATAGAACCATATCTAGCATCTTCCCAAGAACACCCACCCACCCACCCACCCCCCGGCATCACAACTGCTCGTTTTTTACCTCTCCCCTTCACAAAATAGACACCATACCTATGGCTCTTACAAGTAGAAAAGGAAAGTTTTCAGGGGAGTTAGTCCCTTACATCCACTTGGTAGACATCTCGAAAGATTTCAACACTCATCTCTACATGGATAAACATGTGAACATTGATAAATCTGTGACTATCCAAACCATGGATCAAAATATCATCCGCGATGCTATATCAGGTGCAGCAGCGGTGGGCATTAAGCTAAAAGCAAAACAGCGCTGCTCAAAACCGTATTAGGGTGTATCGGCCGCTACATAACCATAGCGGCTGATACGCACGGATATGGTTACATGTCTGCCCCCCCCCCCCCCCGTTCAGTGACATTTAGAGAGATCGAAATCGAATACAGCAATAATGTTTTAATGTTTAAAACACAGTCCCCATTAGGGTCAACTGTTCTTCCATTATAAAGGGGTTGAATGCCCTGATTACATGCAAGTATAATTCTCTGATCTTATCTAGAGCCTAAAAATCTGTTTTACAAACTAATTATGTACAGGTGGCTTTGACTAAGTAATATATGAAGACTGGGCCCAAAATGGGCATGGGCTTGGATTGACACCCCCCCCCCCCCCCCCCCCCCTCAAATTGATGCTGGGGAGTTATAAAGCAGCAATTTGGAAACAAGAAATTGATGTCGAGGCCGAGGAAGTCCCTTTGTGAAGATATCTGCAAACTGAAACTCTGTAAAGACATGAGGTAGACTAATGACATCCCGCTTATATTCATCTCGAATAAAGTGACGTCAACTTCGATATGTTTAGTACGTTCATGGAAGACTGGATTTTCAGTTATTCGGATAGCCCCAATATTGTCGGCATGCAATGGATTAGGAGAGGTTTGAGTGAACCCGAGTTCCGAAAGAATGCCCCGTAGCCATAAGACTTCAGAACAAGCAAAAAATATCGCCCTATATTCAGCTTCCGTGGAAGATCTGGACACACGTTCTTGTTTCTTGCATTTCCAAGAAATGAGTGAATTTCCAAGGTACATGCACCAACAAGTAGTAGAACGACGCGTGTCTTGACAGCCTGCCTAGTCAGCATCCGCATAAGCAGTCAGATGAAGAGGATTATCCTTTGGATAATATAAACCACGAGGGACAGTTCTTAGCAGATAGCGGATAATGAGCTTAGAAAGGAGGTGTCGAGGAGCGGTCATGAGCTGGCTCACAAGATTAACAGCATAGGATATGTCAGGTTTAGTGATGGTGAGATAGACAAGACTTCCCACCAGTCGCCGGTATGTATGAGGATCAGGAAGAAGGTCGCCATCATCTTTACTCAGCTTGAGATTTACCTCGACAGGTGTATCAACAGGCGAAGAATCATGGAAGTCAACCAACTCGATAAGGTCTGATGTGTAATTGTATTGATTAACAAATAGACCTTTGGGAGATTGATGCACCTCTAAGCCCAAGAAATAATGCAAATGACCCAAATCCTTCATATAAAAGTAATTCCGGAGGGAATCTTGGAGAGATTTGATCATACCATCATCCGTGCCAGTGATAATAATATCGTCAACATACACCAGAAGCACAGTAACCCCTGTAGATGTGTGGCATAGAAAGAGAGATGGATCATAAGGGCTCTGAGTCAAGCCACTTTCGCATAAGCGACCCCTGAAGGTTTCGAACCATGCCCGAGGAGCTTACTTTAGACCATAAAGCGATTTTCGCAGCCGACATACGGACCTGTTGGAGGGAGAGGGGACGCCTTGTGGTATACGCATATAGACTTCTTCTTGCAAATCCCCATGGATAAATGCATTTTTGACATCCATTTGGTATAATGGCCAGGACTGAGATGCAGCAATGGCGAGAAGTAACCTAACAGATGTCATCTTTGCCACAGGTGTAAACGTCTCCTCGTAGTCAATGACATACTCCTGTCTGTTTCCGAGTGCCACAAGTCTAGCTTTGTGTCTATCCAAGGACCCATCAGATTTAAGTTTGATCGAGTAGATCCATTTGCAACCAATAGGCATAACTGCTGAAGTAAACTCCACAATATCCCATGTGTGATTCAGATACAATGCATATAATTCCTCCTTCATGGCCTGGTTCCAGCAATCTTGTTGGACGGCCGGCAAATAAGAACTTGGGATAGAGATAGAAGATAGAGTGGTCATCAAAGAAGTATGGGTAAATCCATATCACTCAGGCGGTCTAAAATATCTAGAGGAGCGACGTAAGGCAGGAGTAGGCGTGGAACCATTTGTCGGTGGAGGATCAGGGGGAGGGCCATCTGCAGTGGGAGGTTTCTCCCGGCGGTGGTATACAAAAGCAGGATTAAACCTAGTAACAGAGGTTTGATCCGAAAAACCTGGTAAGAGAGCTGGTGAAGAGGTATGAGGACAGTCCATGTGAGTTTGAAAGAAATATTGATTTTCAAAGAAAATAACATTTCGAGAAACCCTGATACGACGACCAATGGGATCATAACAAACAAAACCTTTTTGATTAGTGGCATAACCCAAAAAAGCACACCTACAAGATTGTGCTGTTAGTTTTGTTCGTTCTGTGGGAGGTAGATGAACGAAGCAAACATAGCCAAAGGTATGTAGGTGATCAAACACAGGATGATGACCAAACAATTTAAAATGAGGCATTAAATGAGCAATGGTAGGTGATGGAAGGCGGTTAATGAGATAGACAGCTGTGGTGAGAGCTTCAGTCCAAAAACGAGGGGGAACGGATGATTCAATCAGAAGAGTTCTAGTTACATCAAGAATATGTCTGTTTTTCCTTTCCGCGACTCCATTTTGTTGTGGAGTATACAGACAGGTACGTTGAGAAATGATTCCTTTATTGTTTAGAAAAGATTGAAAATCCTTGGAAACATACTCCCCTCCTGAGTCTGAGCGCAAAGTTTTAATGCATTTAGAGAATTGGTTTTCAACATAGTTAACAAAAAATTTAAATGCATTAAGAACATCAGACTTCGAATGTAATATATAAATCCAAGTAAATCTGCTGTAGTCATCAATGAATGTTACAAAGTACTTGAATTGACTATGGGAAAGGGTCGGAGCAATGCCCCAAACATCACTGTGAATCAAGTCAAAACATGCAGTGCTCCGTGTGGTGGAGTGTGGAAGAGGTAAAGTTTTAGTCTTTCCTAATTTACAAGTATCACATTCAAAAGAAGCAGAGTCAATAGGTTTATTTAATAATCCAGATTGAAATAAAGTAGACAAAGTAGAGGCATTTGGATGACCAAGTCTATTATGCCACAATCGAGAATTATTCTGAATAAAAAAAAAAAAAAACTGATGTAAAGTTTTATTCTCAATAACGGAAGACATTGGTAAGGAAAAAAGTCTACCACGCTTAGGCCCCCTCGCGATCACTTCCTCGGACTCCTGGTCCTGCACAACACAGGCAGAAGAAGAAAAGGAGACATTGAAATTATTTTCAACAAGTTGACCCACAGAAACCAAATTGGTAGCAAGATGAGGAGAAACTAAAACATTGGTTAAGGGCAAGGGGCCCGGGTATCACCAACAGAGGTGATGGGGAGATGATCTCCGTTGGCAGCTTGAACAGTGAGATGACCAGTGTAATGAACGACATTTTGTAATGTTATGGGTGAAGAGGTCATATGGTTACTTGCACCAGAATCTAAGTACCATGTATTGGAAAGAGAGGAATCAGTACCTGCGATGTTCATGGATGCCAAGGCATTGATGATCATTTGGTTAACCATCTCAGGGGTGAAAGGAGCTGGAGACGCATATTGTGATGAGGAACCAGGCTGTGAGGATGAATCATACTACAGAGAACCACTTAAGTCAGATGATGCATATGGTGGAGTGGTTACTATGTAAGCAGTAGGAGCCGACGACACGGTGGAAGTACCAGGGCCTGACTGCACACAATTGCGGGAAGTAGAATTGCGAGTCTTCTTCAGGCATTCTTCAATAACATGACCAATGGCCTTACAATATCGGCAGATTTTTGCCTTGCATTGATTTGCATAATGACTATATTTCTTGCAGTTATGGCACTGAACTTTACTGATGTCCCGATTAGGTAGTCTGGTTGTAGCAACATAGGCAAGGGGAGCCTCAACAGATCTCTGTTATTCCAGAGTAGTTTTAGTGACCAGACGTTGTTCTTCCCGTAGAAGTTCCTGAAGACGGTCATCCAAGCTAGGAAGAGAAGCCCTGCTCATCAAGTTAGATCTATATGTCTCAAACTCCAGACGAAGTTTCATAAGAAACTGATCCCGATGGCTACTTTGCTGTAAGGGAAGTAGTTCAGGTAGGAGAGCTTCAGATACCGTGGCAAACTTAATCTCATCGTATTCGGACCACAGTCGGCACCCAGTTTTTGCAAATATAGCAATAATTAGCTTAGATATGGCAGCAGTACAGTTGGACAGACTGATCAGACCACAATCAGTGGTTAGGAACACAATCAGAAGGTTCGGATTGGTGATGTATTGCAGCAAACAGCAATCGGCAACCCAGAAGAGTTCCCAGAAGGACTGGATGAACAGTGAGCACAATCGGAAAAAAAATGGCCAGACAGCAGCACCAAAACGTCCAGGTCGGCAGGGAGAGAAACAGAACATGGGCCCCACTTGGTGATCTCTTGATAGATCAGAGAGTGGGGATGGGTGAACAGGATAATCACTCAACTATTGGAAGTGGTCCCGGTCAAATCAGATCCAGATCCTGGATTTCGGACGGCTAAGATAAAAACAAATGGAAAAAAATGGAATTTCCACAAAAATAGGTAGAAGACCTACCTCTGATGATCAATAAATCTTGAAAAAATCTTCATAAACAAAAAGATATTCAGTCAACCAAGAGGGAAGAATCCGCTGAGATTTGTGATGTTGATCACAAGTGGGCCACGCCTGATCAGAGATGATCAGGGATGATTAGAGAGGATCGATTTGAAGAAAATGATCACAGATGGCTTCCAAGGCTTGGAAGATGACTCAAGAGACGATTAGAGATGATCGACCTTGCTCTGATAGACTGCTACCATGACATTTAGAGAGATGGAAATCGAATACAGCAATAATGTTTTAATGTTTAAAACACAGTCCCCATTAGGGTCGACTGTTCTTCCATTATAAAGGGGCTAAATGCCCTGATTACATGCAAGTATAATTCTCTGATCTTATCTAGAGCCTAAAAATCTGTTTTACAAACTAATTATGTACAGGTGGCTTTGACTAAGTAATATATGAAGACTGGGCTCAAAATGGGCCTGGGCTTGGATTGACATTCAGGAAGTAGAAAAGGAAGAAGAAGAAGAGAAGGGGGAGAAAAAGAAAGTAACTGTAGGGAAGAAGACATACCTGTGGCAGAAGGCAGTGGGCATCGAACCAGCAACAAGCAGCGAGAGTTGATGCAACCAGAAGGCATTGAACAATAAATCGAACCAGTAACAAGAAGCAAGCGTCGAAGCAACAACAACCAGCAGGGGTGTAGGCAGCAAGCATAGAATTGAAGCTGCATCTTCCCTTTCTTCTCATCTTCTTCCTCCTCCGTCTCCATCATTCTTCTTCTTATTCTCCTCTTCCCTCCTTCTTTTCCTTCTTTTCCTTTCCCTCCTTTTCTTTCTCGATCCTTCCATTTTGTTCATATGACGAAAAGGGTTAGCAAATGCCGTTTTCGGTTCTGCTCTGTTTGTATGATGAGAAGGGCCAACAAATGTCCTTTTCGAAACAATAAGTCTATTTGGCCTGACTTATTTGGCCTGAATTGGAGCCTGATCCCAGCTGGAGCTGGACTCCAGCTGGACCTATCCTTTCTTTTTCTTTCTTTCTCTCCTTCCTCCTCCTCTTTTTCTTCTTCCCACTTCCCTGCACTCCAACCTCACCTCTGCATCACCACTTCCACTGTGCTTCCACCACTGCCACCACCCTACACTACACTCCTTCTCCTCCCCTGCGCACCACACTCACCAACATACTCCTCACCTGCTACACCCCACTTGCGCGTCATGCCATCTCCCTGCACACATGCATCTACTGCACCATTGTATCTCCCTGTACACAACCCACCTGTGCACATTCCCTGCACTGCCACCGCACCACTCCCCTTCTTATTTTATTCTTTCTTTCCCTTCTATCTTCTCTCCTTCTTCCCTGCACATAGCCCTGCTGTTACTCCCCTTACTGCCCACTCCTAACACCATTCACCACTGCGCCCCTACTACTCACCCTCTTCAGTTCACTGCACACAACTCCCACCACCCAAAACCAACCCTTCCTCCTCCTCCTTCAAGGCTTGTCTTCCTCTTCCCCATAAACCCCTCTCCTCCCGACCCCACCTCAACCCTCGATCCAAACCCCACCCAGATCCCAGAATCCATCCCAAAATCCTCCTCCACCGTCGATCCAAACCCCACCCACATCCCAGAATCCTCCTTCGCCGTCGATCCAAACCCCACCCAGATCTCAGAACCCACCTCCGCCTGATCTCCCAGAAGAAGACCCGCCCCACCAAAGCTCGAAGACACCATCTGCCACATGATGGCCACCAGGAAGTGGACCACACGCCTGCCAAATAGACTTATTGTTGCCCTAATGCCGTTTTAGTATTTACTATGAATCTCTGTATCAGATCAGAGGGAACCTCAGCAAGAGTTCTCATTTTATTTTTGGCAGTCTTCCTGATTAGTTAATGGTTAGATAAAGACGGGAAGAAAAAAAATAATCCATATCATATGAATTGGGGACTCCTCTAATTGGTTTACCTGTGTGAAAGCAAAATGAGTTTTTTCGTTGCCTTTTGTGCTCATGATTGCTTTTAGACAGCTGAAATGGGCTTGAACAACCGATTGATAGTCCATGATATTCAATAACTATTGGATATAAAATGTTGGTCTTCCTATTTAACCGCTCAAAATAATACCTCTTTTCATAGGATCGTTTTCCATTTTTTGCAGGTGGGGTATGTTGGTGAGTGTGGTGCGCAGGGGAGGGGAGGAGTGTAGTCTAGGGTGGTGGCAGTGGTGGAAGCGCAGTGGAAGTGGTGATGCAGAGGTGAGGTTGGAGTGCAGGGAAGTGGGAAGAAGAAAAAGAGGAGGAAGGAGAGAAAGAAAGAAAAAGAAACGATAGGTCCAGTTGGGATCAGGCTCCAATTCAGGCGAAATAATAAGTCAGGCCAAATAGACTTATTGTTTTCGAAAAGGCCCTGCCCTTTATTATCGAGGGCTTAACATGAGATTCGAGGCCCCCACAGTGGGGCCCACCGAAATTACAAAAAGGGACCATCAATCAAATGTCCCAAGGACAGATATAGGCCTATCCAAATTTCACTCTAACAGTAACAGGGCTCTAGCCAAATTACACTCTAAGCAGAAAGAAGACCTTAGCTAAATTTCTTTCTAATAGGAAATAGGATCCTAGTCAAATTTCAATCAAATAGGAAATAGGTACCTAGCCAAATTAATTTCTTTGTATAGCTAACAAACATGAATTCATGTGGACAGATACATCAATACTATTATTTCATAGTCATACAACGATACAGGACCTCTATACAATGAGGGGGCAGCTACGCTTCCTAATATAGTTACTTTTGAAAAAAAAAATTTAATTCTAACATTTTCCAATATTCTGGATTTTTTGGATAGTTTTTTCCAAAAAAAATTGACCACTTTTTGAATTACGCCACTACGTATCGCCCGCCATAGTTACCTGATTTGCAATTCGAAGTTGGACTCTCAATCAAATTCGAAAATTCGATGAAGTAGGTTTACTTGATTCGTTTTTCCATTCGCAATTCGAATTCGATTAGTTCGATATTCTTGTTTGTAAGTCAAGTTAAATATCTATGTAAATATTTTAATAAAACTTCAGAAAATTTAGAAAATATATAAATAATAATAGTTCACAAAAATAGATAGAAGTGGATATATAAAGATCATCTTTATCACCATCCTCAAATCCTTGTCCTAACTCCTAACTATGGTAGGTAAGCTATTTGAGTTGTAATAACGCATATGCTTTCCACTAATAAGCATGATGAGAATTTTCAATTTTATAAAAGAATGTCCCATCATCACATTGACCGATATAAAAGCATATATATTTTTTTAATTAAATCAAGTATTCTATATGTAATTAATCTTATGGCAGGCTCAAGTTTATTTGATGTAAAAGTTTGTAGAATCCAATAAAAGACAAGAACAATCATTTTCACTGATTTGGATTTCTAATAAGTGGCTGCACTATGGGCCCCACTAATTTCTCATATATCTAATATTTAAACTCTAAAAGGAGGCATTAAATATCCACCCTTTTCTCTTGGGAAGAGGCGATTGAGATGAGAGAGAGAGTGAGAGAGAGAGAAAGTAGTACATTTTTTAGTAAAACAAGAAAGTAGTACATTGAATAAATATTGGAAATGTCCCATAGTTAATAGAGAGAAGCCCATTTTCCTCTCATACCAAGGGACCGGTAGAAAGGTAACTGCTGTACCACCTTGCATTAAAAGCCTACTCCTTTTTCTGTTGCACAGATACCATAGGAAGAGACCATCGGAAAAGCTATAGGACCTTTTTTCTCACCTTCTTCTCCATGGGAACCTTGGACGAATTGCAACGAACTCTATTTTCTTAAGACCCCGAATCCATTCGAATCAAACAGCGATTTTTTCTATTCGAATGGGATGGGATTCAAAGGCCTGCCTAACCGAATTCGGTTATGAATCACTACATAAACTGTAGAATCACTACATAATTCGGTTATGTAGAAAACTAGCTAAAATTGAATTCCTTGTTTATGTAGAATCACTACATAATTCGGTTATGTAGTTATGAATCACTACATAAACTTCCTTGTTTTTTCTATAATGCATAAACTCTCATGAAAACCTAGAAAACTAGCTAAAATTGAATCCTAACACATTTAAAAGTCCTAGTAGAGTTTCTTAAATCAAAACAAACAAAAATAGCAAAGAAAATAAAGAAATATGAGAAAAACCCAGAACTCAAGTCGTCACTGCACACTTGTAGTAATTTGGTTGCAGGGCGCACATGGCCCACCCTTTGACGAAAGCACTTGTACGATCTGAAGGCCCTCTCATGGGCGACCCCGCTGGTGCCTTCCTTTCTCAGGTTGGACCTGATTTGACCTTCCAAACTTGAGTGCAAAAACCTGCTGCCCGTGAGGCCCTTTTAAATTCTGAAATTTCTGGAGATTTGAAAGCAAGCCCCTGTTTTCTATATTATTCTACGAACAGCCCCTGTTTTCTGTATTATTCTCCAAACAGCCCCTGTTTTTCATACTTCAGCATAATTCCTACCTGTTTGGGTCCAAGTTTTCAATCAAAACTTGTCAGGACCCTTGTGGGCCATCTTGGGATGCTCCAATTGCTTCAAATGGGCTTCGACTAGCACAAATTCAAACTCTAAAACCAACTCTGCATCACACCATCATAAGACATTCTTCCTTCCTCCCGTACCATTGGAGTCTCCTAAGCACTACTAACATTCTCCTCCACCCAAGGCGCAGGAAAAGGAACTTCTCTAATGGTATATGGAGAAAATGAAATAATCCAACCCGAACTTCCATTTGAAGAGGATCTCCTTTGCAACCAGGTAAAGGAAGCAAACTTGCAAGAAGTTTTATGCCATTAAGATAGTCCCATTCATGGCAGCAATACCTTTCTGTGCTGCAAAATGGTCCCCAAATCTCACAAAACCAAAGCATTTCCCCTTCCCTCTTGTACTCGACAATCGGATGTAAGCATCAGCAGCTTTTCCAAAACAAGAAAACACAAATCTCAAACACACAACTGGAGTGCTTTCCAGCATATTGTCCACAAAAAGATTGAACAGGTCCTCCCATTTCACTGCCTTCCTGATTGATGTCTACTTCTTGACCCAAATTGACTGTGTCCCCCTCGCCCACTTTCTCCGTTCTCCCTACATGTATGTATGTGTGTAGAAATTGTACTTTTACACAGCTTCGGCTTTTGGAAATCAATAAATATTAGTTAGAAAGGATACTCCGCATATTCTTTTGCTTTTAAGACGATGTGTGTTGTAGAATATTAGAAATTTCTTTCTGGAGTGGCGTCGGTTTTGACAGAACAAGAGAATGAAGATGACAGAACAAGAGAATGAATAGAAACAGAGAATTCTTTGGAATTGAATGATCTCCTTGATCGTTCATTGCTTCTATTTATAATACATTGTAGCCTTAATCAAGGCAATCACTATGCAATTACAATCTAATTAACAATCTAATTATCAGGAAAGAATCTAATTACAGTTCCTACTTATAGAATGAAAAGATATACATAGTGATGATAAGCAATCAAGTCCCACGTGATTTATGGGCATGGGCTTATTGTACATGGGCCATTGTATATGGGCCTTGGACCAAGTGGTACTAACATCCCCCCTCAAATTGATGCTAGTCAACGAGTAGCAATTTGCGAACCAGAAACTCATGGCGTGGCCTAGGCAGCCCTTTGGTGAAGATGTCTGCAAGCTGTAGTTCACTGGATACATGTGGAAGACTAATGACCTTACGATCATATTCATCCCGAATAAAATGACAATCCACCTCAATATGCTTCGTACGTTCATGAAAAACTGGATTTTCGGTTATACGGATGGAGCTAGTATTGTCCACATGAAGTGGGGTAGCCGAGGTCTGAGGAAAACCAAGATCTGTAAGGAAGCCACGAAGCCAAAGGATTTCAAAACAGGCAGCTGACATAGCACGATATTCCGATTCAGTGGAAGATCGGGACACGCGTTCTTGCTTTTTACATTTCCATGAAATGAGGGATTCACCCAAGTACATACACCAACCCGTGGTAGATCTGCGAGTGTCCAGGCATCCGGCCCAGTCCGTATCAGAGTAAGTTGTAAGTGTTAATGGTGTGCCAACCGGAAAAAATAATCCGCGGGTCAGGGAACCAAGAATGTACCGAATGATTCGTTTGACAGCAACCATATGGTGATGCCGAGGTGTTGTCATGAATTGACTAACAACATTTACAACATAGGAGAGGTCTGGGCGAGTGATGGTCAAGTAAATCAAACTGCCGACTAAGCGTCTGTAGAGTGTGGGATCAGATAGAAGATCACCATCATCTTTCCTAAGTTTCACATTTACTTCCAATGGAGTGTCCACGGGTGTGGCCTCTTTGAGCCCAGCCAGATCAACTAGGTCAGTAGCATACTTATGCTGATGAAGAAACAGTCCTTTCTTAGATTGGTGAACCTCAAGCCCTAAGAAATATGTTAAGGGACCCAAATCTTTCATATGAAATGCAGCTTGAAGGGAGGATTGAAGATTCTTGATCATATCACTGTGAGTGCCGGTAATGATAATGTCATCCACATAGACCAGAAGAATGGTAATAGCTTGAGTGGTTTTACTGATGAAGAGTGACGGATCATAAGGACTTTGAGCAAATCCAAGTTGAAGTATAGTAGCCC
This sequence comes from Litsea cubeba, assembly GCA_012931725.1. Lineage (NCBI taxonomy): Eukaryota > Viridiplantae > Streptophyta > Magnoliopsida > Laurales > Lauraceae > Litsea > Litsea cubeba. The sequence goes on from CM022945.1 coordinate 134,238,972, forward strand.
GAAATTTCTCAAACCAAGCCCTGGGTGCTTGTTTAAGACCATACAAGGATCGACGGAGCTTTGCCACCTCATTTTTAGAAGTAGAGTCATAGCCTTGTGGAAGGCGCATGTAGACGTCCTCTTTGAGATCTCCATGGAGAAAAGCATTCTTGACATCCATCTGATAAAGAGGCCAAGAGCGGGATGCAGAAATAGCCAGAATGGTGCGCACAGTGGTCATCTTGGCGACCGGAGCAAATGTCTCATCATAGTCAATACCATACTCCTGGCGGTTGCCAAGTGCGACTAAGCGAGCTTTATAACGAGCCAAAGAACCATCAGGATGTAACTTGATAGAATAAACCCACTTACATCCAATAGGTTTGATGGTAGGAGGACATGGAACAACATCCCAGGTATGATTAACATTCAGAGCGTCCAGTTCTTCCTGCATAGCCTGACGCCAACACTGATGTTGCACTGCTTGTGAAAAACTATTAGGTATCTGAACCGAGGACAGAGTGGCAATTAAGGATGTATGGGTGAAGCCAAATCGATCAGGGGGACGGGAAATCCTGGATGATCGACGGGGAACTAACTGAGAGGTATCTGAGGTTTGTGCAGGGTCAAGCGCCGTGGAAGATGATATATCTGGAGGCTCAGGTGCAGTAATAGGTTCCCGTCTACGCCTTTCATATACAAGAAGAGGTTTGATAGGGGTCATAGGTATAACCGGAGAATCAGTAAAACCAGGAACAAGGGAAAAGCTAGGAGGTGAATCATGATCAAGAGAATGAGGAAAAAAATATTGATGTTCAAAAAACACTACATTACGAGAAATCCTGATACGTTTGACCTTCGGATCATAACAGACAAATCCTTTCTGATCATTCGCATAACCTAAAAAAACACACTTAGAAGATTGTGAAGAGAGTTTTGTCCATTCTATTGGGGGAAGAAGAACAAAACACACACATCCAAAAACATGGAGATGAGAATAAACAGGATGCTTATGAAATAAACGAAAATAAGGTGTTTCATGATTTATACGTGGTGAGGGTAGCCTATTGATAACATGAACAGCTGTGGACAAAGCTTCTGGCCAAAATCTTGGGGGAACAGAGGATTCTAAGAGTAGAGACCGAACAATGTCCAGGAGATGTCTATTTTTCCTCTCAGATACACCATTTTGTTGAGGTGTATAAGGGCATGATTTCTGAGAGATAATTCCTTTAGTTTGTAAAAAGGTCTGAAACTCATTAGAAACATATTCACCGCCTGAATCTGTACGAAGTGTCTTAATGGAGGTGGAGAAGTGATTTTCCACATAGGCTAAGAAAATTTTAAATGTAGCAAACACCTCAGATTTTGCATGCAAAAAATAAATCCATGTAAAACGACTGTAGTCGTCAATGAATGTAACAAAATATTTAACATGAGAATGTGATGGAATAGGTGCGATACCCCATACATCACTATGAACAAGATCAAAACAGTGCAATGATGAAGTAGTGCTGATGGGAAAAGGAAGAGTCTTGCTCTTACCTATTTTACAACTTGAATAATTTAAGAACACATCTTTAAAAGAAATTTTATTATCAGATAGCAAACCAGATTTAAACAAAGACAATAAAGTGCGAGAATTAGGATGACCTAAACGATTGTGCCATAATTGGCTGTTACGTGAACTAGAAGCTGAAAACAATGCAGAGGAACTCAAACTACGATCTTGTGTAGAAAGTTGGAATGGAAACAGACGACCACACTTAGGCCCCTTCGCTATCACCTTTCCCGATGCTTGATCCTGTATAACACAACCAGAACGAGAAAAAGAAACCGAACAGTCATTATCAACGAGTTGTCCAACAGATAGTAAATTTGTAGATAACTGAGGAGAAAGAAAAACATGACTCAATGGTAATGAATGTGAGACCTCGCCAATGGCAGTAATGGGTATACTACCACCATCTGCGGTATTGATTCGGAGAGTTCCATCATAAGATTTTATTTGAGTTAAGGTATCAGAAGAATAAGTCATATGATTAGAAACCCCCGAATCCATATACCAGGTGGAGTGTGACTGTTTGGTTTTACCTGAGAGACCGAGAGCGGAAAAAGCATTGACAATCATCTGTTGAACCATGTCAGGGGTAACAGAAGGGAAAGCAGTTGAAGAAGAAGCATGTGGAGCAGGTGGAGCAGGCAACATAGTATTAGCAGCAGGACGTACGAAGGTAGAGGAAGACGCATCCAAGGTGGCAAGATTGGCTTTCTAAGAGGAATTGTGAGCTCGACGCCGACATTCAGGAAGAACGTGACCCTTGCGTTTGCAGTACGAGCAATATTTGGTATTGCACTGAGTGGCAACATGTCCATATTTCTGACAACAATAGCACTGCACTTTGGTCATATCTCTGGGCAGCTGGGCGGAATGTGCAACATAGGCTGCAGTTACTGGAGCTGGTGACAGTGCTTGTTGAAGAACAGCCTGAGTGTTAAGACGTTGTTCCTCCCGAAGGAGTTCCCCAAAACAGGCATCTATAGATGGGGAAGGCACTCTGCTCATCAGATTCGAACGAACTTGTTCAAAATCAGGTCGAAGTTTCATCATAAATTGATCCCTTTGACTGGTAGAGTGTATGTCCTGAACTATAGCAATAGAGGCATCAGGAAGACTGGAGTAGATAATCTCAGTATAATCCGTCCATAAACTAATAAAATGAGAGTAGTAATCCTGAATGGACATGGTTCCCTGAGTAAGCTGAGAAAGTTCATGCTCTAAGTGGAATCTCCGAGCAGAGTTATCCTGTTGATATACTTGTTTCAAGTAATCCCACATACCTTTGGCTGATTTGTATGGCCTAAGGTTCAGGATGTATTGGAGATCGACTGATCCCAGAAGCCAAGTCATGATCTTTGCATCTTTGGTTTCCCATGTGGAGATGGCCTTGACATCATCTTTAGGTTTTGGGTCAGTCCCATCTATATGGCCCCACAATTCTTTCCCTTTGAGATAAATCTGAAATTGGAATCCCCAAGATGTATAGTTGGTTCCATTGAACTTAACCAGTGCAATTTCTGTTTTGTCCATGAGTAAAAAACTCTAAGAATAGATACCAGGCAGCCAAACAAGAGAAAGAGATGACCAGTGCACACAACAGACAATAGAATGTGTTCAGTGCACACACAGGGAGCTGAAAACCAGAAACTGCTACAAAAAAACCCAAAAAATGGTCCAGACGACCCAAATTTTGGCTGATTCTTCTATGCGTGGGCCCCACTGATTGATTTAATGGATCATCAGATCACTATGATGTAAGTAATATCAAAATATCTTTCCAACAAACCAAGTTTCACAAAGATCTATCCACAATTCAAGAATTTGAACGGCTGTGATTAAAAAGATCTGAGAGAACTATAAAATCACAAATTGGATCCAAAATCCTACCTCTGATTCCTGAAAAATGCTGAAAAAATCTTCAAAAATACCAGGAGATATGGTCGACCAAGGCTGGAGGAACTGTGATGATATGGTGATGATCGCAGGTGGGCCCCAGTTGAGATGCTCCAAGATCCTGACGAGAGTAGTTCCCAAGATCCTGACGAGAGTAGTTCCCAGAATCTAACTCAGATTATCTGATTTCAATTTTTGAGTCAAATCACCTCCACAAGCTTCTGAATCAACTCTTGATCAAGATGACTGTTACGAACTTGGACTGATCTATAGTGGGCCACGGAGATCAGACTGCACGATGTTGCAGATCTATGTGGAATCAGGACAGATCCTTGATCTGTTTGCTACACGAGAGAGAGAATAAATTCTCTCTGATTGAATTCTTGAGATTTTCCAAGAAGCCCTTTACCAGAAAGGCTCTGATACCATGACAGAACAAGAGAATGAAGATGACAGAACAAGAGAATGAATAGAAACAGAGAATTCTTTGGAATTGAATGATCTCCTTAATCGTTCATTGCTTCTATTTATAATACATTGTAGCCTCAATCAAGGCAATCACTATGCAATTACAATCTAATTAACAATCTAATTATCAGGAAAGAATCTAATTACAATTCCTACTTATAGAATGAAAAGATATACATAGTGATGATAAGCAATCAAGTCCCACGTGATTTATGGGCATGGGCTTATTGTACATGGGCCATTGTATATGGGCCTTGGACCAAGTGGTACTAATAGGTTTATCTTTTTCTTGCACTTCTTTGATCGTTGTCACCACTCACCAGCAAGTCTTATGTGACTTGGGGCTTGGGGCCGAAAGGTGGTGGGGGGGGGATCAAGAGATCTTTCATGTTCCATACATAGGAATCTTAAATAGCTGATTTAAGAGCTTGATCATAGAACTCTTAAATCCCGACCTCAATTGATTCGATAAGGCTCAGATGATGATATATGTTCTATTTCATAAATTGCTATACCAAGTTTCATTTGCATGGCTCAACCAAGACCCCATCTAGTCTTCAACTTGACTAAACTCAGTGACCATAGGAGTCAGGCCGATCATTCAAGCTTTTAGAAACTTCTATTCACTGTGGGATTTACCATGAGCCTACTTGCTCAGGGACCAGCATTATACAAATCTAGGATAAAAATCATAGGTTACTAATACTAATCTCCAGACTCAATCAATCCATGCATAAAAGGCCAAGAATCATCTATTCAAAAGAAAAGGCATAAGATCACCTGAAAATAGAGCACAACAAAATGCCACTAAGAGGGAATAGTCTAGAATGCATAACCAACTTCCTAAACAAGTCATCAATAGTCTCTGCATCCAGCCTATTACAAGCTTATGTCTGCCTAGTATCAAAAATTAACCCGAAATCACATCCTAACCATCTACCCACTAATCAGGCAAATAATGTTCTGAATTTAACCCTGTAAATATAAACTAGCACAATAACCCGTGCTAAGCTCGGGCGTGTTCCTCAACAACTGAAAAATATATTTATAATCCTTAAAGAAATTTAGATCACGTAAAATCATTTTCTAACACTTACTGACATCAATTTGGTTAAATTTTAAAAAGAGAAAAAAAGATTATAAGAGTACCTATTTTCTCAATCCAAAAGTCCATAGAGTAGAAATGGGCCAAGAGAAGTGGAGTAGAAAGAAACGAGGAAAATAAGATTTGGAATAGAAATGAAGTTACTACAGAGAATGAAAAGTAGGAAGAAGATTTAAGTGGTTACAATAACATGTTGGACGTGTGAGGAAAAAGTGAGTTAGTTGTAGAACAAGGGTTTAACTTTCAGTCAAAATCATAAGTTATGGTCAAAATTAACTTCGAAACCCTCGACTTTAATATAGTATAATATAACTTTTATCCACGTGAAAGAAAGAAACACATGTAATACATACTACTAGGAGAGCCAAACCAGAAAAAAGTACGCAATGCCCATGATGGATCATTAGGGCCCAGAAAAACATTTCATGCCACAGAAATCCATATAAGTTCTGCTAGGTTGTTCATTTATAACCAGAAAGACAAAAAATTTTGCCCAACAAACAATAGAAATTTCTATGAACACAATTTATCGATATATATAATATAAAAAATAGCATACCTTTGTAGCTGATAGCTTATCCATACTCAAGGAATGGAGGATAAACTGTGTAGTCGATCCATTCACAACAATTGTCAAAAATACAATCCCACTGGTGAAGAAAACAAACTGTAGAAGGAAAATTTTCCAATCAGTCCGGCGGAACATATATTTACTTAAATTTTCATATTCATTTATTAGATACAACCTTTTTTTTTTTTTGGCTTAGAGATCCAACATATTTTTATAAATTTTATATCAAAAGAAAACGTTATGCAATTCTATGATCACTAAAAACAAACCAGAGCACCCATTTCTTGATTGAGATGAAACAAATACGACTTGTCACTGGCACGCTGCAAAGAGTCAATAAACACAAATAAGTAATAGACAAATCACAATGACTGCCCAATATAAACTTATTAAGAAGGTTATATAACAACAGAGAATAGTTTTATTTCACTTGCAATAAATGTGAACATACCCGTTTTTGATATTCCAGTAGAGCACCATACTAAGTAGTACAATGAGTTGTATGGTCCTGCAGACCACCATATCATTCATTTGTCTTATTTAATTGGTTAAAGCCCACAACCCATTAAGATAAGGGCTTCGCTAATCTAAAGTAATCAGTGTTCTACAAATTCAGTCGTTGAGAGCCATTAAGAGTTAAGACCCACAACCATCTCCAATAACCTTCTCTCTTTAATTTTTTGGTTTGTTGCATTGTATCAAAGCCACTTGGGAGAACACTCAAACCAAGGGAGAAGAAGAGAAAATGCACAAATTGCAACTTTTATAAATAAAGATATAAGAGAACATTCAAAACTCAGGCTGCCGAACCTTCTACATGCAAATATATATTGTTTTAGAACCATGAAACCCTAATAATTTTAGCCCTTCACCATTCATCAAGAGATCACAGTAATGTAAATTTCTAATAATAGGGGTCCTATTTCAAGTATAAGAAAGAAAGAATCCACTAAAGAATTCAGAACTCCAATTGCTTGTGTGCAAGCTCATCCAGAAGCTTGCCGGCATGAAATCTCTGTGGGTCCCATAGGCTGTGAATACCAATTCAAATCCTAGCAACCTCTTTCTAAAAGAATCTCTTTACAATTCAAAAGAGCCAAAATATAGAAAGAGCTAAAAGAGCACATCCAATTAGGGATGGCAATGGGCTGGGTCGGGTTCCGGTTTAGGCTGGCCCGAATGGAATTCCTTTGCCCCATACCAGGGCAGGTTTATGGTTTGTGATGTCGACCCACCCCGAGACTGGTACAGGAGGATCTGAACTCCGAGGTAATAGAATATGTGGCAGAGATGATGTGACCCATTGGTCCCACCCACCAGATAAAAGAGAAGTTTGGACTCTGCCCATATGCAAATGATAGGTTAATTGGATCCTAAGAGGCAAGAGCTATCCATTTCATCATCATTATCAAAGCCTTGTCCCAACTATGTTGGGGTCGCCCACACGAACTCGATTTCTCCATTCTGGTCTATGCTCGGCCAAATCCTCAGATTGGTTGCACTTCTTTAAATCTCACCTGACTACTCCCACCCACGTCCTCTTCAGCCTACCCATTTTCCTCGGTGTACCATCAACTTCCGTAAAAAGACTGTTTCTCACTGGAGTTGTTACTGGCCTGCATTGGATATGGCCAAACCATATCAAGAGAGTCTCTATTAATGTATCACCTTATAATGCTACCCCTAAATGCTCCCTAATGCACTCATTTCTGTCAAAGCCAGAGGAAGGAAGAAGAGACGAATAACTTTGTGAATTCGATGATCCCCTTTGAGGGTCACGATCTTTTAATATATAGAGATAAAGTTTACATAAAAGATTACATTGATTGAGGTAATCAACTAAATTAAAGCAAATCTAATCTAATTAACATCTAATCAGATCTCCTAATAAGGCACATAATCAATTACATAAATAAAGGAAATCTAATCTAATTAACATCTAATCAGATCTCCTAATAAGGCACATAATCAATTACATAAATTTACAAACGAGATTTGATTTGACTTTTGAGTTTTATGGGCTGAGCCCACTGACCTAGGCCCATTGGCCTAGTTGACACCCCCCCTCAAATTGATGCTGGTGAATCCACGAGCATCAATTTGCCAACTAAGAATTGGTGTCGTGGCCGAGGAAGTCCCATGGTAAATATATCTGCAATTTGAAGTCCGGTAGGAACATGAGGAAGAGTAATTGCTTCACGCACAAATTCATCACGTATATAATGACAAGCCACTTCAATATGCTTTATGCGTTCATGGAAGACAGGATTTTCAGTAATCCATATGGCACTGGTATTGTCCGCATAGAGAGGTGTAGGGCCAGATTGTGGAAATCCAAGTTCACAAAGAAGACCCCGAAGCCAGACAATTTCAGATGTGGCAGCCGACATAGCCCGATATTCTGCTTCTGTAGATGATTTGGAGACTTTATCTTGTTACTTACACTTCTAGGAGATCAACGAGTCCCCTAAGAATATGCACCAACCAGTGGTAGACCGTCGACTATCAGGACAGCCAACCCAGTCAGAATCTGAGTAAGCAATGAGAGAAGTCGAATTGCCCACAGGAAAGAAAAGACCACGAGATGGTGTATGAAGAACATAGCGAAAAATGTGCCGAACAGCAACAAGATGGAGATGGCGTGGTTGTGTCATGAACTGACTAACCAGATTCACCGCATATGAGATATCAGGCCGAGTGATAGTCAAGTAGATCAAGCTGCCGACGAAACGGCGACACATTATGGCATCAAGAAGAAGATCACCCGTATCGTGTGCGAGTTGTAGATTAGCCTCAACAGGTGTATCTACAGGAGTGGAGTTTTGAAGGCCAGCCGTCTCAATAAGATCCATAGCATATTTATGTTGATCGAGGATGAGACCTTTTTCTGACTGATGAACCTCAAGGCCTAAAAAATATGTGAGTGGGCCTAAGTCTTTCATATGAAAAGATTCATGTAAAGATGCCTGTAGATGGGTGATCATGCCAGAATCTGTCCCAGATATGATGATATCATCCACGTACACCAAGAGGACAGTAATCCCTTTTGAGGAGCGATGAAGGAACATAGAAGGATCAGAGGCACTTTGAGAGAACTGTAGATGAAGGAGAGCATCTCTAAATTTCTCAAACCAAGCACGCGGAGCTTGCTTAAGACCATATAGAGAGCGTCTTAAGCACGCGCAGTCTCCTGCCGAAACACCCGTAATGCCTTGTGGAAGTCGCATATAGACTTCTTCCTTGAGATCACCATGAAGAAAGGCATTCTTGACGTCAAATTGGTAAAGAGGCCATGAGTGAGAAGCAGCAATGGCAAGAACAGTACGGATTGTTGTCATTTTTGCAGCTGGAGTAAATGTTTCTTCATAGTCAATGCCATATTCCTGTCGGTTGCCCAGTGCGACTAACCGTGCTTTATAACGATCCAACGAGCCATCAGGCTTAAGTTTGACTGAAAAAACCCAGTTGCAGCTTATAGGTTTTGCAGATGAGGGACATGGAACAATATCCCAGGTATGATTCTCCTGCAGTGCAGCTAATTCTTCGTGCATAGCTTTTTGCCAACAGTCATGCTTCACCGCCTGTGAGTAAGAATAAGGAATAGCAATAGAGGAAAGAGTAGCAAGCAAGGATGTGTGAGGGAACCCATATTTTTCTGGAGGCTTAGAGAGACGGGTAGAGCGTCGAAGCTGAAGTGGAGATGAAGCATCATATGATAAAGCGTGTGTAACGCCCCGAAAACCTGGAGCTCTTCAGATTTCGGAGCACTACTTAAGTAAGGTTAACTCACCACATAAATCAAATATACCAAAGAATTGAGCAATGCTTCTATTATTGGAGAGATCAATTAAATATTTCAAATCAATAAAATCCCTAATTTAAAAAAATAAAAGAAACAAGTTCTACATTATTGAAAATAATGTAATCCATCCCTAAAGTTCAAATTTCCAAATCCTATATTTCTGACGCTCTCTTATCAGCCACGCAAGTTGAAATCCAATGGCTGATCCCCCTCGTTGCCAAGTTTTCCCAAATGATCCGTACCTGAAGTGGGGCAAACCACTTATCAGAAAACTGGTGAGCAATAATAACAATGCACAAGTCACTTAATAACATAAATCAATACGAAACTAATAAGAGGAAGAATGAAATATTAACAATTAGCTTAAAGTATTTCTTATTATTCAATGGGATTTCACATCCATCTCTTTCCCCTTATTATGTTCAATCTTCCCATATTTGGGTCCTTATCATTCAAAAGAACTCTATCTTAAGAGTTTCAGAGTTTCAATCCCTTCCCATAAGGAAGTCCTTTCATATATTATTCAAAACTATCTCCTTGGAGCTGGGTTCAATAGTCACTTATTCAATCCCTGTCCACCTTATCACTCCATACTCAAAAAGGGTTCACTGTCTCATAAAACAAAAGAGAACTTTCAAAGAATATTCAATAATTCATTGGTGTTCGCCAATCATGCATACCACTATCATAAACCATATACCAACTAATTTCATAATAATTAGTCCCACATAATCGGGCTCATTTATGTGCCCCACTTAAATTCAAATTTTCAAATACCCGCTTATGTGGCACCAATGATCAATTTTTGTGCAATAGGTGGGTCTATAACTTCCATATACCCCACATCACCATATTAAGTATACAACACAACACATATATATAAAAGAGGAGTTAACACCATACTAGTCATTAATAACAAGAAGATTCCCACACTTAGCATTATGGAGTAAAGAAAAATGGTGGGTCCCAAGTGATCGATTTTACATGGGACCTGGTTCATATTGGTTGCCCATCAGGGACCAATCAAATTGCTGATCTTGAATATTTATCAGTGGGTAGCAGTGGGTATTAATGGGTCCCACTAGTTTAGTGGTTTTGTAGAATATGCTCACTGCCGTCAGATTCTTCTTCTCCTCCTTTCTTTTTACTCCCTTATCTACAAGTCTAATAAAAGATAAGAAGATAAGATCTACAGCAACATGGACTCTAACAGATCTCATCTACATCAATATATCCCAGAAATTCAGCACTAAAGCGCCATGACAGGCTTGCTACAGAGTCACGCCTGCTAGGAAATGGGTGATCAGAAAGTGGGCCCACCATGATCAGATCATCATAGGACCTGGTCCACCTTGGTCGACCCACAGATGCCCACTAAATGGCTGGCCTTGATGATTTATCAGGTGGCCCAGTGGCTCCACAACTCAATCAACGAAAATCTCCCAGACACAGAAATGACGCCCCAAGTTTATGATCATCAAATGATCAACGGTCAGATGGACTCAGATTCTAAAAAAAAAACAACTACACCCTGGTCGACCAACATAGTCCTAATCTGTGTCTGGCCTTGATCTTTGATCAAGTGCCCCAGTGGGTCCCACAACCAGATCCACGAAATTCCCGATTTCAGCCCAAAATTAATGCCAGCTTCCCATCAGGTGTATGATTAACGGTCAGATGAGACTCAAATCCAAAAGGGACAACTACACCCTGGTCGACCAACAGGGACTCATCATATGATTGGCCTTGATGTCTGATCATGTGTCCCAGTGGGTCCCACAACCCATTAACGAAAATCCCAATTCTACCCAACTGACGCCCCAGACACCTGATGTCCTTAGATTCATGCTCGGATGGGTTCCATTTCCAAAAAGGTCACCTACACCATGGTCGACCATGTGTTGGCTTCCAGATCCCAGGTTGTGATCCTTGATCACATGGATCTGTGGGTCCCACTACCAGATCTACCACAATTTCACAGTTTTCCTGCATACCGATCTGGAATTTCCAAGATAAAACTTAAAGCTGATGAGACCCAATCCAATTTGATTCTCTATCACTGAGATCGTCCAAATATCTATCATCAGATCTCTGGATCAGATTGAAGGTCAGGTGGGGCCATGATCATAATACCCAAATCATCAGATCCTTGTGTCTGATGATTTGGTATGAAATTTAGCCCTTACCTTGGGGTTTCATTACTGTATTTATTAATATCAATCCTTTATCAATTTGATGCAGAAATCACAGAGCAACATCTGCTCAATAAAATACCCATCAATCCTATGATATTATTTCTAAATGCACTTGAAAGTATTACTCACCTCCTCGTATAGAAGACTGTGGCTCGATCAATGTGAGACCTCGAGTATTGCATCCACTAGATCCTCTGGTTCTGCTTCTCTGAGATCCCTCTTTGATTGCTGCCCAAGATCAGTCCCTCTGCATCCTCTTCTCTTCCTTTTTCTATAACTCAAGGATGGGAAATGAGATTATTCGTAAGAAGGGAGATATAGCCTTTCTGGTTATGGGATAGGGTGAAATCTCTAACCTTCGGAGATTTCCCTGGGTACCAACAAATACTCCTCACAAGGAGATATTGTTGCAACTACTTAACAAATAAAATGGGCTTAGATCAGGTACAAACCTAACCAATGAAATCCAACCCATCCTAAAGTCCAATGGGTCAAACAAAACTGGGCCCAACCTGGCCCAGGTTATTACATACTCCCCCCCTTAGGAAATTTGGTCCTCCAAATTCAATACATACCTGATGGAAAGAGGTGAGGATATCTCTTCATGACTTCCGCTTCTGTCTCCCAAGTAGACTCAAGTTGTTTGTGATGCTCCCATAGAACTTTGACTAGTTTCACAGTCCGGTTCCGTAAAGCTCTCTCAGTAGTTTCCAAGATTTTCACTGGCCGTTCCTCATAAGATAAATCTGGCTGCACTTGAATCGATTCATAGCTTATTATATGAGAAGGGTCGGGCTGATATTTCTTGAGCATGGACACATGAAACACATTGTGCACTCCAGCTAGTTGAGGCGGTAATCCAAGAGCATAAGCATTACCATCACTAACACGCCCAATGATTTCAAATGGCCCGACATACCGAGGGCTCAGTTTCCCTTTCTTGCCAAAACGCATAACTCCTTTAGTCGGGGAAACTTTAAGAAATACATAATCACCCACAGCAAATTCTAATTCCCGTCTGCGATTATCCGCATAACTTTTCTGTCTACTCTGAGCTGCCCGCATGCGGTCCCTGATCTTCTTAATATTAGCAGTGGAAGTCTGAACCCAATCGGGACCAAGAACTCGCCCATCACCAACCTCCTCCCAACAAATTGGAGATCGACAGTTTCGACCATAAAGTGCTTCGAACGGAGCCATCTTGATACTCGAATGGTAGCTGTTATTATATGCGAACTCAACAAGCGACAACTGTTCATCCCAACTGTCCTTAAAGTCCAAAGCACATGCTCTCAACATGTCTTCAAGAGTCTGATTCGTTCTTTCTGTTTGCCCATCGGTTTGTGGATGATAAGCGGTACTAAAACTCAACCTTGTACCCATCGCAGCTTGCAGCTTCTTCCAGAAATTTGATACGAACCTCGTATCCCTATCAGAGACAATAGAAGCCGGTACGCCATGCAATCGCACAATCTCCTTCACATATCTTTGTGCTAAGTTCTCCAAAGATGTTCGATTTCTAATGGGAATGAAGTGAGCTGATTTTGTCAACCGATCCACAATGACCCAAATAATTTCATTGTTTCTAAAGGTCTTTGGAAAGCCTGACACAAAGTCCATGGAGATATGTTCCCATTTCCATTCAGGAATTGGTAATGGTTGAAGTAACCCTCCAGGCTTCCTGTGATCGGCCTTGACTTGCTGACAGGTAAAACACCTACCCACAAATGCAGCAACATCATTCTTCATGCCAACCCACCAAAACCGTATCCTTAAATTTTGGTACATCTTGGTGCTCCCCGGGTGGATGGTGTAACGTGTACAATGAGCCTCCTTCAAATTTTCGTCTTTGATATCCGGAATATTTGGAACACACAATCTGTTCCTGTAGTACAATGTAGCACTGCGGATGGAAAAATCTGGCTTGTTATCGATTCTATTAAGTATCGCCAACAATGCCGGGTCATCTCTCTGGCAGTCTTTGACCCTTTGAATCAATTCAGGCTGGACCCGGAAATTCCCTAACAACACCTTATTGCTGATAGACCAGAGGTTTACATTTAATTCCTCCACCTCTTCTATCAATTTCTTCTCAGTTGTTAATGAAGCCACCTGAGCCGATTTCCTGCTTAAAGCATCTGCGACAACATTAGCTTTACCCGGATGGTAAAATATAGAGAAATCATAGTCCTTCAAGAATTCCATCCATCTCCTCTGTCGTAGATTCAAATCTTTCTGCGAGAACACATATTTCAGACTCTTATGATCTGTATAAACTTCAAATTCCTCACCATACAAATAGTGCCGCCAAATCTTGAGTGCAAAGACAACTGCTCCCAGTTCTAGATCATGAGTAGCATAATTCTGTTCATGAGGCTTCAACTGTCTGGATGCATAAGCTATCACTCTACCGTGTTGCATAAGCACACACCCTAAACCATGCAGTGATGCATCACAGAAAATTACAAAACCTCCACTGCCAGAAGGAAGGGCTAAAACTGGAGCTGTAGTCAGTTTATCTTTTAGCATCTGGAAACTTGATTCGCATTTATCATTCCATATGAACGGCATATTCTTCCGAGTGAGCCTGGTCAACGGACCTGCTATAGAGGAAAAACCTTGCACAAACCTTCTGTAGTAGCCAGCTAACCCCAGAAAACTACGGATCTCCGATGCATTCGCCGGTCTCTTCCAATTTGAAATAGCTTCAATCTTGCTAGAATCAACAGACAATCCTTCACCTGAGATAATGTGGCCTAAGAAACTCACCTGTTCTAGCCAGAAGTCACACTTACTCAGCTTAGCATAAAGCTGATTTTCTCTCAGCAATTGAAGAGAAGTACGCAGATGATCTCCATGTTCTTCCAATGACTTGGAATAGATCAGGATATCATCAATGAATACCACAACGAACTGATCCAGAAAGGGCTTAAAAATTTGATTCATAAGCGCCATGAATACCGCCGGTGCATTGGTTAACCCAAAGGGCATTACCAAGAATTCATAATGTCCGTACCTAGTTCGAAAAGCTGTCCTAGGTATATCTTCTTCTCTTACCCTTAGCTGATGGTATCCCGATCTGAGGTCGATCTTGGAGAAATACTTTGCACCCTGAAGCTGATCAAACAGTTCATCAATTCGTGGGAGCGGGTACTTATTCTTGATAGTTACTTGATTCAACTGACGATAGTCAATACACATTCGTAATGACCCATCCTTCTTCTTGACGAATAAAACTGGCGCTCCCCACGGGGATACACTGGGTCTTATGAATCCTTTTTCTAGTAACTCCTGCAATTGTTCTTTGAGTTCTTTCAACTCGGCAGGTGCCATACGGTATGGAGCTTTAGATATTGGCGCAGTCCCTGGTACCAATTCTATAGCAAAGTCTACTTTTCTAACTGGTGGCAGACCGGGCAGGTCATCGTGGAATACATCAGGAAATTCCCTAACTATGGGAGTGTCTTCCAGCTTAGGCTTCAGTTTTTCTTCTGAAACGAAGGCTAGGTATCCATCACATCCACTTTTCAACAATTTACAAGCCTTAATGGCTGATATGACTGCCGTGTGTACTGGCCTTCTCCTTCCCATTACACACACAGTATCATACCCTTCTAGATTAAAACGTACTAGCTTGTTAAAACAATCCAGCACTGCTCTATACTTTGCTAGCCAGTCCATCCCAATAATGATGTCGAAATCATTCATAGGTAACAATATCAGATCAACTGGCATATTGTTCTCCCCAATGATAATCGGGCAATCGAAATATGCAGTGCAAGTGTTCACGTGTCCTCCAGCAGGGGTTGATACAATAATAGTTTGATCTAGTGTCGAGGGTGATTTGTTCATCTTGGGAGCAAATACAGGGGACACAAAAGAATGTGTAGAGCCAGAATCAAAATAAAGTATAAGCTGTAACATTGGAAATTAAAATCATACCCTCGATACAATTATTTGCAGCCTGCGCTTCCTGTTGCGTAGTAGCAAAAACCCTGGCATTGGATTGCTGTCCTCTCTGATATCCGCCTTGATTGGGTCGCCCACGATTGAAATTCTGTCCTTGAGGCTGATTAGGCGGTCCCCTTGGCTGATTCTGCTGATTTGTCTGGCGGGGATTGTCCTGGTATCTCTGCTGTTGGTTCTGCCGGGGTGGTTGTTCTTGTGGCTGACGTCTATCCTTATCCTGTTTCTTTGGACAGTCTTTGATCAGATGGCCAACCTGTCCACAATGGAAACATGCACCCGTAGACCAATGGCATTCCTCTGTCTTATGGTTCTTTCCACATCGCTGGCATTTTATTCTTTTATCCAGTCTCTGCTTCTTTGAGGGCTCACGGTTATTCTGATAGTCTCTCTTGATTCCCGTCGTTCTCGCCGAGAATGTACCATTCAATTCAGCAGTTGTTTCCTCCGATACGAATGCTCTTTTCAAGGCAGCTGCAAAGGTAGCCGGTTCGCCCAGTTTCATATCCTTTTTGATATCCGGTCGTAACCCCTCGATGAATTTGTTCCGTTTCATCGCATCAGTGGCTACCAGTTCCTCTGCAAAGTGGGACAGCTCTGTAAATCTGTTGGAGTATTTTGCTACAGTCATACTCCCTTGCACCAAAGTCTGGAATTCCCTCTTCTTTTGTTCTCTGATATGCTCTGGAATGAATTTCAGAATGAACTCCTTCTTAAAGAATGCCCAAGTGATTTCATTTTCCGGACCCTCGAAGGTTTTCTTAGCGGCTTTCCACCATTCTTTCGCATCTCCTTCAAGTTTGAAGGCAGCCAGAACCGCTTTTCTGCCGGTCCGAGCATCCCATCACTTCGAATATTCCTTCCATATGTTCCACCCACTTGTTAGCATCCCAAGGATTGGTGGTTTCATCAAAGTACCTGGGCCGGAATTCATTGAACCTTTTGTAAAGAGTGTCCTTTTCTCTGTCTCTGCCTCCAGGAGCATTTTCACCTCCTTCTCCGCTATGGCCGGTACGCAGATCATTGTTCCCGCCCTGACGTGCTGCCAAGGTCGCGATCTGCTCCTGTACCTGACTGTACGCCATCATGAATGAGGTGAACATCTGTCGAGCATACTCTGGTAGCTCAGCCTGACCCCCAATAAGATTAGGGTTACCGCCTTGATCGCCATTTAGGTTCGCATTCTCATTCTGGTTATCATTGGCATTCTGAGCGTTCTCCTGGTTGTTCATATTTCTATTCCTACAAAAGATTCACAACTTAGTACACAATCACAGAGAATGTATATCTATCGTACTATTCTTTCCTTTACACGTCCTCACCACGTATCCTAGGAGTTGCTAAATCTTTTATATTGCCCAAGACCATGCTCTGATACCACTTTGTAACGCCCCGAAAACCTGGAGCTCTTCAGATTTCGGAGCACTACTTAAGTAAGGTTAACTCACCACATAAATCAAATATACCAAAGAATTGAGCAATGCTTCTATTATTGGAGAGATCAATTAAATATTCCAAATCAATAAAATCCCTAATTTAAAAAAATAAAAGAAACAAGTTCTACATTATTGAAAATAATGTAATCCATCCCTAAAGTTCAAATTTCCAAATCCTATATTTCTGACGCTCTCTTATCAGCCACGCAAGTTGAAATCCAATGGCTGATCCCCCTCGTTGCCAAGTTTTCCCAAATGATCCGTACCTGAAGTGGGGCAAACCACTTATCAGAAAACTGTTGAGCAATAATAACAATGCACAAGTCACTTAATAACATAAATCAATACGAAACTAATAAGAGGAAGAATGAAATATTAACAATTAGCTTAAAGTATTTCTTATTATTCAATGGGATTTCACATCCATCTCTTTCCCCTTATTATATTCAATCTTCCCATATTTGGGTCCTTATCATTCAAAAGAACTCTATCTTAAGAGTTTCAGAGTTTCAATCCCTTCCCATAAGGAAGTCCTTTCATATATTATTCAAAACTATCTCCTTGGAGCTGGGTTCAATAGTCACTTATTCAATCCCTGTCCACCTTATCACTCCATACTCAAAAAGGGTTCACTGTCTCATAAAACAAAAGAGAACTTTCAAAGAATATTCAATAATTCATTGGCGTTCGCCAATCATGCATACCACTATCATAAACCATATACCAACTAATTTCATAATAATTAGTCCCACATAATCGGGCTCATTTATGTGCCCCACTTAAATTCAAATTTTCAAATACCCGCTTATGTGGCACCAATGATCAATTTTTGTGCAATAGGTGGGTCTATAACTTCCATATACCCCACATCACCATATTAAGTATACAACACAACACATATATATAAAAGAGGAGTTAACACCATACTAGTCATTAATAACAAGAAGATTCCCACACTTAGCATTATGGAGTAAAGAAAAATGGTGGGTCCCAAGTGATCGATTTTACATGGGACCTGGTTCATATTGGTTGCCCATCAGGGACCAATCAAATTGCTGATCTTGAATATTTATCAGTGGGTAGCAGTGGGTATCAATGGGTCCCACTAGTTTAGTGGTTTTGTAGAATATGCTCACTGCCGTCAGATTCTTCTTCTCCTCCTTTCTTTTTACTCCCTTATCTACAAGTCTAATAAAAGATAAGAAGATAAGATCCACAGCAACATGGACTCTAACAGATCTCATCTACATCAATATATCCCAGAAATTCAGCACTAAAGCGCCATGACAGGCTTGCTACAGAGTCACGCCTGCTAGGAAATGGGTGATCAGAAAGTGGGCCCACCATGATCAGATCATCATAGGACCTGGTCCACCTTGGTCGACCCACAGATGCCCACTAAATGGCTGGCCTTGATGATTTATCAGGTGGCCCAGTGGCTCCACAACTCAATCAACGAAAATCTCCCAGACACAGAAATGACGCCCCCAGTTTATGATCATCAAATGATCAACGGTCAGATGGACTCAGATTCTAAAAAGACAACTACACCCTGGTCGACCAACATAGTCCTAATCTGTGTCTGGCCTTGATCTTTGATCAAGTGCCCCAGTGGGTCCCACAACCAGATCCACGAAATTCCCGATTTCAGCCCAAAATTAATGCCAGCTTCCCATCAGGTGTATGATTAACGGTCAGATGAGACTCAATCCAAAAGGGACAACTACACCCTGGTCGACCAACAGGGACTCATCATATGATTGGCCTTGATGTCTGATCATGTGTCCCAGTGGGTCCCACAACCCATTAACGAAAATCCCAATTCTACCCAACTGACGCCCCAGACACCTGATGTCCTTAGATTCATGCTCGGATGGGTTCCATTTCCAAAAAGGTCACCTACACCATGGTCGACCATGTGTTGGCTTCCAGATCCCAGGTTGTGATCCTTGATCACATGGATCTGTGGGTCCCACTACCAGATCTACCACAATTTCACAGTTTTCCTGCATACCGATCTGGAATTTCCAAGATAAAACTTAAAGCTGATGAGACCCAATCCAATTTGATTCTCTATCACTGAGATCGTCCAAATATCTATCATCAGATCTCTGGATCAGATTGAAGGTCAGGTGGGGCCATGATCATAATACCCAAATCATCAGATCCTTGTGTCTGATGATTTGGTATGAAATTTAGCCCTTACCTTGGGGTTTCATTACTGTATTTATTAATATCAATCCTTTATCAATTTGATGCAGAAATCACAGAGCAACATCTGCTCAATAAAATACCCATCAATCCTATGATATTATTTCTAAATGCACTTGAAAGTATTACTCACCTCCTCGTATAGAAGACTGTGGCTCGATCAATGTGAGACCTCGAGTATTGCATCCACTAGATCCTCTGGTTCTGCTTCTCTGAGATCCCTCTTTGATTGCTGCCCAAGATCAGTCCCTCTGCATCCTCTTCTCTTCCTTTTTCTATAACTCAAGGATGGGAAATGAGATTATTCGTAAGAAGGGAGATATAGCCTTTCTGGTTATGGGATAGGGTGAAATCTCTAACCTTCGGAGATTTCCCTGGGGTACCAACAAATACTCCTCACAAGGAGATATTGTTGCAACTACTTAACAAATAAAATGGGCTTAGATCAGGTACAAACCTAACCAATGAAATCCAACCCATCCTAAAGTCCAATGGGTCAAACAAAACTGGGCCCAACCTGGCCCAGGTTATTACATACTCCCCCCCTTAGGAAATTTGGTCCTCCAAATTCAATACATACCTGATGGAAAGAGGTGAGGATATCTCTTCATGACTTCCGCTTCTGTCTCCCAAGTAGACTCAAGTTGTTTGTGATGCTCCCATAGAACTTTGACTAGTTTCCACAGTCCGGTTCCGTAAAGCTCTCTCAGTAGTTTCCAAGATTTTCACTGGCCGTTCCTCATAAGATAAATCTGGCTGCACTTGAATCGATTCATAGCTTATTATATGAGAAGGGTCGGGCTGATATTTCTTGAGCATGGACACATGAAACACATTGTGCACTCCAGCTAGTTGAGGCGGTAATCCAAGAGCATAAGCATTACCATCACTAACACGCCCAATGATTTCAAATGGCCCGACATACCGAGGGCTCAGTTTCCCTTTCTTGCCAAAACGCATAACTCCTTTAGTCGGGGAAACTTTAAGAAATACATAATCACCCACAGCAAATTCTAATTCCCGTCTGCGATTATCCGCATAACTTTTCTGTCTACTCTGAGCTGCCCGCATGCGGTCCCTGATCTTCTTAATATTAGCAGTGGAAGTCTGAACCCAATCGGGACCAAGAACTCGCCCATCACCAACCTCCTCCCAACAAATTGGAGATCGACAGTTTCGACCATAAAGTGCTTCGAACGGAGCCATCTTGATACTCGAATGGTAGCTGTTATTATATGCGAACTCAACAAGCGACAACTGTTCATCCCAACTGTCCTTAAAGTCCAAAGCACATGCTCTCAACATGTCTTCAAGAGTCTGATTCGTTCTTTCTGTTTGCCCATCGGTTTGTGGATGATAAGCGGTACTAAAACTCAACCTTGTACCCATCGCAGCTTGCAGCTTCTTCCAGAAATTTGATACGAACCTCGTATCCCTATCAGAGACAATAGAAGCCGGTACGCCATGCAATCGCACAATCTCCTTCACATATCTTTGTGCTAAGTTCTCCAAAGATGTTCGATTTCTAATGGGAATGAAGTGAGCTGATTTTGTCAACCGATCCACAATGACCCAAATAATTTCATTGTTTCTAAAGGTCTTTGGAAAGCCTGACACAAAGTCCATGGAGATATGTTCCCATTTCCATTCAGGAATTGGTAATGGTTGAAGTAACCCTCCAGGCTTCCTGTGATCGGCCTTGACTTGCTGACAGGTAAAACACCTACCCACAAATGCAGCAACATCATTCTTCATGCCAACCCACCAAAACCGTATCCTTAAATTTTGGTACATCTTGGTGCTCCCCGGGTGGATGGTGTAACGTGTACAATGAGCCTCCTTCAAATTTTCGTCTTTGATATCCGGAATATTTGGAACACACAATCTGTTCCTGTAGTACAATGTAGCACTGCGGATGGAAAAATCTGGCTTGTTATCGATTCTATTAAGTATCGCCAACAATGCCGGGTCATCTCTCTGGCAGTCTTTGACCCTTTGAATCAATTCAGGCTGGACCCGGAAATTCCCTAACAACACCTTATTGCTGATAGACCAGAGGTTTACATTTAATTCCTCCACCTCTTCTATCAATTTCTTCTCAGTTGTTAATGAAGCCACCTGAGCCGATTTCCTGCTTAAAGCATCTGCGACAACATTAGCTTTACCCGGATGGTAAAATATAGAGAAATCATAGTCCTTCAAGAATTCCATCCATCTCCTCTGTCGTAGATTCAAATCTTTCTGCGAGAACACATATTTCAGACTCTTATGATCTGTATAAACTTCAAATTCCTCACCATACAAATAGTGCCGCCAAATCTTGAGTGCAAAGACAACTGCTCCCAGTTCTAGATCATGAGTAGCATAATTCTGTTCATGAGGCTTCAACTGTCTGGATGCATAAGCTATCACTCTACCGTGTTGCATAAGCACACACCCTAAACCATGCAGTGATGCATCACAGAAAATTACAAAACCTCCACTGCCAGAAGGAAGGGCTAAAACTGGAGCTGTAGTCAGTTTATCTTTTAGCATCTGGAAACTTGATTCGCATTTATCATTCCATATGAACGGCATATTCTTCCGAGTGAGCCTGGTCAACGGACCTGCTATAGAGGAAAAACCTTGCACAAACCTTCTGTAGTAGCCAGCTAACCCCAGAAAACTACGGATCTCCGATGCATTCGCCGGTCTCTTCCAATTTGAAATAGCTTCAATCTTGCTAGAATCAACAGACAATCCTTCACCTGAGATAATGTGGCCTAAGAAACTCACCTGTTTTAGCCAGAAGTCACACTTACTCAGCTTAGCATAAAGCTGATTTTCTCTCAGCAATTGAAGAGAAGTACGCAGATGATCTCCATGTTCTTCCAATGACTTGGAATAGATCAGGATATCATCAATGAATACCACAACGAACTGATCCAGAAAGGGCTTAAAAATTTGATTCATAAGCGCCATGAATACCGCCGGTGCATTGGTTAACCCAAAGGGCATTACCAAGAATTCATAATGTCCGTACCTAGTTCGAAAAGCTGTCCTAGGTATATCTTCTTCTCTTACCCTTAGCTGATGGTATCCCGATCTGAGGTCGATCTTGGAGAAATACTTTGCACCCTGAAGCTGATCAAACAGTTCATCAATTCGTGGGAGCGGGTACTTATTCTTGATAGTTACTTGATTCAACTGACGATAGTCAATACACATTCGTAATGACCCATCCTTCTTCTTGACGAATAAAACTGGCGCTCCCCACGGGGATACACTGGGTCTTATGAATCCTTTTTCTAGTAACTCCTGCAATTGTTCTTTGAGTTCTTTCAACTCGGCAGGTGCCATACGGTATGGAGCTTTAGATATTGGCGCAGTCCCTGGTACCAATTCTATAGCAAAGTCTACTTTTCTAACTGGTGGCAGACCGGGCAGGTCATCGTGGAATACATCAGGAAATTCCCTAACTATGGGAGTGTCTTCCAGCTTAGGCTTCAGTTTTTCTTCTGAAACGAAGGCTAGGTATCCATCACATCCACTTTTCAACAATTTACAAGCCTTAATGGCTGATATGACTGCCGTGTGTACTGGCCTTCTCCTTCCCATTACACACACAGTATCATACCCTTCTAGATTAAAACGTACTAGCTTGTTAAAACAATCCAGCACTGCTCTATACTTTGCTAGCCAGTCCATCCCAATAATGATGTCGAAATCATTCATAGGTAACAATATCAGATCAACTGGCATATTGTTCTCCCCAATGATAATCGGGCAATCGAAAATATGCAGTGCAAGTGTTCACGTGTCCTCCAGCAGGGGTTGATACAATAATAGTTTGATCTAGTGTCGAGGGTGATTTGTTCATCTTGGGAGCAAATACAGGGGACACAAAAGAATGTGTAGAGCCAGAATCAAAATAAAGTATAAGCTGTAACATTGGAAATTAAAATCATACCCTCGATACAATTATTTGCAGCCTGCGCTTCCTGTTGCGTAGTAGCAAAAACCCTGGCATTGGATTGCTGTCCTCTCTGATATCCGCCTTGATTGGGTCGCCCACGATTGAAATTCTGTCCTTGAGGCTGATTAGGCGGTCCCCTTGGCTGATTCTGCTGATTTGTCTGGCGGGGATTGTCCTGGTATCTCTGCTGTTGGTTCTGCCGGGGTGGTTGTTCTTGTGGCTGACGTCTATCCTTATCCTGTTTCTTTGGACAGTCTTTGATCAGATGGCCAACCTGTCCACAATGGAAACATGCACCCGTAGACCAATGGCATTCCTCTGTCTTATGGTTCTTTCCACATCGCTGGCATTTTATTCTTTTATCCAGTCTCTGCTTCTTTGAGGGCTCACGGTTATTCTGATAGTCTCTCTTGATTCCCGTCGTTCTCGCCGAGAATGTACCATTCAATTCAGCAGTTGTTTCCTCCGATACGAATGCTCTTTTCAAGGCAGCTGCAAAGGTAGCCGGTTCGCCCAGTTTCATATCCTTTTTGATATCCGGTCGTAACCCCTCGATGAATTTGTTCCGTTTCATCGCATCAGTGGCTACCAGTTCCTCTGCAAAGTGGGACAGCTCTGTAAATCTGTTGGAGTATTTTGCTACAGTCATACTCCCTTGCACCAAAGTCTGGAATTCCCTCTTCTTTTGTTCTCTGATATGCTCTGGAATGAATTTCAGAATGAACTCCTTCTTAAAGAATGCCCAAGTGATTTCATTTTCCGGACCCTCGAAGGTTTTCTTAGCGGCTTTCCACCATTCTTTCGCATCTCCTTCAAGTTTGAAGGCAGCCAGAACCGCTTTCTGCCGGTCCGAGCATCCCATCACTTCGAATATTCCTTCCATATGTTCCACCCACTTGTTAGCATCCCAAGGATTGGTGGTTTCATCAAAGTACCTGGGCCGGAATTCATTGAACCTTTTGTAAAGAGTGTCCTTTTCTCTGTCTCTGCCTCCAGGAGCATTTTCACCTCCTTCTCCGCTATGGCCGGTACGCAGATCATTGTTCCCGCCCTGACGTGCTGCCAAGGTCGCGATCTGCTCCTGTACCTGACTGTACGCCATCATGAATGAGGTGAACATCTGTCGAGCATACTCTGGTAGCTCAGCCTGACCCCCAATAAGATTAGGGTTACCGCCTTGATCGCCATTTAGGTTCGCATTCTCATTCTGGTTATCATTGGCATTCTGAGCGTTCTCCTGGTTGTTCATATTTCTATTCCTACAAAAGATTCACAACTTAGTACACAATCACAGAGAATGTATATCTATCGTACTATTCTTTCCTTTACACGTCCTCACCACGTATCCTAGGAGTTGCTAAATCTTTTATATTGCCCAAGACCATGCTCGGATACCACTTTGTAACGCCCCGAAAACCTGGAGCTCTTCAGATTTCGGAGCACTACTTAAGTAAGGTTAACTCACCACATAAATCAAATATACCAAAGAATTGAGCAATGCTTCTATTATTGGAGAGATCAATTAAATATTCCAAATCAATAAAATCCCTAATTTAAAAAAATAAAAGAAACAAGTTCTACATTATTGAAAATAATGTAATCCATCCCTAAAGTTCAAATTTCCAAATCCTATATTTCTGACGCTCTCTTATCAGCCACGCAAGTTGAAATCCAATGGCTGATCCCCCTCGTTGCCAAGTTTTCCCAAATGATCCGTACCTGAAGTGGGGCAAACCACTTATCAGAAAACTGGTGAGCAATAATAACAATGCACAAGTCACTTAATAACATAAATCAATACGAAACTAATAAGAGGAAGAATGAAATATTAACAATTAGCTTAAAGTATTTCTTATTATTCAATGGGATTTCACATCCATCTCTTTCCCCTTATTATATTCAATCTTCCCATATTTGGGTCCTTATCATTCAAAAGAACTCTATCTTAAGAGTTTCAGAGTTTCAATCCCTTCCCATAAGGAAGTCCTTTCATATATTATTCAAAACTATCTCCTTGGAGCTGGGTTCAATAGTCACTTATTCAATCCCTGTCCACCTTATCACTCCATACTCAAAAAGGGTTCACTGTCTCATAAAACAAAAGAGAACTTTCAAAGAATATTCAATAATTCATTGGTGTTCGCCAATCATGCATACCACTATCATAAACCATATACCAACTAATTTCATAATAATTAGTCCCACATAATCGGGCTCATTTATGTGCCCCACTTAAATTCAAATTTTCAAATACCCGCTTATGTGGCACCAATGATCAATTTTTGTGCAATAGGTGGGTCTATAACTTCCATATACCCCACATCACCATATTAAGTATACAACACAACACATATATATAAAAGAGGAGTTAACACCATACTAGTCATTAATAACAAGAAGATTCCCACACTTAGCATTATGGAGTAAAGAAAAATGGTGGGTCCAAAGTGATCGATTTTACATGGGACCTGGTTCATATTGGTTGCCCATCAGGGACCAATCAAATTGCTGATCTTGAATATTTATCAATGGGTAGCAGTGGGTATTAATGGGTCCCACTAGTTTAGTGGTTTTGTAGAATATGCTCACTGCCGTCAGATTCTTCTTCTCCTCCTTTCTTTTTACTCCCTTATCTACAAGTCTAATAAAAGATAAGAAGATAAGATCTACAGCAACATGGACTCTAACAGATCTCATCTACATCAATATATCCCAGAAATTCAGCACTAAAGCGCCATGACAGGCTTGCTACAGAGTCACGCCTGCTAGGAAATGGGTGATCAGAAAGTGGGCCCACCATGATCAGATCATCATAGGACCTGGTCCACCTTGGTCGACCCACAGATGCCCACTAAATGGCTGGCCTTGATGATTTATCAGGTGGCCCAGTGGCTCCACAACTCAATCAACGAAAATCTCCCAGACACAGAAATGACGCCCCAAGTTTATGATCATCAAATGATCAACGGTCAGATGGACTCAGATTCTAAAAAAAAAACAACTACACCCTGGTCGACCAACATAGTCCTAATCTGTGTCTGGCCTTGATCTTTGATCAAGTGCCCCAGTGGGTCCCACAACCAGATCCACGAAATTCCCGATTTCAGCCCAAAATTAATGCCAGCTTCCCATCAGGTGTATGATTAACGGTCAGATGAGACTCAAATCCAAAAGGGACAACTACACCCTGGTCGACCAACAGGGACTCATCATATGATTGGCCTTGATGTCTGATCATGTGTCCCAGTGGGTCCCACAACCCATCAACGAAAATCCCAATTCTACCCAACTGACGCCCCAGACACCTGATGTCCTTAGATTCATGCTCGGATGGGTTCCATTTCCAAAAAGGTCACCTACACCATGGTCGACCATGTGTTGGCTTCCAGATCCCAGGTTGTGATCCTTGATCACATGGATCTGTGGGTCCCACTACCAGATCTACCACAATTTCACAGTTTTCCTGCATACCGATCTGGAATTTCCAAGATAAAACTTAAAGCTGATGAGACCCAATCCAATTTGATTCTCTATCACTGAGATCGTCCAAATATCTATCATCAGATCTCTGGATCAGATTGAAGGTCAGGTGGGGCCATGATCATAATACCCAAATCATCAGATCCTTGTGTCTGATGATTTGGTATGAAATTTAGCCCTTACCTTGGGGTTTCATTACTGTATTTATTAATATCAATCCTTTATCAATTTGATGCAGAAATCACAGAGCAACATCTGCTCAATAAAATACCCATCAATCCTATGATATTATTTCTAAATGCACTTGAAAGTATTACTCACCTCCTCGTATAGAAGACTGTGGCTCGATCAATGTGAGACCTCGAGTATTGCATCCACTAGATCCTCTGGTTCTGCTTCTCTGAGATCCCTCTTTGATTGCTGCCCAAGATCAGTCCCTCTGCATCCTCTTCTCTTCCTTTTTCTATAACTCAAGGATGGGAAATGAGATTATTCGTAAGAAGGGAGATATAGCCTTTCTGGTTATGGGATAGGGTGAAATCTCTAACCTTCGGAGATTTCCCTGGGTACCAACAAATACTCCTCACAAGGAGATATTGTCGCAACTACTTAACAAATAAAATGGGCTTAGATCAGGTACAAACCTAACCAATGAAATCCAACCCATCCTAAAGTCCAATGGGTCAAACAAAACTGGGCCCAACCTGGCCCAGGTTATTACAGCGTGGTCAAGATCAGGTGCCGGTGAGGGATCCAGAGGGGGAGGCAGTAGTGGAGCATCCTTATAACGACGCCGTTCATAGACAAGGAGTGGAGAAGAGATTGGGTCAGAAAAATCTGGTAGATGAGAAAATGATGGTAAATCCGAGGAATGGTTAGAAAAAAAACTTTGATTTTCAAAAAATGTGACATTTTGAGAGATGCGAAGACGGTTGACCACAGGATCATAGCAGATATACCCCTTTTGGTGAGATGCGTAGCCAAGGAATGCACATTTGGCGGACTGAGCAGTTAATTTAGTACGTTCAGTCGGAGGAAGATGAACAAAACACACAGCCAAAAATGCGCAGGTGGGTATAAGAAGGATCTTTACGAAAGAGACGAAAGTATGGTGTTTGATTGGTGAGGCGATAGGATGGTAAGCGATTGATTAAGTGAACTGCAGTGGCTAACGCTTCGGGCCAAAATCTTGCGGGAACTGATGATTCTAAGAGAAGAGAACGAACAGTATCGAGGATATGTCTGTTTTTGCGTTTTGGAACTCCGTTCTATTGAGGAGTGTAAGGGCACGATCGCTGTGATAAAATCCCATGTTTTTGCAAATAAGTTTGAAACTGATGGGACATATATTCCCCTCCGGAATCAGATCGGAGAACTTTTATGCGAGTAGAAAATTGATTTTCAACATACGCCATAAATTTTTGGAAAGTATCAAAGACTTCGGATTTAGAGTGTAAGAAATAAACCCATGTGAATCTACTATGATCATCAATAAATGTGACAAAATATTTGAAATGTGTATGAGAAATTACAGGTGTGATCCCCCAGACGTCACTATGAATAATGTCAAAGCGATTTGAAGCAATAGTAAATTTGGAAGAAAATGGAAGAACTTTGCTTTTTCCAAGTTTGCAAACAAAACACTCATCAGAAATGTGACTAAAAGATGTTTTATTTTCATTAATACTACCAGTGTTCAACATCAAAGATAACAATTTTGAATGAGGATGGCCTAATCTATTGTGCCAGAGCCTCCAAACATCTTGAGGAGAAAAACAAGAAAAAGCAGAGATTTGTTTATTCTGAGAGGAAGGCATCACAAGAGGAAACAGGCGTCCACACTTAGGCCCTTTCGCGATCACCGTCCCCGACACTTGATCCTGCACAACACAACCAGAGCGAGAAAAGGAAACATTACAATTATCATCAATCAGTTGTCCAACAGACAGAAGATCTATAGTAAGATGAGGAGATAGAAAGACTTTTGTGAGAGGTAAAGAATAAATGATATCACCAGTAGCTGTAATAGGAAGCTTTTGACCATCAGCAGTATGGACTTGCAAATTCCCATTGTATGGTTGCAGGTTAGAGAGATGAGTGGTGGAGGAGGTCATGTGATTGGAAGCTCCAGAATCAATAAACCATATGGAAGAAGAGGATTGTTGTTTACCTGAAATGCCAAGTGCAGAAAAGGCATTTATGATCATTTGTTGAATAAGCTCAGGGGTGATCTGAGGAGCAGTAGTGGAGGCAGGAGATGGCGAAGGCATGACCGGTGCGGAAGGACTATCACTGGAAGTAGTAGCATCAGCAGTGTTGACATGATATGCTCGTGGAGTGCGATTTTGTGGCCGCCTTTTGCATTCATTGATAACATGACCATTGGATTTGCAGTAATTACAAAACTTGGTCTTACACTGTGAGGCATAGTGTCCATAACTCTTACAGCCAAAGCATTGGATTTTGCTGAGATCTCTTGCAGGGGTTTGTCTTTTAGCAGCAGAAGTAGCATGATGAATGATCCCTCCCGGACCGTGAGAGACACGGAGTGTAACTGGCAGTGGCAGCATATGTGACATCAGGAGAGTTTCCTGAGGACTGTTGCTTCAAAACATGCTGAGTGAGCTGACTTTGTTCCTCTCGCAAGAGTTCATTAAGACACTATTCAGAGATGGAGATGGAACTCTGCTCATCAAATTGGAACGAACGATCTCATATTCAGATCTCAATTTCATGAGGAATTGATCTCTATGAGAAGTTGCCTGTAATGTTTGAATCTCAGAAAGGGTTGCCTCAGATACATTGAGATATTTGATTTCATCATATTCCGCCCATAAATTGAGAAATCCTGTATAATAATCCTGGATGGAAGAGGTGCCTTGGGAATACTGAGCAATCTCCAGTTCAAGTTGGTATTGACAGGCAGAGTTCCCTTGGTGATACACTTGTTTCAGATATTCCCACATCTCCTTGGAGGTCTTGTACGGTTTGAGGTTCAGGATATATTGTGGTTCAACGGAACCGAGAATCCAGGTTTTTATCTTGGCATCCTTAGTATTCCAAGAGAGTATTTTTTTCTCATCTTCCTTAGGTCGTGGATCCCATCCTGAAACAAGTCCCCACATTTCCTTTCCTTCAAGATAGACTTGAAATTGATAGGACCAAGAAGTATAATTCTTTCCATTAAATTGGATCAATTTAATTTCATGCTTTTCCATTTCAGTAAAACAGTAGATCTATCAAACTGTGCAAACAAAATCTCACTGTTCTTAAAACAAACTGATAAGGAATGCTAACCAGATGTGAGCAGATCACAAAAAATATGATGGAGCAGATCACAAGCAGATTGTAGTAGACAGCAACCAATGATGGATCCAAGTGATCCAACTGAGCAATCAGATTTGAAAAAAAAAACTGCAGCAACCCAGATTTTTCAAAAAAACAGTGCTAGGCGACCTGAATTTTTCAGCTAGAATGGAGTACAGCAGTCCAAAACTGAACTGAATGATCAATCAGTCATCATAGGCTGATGAAGGATAAAAATTCGCATCCAACAAACTAGAATGCTTGCAAAAAGGAGCCGGATCCAGAAATTTGGATGGCTGTGATGAAACAATACTGCAGAAACTGGGATTTCATAAGAAAGGATAGAAATCCTACCTCTGAGATGCAAAAAATCCTCAAAAAACTGTCCACAAACACCAGAATATTCAGTCGACCAGAGTGGTTGCAATTTCTAGATTTGATGATGCGGATCTGGGGTGGGCCACGTATGATCTCACCTTGATCTGACGACTTCCAACGCTTGGAAGATGAAAGAGATTTACTCAGACACTATGATGTCTTCCAATGCTTGGAAGATGAAGAAGATCCACTCAAAAACACTGTATAGAGTTTAGTTTCACTCAGAGCTCTGATACCATGTCAAAGTTGCTAGCCAGTAATCCCAAAACCAATTGGTTATAGGAAACTGAACAAACAACTACTTAACACCCCCCTCGGGCGGCCCGCCCGGATCCGAAACACACGCCCGCACAAGACTATAACGCGACATGGGGCCTTTTTGCTCTGCGCATTTTGCGCCTGCACAAACACACAACGCGGCATGGGGCATTTCTGTCCTGCGTGGTTTCGAACTCGAGACCTCAGGCTCTGATACCATGTCAAAGCCAGAGGAAAGAAGAAGAGATGAATAACTTTGTGAATTCGATGATCCCCTTTGAGGGTCACGATCTTTTAATATATAGAGATAAAGTTTATATAAAAGATTACATTGATTGAGGTAATCAACTGAATTAAAGCAAATCTAATCTAATTAACATCTAATGAGATCTCCTAATAAGGCACATAATCAATTACATAAATAAAGGAAATCTAAGCTAATTAACATCTAATCAGATCTCCTAATAAGGCACATAATCTAAGCTAATTGACTTTTGAGCTTTATGGGCTAAGCCCACTGACCTAGGCCCATTGGCCTAGTTGACAATTTCTAATTCTATCATTTTTAGTTTTACCACACAACGATCACACATTCTTGACTCTGTTACACTCATTTTTTGGATGTGTTGTTTCTTGATTGGCCAACATTCTGCTCCATTCTGTTACACTCATCCAATTCTGAGTTTCTTGAGTTCTACTTCGACTTAGTCCTCGAGAGGTCTTTTCTTCTGCCTCCTAGATTGGAGTTTGGTGTGAGGCCAATTTCAGGTAATTCTGATTATCTTCTTCTATTTTCTTTCATGCTATTATTTTCCTTTCAAAACCCTAAATCAAGTCCATCTCCTCCATCCTTCAGCCACCAAATCCCTACATCCCAGCCATCCATAACAGCCACCAGACATTAGATCCCATCAATCATCATCAAAACACCAAATCCAACATTTGACCAACCCAAACAGTCCAAATCCAAGCTGCCAGCCACCAATCCCTCTTTCCCCCACTTCCACCTCAGTCGTAGCCTTCCTAAGCCCAAAATCAGCCACAGCCAAACCTAATTCCCCTACAGCTGAACCCATTTAACCTATCTACACCCTGGCCGAAACAAGTCCTAGCCCTACTACTATTAGCCCTAACCGAACCACCTACTAGCCGTAAATCCTCTTCTCCTTCATCTTTCCACATCACCTCCCCTATATAATCATAAGTGCTCACATCTGAATTTGGTTTTTGAGCCATATATTGCTGTGGTAGTTAATTTCAGATCTAATTACTGCTTTAAACTCCCAAATTACAAGGATACCAAAAAAAAAAAAAAAAACTGCCAAATTACAAAAACACTTGTTTCCCCAATGACCTTTTGTTTCAAATCCTCACAAAGGGAACAATTAATCTAATTGAATTGGGCTATCCCTAAGCAAGTGGAAGTTCTATCTTCCATTAAGATCTCTCCCTCGTTTTACTAGAGGGACCATTACTGCAGGATTATAACAATGCCTTGGACCCGCCGCATAATTCCCTTTTATTTTTCATATAAGAATTGTGTGATTGGTGTGATTTATACTTAAGTTGGATTATTAATTCTTAGATTGATCTCACTTTCCATATTGGATTAGATTTCATAATTGTCATGCATCAATGAGAGAATGTAAAGAGTATTCTGAAATTTCAAGACAATCTATAATGCCCGCATAATAAGAGATGAAAAAGAACAAAAACAAAGAAAAAAAACTGACTTGCCTTAACAGACAGTGACAATGATAGTGCCACAGCTCCTCGAAGACCTGACCATATGACAATAAGTGCTTCTTTCCAATCCAAACCATAGCCAAAATATTGTAGAAAGGGATACAATATTCCAACAACTATCATTCGAGCTACTTGCACTAAAAAATAGAGGAGAAGGACATAACCCCATGAAGTTCCTGAAAATAAAAACGAAATGTATCAGAAACCCAAACAATTACCATTTCCAAAAAAATGACATCTATTTTTCAAAATGAACTGTGGACCATGACCCAGGTTGTTGCCTTCAAACTTTACCCCACACACAAAAAAAAAAAAAATCAACTGTCGATGACAAGAAATAGGATCTGTCAGTTATTAGGTGCTATATATTCTTCTCCAAAAGATACGACAAGAAATAGGATCCGTCAGTTATTAGGTACTATATGGAGGAAAAAAAAATCAGTGATGAATGATTTAAGTCTTTATGAGGCAACATGATTAGAGTGCAATGGAGAACTAGATTGAGCTGGAGAAAACTGTGGTCATTGTGGCTGTGTTCATTATTCATAAAAGTACAGTAGAAAATTGTGAATTCACCAAATTGTTTTGCAAGGCAAGTTGATAAAGAAAAACCTAACACAAGAATCAAATATTTCTGAGAACCAGTTTGGGTTTATGATAGGTAGATGCACCACAGAAGCAATTTTACTATTTAGACAACTCATGGAAAGCTCAAGGAGAAGAGGAAAATCTTAGATATCGATTGCATTGATTTAACACTGCCATCTGTCCTTGCTTCATCATGTGCTAGTCTCAAGCCCTAAAAATGAAGGCTTACTGTTAGCTGTCAGTTGTAAAAACATGCAACTTAGATATGAGTTCTACTTTCAATAGTCAATTCTAAGGCTAGAGCATTATCAAGACGGATGATAAATAATGGTTAGGGAATTCTCAGGAAGCAAGGTGCAATAAAAGTGCCTTCTTGCGGTGAGAAATGACAAGGTTTCACACACATTCAAAACAGAGGGTTTTTGTGACAAGCAAGGAGAATCTGGGCGAAGATAGAATCACAGTATTTTCATCACTAGGTTGAAACTCTCTTGAGAAGCTTCGGTGTCACGAAAAAGATGACACACTCCATCGTTCTGGAATCTCGGATTTGCAAAATAAGAGGCATCTTTGTTTTGTGGGGGGGAGAAGGGGGGTGTTGTGTTGGTTTTGGGAAGGGGAGGGGGAAGCAGGGGCACAAGGAAGGATTGGGTTGGGTGCCACATACAACTACAAAGAGTCTACAATAGTAAGAACTGTGAAGGTGAAGAGAGAATAATGAACTAGAGATTTGTGGGAAACTGGTGATATCCCAAGATAGGATCAACACCCCTTTATATACAGTTGATGGCCCAATTAAGGGCTGTAATTACAATCACTTATAATCTGATTACAGCCTATGTATAAGATCTATTCGCTACATAAATGGTATAAAAGATCTAATCAATACAGAAATGATATATACACAAAGATATGCTATATACAAGGATTTGACTAAATCTTCACATGAATCCACGTGAGTTATTTCTTGATTTGGGCCCTTTCTTGATGGGCCTGATGAGCCTGGCGTCTACACTCCCCCTCAAATTGGTGCGGGGTGGAATAGAGCATCAATTTGGAGCATCGATAGTTGTGACGATCACGAGGGAGTGCTTTTTGTGAAGACATCTGCCAACTGCTCATGAGATGAAACATAAGGCAAAGATATGACATTAGTGACAACTTGTTGCCGAATAAAGTGACAATCTATCTCGATGTGTTAGTCCTTTCGTGATACACGGTATTCTTTGCAATGTGGATGGCACTTGTGTTGTCGGCATAGAGTGGAGTTGGAGTCACAGTAAATACACCAAACTCCCTAATTAATCAACGAAGCCATACAATCTCACTACTTGCTGAAGACATAGAACGATATTCTACTTCCACTGATGATTTGGAAACAGTGGGTTGCTTCTTACATTTCCACGAGATTAGAGAGTTACCAAGAAACATGCACCAACAGTAGTAGATCGGCGGGTATCCGAACAACCAGCCCAATCTACATCAACATAGGCCTATTATTGCAATGAATTTGTTGAAGGATAAAGCAATACACGATTGAAAGTGCCTTTAATGTACCGTAAAATGCGGTGGACCACATGAAGATGTGGTTTATGAGGGTTGTTGATGAACTGACTAACCGTCTGAACTGCATGGGATATGTCTGGCCGAGTCATTGTCAGATATAGCAAGCTGTCCACTAGACGACAGAAGATTGTTGGATCTTCAAGAGGACTACATCATCTCTTTCGATTTTAACATTGAGCTCAAGGGGTGTGTCAAAGGACTTAGCATTTTCTAGACAGGCGGATTTAACTAAATCCTCAGCATATTTAGTTTGACCCCCACGAATACCCTCTTTTGTTCGAGAGATTTCTAAACCACGAAAGTAAGTTAAGGACCCAAGGTCCTTCATTTTGAAGGTCTTCATGAGGTCTTGAGCTCAGAGATTCCAACCGCATCATTTCCACTTATAATCATGTCATCTACATATATCAACAAAATAATACAACCTTGAAAGGTACTTCTGAAGAATAAAGAGCTGTCATTTGGACTTTGGTAAAATTGAGCTTGAAGAATGGCGGATCGAAATTTGTTAAACCATGCACGAGGGGCCTATTTAAGACCATATAGTGATTTCTTCAGTTTGCAGACATGTTTTGTAGGACAGGCATACCCTGGTGGTGGTCTCATGTAGACTGTTTCATGAAGATCCCCATGTAAGAATGCATTCTTTACATCCATTTGCCAGAGTGGCCAATGGCGGATGGCAGCAACACTAAGTAACCAATGAACTGTTGTCATTTTAGCAACTGGTGCAAAAGTCTCTTCATAGTCAATCCGATACTCTTGTTTGTAGCCTTGGGCAACAAGCCGTACTTTGTACCTATCCAAACTCCCATTAGAACGAACCTCGATAGAGTAGACCCATTTACTTCCAATAATAGAAGCATCTAGAGGAGTTGGAACCAGAACCAAAGTTGAATTAGATTCAAGAGCTAATAACTCTTCATTCAGTGCATCACACTAGCAGGGTAATTTTGAGGCCTGTGAATAAGAAGTATAGGAATTGGAATAGGATCTAAAGAGGTAAGGAGAGCAGGAAAACCATATCTGTCAGGTGACAAAGATGAATGACTACAGCGTCGTATTTTAGGAGGAGTACATGTGCATGTAGGAGCCGATAATGGGGGTGGATCAAGTGAAGGAGCAGCTGGCAGTGTAAGTTTCAGACGACAAGCATAGATCCTTGTAATAGGTGGAGAAAGAGATGTTGATTCTGTGAAATGCGGGAGATATGACACTTGAAACGGATGTTTGTCAGAACGCAGAGAGTAGAAGGGAATGTGTTCTAAGAACACAGCATTGCGTGATATCCGAAGTCTCTTATCACAAGGGTCATAGCACAAGAATCCCTTAATGATCATCACTACATCCCCCCAAAAACATGCATTTTGCTGCTTGAGGGGAAAGCTTGTTCCTCTCAATGGATGGAAGATGGACAAAGCAAAGACATCCAAAACCCGTAAGTGATCGTAGGATGGTGGTTTACCAGAAAGACACTCATACGGAGATGTCTTGTGAAGAACAGAATAAGGTAGACGACTTATGATGTGTATTGTTGTGTGGGCTGCTTCGCACCAAAACTATGGAGGTACAAAGAGGGTTTTAAAAATCGTCCGAGTCCGAGTCGACTCGGACTCGTCCATTAACGATCCAAGTCACTAGGACTTGGTAGTACTTTAAAAGGAATCAGACGAGTCTGAATGACTCGGGCGAGTCCCAAGGGACTCGGCCGAGTCGACTCACTGACGAACATGGGGCTTTAAAAAGCCCTTCTAAACCCTAAAAAAGTTCATTTCCTTTGTTTCAACTTGCTGGAGATAGGAGAAAACAGCCTCCAAAAGCTCTTTTCTAGCAACTAACATCCTCAAATCCATCCATTTTGAAAGATCAAGCCTACCAAAGAATCCAACCACTATTCACATCAAAGAGGGTTTTTTTAATTCTCAACTTTGAGGTATGTTTTCTTGATTCTAAATGCATATATGGTTTAGGGAAGATGCTAAGATGGAGATATTGCTTGAAGATGGTTTGGATGACCATTATTTGTTCTAAAAATGCATTTTTTTTTTGTATTTTTTGGTCTATTTTAAAAAAAATTTTAAATCTGATTTTTTTTCATTATTTACTTATGTTTTTTGTATGAAATTATTATTTTGGGTGTGTATAACATGGATCTATGGTTCTAACCCTAGATCTATGCATGTATGTGCAATAATAATATTTTCATTACTTTTCTTGTAAAAATAATTATTAATAATACGTTTTTTTATGCATTTTACATTCTTAAATTATGTAGAATAGATGATTACATGTGTTGGTTGTTTGTAGATGATATTTCAACTATTGTTTTTGGTTAAAAGAACGTGATTTTCTTGATTATGAGAAAGCTTTTTTATTAAAATATTAAAAAATCAGAATAGTTTCATTGTTTATTTATGTTTTTGGTAAATGGTAAGACTAAGAGACTATTATTTTGATTGTGTATAACAGTCTATAACATGAATCTATGCTTGTATGTGTGCATTAATAATATGTTCTTTTTGTTTCTACATTCTTACCGTGTACAACATTTGAACGTGATTTTTTCATTATTTATTTATGTTTTTTGTATGAGACTATTATTTTGGGTGTGTATCTAACATGGATCTATGGTTCTAACTCTAGATCTATGCTTGTATGTATAATAATAATATTTTCCTTAATTTTTCTTGTAAAAATAATTATTAATAATATATATTTTCTTTTTTCTTTTTACATTCTTAAATTATGTAGAATAGATGATTACATGTGGAGGTTGTTTGTAGATGATATTTCAACTATTGTTTGGTTAAAAGAATGTGATTTTCGTGATTATGAGAAAACTTTTTATTAAAATATTAAAAAATCAGAATAATTTCATTGTTTATTTATGTTTTTGGTAAATGGTAAGACTAAGAGACTATTAGTTTGATTGTGTATAACAGTCTATAACATGAATCTATGCTTGTATGTGTGCATTAAAAATATGTTCTTTTTGTTTCTACATTCTTACCGTGTACAACATTTGATTGTGTAGAATCTTGAATTCTTGATTGTGCATATTACCGTCACTTAGATTAGATCACAATGGGCCCATAAAAGAAAGAGAAAGAAGTTGAACCCGGATGGGAACATGGGGGGGGGATGGTTGCAGGAGATTGTCATAAGGTCAAATGCAAATGGTGTCATAAGATTCTCAGTGGTGGGATCCACAGATTTAAACAACACCTAGCAGGTATACAAGGGGAAGCTAAACCATGTGCAAATGTTCCCACTGAAGTGAGGAAACAAATGAGAGATATTTTGCAGGGAAAGAAGAATGAGAAAGAAAAGAAGAAAAAATTTGATGAGAGGGTTGCAAATATGTAGAGGATCGACACTTCTGAGGATGACTCTGACGGTGGTGGTGATGATGAAGAGAGGGAGTTAAGGAGGGCTATGAGAGCGAGCCGTGAACAGTTTGCTTCTGAGCAGGCTCGTATGGATGAGACACGGGCTGGAGCCGGTTCTTCAAGAGCTCCTCCTGACCCTTATCAGGACACAGCGAGGAGAGGGACATTGGAAACATTCTTACATCGGTCCCAAAGTACAAAACAACCAAAGATTAGTAGCTCTATCATGGGTGATATGAAAGTTAGAGCCATGAAAATGGGGAGAGCCATCTCAAAGTTCTTCCATTATAATCGGATTCCACCGAATGTCGCTAATTCACCATACTATTGGGCCATGGTTGATACTTTAGCTGAGGTGGGGCCCAAAGTTAAACCTCGATCCGCTTATGAGATTGGCGGAAAGTATGTTGACATGGAAGTTGACGATTATTGGAGATACTTGGAAGATCACTTCAAAACTTGGGAGGAGTATGGGTGCACGCTTATTTATCATGGGTGGACAAGCAACAATAGGCGGCACATTATTAATTTCATGGCTTACTGTGTAACGGGAACAGTTTTTACAGATCTGTAGATACAAGTGGGCATAGAATGGATGCACAATATTTGTACAGTTTAATTGATGATACCTTGTGTATGGTTAAAAATTGGCACAAATATGTTGTTGCAATTATGATAGATAATGCAGCTAACTTTAAGGCCGCGGCGAAGAAATTGCATGAAAAGCATAAGAGTACTATTTGGGTGCCGTGCGTGGCACATTGTATTGATCTCATTCTGGAGGACATTGGCAAATTAGATGATGTCCGTGATACTATTGATGAGGGAAAGTTGGTGACATCTTTGATCTATAACCATCAGTTCATAACCGATCTGCTAAGAGAAATGAATGAGGGTCGTGCGATTTTGAGGCCGGGTATCACACGCTTTGCTCTGCACTTCGTGGCTCTTGAGAGTTTTTGTCGTGCCAAGGCTAACATAATGCAGATGTGGACAAGCAGAGCATATGTGAATTCAAATTTTTCACGTCAACCTTTGGCATGCCGTGAACAACAGATTGTCCTTGGAGGATTTCTGGAACAGGGCAGAACGAATTACCGACTTACTTGAGTCTCTTGTCTTGGTCTTGAAACTAGTGGATGGTGATACGAAGCCCACAATGGGCTTTCTGTATGATGCCATGGATAGAGCAAAGCTTGCTATAGAGGAAAGTATGGGACTTATTATAAGAAGCTTTGGAAAATTATTGACAATCGATGGGACAACCTGATGCATCAAGACATGCACGCGGCAGGTAAATTTTCACTATTATGGTTATTAAAAATACTAACTAGTTACAATTAAGTTAATGTTTATTTTGGAATCCAATAGTCAATACTTATTACTTAATGACGTCATGGCATGCAGCGTACTACTTGAACCCAAGCTGCTTCTATAGCAAACACTTTTCCAAGCATGAAGAAGTTTTTCGTGGCTTGAAAATAACGTAACATCAAGTTACAATTCTTAATCAGGCAAAGATGATCATGACATTGTTGTTCACAGATTTGTGGGCTAAAGTGCTAACTTCTAAATTTTAACTTGTATAGTTGAGAAACTACAAGGGCGCTCTAGGTAGTTTTGGATCAGACGCAGCCATATTGGGTCGTAAGCAGATGGATCCAGGTATTATTTCAATACTTGTATTAGATGAAATATAGTAATTTATGAATTATGACAAACAATTGACTTTATTGTTTTGATTTTTTAACATAGGTGAATGGTGGGCTACATTTGGCGATGAGGTTCCCCATTTAAGAGCTTTTGCAAAAAGAATATTGAGCCAAACAGCCTCATCTTCGGGATGTGAAAGGAATTGGAGCACATTCAGACTGATACACACTAAGACCCGTAATCACCTTACAATGCAAACATTGGAGAAGTTGGTCTTTGTCCATTACAACATGAGATTAAGGACAAGGAATCTAACGAGAAGAGACAGCGGAGACTACCAACCGATTAATTTGGATTATATATTCAAGGAAGATGACCCTCTTGATGAATGGTTGGCTGAAAGAGAGGATCCAGTATTGAATGATAGAGCATTCCTCGATGAAGCAATGGCTGATGTTGAAGACTGCTTCAACTTACAGTCGGATGAAGGACAAAATTCCCCACCGCAGCGTCCCCTCGCAGATCTGCTACGCCTACTTCTACAACGCCATCAGCGTGCGATAAGGGTAAGGGTGTAGCAGTGTCGTCATCGCAGGGCTCACAACGTGGTCATAACCGTGAGCCAGAGTTGACACGTTCTACTTCGGAACGTGTTGTGGGGGCTAGAGATAGATCAACATTAACTGGTGCAAGTGGCCTGGTCTCTAAATCGAAACAATGGATTAAAAACCCAACTTTCCAATACAAGCGAAAGTCAAAGGATAAGAGCACCCATGCAAATACAAGTCAATGCCAAAGGTTGGCCACTCATGAAGAAGAAGAACACAAAACATCATCTTCTAGCAAGAGTGGATCACCAAAAGGAGGTGAACAGGGCCAGAACGAGGCGACATACGAAGGTAGTGATGGTGGTGGTGGTGGAGATGACAACATTAATGTATATGACCAGTTACATGGTGGTCCAAGTGAGCTTGTTGGTGGGTCACGTTCGTGGGGCAAAGGTGAAGGAAATGAGCCATCGGATGAATATCCTTGGCCGCATCAAATGGCATCAGGTCCTTGGATCACAAGTTCTGATAGTTCATACGATACGGGGTATGGGCAACAATATGGACACTCACACCATGATCCTTCGTCTGAGTATGGGCAGCCGCAGCAGTATGGTGGATACAGTGGTCCTTCGCATGGGTATGGGCAACAACAGTATGGAGTATTACCAGTACCCCTACCCCCACAAGTGCAACCACCATATGCATATCCTCAACTTCAAGTTATGGCTCCATCATCAAACTATGGAGAAGGTCCTATAACTCCAAGAGCGGGGCAAGGGTTCTTTCATTTTGACGTTGCTCAATACTATCGTCAAAGTCAAAATAACGACGAAGATGAAGATCAATAACCCACAAGGCATTCAACATGGAATTAGTATTTAAATTTTAAGAAAGAGCTAAGGTATGGTTTTACATTTTATATGCTATAATATAATTAAAGCTTAGTTACATCTTTGATCTTACTAGTTGACTTGATAATTGAGAGTGGATATTGAAAGTTGGAAATATGTATATTGTATTTTCTACATTTTAGTTTTAAATTTTAATTGCAATTAAATTATAAAAGGGCTTGCAATTATGTTATTACTTATTAATTATCATTGATTTATTCTTTAAAAAAATGGCAAAATCTATCCTTAACGTACAAGAATGATCAATGAAGAGAGTTAAACTATATACATGGATGGATGTAGGGAACAAAAAGAATAAAAAAAAAAGGAAAAAACCGCTTTTTTCCTCTCTTTTTTTTCGATTTTAGGGGACTCAAGCCGACTCGGCCGAGTCAACTCGGACTTGGGCCAAGCCTAGTCGAGTCCCGAGTCCCTTTTTTTTTAACTTTGGGTACAAGTGCCTATATAAGTAGGGTGCCAACTGTTTCAAGGATATGCCTATTTTTCCTTTCAGCTATACCATTCAGTAGTGATGTGTGCAGACATAATTTTTGATAAATAATGCCCATTTCAAATAGAAAAGAGGAGAAGGCAGAAGAAGTGTATTCCCCACCAAAGTCGGAACGAATCACTTTGATTTGTGTTTGGAATTGGGTATTTATCATGTGATAAAATTTTGTAAAGGTTTGAAACACATCATTTTAGATTTTAAAAATTAAATCCATGTATATCTACAATGATCATCGATAAAGCTGACATAATATTTATACCCATTCCTACTCAATTGAGGAGCAATTCCCGAAACATCGGTGTAAATAACATCAAATGGCTTAGTAGCACGTGAATAATGAATTGGAAAGGGCAACACGTGACTTTTGCTTAAACAACATGATTTACATTTGGAATTTGCAAAGTAGAGATAATTTTATTGTTAAAGGTTTTGTCTAGACATCCCAGTTTGAATAAAGAAATCAACCAATCATTATTCAGATGACCAAGGCGTCTGTGCCAAGTGGTCCACACATTATTAAAAGCATTGATAGAGGAAGTAAAGAGAGAATGATGTCCCGTGTCCAAAAGAAACAGCCTGTTGTGCTTACTCCCTGTACCGATCACTTTTCCAGTTTGGCGTCCCAGAATCACACAACCGTTAGGAGAAAAGTTAACAAGATATCCGCAGTCAACAAGTTGTCCAACGGAAATAAGATTGGCAAAAAGATGTGGAACAAAATAAACATTTTTAAGGGCAAATGACTTCTTAGATGAGGTTAAAAATCCCAAGGAACCTATGCCAGAAATAGAGAGTTGTTGACCATTTGCTGTGGTTATAGTGTCATTGCCGATATAAGTTTGAGGATCCTGTAGATTTTGTTCTACTGACGTCATATGGTTGGATGCCCCTGAGTCTATGAACCAAATAGATGCGTTTACAGATGTAGACAAAGCAGAATGAAAAGTAGGTAAAGCAGAATGAGGGAAAAACAGACCATTAATACCCATTGATGCAAAAGCTGAATTGACTGAAGAGTTTATCAGATCCCGAATCTGAGCATTCGTCATGGTCACGTGTTCATTATCAGCTGCTTGAGCAGTTTGCTGAATGTTGGATTGAGCTTGAAGAGCAGTGGGTCCACGCTTCAGAAGCTGTTCTGGTTTCTTTTGAGGTCGTCTTGTACATTCAGAAACGACATGACCATTTCTTTTGCAATAGTTGCAAAATAGTTTTTGGCGACAATTTCGGGCTACATGCCCCTATTTCTTGCATTCATAACATTGGGGTTTCTGACCTCTAGCAGTAAGAAGAGCAATGTCATCAACTGGTGCAGGTTCTTGACTAGTGAGAAAGATCTTTGGTTCACTAGTAATAGACTGTGTAGACCTAAGCCTGGTTTCTTCTCTAAGAACTTCCTGGACACAAGTGTTCAAGTCTGGAGATTTTTCGCGATTCATCAGAGCAGCACGAACAGGCTCAAATTCCAGACGGAAGTGCATAAGAAATTGGCAAACATGTAATTCTTCTTGTAGTTTGAGAGCCTGGGGAAGAAATTCTGCAGAAACTGACTGATGAAGCTGATAAATCTTGAAAAAATGCTTAAAACCAAGGATAAATGGGCGACCCTGATGATGCACCTTGCTGGTGTGATCGCTTAACAGAGATGGGGCCCACTGTTGCTCAGGTTGACAGAACAGTCACATGACTATGTGTAGATGGAGATCCTCTTGCAGAAAAATTGACTCTAATGCTCGAACAGAAGAAAAGAGGATGCAGAAATCTCTGTTGATGCAAAGAAAGATTGCAATCCGGAGATGGGCCTTGCTGTTGATCAGATCGATCGTCACAGCAGTCTCTTTACTTGTTGAGATGCAAATCTGCTGTAGGAGACTGCAAATTAACTTCCTGAATGGAAGAAAGCAGGCCTTTGATGAAGATGCCCTAGCTCTCATAACATGTAAAGGTGAAGCGAGCAGAACGAACTAGAGATTTGTGGGAAATTGGTAATATCCCAAGATAGGATCAACGCCCTTTATATACAGTTGATGGCCCAATTAAGGGCTGTAATTACAATCAATTATAATCTGAATACATCCTATATACTCTGATTACAGCCTATGCATAAGATCTATTCACTACATAAATGGTATAAAAGATCTAATCAATACAGAAATGGTATATACACAAAGATATGCTATATACAAGGATTTGACTAAATCTTCACATGAATCAACGTGATTTATTTCTTGATTTGGGCCCTTTCTTGATGGGCCTGATGGGCTTGGTTTCTACAAGAACAACAGACAAATGACATTTAAATGATGAAAAAACAAAGTACGCGACACTATCTGAGAATTAAAAAATATTTAAAAACACAATCTTAGTACCACATTCACATGTTTTTATTAATGAAAAATAACAAGTGCTTCGTGAAGGAAAAGAAGAAACATGAAGAGAGAAGAGTAAGAAAGTCAAAAGGGGGGGAATAGTGTCGTCCAACACCTATCTTAGGTTGAACGATCACATGCTCTTATTTAATTAAACTCTTTGATATTACAAAGACGCCTCTGCAGTTTTATGTAATTACACAAAACCATTAAAACGGAATAATGATATCTTTCTACACTCCCCCTCAAGCTGGAGAGTAGATATCTACAATCCCAAGCTTGGAAAAAACACTAGTCAGCTAGTTCCTTATTTATTTTGCTAGGAAGTTGGCTAGTTTGTCAGCAATGTGGGAAGGCAACAAGCCAATCCCAGGGTTTGGGAATGCACGTTGGCTTCACCATCCAACTCTGTGTAGTCCTAAGGTCTCTGGCGTCTTTGGGCAACGTTAATCCTGGTGTTACAACAATTTATGGACATCAAATTGCCTTAGGGCAACACCTTTGGCTTAGTGTACACGAATACAAAGCTACGGGCTTCCTTGTATGTCTATGTCAGCACAGACATCACCTACATAGGTCTAGGGGTCCATTAGGCCTTTATTAGGATCCAAGGGTTTCATTGCTAAAGCCCTTAGATTCTGCCCAATCTACATCAGTGAAGATCTCAATAGATAAATTTCCATGCTGTGTGTACATTATGCCTTTGCCAGGGGCCTTTTTAAGGTACCTCAATATTCGATAAAATGCTCAAGATGCTTCATGTGAGGTGCATGGATGAATTGGCTCATGAAACTAACCACAAATCCGATATCAGGTTGTGTAACGGTCAAAAATATTAGCCTCCCAAACAGTCTCTGATACATTCCCGAATCATCCAGGAGCTCTCCACCATTAAAACACAGCCCTTGATTTTGCTTAATAGGTGTCTCAACTCTCAACTGGCTTAGCACCCATTATCCTAGTTTCATCTAGCAAATCCAGAGTATATTATATTTGACATATAACAATACCATTCTTAGATCTTGCTACTTCTATGCCAAGAAAATATTTTAGTTCCCCAAGGTCCTTACT
Source organism: Litsea cubeba (assembly GCA_012931725.1). NCBI lineage: Eukaryota > Viridiplantae > Streptophyta > Magnoliopsida > Laurales > Lauraceae > Litsea > Litsea cubeba. Next base: position 134,283,870 of record CM022945.1, read on the forward strand.
TCCAAACTTTTCGATCAAATATGGCTTGAGTCCCCATATTTCCTTATCACTGTTACATATCAATACAATCTCAACATAGAAAATAAGAATACTAACAGTCTCACCTCTCCATGTGACAAACACGAATGATCTGACTGGCATCTCTAGTAGCCAATTCTCACCATAGCTTGGCTAAATCTATCAAACCAAGCTCGTGGAGACTATTTTAGTCCATAGAGTGCCTTTTTCAAACAACATACTTTATCGGCTTGACCCTTGGGAACAAAACCAAGACGTTACATCATATAGGTTTTTTCTTATACACCATCATGTAAGAAAGCATTCTTAATATATAGTTGAAATAATGGCTATTGAGAGTTTGCTTCAATAGACAAGATAACCCTCGCAAAATTCAACTTAGCAACAAGAGAAAAGTCACAAAGTAGTCCACTCCATAAGACTATGCAAAACCCTTAGCTACTAGTTGTGTCTTATACCTTCGGATGATGCCATCCAGATTGTATTCGAGAGCAACCCACTGTTTGCCTAGCATCTCAAAGATCGCTAAACGCATCACTAACAGTTATTGGTATATATACGCTAATGACAATTGTAAGTTGTGACACAGAGTCTTTGTATGCATGAGAGAGAGAATGATAGGACACTAAATTTGTAACGAGTACATTTACCCTTTTTTAATGCAATAGGAATGTTTAAATCCAAGGGATCATCAGATCTGAATAGTCGATACTGTCTCCGTATAGGGGATGTCAGATGATGATGTACCAGGAGTACGTAGTAGTGTAGTACCACAGACCTGGTTTTTCTCTCGAGTAAACTTCATGGCCTTTGCCGGTACTTCTTCAATTGTATGTTTGCTCTCAATAGAAACTGGTTGCTGACAAGGAGTTGGACAAGAAGGAGGTGAAATATCTTGAACTAGTGTGAGAGGCTAGACCTGTTTATTAGGCTCCAATATTTCATTTCCCCTCAATGAATGGAAAGGTATATCCTCAAAGAATATGACATCCATGGTAACAACGTATTTTCCACCTTTTTATGGAACTTAATGCTTGTAACCCATTTGAGTACTAGAATAACTCACAAAGATGCCCTTGACTGCTCTTGGATCCAACTTGTCCTATTGGTGCTTTGGAATGAGGCAACACATCCAAAAACCTTTGGAAAAATAGGAAACAATAGACCATAAGGACGAAGTACTTGAAAGTTGCAATGGACACTTCCCCCGTAACAAACTTTAAGGAAACAATTTATAAGGAAACATGCAGTAACACCCCCCCCCCCCCCCCCCCCCCCCCCCCACCGCGACCGATACACGTTTTTGATACATACATTTCCAAGAGTATGGCCTAGGTAAATTCTAAAAGGTGTCTATTTTTAAGTTCCTCTACCCCATTTTGTTCAGGAGTCTAAGGACGGTGGTGATGAAGTTGTCTTTGATGACGAAGATTCTGATGATGGGAAAATTGGCGATTAAGCAAAAACCTTGATGGTCCGCAATAGTTTGTTGGCAGCAAGGGAAGTAGAAGAAGGTCCTGAAATTGAGGAGATCAACGGTGATGGGGATCGGCCGTTAATGATCCACCACAATCCACTGGTTCCGGTGAACATTGGCGGAAGAGATCGGACAGATCAGCAGACGGAACTATTCTATGCTAACTGTTTGATTTGTGGGAGACGGGTCAAAGTTGTCATTGACAATGGAAGTAACACGAATTTGATTGCTCAACACCTAATTCGGGATCTCCAACTACACCGAACCGATGGTGCGACCATACCAATTGTCATGGATAATCGATGGCCTTGAGGTAATTGTCCGTGAACAATGTTTAATTCAACTTATTTTTTGTGGTCATTACCAAGATTATGTGTGGTGTAGTGTGATGCCCGTCATGAATCTCCTGTTGGGAAGACCGTGGCAGTTTGATCGAGGAGTGATTTACAATGGACAAGAGAACTCTTACACCATCCAATTGAGCAATCTGACAGTGACCCTCTTTTCCAATGTAAGGAACCATAATGAAGGGATAGATAAACGGATGCTTGGCAATCCAAAAGAGTTAGAAGTAGCGCTTTTCCAAATCTCTGGCGCATCACAATCTGAATACATTGATCCTTGAGGGGATCCAACGGCAAGATCAGCGGCAAATCCAGATGCAAATGCAAACTTCAGATGATAATAGCAACACATCTTGCAAATAAAATTCAAGTTGTAGTGGCCCATGATCAACATCCAAAAGTACAAGAAGATTCAACCATGAAAGTAAAGCCTAAGTGAAAGAAGAGAAAGCGACGCAAGAAACGGTGTCCAACCCCATGTGTGAAGGTCCCATTCGAGTTCGAAAGCCCAAAACAGCCCACTTTCATTGAGTTTGTGCTTGCCAAAGGGCTGCTTTATTAATTCCACACACCACAGGATGCATTTTGCAAAAAACTGCTGAATTCAATTCCAAGGAACAAACAGAAACCAGGGATGTTCATTGACCATTTTGGGCTGGGCCTTCTGGGCCCATTTTGGACCCAACACACTTGGGTCTTTGACCTCCTTGGTCACCCAAGAGTGTAGTTGATGGTGGCATGGTCCACCATCAGGATCCGTGGTCGATGTGGGCCGTGGGGCCCTTAATCAACTTCATGAAATTGGTCTAGCATGACCCAGTTTTGGGGAAGCTTCATTAGTTCTTGATTTTCTTTGCAAGTTAATGCTAAATTCAGTCCACTATGATCTACCAAGTTAGTAAGTAGTGATTAGAGTCAGGGAATGTAGATTTCGATTGCTAAAATTAAGATTTTTTGGGTTTTCATATATGTAAGGGTTGACCGTGCCTTTCCCAAACAGAGTTGACAGCAAGCACTTTCAGTTCTTTCCCTTTTTCTCTTAGTTTAATTTAGGGAACTTAGGATATTGTTAGTAAAATCATCACCAGTGACAAAGGGGATTGGATTCCATAGATTTTAGCTCTTTATATCCAATGTATCAGTCGGCTGGGCTCTAATTGTTCACTTGGCACTAATCAAGTTGAATTACAGTAAAGGATCATTCCTTTATAACTCTCTTGTTGTTCTCTTTTACATCTGCTCTCTTGTTTGTTGGTGCGTTTGTATTGGTGATTTGGTCATTCAAAGGGAATCAACCACTATTATGCATTGCCAAGTCCAAAAGTAGTTTGGCAATCACTACATACCGCTGTAACAGCAGTATTGGACATCATAAATGCCGTCATTGGGTTCTATGTGAATCCGTGACTGCATCAGAAAATTACTTTTCTCCTTTTCTACAAGGTTCACAAACATCTTAAAAATATCACTAGGGCCTTACCTCAACATGCCAACCACACATACCATCAGTTGACTGCATACCCGGCCCTTACAATGGCTGTCAATCACATAGGGTGTTAGTGTTAATGAGGCCCAATCTCACAGGCCTAGTTAGGCCCAGTCAGTCATTGTAATTTAGTCAAAGCTTAACTGTACATACTTAGTTTGTTAACTAATCTTTAGGATCTAGATTTGATTAGATATTGTTAATTGGCTGTAATTACTGCTGTAATTAGGGCATTCAGCCCCTACTTATATGAAACACAATCGTCCCTCAAAGGGCACGTCATTGAGCATATGTTTATGTTCTGTCTCTCAATTTGACATGGTATCAGAGCCAGTCATCAACTAGTCAGTTTTTTCTTCAAGATCCACTGATCTTTGGATCCTCATAGTCATCTTCCAAGCTCTGCCAAGCTCTGGAAGCCATTCAGAGACTTTTTCTTCAGCCTGATCATTCCCGATCATCTCAGATCCAACGTGGCCCACCTGCGATCATCTTCTCCATATCAGCGGAATCAGTCCATATTGGTCGCCTGATTCTCTTCTTATTTATGACGAATTTTCCAAGATTTATGGATCATCAGAGGTAGGCCATCTAGCATTTTTTGTGATTTTTCAGTTTTCTCCAGCAGTTTTCATCGCAGCCGTCCAACTTTGTGGATTTTGATCCGTTTAAGTGGGACTTCTTCCAATAGCTGCGAAAATACTTTGCCCTTCCATCCTTATCCTCTGATCTGATCACTGATCATCTGGTGGGGCCCGCGTGGAAATTCTACCACTGATTGCAAGGACGTTTTTTTCCCTTTGTTGCACTGTTTTGTGCAAACTGTTCTCTGCTGCTGTTTTCTACTTGCTGCTGCTTCTCTGCTTATATTCGTTCATAAATAGTTGCATCAATCTGCTTTTATACCATCTGCATCCTCAGATCTGTCCATAGATCTCTTGGTGGGGCCCACCTACACACATTCACAGTGATGACAGGATAGTCGATCATTCTGAATACTGTTTTTTTGGTGCAACTTTGGGAAATATTCTGACCATCAGATCTTGGAATTGTTGCTGGTTTGTTCTTCATTCTGTGGAGTCATCTGAATAGTTATTACATATGGAGAAATCTGAACTCCACTTAATCAAGTTCAATGGAAAAAAATTATCCATCTTGGGCCTTTCAATTAGAACTTTATCTCGAGGGTAAAGAATTATGGGGCCATATCTCTGGAACTGATCCACAACCAACAGAAGAAGAGAAGAAAATTGGGTCCTGGAACACTAAAGATGCTAAGATCAAATCTTGGATTCTCGGGTCCATGGAACCACAATTTTTTATGAATTTGAAACCATACAGATCTGCCAAAGCTATGTGGGACTATCTTCAAAAAGTGTATCATCAGGGGAATTCTGCCAGACAGTATCAATTGGAATTTGAAATTGCCAATTATATGCAAGGGACTTCTTCCATTCAAGAATTTTATTCTGGTTTCCAGAATTTATGGACTGAATTAGATGAAATCAGATACGCAAATATCTCTGCACAAGCTCTTCCCGAATTGCAAATCATACTAGCAAATAGTCATCGAGATCAATTTCTTATGAAATTACGGCCTCAGTATGAATCGGTCAGATCGAATCTCATGAGTAGGGTACCTTCTCCATCACTAGATGAGTGTCCAAATGAATTACTACGGGAGGAACAGAGACAATTGACTCAATCAAGTGTGCTCCAACAAACTTCTCCTGGTGCTATTGATGTTGCCTATAGTGTACCCACTTTCTATCAGACACCGAACTCATCAGTTCCCGTTGCTTATTCTACCAAAGGAAAGCAACCAAGCAGAGATATAAGTAAAGTGCAGTGCTTCAAGTGTCAGACTTTTGGCCATTATGCAAATCAGTGTAAGCAACGGATCTGCAGCTATTGCAAAGCATCTGGACATTCCATCAATGAATGCCGCAAACGTCCTCAGAACAGAAATCCAAAAGTTTACCAGGCGGTTACTGCTACTTCTGGCACTATTGATTCATCTTCCATATCTTCTTCTGCACCTGCTTCTGCTGCTCCAGTTACTCCTGACATGATCCAACAAATGATTCTCCAGGCTTTTTCAACTCTTGGTATCTCTGGTAAAAATCGCTCTCTTTCTCATTGGTATTTTGATTCTGGTGCCTCCAATCATATGACATCATCATCAAATAACTTCTCTACAATTAAACCATATGATGGACGGATTCAGGTTCATGCTGCTAATGGTACCACAATAACAATTACATCTGTTGGTGATATTACTCATTCTCTACCCTTACAAGATGTTTTCTGTTCCCCAACTCTTTCTACAAATTTAATCTCTGTCGGTCAATTGGTTGATAATAACTGCAATGTTTCTTTTTCCTCCTCTGGTTGTGTGGTGCAGGCTCAGGAGACGGGGAAGGTGATCGCGAAGGGGCCTAAGTGTGGGCGTTTGTTTCCTCTTCACATAGTAACACCGAATCCAGATATGTCTGTGTTTGCTTTATCAGTTGTCTCTAAGAATAATGTGCAGTTGTGGCACAACAGATTAGGCCATCCCAATTCCACAGTTTTGTTATCTTTGTTCAAATCTGGTCATATTAATAAAATGAAATTTTTATCATCCGATGTTGCTCTTGATTGCACCACTTGTAAGCTGGGAAAGAGTAAAACTTTGCCTTTTCCATTACGGGTTTCTTCTGCTACAAAATGTTTTGATTTAGTACATAGTGATGTTTGGGGTGTTGCAACCAATTGTTTCTCATTCACACAGTATAAGTATTTTGTGACCATGTCTAAAAGATCTTCCAACATTTCCATCTGTTTAAAACTGCACCACAATACACACACTTACACACTTTTGGCTGTGTTTGTTTTGTTCATCTTCCCACACATGAACGTTCAAAATTATCCGCACAATCTGCAAAATGTGCCTTTCTTGGTTATGCTTCCCAACAAAAAGGTTTTATTTGTTATGACCCCATCTCAAAGCGTATTCGGACTTCTAGAAATGTTATCTTCTTTGAACACCAGTTCCTATTTCAGTCTTATCCCGATTCATCTCCAGAACTCTCCTTTTCTAAAGTACCATCCTTTGATGATGAATGTCTTCCTTCACCTCTGCAATTTCATCCGGACAAGGTGTATGCTCGTCGACAAGGAACAAATGCCACCACTTTACCTCTTTTGCAAGAATCGGCCCCGAATCCTGCTCTAGCATCCGAGTCTCCTCCACTTGCTATTCGTCGTTCTTCTCGTCTCTCTCGCCCACCAGATCGATATGGTTTTTCTCATTCTTCATATTTCGCTACTTTGTCATCTGTTTCCATTCCTACTTCTTATTCACAAGCAGCAAAGCAGGACTGCTGGAGACAGGCTATGGAAGAAGAACTTAATGCTCTACAGCAGAACCAAACCTGGGTTGTTGTTCCTTGCCCAGCTTCGGTTAAACCCATTGGGAGTAAATGGGTTTACTCTATCAAATTGAAGGCAGATGGTACTTTGGATCGATACAAGGCCAGACTTGTGGCCCTTGGCAACAGACAGGAATATGGCATCGACTACGAAGAAACTTCGCACCATCCTTGCAATAGCTGCATCTCAATCCTGGCCCCTTTTCCAATTTGATGTGAAAAACGCCTTTCTTCATGGTGATCTTAAAGAGGAAGTTTACATGCGACTGCCTCAAGGTTTTCCAAAACCATCCGAAGGACAAGTTGCTCTTTTGAAACGGTCCTTGTATGGACTAAAACAAGCACCCAGAGCATGGTTTGAAAAATTCAAGGATGTTTTACTCAAGCTGCAGTTTCGTCAAAGTCCTTCTAATCCATCATTGTTTTTGCATCAGAAATCTATTGGAATCACCATTCTTCTAGTCTATGTAGATGATATCATAATCACTGGCACAGATACAGCCATGATTCAAGCTCTACAATTTTCTCTGCATCAATCTTTTCAAATGAAGGATCTGAGTCCTCTGCAATACTTTTTGGGATTAGAAGTTCATCACTCTGAGAAAGGGTTGGTTTTACATCAACATAAGTATACTATGGATTTAATTGAATTAGCAGGCCTGTCAACCTCAACACCAGTGGATACTCCTCTGGAACTGAATATTAAACTCCATAGTGACAGTGGTGATCCCCTTCCTGATCCGACATATTATCGACAGCTTGTCGGTAGTCTTATATATTTGACTACTACTCGTCCTGACATCAGTTATGCAGTTAACTTGATGAGTCAATATATGACCAATCCCCATCATCTCCATTTAACAGCTGTTCGACACATTCTTCGTTATCTTCTTGGCACTTCTCACAGAGGCTTGTTTTTTCCTGTCGGATCTCCAATGACATTGACTGCCTATTCTGATGCCGATTGGGCAGGTTGCCCTGATACTCGGCGCTCCACAACGGGATGGTGCATGTTCTTAAGTGATGCTCTTATTTCATGGAAAGTGAAAAAACAGGACAGAGTCTCTAAATCATCAACTGAGGCCGAATACCGTGCCATGTCTGCCGCATGCTCTGAAATTATATGGCTTCGTGGACTTCTTGAGGAACTTTGCTTCTCCCAAACCTCTCCCACACCATTACATGCGGATAACACCAGTGCAATTCGAATTACTGAAAATCCAGTGTTTCATGAGAGAACTAAACACATCGAGGTTGCTTGTCATTTTATCCGGGATGAATATCTCCGTGATGTTATTTCTCTACCATTTATCTCCTCAAGCCTCCAAGTTGCTGATATTTTTACAAAAGCACTTCCTCGACCACGTCATCAATTCTTGACAGACAAATTGATGCTGGTTGATTCATCGGCATCAATTTGAGGGGGGGTGTTAATGAGGCCCAATCTCACAGGCCTAGTTAGGCCCAGTCAGTCATTGTAATTTAGTCAAAGCTTATCTGTACATACTTAGTTTGTTAACTAATCTTTAGGATCTAGATTTGATTAGATATTGTTAATTGGCTGTAATTAGTGCTGTAATTAGGGCATTCAGCCCCTACTTATATGAAACACAATCGTCCCTCAATGGGCACGTCATTGAGCATATGTTTATGTTCTGTCTCTCAATTTGACAGTTAGGAGTCCTTGAAACTGCAAAACAAGCTCTTACATGGGCTGTTGAACACAATACAGGCTGCTTGACTTCACTGCCAAACTTAGTCAAGCAATATGATGTTGGGAAGTCCCACATTGCCTAAGTCCTAAGTTGGACATGGCTTAATAAACCTGTATGGGCCTTCCACCTATCAGCTTTAAGCTTTTGGGTTGGTATATGGTTTCTTACATGGTATCAGAGAAGGTTTCGATCCCGTCGTTCTTGTGTAGCCCACGTGGCAGGCCCGTCCATGAAATCTATTGGGCCTGCACGTGAGGGAGAGTGTTGGGAAGTCCCACATCACCCAAGTCCTAAGTTGGACATGGCTTAATAAAATTATATAGGCCTTCCACCTATCAACTTAAGCTTTTGGGTTGGTATATGGTTTCTTACATATGATTATATGAAGCCTAGTCGGACTTATGCACAGCTTCGGCTACGGTAGAAAGACCTCAGATCTCGACCTCCCTTCGAAGACCGTCAAGCGAAAAAGGATAGCTCTGATACCAAGTTGTTTTTCCAAATGAAGAATGAAAAATAACCGAGTCCATGAGAAGGAGGAGGAGAAAGATTTAGAGAGAAGAGGAAGAAAGTCGAACTAGAGGGAAGAGTGCCATCCAAAACCTATCTTAAGTTGAACAACCATCATCAGCATCATCAGAGTCTTGTCCCAAATATGTTGGGGTGCTACACGAATTCTGTTTTTCCATTCCGATCTATCTTGAGCCAAATCCTCAGATAAGTTACACTTCTTCATATCTGTTTTTACTACAGCCATCCACGTCCTCTTTCACCTACCCCTTCCCCTTGGTGGGCCATCAACCTTCATAGCCAAACTTTTCCTTACCAGCGCCGTTACCGACCTACGTTGGACATGCCCAAACCATCTCAAACGAGTTATTCTAATTTTATCCCATGTTGTTGCTACCCCTAAATGCTCTCGAAAGCGCTCAATTTTAACTTTATCCTTCCTACTTAAGTTGGACAACCACATCCTTTTATTTTATTGAACCATTTGATATTACAAAGAGGTCGCAAGAGTTTTATGCAATTACACAGATACCATTACAACAAAAAAAAAAAAATTTGATATTTTACTGCAGTACCAAGTTATCAAATAGGCCAAGTACGAAACGCTTGCCAAACTCTATCAAATCTATAAAAAAAATAATAATAATAAATAAATAAATAAATAAACAAACAAACAAACAAAACAGAGAATTTTCTTTTCGCATGTAAAAGATTCTTCTAACTCGTTCATGACATTATGAAGCTGTGATCGATTCAATGAACATATTAAATGTTTCCACACCACAGATAAAATGTGTCAAATAATTAAACATGGTTAAAGGTGGTATTTAAGCTACCAGAAAAATACCACTATTTTCAAAATGGACGCCACTGTGAAAAGCACCTTTAGCAACAATGACTCCACTGCCAAAGAATAAAAGCAAAGGTAATCAGTAAAACAATGGTTCCTGATAATATAAGACAGCAAATAAAACATTAACTTATATTATTCAGTTCGGTAACAAGAAATACTAGTACAGACAGAATCGCATACTAGAGGAATGGACTGATTTAATTCTACTTGGTAAACAAAAAGAATTGAAATATAAAAAGAAAAACAAAGGTTAAATTTACTGTATTTGTAAATATTATTAAAGCCATTTTGGTTGTGAACTTTAGTAAGGAGTAAGGACAATTTTACATTTTCTTTATCTTAACTGCTTTTTTCTTACAAATGCCATAAAAAAAGTCATTCACATGAAGATCTAAGGATTCAAGAAAAATGCTCCCCCATCCATTATCAACACCTGACACTATTTGCAGTAATGCCTACTTCAAGCTTCTTATTCTTGTAGATAACGTCTAACAAATCTACTTATAGGGTCCGTTTGACTTGAATTGATTCAAATAGATGTTTGAGTGCTTTAGACTGTTTGAGAAAGTTTATGTGAATCTGTTGTTGAATCAGCTTTAAGACCTTTTGTCTTTTTTTCAAAATGTAATAAAAGGATAACTTTTTCAAGCAGACATCAATGTCTAACCAATCAAACAACTTTCCTTTTACAAGTTTGCCGATATAACTTGTAGCAGTATGACAAAGATTGATGTAGTATTTTTTACTATATGGCAAATGTGCCCATATACCTTTTCTAAATGACAAATTCTTCTCTTTTTACTTGAATCAGACAGAACAAACGAACTATTTACAAAAGGGTGCCATCAAAACAGCTTTATTTCAACTTTATTTCAAATAGAATTATTATACAAAAGAGTTCCCAGACATGCCCTTATTTTACCTAAAAAGATGTGGGTTCCCTATTATTTGAAAACATCAAACGTAGCAAGCAACATAGCTTGTTGGCCCTGACAAATGGACCAACTTGGGCCCATGGGCCAGGATAATGAGCATATTGGCCAACCGGCCCATGACTCCACTATAATATCTAGAAAAGGGATATGAGTTGTTGTAGCTGAAGTTATCATCTTGTAATAATCTCTTAAGATAGGTTAATCTCATAAAAGAAGGTAATCTTTTAAGATAAATGACAATCTTTCAATCACAATGGGAAAAATGAACTAAAGTTCTTATCAGAACGTATTGATTTTCTCTGTCTTTCTCTTGGAGAATGATCACATATATAAAGAGATTACAAACCTTAATTAAGCCTAAATCAAAGCTCTATACAAAAGGAAATTAGCTAATCACTTAACTAAGTTAGGAAAGAAACTAATTACATATTTACAGCCATATCAATTGTTGACTAAATCAAATCCACGAGACTTAAGAAGCTTGCTGGACTGATGGGCCTTGGGCTCCTTAATGGATCATGGGCCAAACTTAACACTCCCCCTCAAATTGATGCGGGAGAATCAACAATCATCAATTTGCCAACCAAGAATTGATGACGTGGTCTGGGAAGACCTTTAGTAAAAATGTCAGCAAGTTGAAGTTCAGTGGAGACATGTGGAAGGCTGATGACATCACGCTTGAATTCATCACGGATGAAGTGTCGATCAACCTCGATGTGTTTAGTACGTTCATGAAAAATCGAATTCTCAGTAATCCGAATTGCACTCGTATTATCAGCATAGAGGGGGGTAGCTCCGTCTGCAGGAAATCCAATGGCAGAGAGCAGACCGCGGAGCCAAAGTATTTCAGAGCATGCAGCAGACATAGCTCGATACTCAGCCTCGGTAGAAGATCTGAAAACTTTGTCTTGTTTCTTGCATTTCCAGGAAATCAGACTATCACCCAGGAACATGCACCATCCTGTAGTTGATCGGCGAGTATCCAGACAACCGGCCCAATCAGCATCGGAATAAGCTTTGAGAGAAATAGGATTAGCTGATGGAAAAAACAGTCCGCGAGACGGAGTACGAAGAAGGTACCGAATGATGCGACGAACAGCAGCCAGATGAAGATGACGAGGAGTAGTCATGAACTGACTCATGAGATTGACCGCAAATGAGATATCAGGACGCGTGATCGTGAGGTAGATCAAGCTACCCACTAACTGGCGATATGCGGTAGGATCCTGAAGAAGATCACCCTCCTCTTTACTGAGTTTAACATTCAGTTCGATCGGCGTATCGACGGGAGCTGAAGAAGTAAGCCCAGCCAAGTCAATAAGATCAACTGTATATTTGTGCTGATTGAGAACTATACCCTTAGGGGATTGATGAACTTCAAGTCCAAGGAAATAATGTAAGGGGCCTAGATCCTTCATTTGAAATGTCCGATGAAGAGAAGCTTGGAGTACCTGAATCATTTTTGCATTAGGACCAGTAATGACAATGTCATCAACGTAGACCAACAGTACAGTAATCCCAGATGGATCATGATGTAAGAACATGGAAGGATCATACTGGCTGGGATGAAAATCCAAGTGTAGAAGGGCATCCTGAAATTTCTCAAACCATGCACGAGGAGCTTGCTTTAGACCATAGAGAGAGCGACGGAGCTTAGCAACCATACCCTTCCCAGATGCTGACCCCGGAGGCAGACGCATATAAACGTCTTCTTTGAGATCATCATGAAGAAACGCATTTTTTACATCCATTTGATAGAGAGGCCAAGACTGAGAAGCAGCAACAGCAAGAATTATGCGAACGGTGGTCATCTTGGCGACGGGAGCAAAGGTTGCATCATAATCAATGCCATATTCCTGCCGATTTCCGAGAGCAACCAGGCGCGCCTTATATCGATCAAGAGAGCCATCTGATTTTAACTTTAGAGAAAAAATCCACTTGCAGCCAATTGGTTTTATACCCACAGGTGAAGAGACAACATCCCACGTATGATTTTTGTCCAAAGCATCCAATTCTTCTTGCATAGCCTGGTTCCAACATTTGTCCTGCACAGCCTGAGAATAGGATTGGGGAATGGACGAAGATGACAAAGTGGCCATTAAGGAAGTGTGGGAGAACCCATAGCGGTCGGGAGGTACCGAAATGCGAGAGGAGCGTCGCAAGGAATGATGTCTAGATGGATCAAATGCCGGAGGTGGACCAGATGCAGGAGATAGATCAGGAGGGGGATCCCTGGGAGGCGCTTCTTTGTTCCGTCTGTGATACACAAAGTTAGGATTAAAGAGAACAACTGAAACGGTGTCCGAAAAACCAGGTAAAGACACCAAGGGTGATGAGTCAGGCGGTTCAATGTGTTTTTGAAAATAATACTGATGTTCAAAAAAAATTACATTCCTCGAGGTCCGCAAGCGACGAATGTGAGGATCGTAGCAGAGGAACCCTTTCTGGAAGGGCGCATAGCCTAAAAACACACATTGAGCAGATTGTGCGGTTAGTTTGGTCCGCTCAGAAGAAGGTAAGTGCACAAAACAAACAGAGTCGAAAACATGAAGATCATCATAAGATGGAGATGCCTGGTATAATCGGTAATATGGGCTCTGATTTTGAAGAGAGGTGGAAGGCAGACGATTGATAAGGTAAGCAGCTGTAGCTAGTGCCTCAATCCAAAAACAAGTAGGAACAGATGATTCAAGAAGAAGAGAACGAGTGACATCAAGCAAATGTCTATTTTTTCTTTCAGCAACTCCATTCTGCTGTGGAGTATAAGGACAAGTTCTCTGAGAAATAATGCCTTTGGTTTGCAAAAAATGTTGAAAATCAGAAGACACATATTCCCCGCCCGAATCAGATCGCAAGATTTTGATGCAGGTGGAAAATTGATTCTCAACATAAGTTAAAAAAATTTTAAAAATGTTGAAAACATCAGATTTAGAATGCAAAAAATAAACCCATGTGAACCGACTGAAATCATCAATAAAAGTCACAAAATATTTGTAGTGAGCATGAGAAAGAGTTGGAGCAATTCCCCATACATCGCTATGAACCAAATCAAAACACCGAGTGCTATGTGAAGTAAGAATTTTGCTTTTTCCCATTTTACAAGCAGCACAATCAAAAGGAACACAAGAAGATAAGCCAATAGTTTTATTCAAACCAGAATTTAACATAAGGGACAAAACCTTGGAATTAGGGTGTCCGAGTTTTTTTATGCCATAATTGGCAATTATCTCTAATAGAAAGACAAAACACATTATTGGCAATTCTAGTCCTAGAAAGATTAGAAAAATCCAGCGGAAACAAGCGTCCACACTTAGGTCCCCTCGCGATCTCCTTCCCGGACATCTGGTCCTGCACAACACAACCAGAAGAAGAAAAGGAGATGTTATAATTATTTTCAACAAGTTGTCCAACTGACAAAAGGTTTGAAGTTAAATTTGGACAAAGGAAAACATTTTTCAATGGGATTGAACCAGGGATGTCTCCAAGGGCAGTAATGGGAATAGTGCCGCCATTAGCAGTTTGGATCTGAAGATTACCAGTATAGTTTGTCACATTGGAGAGAGAATGACTGGAATAAGTCATATGATTGGATGCCCCGGAATCAAGAAACCAAGTAGAAGATAGGGGTGAGGTACCTGAGAGACCGAAATCAGAAAGGGCATTGACAATCATTTGCCGTACCAATTCAGGAGTCAGAGAAGAGGAGGACCCAGACTGTGAGGATGGAGATGTGGAAGCAGGCATAGCTGAAGAAGCAACATAAGCATGTGGAGTCGGAGACTGTGGAGGCGGATACTGCGGAGCTTGATACTGTGAAGCCGAATGCTGGAAAACCTGATGCTGGGGAGTCTGCTGCTGTGGAATCTGACGTTGAGGGCGGCGGCGACATTCAGAGATGATATGTCCCGACTTTTTGCAGTAACGACAGACTTTCTGTTGGCATTGGGATGCAAGATGCCCAAATTGTTGACAGCTGTAGCATTGAGTTTTGCTCATGTCCCGAGGTGGAGGCTGAGAAGCCTTAGTAGCTGAAAACGCGACAGAATAGGTCTCAGCCTTATGTTGAGCTATATGAGCTGAAGTTGAAATACGATGTTCCCCGCGTAAGAGTTCATTCAGGCAGATATTTAAAGAAGGTAAAGGCATCCGATTCATCAGGGCCGATCGGACACTGTCATACTCAGGACGTAATTTCATTAAAAATTGATCCCGCTGACTAGAGGCCTGAAGATCACGAATCACGATCAGAACATCTGCAGCCACATCTGCATACTTAATACTATCATATTCCGACCAGAGGATCCGAAATCCTGAATAGTAGTCTTGGATTGACAAGGTCCCTTGTGCATATTCAGCAATCGCACATTCAAGGTGAAATTGTCGTGCTGAGTTATCTTGATGATATACTTGCTTCAGATATCCCCACATGTCTCTCGAGGTGGGGTAAGGTTTGAGGTTCATTAGCAGATGTTGTTCGACGGAACCCAGGATCCATGTTTTTATTTTTGCATCTTTAGTAAGCCAGGTGGATATCTTCTTCTCATCATCTGTTGGTTTGGGGTCGGACCCAGAAATATAGCCCCATAATTCCTTAGCCTCAAGGTAAATTTGGAATTGAAATGACCAAGCGGGGTAATTTTTCCCGGTGAACCGGATCAAGGTAACCTCAGATTTTTCCATTTTTAATCAAAAAAATGAAAAAAAAACAAAAGACAGCAAAGAAGACCAGCAACAGTGAAGAGATGAAGGCTAAAAGATAAGAACACTTGTACTATAGCAGAAACCAAGATCCGATCAACAGATAAGAGGAAAAAACAGCACAGAACCAAAAAAATCACAAAAAAAGACCCCAGGCGACCATGAATTTGGCCACTGATCTTGTATGTGGGCCCCACTGATAAATCTGGACAAAGATCAGAACACTGATCTGATGAAGCTGAGAAAATTGCCTTCTACTGAAAAAAGAATTATCGAAATCCACCACAGATCCAAGATTCTGGACGGTCCAGATGAAAACAATAATAATTTTCTGGATAATGACGAAAATGGGAAAATCACCAACCTGGGAGTGCTGAAAAAATGAGAAAAAATCTCCAATATTCCTAGAAGTTCCAGGCGACCATGACTGGAAAGATTTCTGATGATGGTTTGATGATCAGAGGTGGGCCACCATGAAGATGGGATGACTTAGTGACGGAATTCCTTGAAACAGATCCCTGATCTGTCGATCTTCACAATAGAGATTGATTTCTCTCTATCTTGAATGTCTTGATTCTATATCAAGATCAAGAACATGATTTGCTTGAACCTAGCTCTGATACCATGACAATCTTTCAATCACAAAGGGAAAAATGAACTAAAGTTCTTATCAGAACGTATTGATTTTCTGTGTCTTTCTCTTGGAGAATGATCACATATATAAAGAGATTACAAACCTTAATTAAGCCTAAATCAAAGCTCTATACAAAAGGAAATTAGCTAATCACTTAACTAAGTTAGGAAAGAAACTAATTACATATTTACAGCCATATCAATTGTTGACTAAATCAAATCCACGAGACTTAAGAAGCTTGCTGGACTGATGGGCCTTGGGCTCCTTAATGGATCATGGGCCAAACTTAACAATAAATGTATCACAGAGAGTTTAGGGTTTAGGGCATAGGGCCCACATGATCCTTCCTTTGAAGGTGCATCTATTTTCACACTCTTATCCCCTCATGATCTATCACGATGCCCTGCTTTATGTTCATCTTGTAAAAGCACAAACAAAGCAGCAGGCCCTGCATAAGGCCCATCTCAGAAGGCCCATGACCAAGAGGGTTGGGAAATTTACTTTAGACGGTTCGGATTCCAATAATTGAGCCCCCATGTAGCGTTGTTTTCCTTAAACTCATAATTATTCTAAGTCAAAGCCTTAGAGGGTTGGGACTCAAACGAAGGAGAGGACAAGGTCCTTTCTGTTGTTGTTATTCCAAACTAAAACGGTTAGCACAAAGCCTTTCTACCAATAATAATAATAATAATAATTAAAAATGTTAGCTTATAAGGCCCAAACATGTTAACCGGTCTCTTATTGTGTCCAAGAATGAGAACTCAGTTTTTCTTCTTCATCCCAGGAGCGGAAAAAGGGAAATTCAGATTTACTTAATCCAACTTATCTCATTATCCAATATCCAAACCTTGAAATCACACTAGAAACTTGAAAAATTCCTATAATATATATAAGGAGTGGCTCTCCTGAGCTGCAGCTGAGATTACCATCAACTGCTGATAAGTTCTTAATTGTTTGCAATCTAAGCCCTAATATTTGATTCATCTTGTGCTAGTATAGTTATTTTATTTGATTTTACATAGTTTTTGTTATTTTTTATGCAAAGGTAAAAAGGAGCAAAAAAGAGAGTAATTAAAGAAGACATGATGGGCGTGAATCATCAAGTAGGGCCATGGTGGGTCCCATCCAAGCTATTCCAGATTTCAAGACTAATTTCTAATTCTTTGGGAACTTACAATTCAAAGAAGGAAAGAATTAGAGAAAGAAATTATAAACAAAGAAGAAAAGCAAAAGAAAGAAGAAAAAGGAAGAAACACAATCTAGGGTTACACGCCCAGGGGGGTCCACATCCATTGCAAAGAGAAGAATTTCAGAATTGAGGAAGTCTTATTCAAGTTAAAAGTGGAGCCCAATGATGGAGAAGAAAAAGGAGAAAAAGAAGGAAAGTTTGGAGCAAGAGTTCAAGCCAAGATAGAAATCCTAAAAGAGGGGTCCCACACTCATGTTACACACAACAAAAAGGGCCCACTTTTATGATAGAAATTCAGATTTAAACCTTTACAATTAAAACTCAGATTTGTGGGTCCATGTGAATAAGTTTCTAGGAAGTACAAGTGGGACCAGATTTAGAAAGCTTGCTAATCAAGAAATGAAGATTCCTATTCTAATCTAATTAGGAAGCAGAATTTTAAAGAAAGATGGAGATCTACTTATACAAGGAGAAAAGCCTAAAAAGGAGGGGATCTATTCACTAAAGAGATGCTTTTGAAAAAAAGCATAAATAGGCAAGAAGGGAGTGGACGTCCAGCACAATTCATTCCATACTACCAGCCACAACCCAGCACAATTCCAGCCACCCACAAACCACAAAACACAGCAGCCGTACAGCCCTATTGGGAGCCTATTTGGAGCATCTTTTGGAGAGCTTCTGGAGCGAGGAAAAGGGGAACAAGTAGCTGGCCATCCACTGCATCATCATCTTCTAGTTTTCTTCTTATGACTCTATTTTCCATTATATTTTTCATTAAAGACATGAGTAGCTAAACATTTTAGGGCTAGGGTATAATTGAAACCCTAGTCTAGTTCTATGTAGTCTCTTTTGGCATCTTTTAATTCAGATTTCAGTTTTATTAGTTGAGTTTCTAAACCATGTTATTAATTGATGAGTTGTGTATATGCCATGCCAACCATGTGATGTTCAATTAATTTTAAGAGTAGCTAACATAATTTTGATTGATCTTGATGTCAAGCATCTAGGGTTTATAACCATGAATAATCTAAGTATATGCCATGCTTAGACTCATGCATTTATCTTTCCCATTGTTTTTATGCACTATGTTTGTTTTGACTAGGACATATGCCATGCTTAGTTTTTGCATCATAATGAGCCATTTATGTAGTATGCCACTCATGAATTGGGTTTAGGGGAATAATAATCTAGACGCATATGCCATGGTCTAGGTTGATAGATGTCACTAATAAAATCTGATTTTTAATTAAAAGATAATAAGGGACATGCATAGGATTGGTTAGGGGAGTAGATGAAACCCTAGTTCATTCATTCTTATTATTTTCAATGGTCATACTAGTTGTGTGTTTTATGTTACTTTCCAATTAGCTTTTAATAGTTTAAATTACTGTTTTTATTAGTTTAATTCAATCTTTCATCATTCAATTATTCCATTTAATATTCTGATTTTTAGTTAATTTTGACATTGTTTTATCACGAGTCTTCGTGGGATCGACCTCACACTTACAATTCACTACACTACATAGTGATCTTGTGCGCTTGTGAAGTTGTGTGCATATTAAGTAGCTTATTTCTAGGTTGCTTGGTGCATACCACCTGCAACGTGCGATTCGCATGTGTGGAAGTCATTGGTGGCCCGCCCATTTTTTCCCCTTTCCCTCTTCTTTCTTTCTAACCCACTCGATCCAGAACCAAAAAGAAAGAAAAGAGTTGCCCAACGTCTTCTTCCCGTCCTTCCCTCATCTCCCATCTCCCTCTCTCGACCTCCCTTCCTGCATCGCAAGTCGCCCATCGTCACCCTCTCCTTCGCTCTTTCCGTCATCTCCTCTCTTCCTCTCTCAACTGTGAACCGCCAGAGATCTGCGCCTAGCCCCATCTACCGCACCTCACTCTCTCAGTCATCGCCTGCCCGACCAGCCCCATCTACTGCACCTCCTCTCTTAGCCATCCCCTGCCTGAAGCAAGAGATTAAGCTTAAAATACAACTTTTGAGAGAACCTTCAACCTAAACAGTTCCTTTTCACCCTTTGCAAGTATTTTTTTAGAAGATGATGTGAGATTAGCAGGTGGTACACTCAATGGTTTGCAGAAAAAAAAAAGGGTTGTTCAGACATTATAAAGGAGGTCTTGTGGGTCACCAAAACTTATATAC
Source organism: Litsea cubeba (assembly GCA_012931725.1). Classification (NCBI taxonomy): domain Eukaryota; kingdom Viridiplantae; phylum Streptophyta; class Magnoliopsida; order Laurales; family Lauraceae; genus Litsea; species Litsea cubeba. Next base: position 134,303,294 of record CM022945.1, read on the forward strand.
TTGAAGCGCATGAACCCAACTTTATCTATAAGAAGACTTCAAACTGCTCTTGTTCATGTTTGTTATCCAAGAAAACAAAGTAGATTTGCAAGCTGTAAGCCTCTTCTTAATGTATAAAGGACCTTGTAATTGGAAGTCTTAGTTTCTTTATGTAAGGCATGACTTGGCAATATCAATTGTAATTTATACACCATGAAATCAAGAATTGCCATTTTATCAGATGTCTTGAAAGACTAGATAAATATTTATTGTGATGATAACAACTGAAAGTTGATGAAGATGGCATCCACAATTCCACATTCTTGATGACTGAAAGCAAAGCTATTTCCTTGATTTATGAATGTTTTCATTGATTAACTCTATCGATGAAGATCCAACTTGATTGCTAGTTTGGCAATTTCCTGATGTGTTGCCTTTGACAATGAAGAATGAGTTGGTTTGATATGAACATGCAAATTGATTAATTATTGATGTTAAAAAACTAAAGCCCTTACTTTGATCCTTAAGATCAGTTTGTCGTGCACTCAGGACTTCTGCAAGCAATGGTGTTTTTCTTCTGCAATCAGTTGTCATCAGTGCTTTGGCACTCCAGCCTCTTAAATACTAAGCTTAGGAACAGAGCATCCAAGCTATTCTCAAAATGGATGTTACAATACGGTTTGTGACTTTTATATGATGTAGTTGGCCCATGTTTATCAATGGAGATAGTCCAAATGGTTAAAGAACAACTCTCCGGGAATGGTTGTGCAGATCTTAGTTTTTGCAAATCACATGTATGTGAAAAATAGGTGAGCAATTTTTGCTGCATTGTTTTCTTTAGTGATTAATTTAAGGTGGATAATGTATACTGAAGCTTAATTGGCCAAGGCTTCATATTTTCTTGTTTTATCACTTTGTGTGGCCGAACTTTTGTTTGCAGTTTGGTGTATTTCTAATTTACTTTGTAACACTGCAAAGGTGGTTTTGTACCTCTTAGGTCTGAATCTGGGTTTAGAGGAAATTGTGGAAAATTCTTTCACCTAGTGAAGTGAAACTCTTGGAAATTGTTAACATGAAACCAACTTCACTTGGCAACCTTTTTCATTTTTTGATGGATATGGTCTGCACAACCATTCCCGGACAATCGTTTGTTTGGTTGAGGAATTATATGAATTCATGGAAAGGAATCCTGTTTGGTGAGAAATTGATGTTCTATAAATGTGGATTTTTTCCATCTTGCCAGCTGGATGAAATTCCATTTTCACAATTTTTTTGTTTTATTTTTTCCATTTCGTCTTATTCTCTTGCACTTAATTTTATCAATGTATTCAGGTTACCTATAATTCAAATCATCACAACTACAATAGACCCAATAAAAATGACATGAAGATGTTTATAGCATGTAAGGAAATAGAAGATGAAATATTGTTCTTTCCATTCCATATGTTCGTATCAAAACAGAAACTCTTACAACCATGTAAGGAAATAGAAAAAAATTGAAACATTGTTCTTTCCATTTCATACGCCTGTTTCACAACATAAACTCTTGCAACATGTCAATAACATTTAGCAAACAAACCCCATCCCAATATAACGATGCAGCAGATGGGGCTAGGTGCAGATCTCTGGCGGTTCGCTGATCTCTGAAGGGCGCAGTGGATCTCTGATGGGCGTAGATCTCTGATGTTTTATGGAGAGCAAATGGTCTCCGATAGGGCTGGGCGCAAATCTCTGGCGGTTTGCATATCTATGATGGGCGCAGTGGAGAGAGGAGGCGATGCAGGAATCGCGGTCGAGAGAGGGAGAGAGGAGATGACGGAAGGAGCGAAGGAGAGGGTGACGATGGGTGACTTGCGACGCATGAAGGGAGGTCAAGAGAGGGAGATGGGAGATGAAAGAAGGAGGGAAGGAGACGTTGGGCAACTCTTTTTTTTTTTTTTTTGTTCTAGATCGATTAGGTTAGAAAGAAAGAAGAGGGAAAGGGGAAAAATGGGCGGGTCACCAAATGACTTCCACACATGCGAATCGCACGCTGCAGCTGATGGTAATCTCAGCTACAGCTCAGGAGAGCCACTCCCATATATATTGAAAATATAGATAAAGATAAAGGGAGTGTATACAGATCATGCGGGTTGGGGGGTTAACCCTAACCCGACCCATTTTTATGTGGGTTATAAAACCTTGACCCGTAACCGACCCGTATTTTGTGTGGGTCGGGTTTGGCGGGTCAAATGCGAATCGGACAAAGTTTTGTTACCCCTAATTATATACCCATGTATATCTTGTATAATCATCAATAAACAAATCATAATAAACATGGCCTCCTTTGGAGGGTTGGGAGGCAAGTTCCCAAATATCAGAGTGCACCTATCAAAAGCATGTGTAGTGGGTAGCGCTTGGATGAAAGGGTAAACCAATAAATTTGGAAACACAAGTTAAACAATCAGATAAATCATCAAAAATTATATTTCTCAAAATACAAGAAGAAATCAATTGTTTTGAGCAAGTAGCAGACAGATGGCCTAATCACTAGATCGGCGAAATGTTTCGGTTTAGAACCAAACCGAAACAAACTTGACACAACCATGCTTCATGAACTCTCTCATACCCTCTAATATCCTTTCATACATGTCCATTTAAGTCCTCTCCTAGGAAAATCTTTTCACCAGTAGGAATTACTTACATTAAACCATCCATCTCCTCCCGAAGTTGTCCCTTAACACTTTCATCTAATCCTGCATGAGGTGCATAGGAACTAATAATAGGTATTACATTCTTCCTCTAACACTAGTCAACCCCCACAATGTTTTGTTTCAAGTCATTATCTGCTACTATACCTACTCCATTCATGGCATCGTTCTATTCCGTGTAGTAGAGTTTGTAACCATCAATGAGCTCCTTCATGGTATCCGCTCTTCACCTTGTTTCCTGCAAATGGGCTACATTTGCTCTTCTTTTCATCGCATCGACCAACTCCTTTCTTGTTTGTCAAAGCTTCTATGTTCCAAGTAGCAAGTTGAATCATCTTCTTCTTTAGGAATGACTACTTTACCTGCACTCATCCACATTGGTGCAGGAACCTTTGCCTACTTTCCACTACAACCAGGCATAACTGCAGTGTACCGCTTATAGCGGGGAATGACCAAACATGATCACAAAACTCTTGCCTTCTTTTCGATATAATCGGGGGTTGCTACAATTCACCACTTTTAGCGAGGAATGCCCTAGCATGATCACAAAAAATTCCATTGCATGTGCAAGTCAACATTATCATTCTAAGAAACTTCATGTAGTCTGTAGCAAATTATAAGGTAGAAGGGAAGGAGCACATTAATAAGATAATTATCATTTTTATGATAAAAATTTAGCAATAAGGACAGCTATTTAGCAAGATTCTCTTCACACGCTTGTGCACACACACAAAATAAAGAAAGAAAAGAAATGCCAAAAGAGGAGCGATATAGCATGTTATGTTCCTTACAAAAATAAGAGGAGAAAAAAAAATAGTCATAAAAAGGAGGAACACATCAAACATACCATAAGACGAAAATCAAAGTATTTGCAATGTAGGATACAGATTCCCTGAAAAAGGAGAAATGGATCAGGTCTTCAAACAAAGAGTTTCGTAAAAAAAAATGTCCTATTCTCAATATACTATAAACAGCCATTACATGAAACCTCCATTAAAATACAAACCATCATACCCCGAGTCCTTATGAAAGTTATAATCCAAGGAAATAAACCTTATGAGTTATGGGATCCGAAACAAACAATTCTATCATATCAATTTGTTGTATTTAGGGACTATTCATATTCAAAATCAAGGTTGCAGGCACCAACACGGTTGACCTTAAAAAACCAATATGTTGTGGTTCATGGACATTGTGGTATCAAGTTTTTGCAACCTTAAAAAAAATCAGAAAATTTATCCAAAAAAAAACAAGATATTGGAAAATGCTATAGTGCACACTAATAATAAAATCACTCTCTGTAAGTTATTAACAACTAGTATCATTGTTTATTCTTTAACTATTAAACCTGTTCAGCTCTAGTGCTAATCTCTGGGCCAATCCTTCTAGCTTATAAAACAATCAATGTAGCCTATATCTAAAATCCAAACCACTCAGATTAACTATCACCCCCTGTATAGGCTTCGTGAAAATTCACTCTACTCAAAGACGAGCACACAATAAAATTGACCATGCCATATGATTAGAATCATTGGCTTACAAGATACAGCACTTCAGGACCTATCCATCTACAATAAATCATGCACCCTCAGACGTGATGCAGGATGGACTTGCAACCCCACCACACATGGGCCAAGATAGTTTAGGACTTATTTTATTTCCCGAATTATTTATCATTATTTTTCAATTTTATTTAATGATTTGTCATTAGGAAAGTTTTATATTTTATTTGCTTTCCCAGTTTGTTTAGGATTTGTAGAGATTAAGTTCCTTTTCTTAATTAAATGAATAATGTCGAGATTCAATCTTAAAGTTGATTAATAGAATTTGAGTGAATTTTTATCCTTTTTCAAGGCGCATACTCGTGTCATAGTGTCTGCGGACACCTCTATAGTAGTTCGGCACTTTTCCGCGCAAGCCCTAACCCTAGGGCCTCCATTAATTGGTATCAAAGCGAGTTCACATTTCCACACACGGATCCAAACTCGTGTTACTGATCAGAGGAGTAAGGCTTTGATTCGCCACGAGTTCGTTGCTGTCGGAGAAGGGCTAGATCTATAGTTCAGGCAAAGGAGAAAGGAAGTTGCTTAACCTTTCTCGACCTACAGCAAGAGAGGAGAGGATTGACGAGATATTGATCTAATCTAGCAGTGGGCCACTAATCATCACTGCAAAGGAGATGAGACTTGGTGGCCATGACGCAGTTTCGACTCTTGAGAGAAGCTTTTTGGTTCTGTTGTTGTGTGTCTCAGGAAGCAACAGAGAAAGGAGCAGGGGTCATTTGGTTAAAAAACAATTAATAAAAAAGGGGGAAGCAACATTTCTGGCAGTTACAGAACCCAAAGGAGAGAAGAAGACAAAGACTCTAGTCACACGCTGGCCCTGTTTTGCCCATGTCAATTATCACAATCCCTATAGGAGACGACATGTCATCTTAAATCTGAGATTATGCTGCAGGAAATTAAAAATAAAACACATTGAGTCAACTTATAGAAACCAGAAGCAAAACAGGAGGCTGATCTTAATTTGAAGGGCTCTTGTCCTCTGAGTGATTTAGTATTATGGGGACTGGCGGCTTTTGCCCTTACGTGAAAAGGAAGAAAAGTGGTCGTAGAGTTTTTGTCCTTTTGTGAAGGAGAGAAGTTGCCTTTAAATATAAGAGAATGAGAAGTTGCTGCCATTGCGTGAAAACCGGAAGAAAATAGGAACTAAAAGGATGTCACATCATGTGATGTCAGCAGACACCAGTCAAACATGATAGAATTGACTAGAATTGAGGGGCTTAGATTATTTCTCTAATATTAGAGCCATCTGAACTCAAATTTCAGATCCGCTTTCGCCTGCACACTCGTCGTGTCAAGATCTACAATCACGTCAGTCCATTCTTCAGAAAAGCATTATATTTTTATGTCCTTACATTCAATTCAACATGGGCACTCAAGAAGCTTATAGATTTGTTGGAGAGGATAATCCCACACTTGTCATATGCGACTTCTCATTTCCAATGATAAGTAGGAAGAAGAGTGGAGATAGACTAAGATATTCCAAACATGGGTAAGAGTCGAAAAAAAGGTAGCTAATCTAATTATTGATCGTGGCAGTGCAATAAATTTTGTTACACAAATGGTTATTGATAAACTTTTAAAAAGTCAGGTGGGTTAATGGTTTTGTCATTCCTATGACTCATCGATGTTCGATATCTTTTAAGACTGGCAGTTACGAAGATAAATTTTGGTGTGATTTGATCCCTATGAATATCACTCGTATTCTTTTGGGACGACCATGGCTTTTTGATCGGGAGGTGGACCAATGATAGACAAGAGAAAATATTCCTTCTGGTGTAAAGAAAGACGGGTTGCATTAGTTTCATTACAACAGGCAGCAACATCTCCATCTACATCATCACCTTCCATTGCAGAACCAAAAAGTGAACAAAAAGAAGAAACAAAACAATTGCACCAAAAGAGCTACAAACTGTAAAAGGAGAAAAGTCAAACGAAAAAAAAAAGTCCTGAATTTCCCTATATGGGCAATGGTGATCACAAGATGGAAGTAACAAAGAAAAAAGAACCAATTGTTGAAGCCCCCCACATAGACTTGACCTTTGGAGATCATCTTAGGAAAATCGGAGATTTTGATTTAATAATGCAAATTCTATACATGAAGTATCCAAAGGTTCAATGGCACATCCAAAAAAATTCGGACATCAAAAGAAGCGATGTGTCAAGCCCAATTCAAGTTGGAGGAAAAGATCCCATAAGGTTTTGGGATAAGTGGTAGCTCAGTGGGGTGTTACCGGAATGATGCAGGATGGACTTGCGGGGCACACATGGGGCCAAGACAATTTAGGACTAATTTCCTCGTCTGAAAGTATCTATGGATAACTATCATAGTGCTTCAGCACTTTTCCACACAAGCCCAAATTCTAGGGCCTGCATAAAGATGTTGCTACCTATTTGATCAAAGATCCCTAATCAGTGGTCAGCAAAATAGAAACTTTGCTCGCTATCCAGTTAATTACTTTAAAAGGACAACTAGACGATCCGCTTCTGAATTAGCGCTTCGATCAATATGAGAGAAGAAGATTTGGATGCCTTCCACTAGATCAAGAATCTCCCCAACCGCACCAGCCACCTTCCAAGGCACTTTTGCAACTCCTGAAGCCCACTGGATTGCACAGAAGGAGTCCCCTTCAACAATCAAGAGCTGAATATTCAATCCCCTTGCCTCTCTAATCCCTATCGTAATGGCCAAAAGTTCTGCGACATTTGAGGAGTTGATACCGGCAAACCCTGAGAACGAAAGAATGGGGTTGCCTACATCATTCCGAATGATGCCTCCCACACCGGCCACTCCAGGGTTTCCTTGGGCACTTCCATCAAAGTTTAGTTTCAAAAAGTTTTTTGGCGTGGGGACCCATCTTTGACTAACATTCGGAGAGAAGCCTAACACTTCTTTCCAATTCCTTTGAATCACAACCCCTGTAAAATCTCGAAAGGGAGGAAGAGAAGAGACAGGAATCTACCGGATATTTTATCTTGTCCATAAGGAGTCTCATTGGTAGTTTTATCTTGAAAGCATCGATTATTCCTCTCCTTCCAGATCACCCATAACGTAGCCACAAACAAAGAATTCCGCATTATCCGACCTCGACAAGACCCAAATCCTAATTTCCACGATTCGAAGAGATGAGATAGAGTAGAGGGAAGAACCCCACTTACGTCAAACCATCCAAAAACAGAATTCCAAAGGAGTTGTGCCACCCAACATTTCAGAAAAAGATGATCCACTGTTTCCTCGTAAGGCCAGGCACATGGGACAAGCATTTACAAGGCACAATTTTCGACGACGAAGATTATCTATGTTTTTAGTACCTCCCAGTAAGGTTACCCATGAGAACCTGGGGGGGGGACTTTGAATTTCCAAAGTTGGGCAATACTGGAAACACCTGAATCGTCGCTATTGAAAGCCTGAAAACAAGTGGCGACAGAGAAGCTACCATACGTGGAGTGAGACCATATCCTAACATCTCTTCCATCCACAAGGATGTAGACCACCTCAATTAGGGCAAGGAGTGAGCAAAATTGACCCTCTTCCAGTAGCGTGAGGTTTCTTCTAAAAACAGGTCCCTATATAAAATTATCTCCTACAAGCTCCACATAATCCTTCACAAGGGCTCTCTTATTCTTTGCACAACAGAAAAGGTCCGGGAATTGAGATGCTAAAGGAGAGTCCCCAATCCAAGTATCCAACCAAAAGAAAACATTATTTCCCTTTACCACATGCAGGCGTGTGAACTTTGAGATCAAATGCTGCACAGACAAGATACCTTTCCAAATTCCTGAATGATGGTGAGAGTCACCGCACACCTCCCAAACTCCTCTAGTTACGCTGTATTTTGAGCAAAGCACAACCTTCCATAGACCGACTGACTCATCCCCCAGACGCCATAACCATTTTGCAAGAAGAGTTTGGTTCATAGTTTTAAGTGGTCTGAATCCCAGGCCACCCCTGTTTTTAGATTTGCAAACAATATTCTATCTCACTAAGTGATAATTTTTCTTCGCTTTAGAACCTCTCCACAGGAAATCTCTCTGTAATTTCTCCATGTGTTTGATAATCTCCATTGGGCACTTGAACAAAGATAGGAAGTATAAGGGGAAATTGGAGAGGACCAGTGAGGCCCCACCCCTTGTGGACCCTCATTTGAATTTGAATATGATAATTATAGCCTATGTTATGTAATTATACTATTTATTAGGGATTAGTCAGGGTAGAGTAGTATATTAGCCTATTTTCTAAGTGTTAGTGTCTTTTTGTAGTTTATAAGTTCTATAGGGTGTCTATTATAATTGTTAGAATTTGCTAGTTAGTTAGAGGCCCTAGCTAGTAAATAGAGTTAATAGGAGGGGTTTCCAAATGAGAATATTCCAACTCTTCTAAAAAGGACCTAACTACCCTTGTACTTATCTTCATTTTCCATTAAACTAAGAAGGACCCTTTGGTCATTAGCCACTCAACATAAGCTATAAACTAACATCTCCCCTCCCAAACGAGCCTTCATCTCTCTCATTCTCATTTCCCTCTCTTTTCTCTTTTCTCTCTTCTCTCTCATTTTCCCTCCAATTCTCTCATTTCCGTCCCTTTCTCTCTCTAAAACCCTAGATCTAGAACCCTAGCTACAAGAAGGAGATCATCTACAACTTCAGCTATCATCTCTTCTAAGGATCCTTCTCTATCTTATAGATCTCATCTCTCTCTTCAATTCAAGGTATTCTTCATCTTCTAGTTCAATTCCATTAGAATTCTCTCTTTCTCTCTCTAGATTCTCTTTCTTATAATTCTCTTGTGGATCTAGGATTAGGTGTTAGAGATCTCTTTAGATATGGTTTTTGGGTTTGATTGTGTGATTGGAAGACCCTAGGAGCTTGGATTTTCATTTGGAGCTTGAATCTCTCTTTTCTCTCTCTATTTTCCTTGCTATTCGATTGAGGTAAGTGCAATATACCTATTTAGCATAGAATGCATGTTTTCCCTTGTTTGATTCTGAAATTTCAATTCAATTGATGTTGAATGCTAGGATTTATCTTTTGAGCTTGTTTTCATGGTTTATGGCCATTGATGGATGGGTTTTCTCATTTGGAGATCAATGACCCAATTGTGGATGGTTGGATGTATATTGAAGTGTTTTTTATGTTGGGTGATGTTTCCATGATGAATGGAGGAGATTGGAGATGGTTTGGATAGAAATTGGATTGAAGAATGGAAATTCCAGAAATCTGGACTTTGCAGCAGGCGCGTGTACCCGGTCGACCGACCTGCAGTCAGGTCAACCGGCGACACTAAAATTGAAGAAAAACCAAGTCCAAGTTACTTTTCTGAGAACTCTCAGTCTAGTGTATCCGGTCGACCGGATACACAGGAAAGTCAGGGATCAACTGGGAGTGGCATTTTTCCCTCAGACCCAGAATTTAGTGACCAGACCCTATTCCAGGTCGACCGGGCACAAAGGAAATACAGGGAAAAGCTGAGAGCTAGGATATCCATTCATGCTAGAGTTCCAGTGTGTACGGTCAATCGCCCAGGCTAGGAGGTCAACCAAACACACAAAGGAGTTCCATGATCAAGCCATGCCTGCCAGGTGACTATTTACTGTTCCCAGTGTGCGCGGTTAACCAACCAGGCCAGGAGGTCGACCGGGCACACTGCGCAAATAGTCGACTTGGGAGTCAACATCCTGATTTCTCCAGTGTACCCGGTCGACCGCCCCATGGAGGATGTCGATCGGATACATTGTGTTTAGTGATTTTCCACGTTTCAGTTTTCTGAGGTTGTGATCTTTTGTGGGGCCCATTGACCATCCAAATAGACTTCCATTGAAGCGCCAAGCATGAGTCAATGGTATGGCTCAACCTTGACTCATGGGGACTACCAAGCAGGGTCTAGGGTTTGGATTTGAAGTCAATTCGATCCTTAAACATCGTCGAAGATGCCCGTAACTTCTGGAGCACCAAACGCAATATCCATTGGCATCTGAGAATTCATTTAGGAATCAAATTAACTGCTATGGACCTGGACCTGAAAGTGGACCATTACTTAGGATGGACTTTCGATATTTCCTGTTGATTCTCTTTATTTCATTTATTACATCACTGTCAGCTATTATGTCCTTGTTATTGTTTATACCTGTTAATTAATTGAAATTGAATGACCTGAACCTAGGATTACTTAGAGGTGACCCGGTAATGTGTTTGGGTGATTAATGACCCGTGTATGTGTCTAGGCGGGCCCTCATATGGCCTAAGTTAGGATGTGTGATACCTTAGGATGAAGAGGTTGGTTATGATGGACTTGTGACTCATTGTGGATGAGGTTAGACTGGTTGTTATTGGATATGAACTTGTATCTTACTTGGACTGTTTTAGGCTAAGGCCACGGGTTGGTGGGCCTTAGTATGGATCCAATATTGGACTTGGACTTAGACTGTGTTCCATGGATCGGACTTGTACTTGGACCTCTTAGGGACTTGTTAAGGCCTTGGTCGCGCAAGGCAAGCCTAGACAAACACAAACCTGTATTTGTTTCGTTGAGTCGGCATTGGCACTCACTCAGTTGTCTTAAGCTCAGCCTTTGGATTAATCATCACTGGTAGGAGCTATTATGAGTGTTGAGAGAGCTATCATGATGAGCTATGTTTAGACGAACGGTGTGATACCGGTTCTGGTCTTCTGAGTGTTAAAGTGATGAGGAGGGGCGCGGCATAATATCCCGCGATATCCAGCTTGTGTGAATGTGCCACATTGATGTCTGTTAGACTTGATAACTTATTTATCCTGATTCTAACTGCTTATCTTGCTCAATTGCCTAGTTTATGTACCATTGATATTCTCAGTGGCGGACCCAGAATTTTCATTTGGGTGGGGCGGATAGGGACTGCGATGAAAATCGGCGAAAGTCTACAGAAGCTCAATTGGGAAAAAGGATCTTTTAGACTACATACATGGGAAGTATAGGGAAACGAAGATGGAGTCAGACTCTACGCAACACAACTCACAATAATTTTTATAAAATATACCCTTTAGTCATATTTATACAAAGGGCACCTGCCATAAACATTGCATTACAAAGCACATGTCACACTACATATCAAACAAGTCACACCACAAGATACTCATGTATTACCATGATACGCTTAGATGCTCTCCACTCTACACACTCACATAACACTATAAGTCAATGTTGCACTACCTCACCAAACCCATGATCTCAAGGCAGTGGATCTTCTCCTTCAATTGAATTGGAGGGGAAGTTCCTTTACACCAGCGGAAGGACACTTGGGGCAATCTTCCCGTGTACATGGGGAGACTAGTCACATACATGTACTGCATGGGTCAGGGCCTGTTTCAAGTCTATGTAGATTACCAAATTTGATCTGGGGCGACCGTCCCAAATCATAACAATGTGGGTCTGCCCCTGGATATTCTTATTATTATATGATCATCTCTACTCTTTTGATGCATACATCCTATGTTACTTGTATACTGTGCCTTGCCAGATCTTTGAATCTGACCCATTCTTGGTGCTTAGGTATTGACCCCGATTATAAGAACAACGTGCTCGTCGAGGCACCCGTAGCCGGTGACTACGGATGGGGACCAGCTGACCAAGAGGTTGAGCTGGATGATGGAGTGCCTACACCTGGGGTGTGAGAGTATCTTTCTTTGGGTTTGAGAGTTTATGTTGTGAGCAGGGAGATAGACTGTTTTGTACAAACTTTTATCAAACATATTTTGAGATTTAGGTTGGACATCAGCCCTACTACACTTGAATCATTTTATATGATACCTTATGCTTCCACTATTGTTACATTTGTTTCCGCTATATTCTTTACGCTTCCGCAATTCAACTATTGATTATTATGTTGTTCAAAAAGTGTAATATCCTGAGTACTTGGGCCTAGGATTGGTCTGGCCCAGGTAGTATTTTAATTATAGCTTGGCCCAAGTTATAATGGAAGTAGAAGTCCTGGACTTTTAGCAGATTCCCACGTGAGAGAGATTGGGAAAGAAGGGAGTTGTAAAACAACTCTAAATAGAAAGTTTGAAAGTAATTAGAATTCCTATCTTTCCTTTATATATAGAGAACCAATGACCCTCATTGTTATATCATCTTCATTGGAGAAAAGTCTTAGAGCATTGTGGATTGCAATTTAGGAGAAGGAGAGGAAGGCTGCTGATGTCAAGTTCGCATTCAAAGGCGACGATCGTGTATCAGAGGTGAGTGGATCTTCCTAATTAATTAGTTAATTAAACAAGATGATTGATATTGAGCAGTGATTTGCTTAGTTAATTGATATTGAGATGTGATTTGATTAGTCTGTTAATGGATATGGGAATGCTACAAATAAGAATGGGATGCAGATTCCTGAAACATACTTGAAAATCTGTTGAAACAGGGACTGTCGAGGGGTGAAATTGGACATAGGAGGGCTGTGGGACCCCATGGCACACTGCATGATTGATCTAGGTCATGGAGAAGGAGTGATACTCCTGGTCGACCTGTGTAGTCTTGGAACCATGAGGAGTGGTCCCCATCTGGGCCCTCATCCAGTCACCTTGATGCAAAACAGGCGACTGTTAATAGAGTTGTAGATTATTGTCGTCAGGATCTTCTGGGATTCATCTGATTGTCTGATTGAAAATCAGATCTGATCATCTGATGTAGGACTCCTGGGCGACCATGGAGAAGTGGAACATCTGCAATTTGGACCAGTAGAATTCCTTATCCAATAGATTCAAGCAGCCCAGGCGTGAATATGATAGAAACTGGGCAAGATGTCGACAATCATTGTAGGACCCATCAGTGGGCCTGATCAAAGATCAGAACCCCACATCTTGTGAGGGACCCCTGGTCGACCATGGTGTGAGACCCCACCCCTGGTGGGCCCTCAATGTGAATTTGAATACTATATATTAGCCTAAGTATTTTAATTATACTAATTATGGGACTTAGTGAGGGTAGTTATGTATTTTCCTAGGGTTAGACTAGTGGTGTAATTAGTAGAGTCAATAGGGTGTCTCTTGTTATTCTTAGAGTTAGTTAGTTTGTTTGAGGCCCTAGCTAGAGTTTTGTATTTACCATAGGGGGTTTGCACCAAAGAATCTTCTAGAAAGTCACCTAAAGACCTAAATACCCTCTACCCTAACCCTAATCCTATTCTAACCCCAAGGGCAATTTTGTCCCTAACCCAAAAACCCAACCTATATAAACAAAACCCTCCCCCTGCCCTAACAACTACTGTTCATCTCCTTTTCCTTTCTCTCGAGTTTCAATCTCTTCTCTCTTCTTCTTCTTCTTCTTCCCCAGTTCCCTCCAACGAACCCTCGTTTCTCCTCCAATCTCTCTTCTCTCTCTCCCTCGCCCCAGAAATCCTCGACAGAAGGCCTGCCGAGACCCTGCCTTTTGGTTTCCCTGTGGTTTTCTTTCTTTTCCTTCTACCTTCGATCGATCAAGGCAAGTGCACTGTGCTGGTAGTTTAGATTGCATGTTTCCTTCCTTTGATTGGCAGTAGAATTTCAATTTGTAATATATATATGTTTAGATCGATCCTTGAGCATGTTTGTTCGGTTCCTTTGGCCATTGATGGATGGGAATACCTCATTTGGATGATCAATGGCCGGTTGATGATGGGTGGAAGATGTAGGAATGATTTATTTTGCTTCTGTAATGGTCTATGGAGAGGGCGAGCCTTGGCGCAACGGTAGAGTTGCTCCTTTGGTGACCTCGAGGTCACGGGTTCGAGGCGTGGAAACAGCCTCTTTGCAAAAATGCAAGGGTAAGGCTGCGTACACATGCGCCCACCCTCCCCCTACCCCCGCTTAGCCGGGGAGCACTTTGTGCACCGGGTGAGCCCTTTTAATGGTCTATGGAGAAACCCAGGAGAATTGGGTTGCAGTGATGGTTTTCCGGAGATGGAATGACGAGAACCCACCTCGTTGTGTTGTGATCGGAATCGAAGTAGGACCACCCTTGGAAGATCAGGACCCTACGTCTATGTGAGGGGCCCTGTGCGACCATGGGGTGCTACTTGATCTGGATTCTGATCAGAGGTGGACCACCATTCCTGTGCTTAATGAAGAGAAGTTGTGTCCTGTCGCAAAACCGGGTTCTGTAACAGAACACAACGCTGATAGGAGAGATGGACAGAGTCCAGCGATGGCCGAGCCCCACACCTGCAGAGCCCAGCGGTTGCCGAGCTCAGCGTTAGCGCAACTCAGCAACTGCCGAGCTCAGTACTGGCCGGACTCAGCGATGGCTGGATTCAACACTAGCGGAACTCAGAGTTCTGCCGAGCATAATGGTTAGGATGAGATTCGCGTTTAGCCGAGCTAAGTGTCTAGGCCGAGCTCAGTGCTCAAGGCCGAGTTCAGTGTTACGGCCGAACTCAGTGTTATGGCCGAACTCAGTGTTTTACTGAGCTCAGCGCCAGACCGGGTTCCGTGCCAGACCGGACTTCGAGCTTAGCCGAACTCAGTGCTTAACCGAGCTGAGAGCTAAACCAATCTCAATGCCTAACCGAACTCAATGCATTTTCGGAACTCAGTTGGGTGGCCGAACTGAGCTAGGCCCTTTGCCGAGCTGAGCTGGGTGGCCGAACTGAGTATCAATTGAGCTCCATTGCTTTGCCGAACTCCGAGACGGATTTCCAAAAAGGCGGGATTTCAACAAAGGAGACTAGAACCTGGGACATTCCCTTTAGCCAGAATTCTTAGTGTGCACGGCCAACTACCCAGGCCAGGGAGTTAGCCGAACTCACAGGAAGTCCTGGACAAGCAGGCTTTGCCTGTAGGGTGTTTTTCCTTCTCTGGTCCCAGTGTGCCGAGCTGACCGCCCAGGCCAGGAGGTCGGTTGAGCACACTGTGTACAGTGACGATCCCCAGATTCTAATTTCTGTTGTTGCAATCATATGTAGGGCCCATTGACCATTCAAATAGACTTCCATCACTGTGCCAGCCACGAGTCAACGGTACGGCTCAACCTTGACTCGTGGGGTCCACTAATTAAAGTCCTGGTTATGTAATCTTAGATGATTCGACCTTTATACGTTACCAAATGATGCACATAACTTCTAAGCACCAAACACAATATTCCTTAGCATCTGTGGTTTCACTTAAAGATCGAATTACCTGAGATGGACCTGTATCCGAAAGTGGACCATTTACCTAGGTTGGACTGTTGCTATCTCCCTATGATTCGTGTACTTGGAGATTCATCTCCCTCATACTACGATTATCACTCTATTGCCCTTATTATTGCTCATATCTGTTAATTAAATGGAAAATGGAGGACCCAAACCTAGGAATACGTAGAGGTGACCCGGTAATCTGATTTGGTGGATCATTGACCCGTGTCTGTGGCTAGGCGGGCCCTTTCTATGGCCTAAGTTGGATGTGAATTACCCTAGAATGGAGAGGTTAGATTGTATGGGCTTGTGACCCATTAAGGTTGTAAATGGATCATATGTCATTTGTATCTCATATGGACTGTTATAGATCAGGCCATGTATTTGGTGGGCCTTGGTATGGATCCAATGATGGGATTGGACTTGGACTATGATCCACAGTTTATATTGAATACTTGGACCTCTTAGGGACTTTTGTTAGGACCTTGTTCACGCAAGGTAAAGCCTAGACAGACACAGACCTTTATTGTTTCCGAGTCGGCATAGACATTCACTGAGTTGATTTAAGCTCAGCCAGTTGGACTGATCATCACTGGTAGGAGCTATTGAGATTTGTTGTGTGGCTATCATGATGAGCACTGTTGGGACGGACGGTGTGATGCCGGTTCCGGTCGTTGTGGA
This sequence comes from Litsea cubeba, assembly GCA_012931725.1. Taxonomy (NCBI): domain Eukaryota; kingdom Viridiplantae; phylum Streptophyta; class Magnoliopsida; order Laurales; family Lauraceae; genus Litsea; species Litsea cubeba. Next base: position 134,319,326 of record CM022945.1, read on the forward strand.
TGATGTTGGTGATATTTTGCAGGGTTAGTAATCCCTAGCATTAGCTTAGGATCCCTACCGCGACTGTGTTCAGTATGGGAGGGCCGCGACATAATATCCCGCGGTGACCAGCTTATGTGGATGTGCCATATTGTGTAGGTTTATTACTGTTATGTTTATTATGATTCTACATGGTTATCTTGCACGACTGCATAGCATATGTACCTTTGTTACTCTCTTAACTTTATACATGTCTCTACTCATTTGATGCATACATTCTATATTATCTGCATATTGTGACTTGCCAGATCTTTAGATCTGACCCACTCTTGGTGCTTAGGTCTTGACCCCGAGTTCGAGGGCGATGCGTTCGCACTCGTTGAGGTGCCCGTAGTAGGCGACTACGGATGGGGGCCGGCCGACCATGAGGTCGAGCCGGAAGGTGAAGAGCCGACACTAGCTGCAGGGGTTTGAGTGTTCTTTTGTCTGGGTTTTGAGAGACATTTGTTGTGAGTTGGGTAGTAATGAAAAATATGTAATTAAACTTTGATTTGTTATCACTATACATCTAGGCTGGACTTCAGCCCTTCTACATTTGACATATATACAATGATACCTTATGCTTCCGCTATCTCTGTATGGCTTCCGCTTATAATACGCTTCCGCGATAACAACCATTGTTACATTATTGTTCAAAAAGTTTTAAATTGGACCTCACTGCGGACCTACGATCTTGGAAGTTCTCGGATTTTCCGGGAAGTAGCGCGCCAATTTCGGTACTTTGACGATCTTTTCGGTATCCGGAATTGGGGCGTTACACATGGTGTAGTTGGGCATCTGGAGTTTGGACCAGTGGGACCCATTGTCCAGTAAATTCAAGAAATCCCAGGCGTGAGTTATTGTGAAATCCGTTTTGGGTTTGTGGACCCCAGTAAATGATCCAATGATGAATCAGATCCATTAGCTTGATGCATCAGCCTTGGGCGACCATGGCCTAGATGTCTGATCATAGATTAAACCAGTGGGACCCACTGGATTTTGTCAAAAGGGTTCAGACGTGAATTGCTCCTCTTTGTGTTCTGTGCAAGAGGATAAGAGGAAATCTATTATGGAAATAGACTTGGAATATGTGTAGAAATAATAATTAACTTCCTTACTTAAGTGAAATTAAGTTTTGTGATTAATGTTTAATTAACTATGATGAATTAAATATACTGTGATTGATTATTATGATGCAAAGTTGTATTACATATAGTGTGGGCCCACTATACTCTATACCAATTTTGATAAGAAGTGGGGCAACAACCAGTGAAGTGTGTGTGGATTGGGTCCACACTAATGTTGTGTAAATTATTAATAACGGAATTTAATTACTGTATGATTATGAGATATGATGCATTTGGGTTTCATATGTTGGACTTGTGTCCGGATGATAGATGGCTTCAGGCCATGGTGGCCATTATAGCAGCTGGTCCTTAATGGACGTGAGGGGCCATTGTGATGGCTGGTCCTTAGTGGACGTGTATGATAAGACAGGGTCATTGTGACCGGTATACATGTATACGATAAGGCCTTTGAGGCGTGGTGATGTGCATGGGCACGGATTTGTATGTAAAAGAATCTTAATAATATTTGATTATTGATTTAGACCTGCTGAATTATGTGATGTTATATTTTATGTGATTTGTGTAATTAGGAATATTCATTCACCAGTAGTACTGATGTTGTGTTACCCCCTTCAGGTAATCATGCTGCGGGTGGGACAGAGCGGAACGATGTTCAACACGTAGATTTCAACATGCATGGCTGACAAAAGAGAACGAGAGAAAGATAATTTAGTAGATAAGGGGATTAATTTAGTAGATAAGGGGATTAGCCCTTGCTTAGGAAAGTTATTTAATGTTTTAGTACATTATTGATGCAGACAGAACATATTAAAGTATGAGTATTTATAACTCATTGATTAATTGAAATAATTATTTGATTTAAATGCCAAATGCTTATGAGAATTATTTGATGAATATATGGTAAATATTACCAAGTTATCACGATCCAGAGATCTGACAGGGCCCCAGAATTTGGGTCGTGACAAAAAGTTTTAAATTGGACCTCACTCCGGACCTACGATCTTGGAAGTTCTCGGATTTTTCGAGAAGTTGTGCACCAACTTCGGGTACCTTGGCGTTATCTCGGTATTCGGAATTGGGGCGTTATAGGACCAATTTGATAAGGGTGATTCTTCCTCCCAGGGATAGATAGTTAGCCTTCCATAGAGCCAGTCTCCTTTCAAACCTTTCAACCTCCAGAAACCACAACTGTTTTGGAGGAGCACCAATGCAAAGAGGCAACCCCAAGTAGGATGAGGGAAGCCTACCCGCCTTGCAACCCATAAGCTCTGCCAAGGCTAGGAGACGAGTTTGGGGCACTCTAACATCAATCCACTTTTGAAAAAATTCATATTGAGCCCCGATACTGCCTTAAAGCACAACAGAGTGGCCTTAACATTCTTGATTTCCTCATCAGCATCATAGAAGAGAAGTGTGTCATCAGCAAACTACAAATGGTTGACTGTTGGACAGTTACTGCTAGACCTAGACCCTCTAATAAGGTTCCCATTGGCTTCCGTTTCAATCATACAACTCAATGCCTTGCCCACCATAACAAACAAGAAAGGTGAAATTGGGTCCCCTTGGTGCGGACCTCTGGTAGCTGGGAATAAGTCTTTTGGAGAGCCATTTACCAAAATGGAGTAATGAGCCGATTGAAGACATTCCATAATCCACGTCCTCCATCTTTGCGCAAAACCCATCCGACACGAGATATTAAAGGAAATCCCAATCTACCATATCATATGCCTTTTCAAGATCCAACTTACAAATAAGACTTGGTTTTTTTCTCAAGGTTTCTAGAGTGAATATACTCATTAGCAATGAGGACCCCATCCAAAATCTATCCCCCCTTAACGAAGGCTCCTTCATTTATGGAGATCAAATTGGGTAGCACCTTCTGAAGATGAGTAGCCAAAACCTTTGCAAGGATCTTATAAATAGACCCGATCAAACTAATGGGGCGGAAGTCCTTGATACAAGCAGTTGCAGACTTCTTAGCATTAAGTGTAATGAAGGTGGCTCCAAAGTGCCTAGAGAGTATACCTCTGGCATGAAATTCTCTCATAAAATCTAACAAATCTTCTTTGATAACTTCCCAGAACCTTTGGAAAACCATCCAGACCAGGAGCCCTATCATCCCCCAATTCAAAAACCGCAGCTTCTATCTCTTCTTCTAGGAACTCCTTTTCCAGCGGAGGAGCTACATCATAACCAAGCATATTGAACGGAAGATTAACCAAAGTGGGCCGAGTCCAATAATCTTCAGAGTATAGAGCCTTGAAAATTGAATAATGTGGTCGGATATGCTATTTTTTTCTTTGATGCATATGTCCCCATCCCTCAATATGACAATCTTGTTGGTCCTTTTATCCTGAAATAGGCAAAACTATGAAAAAATTTGGAATTTTTGTCCCCATTCATGATCCATTTTGTAATACCCCGGGCCCAGTATGAGGGCTAGAATATTTTCTGATATTTAATATTTAATTATCTTGATTTTACTTAAAATTTATCGGGACCCATATTTTAATGGAGGTAGAACTTGAGTTGGTTATACCATAGACTCCTAGTATTGTTAGGAATAGGATTGGCATGTGAGAAGGAAATAATAAAATTAGAAAGAGGTCTTTGGGAAGGATTCTAACTTCTAGCTTTTATATATTGATCAACCCAAAGCCTAGTTTAGTATTTGCCTTGAAGAAATTAGGAGGAAGAACCAGATCTAGTCAGCCATAACAGGTGAGTAGAAACTCTGATCTAATGGTGTGGTTCTGAATTTCTGGCTTTGCTCTTGTGTATATTTTATTTCCTCTATTTTATGGTGAGTATAATTCCTTAGCTGCATGTGTGAGATTGTTTGTTTCTCTTCGCAGACAAAGCAGTCAATTCTATAAGGCTTAAATTAGTAATTTGTTGTCTTGCAATTCTTGTTGTTTGATTCTCTCATCTCTATTAGCACTATTAAATACTAGATAATTGAATTCCCCTCAATCAATGGACTGCTACAGTACCAGAACACCCCGGCGGACATCCCAGACAAAGGGTTGAGAACAGAAAACTCACTTTCATGTGCCAGGATTCAATGTTCAGATTCCATGGAATTAGTATGATTCTTAGCTATGGCTTCCAATGGCAAGAGATCACAATCCAGCAAGGAATCCAAGTCAGAACTGGATTTTTCCAGTTTCAGAACGTCAAAACCAATTTGGGTGGTTTGTGGTTGTGGGACCACATGGCCCACCTGATGATCAATCAGGTCCGTAGATCTGGAAGGGGACCTATGGGCGACATCAGGAGTGGTGGACCTATGTGGAGTGGGTCCCAGCTGGGTCTCCATCCAATTGCTTTGTTAGAAGAGAGATGGCAGTTTGCAGGTTTTTGGCTGAATGTCGACAAACCTTAGTGGGACCCCCTGGCCCACCTTATCAGAGATCAGATCCATTCAATGGGTAGAGGACTGATGGGCGACCATGGAGTTTAGGTCCATCTTAGGTTTGGACCATTGGGGCCCACTATCCAACCAGTCAGAATATATTAAACGTGAGGCCTTTGTATACAGAAACAAAGTTCTGTTCATGAGTTTCTAAAATTTGGAATAGGCTCTGGTAGTTTCTAATAAACACAATTAGGCCCTTATGACTAATTTTCTTGGGGAATAAACTAAGATAAGGTTCTAGCCCTTCTGGGTAGAAATCTCAGCCTTATATGAAGTCTAAATTTGCAAGAAAGTCCTCACAGTCTTAAGAAATTATGATTAAACCCTTTGGCTTATTTTTATTAAGTTTTGAATGTGGAGAATGCTATGGATGGAATCCTAAGTTTTCTGAAATTGCAAACAAAGGCTGGTTATTCATTGTTATTATTTGTAAATTGTTTGAATTGCATCCTTTAGTTCTTGATTTGTCAAATATGTATTTTTGGACCATATTATTTGAATATATGGTGACTAAAAATATGTATGTGGATTAATATGCTTATGTCTTTGTTATTTGGGGATCTCAATCAATGGACTGCTACAGTACCAGAACACCCCGGCTGACATCCCAGACAAAGGGTTGAGAACAGAAAACTCACTTTCATGTGGCAGGATTCAATGTTCAGATTCCCTAGAATTAGTATGATTCTTAGCTATGGCTTCCAATGGCAAGAGATCACAATCCAGCAAGGAATCCAAGTCAGAACTGGATTTTTCCAGTTTCAGAACGTCAAAACCAATTTGGGTGGTTTGTGGTTGTGGGACCACATGGCCCACCTGATGATCAATCAGGTCCGTAGATCTGGAAGGGGACCCATGGGCGACATCAGGAGTGATGGACCTATGTGGAGTGGGTCCCAGCTGGGTCTCCATCCAATTGCTTTGTTAGAAGAGAGATGGCAGTTTGCAGGTTTTTGGCTGAATGTCGACAAACCTTAGTGGGACCCCCTGGCCCACCTTATCAGAGATCAGATCCATTCAATGGGTAGAGGACTGATGGGCGACCATGGAGTTTAGGTCCATCTTAGGTTTGGACCATTGGGGCCCACTATCCAACCAGTCAGAATATATTAAACGTGAGGCCTTTGTATACAGAAACAAAGTTCTGTTCATGAGTTTCTAAAATTTGGAATAGGCTCTGGTAGTTTCTAATAAACACAATTAGGCCCTTACGACTAATTTTCTTAGGGAATAAACTAAGATAAGGTTCTGGCCCTTCTGGGTAGAAATCTCAGCCTTATATGAAGTCTAAATTTGCAAGAAAGTCCTCACAGTCTTAAGAAATTATGATTAAACCCTTTGGCTTATTTTTATTAAGTTTTGAATGTGGAGAATGCTATGGATGGAATCCTAAGTTTTCTGAAATTGCAAACAAAGGCTGGTTATTCATTGTTATTATTTGTAAATTGTTTGAATTGCATCCTTTAGTTTTTGATTTGTCAAATATGTATTTTTGGACCATATTATTTGAATATATGGTGACTAAAAATATGTATGTGGATTAATATGCTTATGTCTTTGTTATTTGGGGATCTCACATGGTAGATTGTGTGGTTTGTATATGTAAATGCTGTGGTTAATTTGGTACTTGAATATTTACCTCAAAACTATAAAGGGTGAGTTATGTAATTGACCTCTCTCATCTCGTACACCAATTTTGATTCGGACTGGGGCAGTGGGGCATATTAAATCCACATAATTTGAGAAGGGGTTGATTATGGAATTCGCTCATTACTAATGTTGAGGACATGCTATATATCATATTTTTAATGAGACATGTATTTGTTATTTGATTGGAAAACTGAGATGCGGTGACTTTGTCTGTTTGGAGGAACCTTTTGGACACCCCTAGACCACGAGCATGTATGGCCGATTTTGTGAGGATTGTTGATGTTGGACTTAGTGTCCAGGCTATTATAACGGCTGGTCCTTAGTGGACGTGAGTGGCCATTATGATGGCTGGTCCTTAGTAGACGTGTCTGACGAGACAGGGTCATGGTGACCGGTATATATGTATACGATGGACCTTCGTGGTCGACGATTTTGGACCTTCGTGGTCGATGGTTTTGGACCTTGGTGGTCCGTTTCTAGGCTGGTGCTGACAGGTGGCTAGGAGGTTGTCGTTAGTTTGATCCGATTCCAACCTTGGCTTGAATGAGACTTTGGATGTTATTTTAATTTGTTGTGTAATCTTATCTAAGCATATGTTTAAATGCACAAATAGATTAGAATATCTATTCACTCAGTTGTACTGATATTTTGTAGATTTGCCTTATTCCAGGTAACCAGAACTTAGCAACTCAGGAAAACCGTGATGACCGGGAGATAGACTTTGGGATGAGTACTTGAGCGTCGAAGCCACATAGATGGAGAAGAAAATGATTTATTAGATTGTTTAGAGTATTTCATTTGGAAGACATTGCAATTATTTTATTTTTCTTCGTCGATGTTACATTTGTTTATTAGATTTGGATTTTTAATACAAGTTTGCTTAAGCTAGTAAATGCCTAAATCTTTATGTGATCTTTGATTTAACCTATGTGTGTGATGCTTACGAGTTTCGGCACGGAATTCGAAGGGCCCAGGATTCCGGGTCGTTACACATTTGACTCTAGATCTTTGTCTCCATTTAATCTCCTCCCCTACTACTTTTTCTGTTAAGATTTTTTCAGCCGACTCCTCTTAAGATATTCCTCAGAGGAGAGATTACCCATTTCCTCGTTTTTTTTCGATCTCTTGAATTTCTTGCAGAAGGCAGGCCATAGAGTGATCCATGCTTCGAAACTAGTTAGCAGCCCAATCCTTGATAAAAAGCTTAAGATTCTTAAGTTTTGTCACAATTCTGTATCCTGCCCAATCAGTCACCAAAGTTTCCTTCCACCAATCTCGAATTAGAAGAGGAAAAGAACTATCCTCAAGCCACATTAGTTCAAATCTGAAAGGTGGCGGTCCTCACCAATCTTTCCTAGAATCCAGTAGAATTGGGCAATAATCAGATGTTGGTTTAGGAAGAGCTTTCTGCATCGTGTCTGGGTATATGTCCAACCAGTCTCCCAATAGGAGAAATCTGTCTAATCTAGACAAAATTGGAACCTGTTGGTGATTTGACCATGTATAATTGACCCCATGGAACTGCAAGTCCTGTAATTCGTTCGAATTAATCCAATCAGAAAACTTCATCATTTCTACCATAACACGACAGCCTCCTATTCTTTCCTCAGGGTTCCTGATTACATTGAAATCTGCACCCAGGCACCACGGACCACACCACTCGTTACGAATGGAATCCAATTCCCTCCAAAAGCTGTCTCTACTTCCACTACCAGATGGCCCGTAAATGGAAGAAATGATCCACTCCTTATTTAGCTTCACGTCCCTCACAACAGCAACAGCTGAAACAGAAAATTGCCCAGTCCAATGATCTAACATTGCCCATTTTCTAGAATCCCACAACAGCAGAATCCCCATTGAAATCCCACAGCATTTAAGCCCACCCACTTGAAGAATCTAGACCCAACAGTTTGCCTTACCAAATCATCATTCAAAGAGAAAATATTTGTTTCCTGAATTAGGATCATAGATGCCCTACACTGCCTAATTACATTCTTGACAACAGCCAGCCGATTCGAGCTACCCAGACCACACATGTTCCAGGACAGAATCATTTGTAGACTTTGCTGGCCACCTGAGAGCCCTGAACGATGTTAGCCTCGCTACCTGCCTCAATCTGCTTATTTCAGCCTTTCTCATAGTTGATAGTGCTCAGAATCAGAAGACCTTGCAGCTCTCTGGACCCTTTCCTCCTGGATTTATCAGGACAGGAAATTTCTTCTTTTTGTCTCTGACAAGCCTCACCAAACTGAATGAGACTCTCCCAGCCTTTCACACATTTACTGACAGAAAGCCCCACTACTCCCCACAAATTTTCAATTTCTATGGAAGCCATTTAGAGGAGGAAGAGTTTGGGCAGTTTGTGAAGTGATCTAAACTAACCTTGGAAGAGACTGCTTCCTCGTTCTCTTGAGCTTCCACACATCCGTCGGTGCTTGGAGTAGACAGGGACACTCTGTCTATACTGCTAAGGGGGGAAGTGGTCTTCTCGCAGCCCGACTTAGAAGGGGAGACAAATTCCCCTCTTTCCTCGTTGAAAAAAACCCAACCTCCATCGGCTGCTCTATCTGAGGACTGTGAGGAGTCCACATCCCTTGCCCTAGGAAGTGAGGACTCGGGGTTAGATAGTAGTCGCAGAGGTGGAGCCAAAGGGTCGGAGACAAAGTACCTGGCATCAATCGCTGGAGAAGCAGCCCATTTGGCCTTCACTGCAGTATTATCGGCTTGATCCATCATCGAGATAGGGTAGGGGTCCAAATCTGACTCTCTAGAGGGCTTCGACTGCGAGAGGGGCCACGATCTTCGACGCGCAAGAGGAACCTTCTGCCATTCTCTGTCTCCGCTGTCGATAGCAGTAGGAGACCAGGAAAACCTAGAGGTTTTCTTCAGAGTCTCTGAAAGTTGTTGACTTAAAGTCGATATTAGAATGGGCCCCTTTAAATGGACCATATTCTTTTCTTATTTCTTGGGCCTCCACTGGCTTCGGCTCACCATACTAAGGGCCTTTAAACTGGATTTGAACCCCGCCCACACCATCCAAGTCATGGGCGCAATCAGATTTGAATTTCAAATTTTGTTCTCTCGTGTCATCGTCTTCAAGCTCCGTCTCTGAGCTGGATGCTGCAGTATTCAAGCTCCGTCTCTGAGCTGGATGCTGCAGTATTGCTAGAACCCTCTTCGAAAGTATTATCCTCCTCTTGATTTCCATAATCAGAATCCTGTATCGTACAGTTGAGGCCTCCATTCATAATGTCCGACCAATTTTGAGAGTACCCTTTTCACTGAAACTCCAGTTGTTCTACCTCCACCTTGACCGGAACCTGAATATCATCCAGCCAGAGAGATATCTAGGAAGATATCTCGTCTCGTCCAGAAGCTCCTTCACTCTGCCATAGAAGAGGTCTTCTTGCTGGATTGTTCTGTGATCGACCTCCAGTGTCTGACCCACACAGTCCCCTAGTAGTTAGAAGACACCTTCCCTCCACACATATATGGGGACTCCTTTGAACCTCAGCCAGACCGCTCCAAGGGTACTCCCTAGGACCTCCATCCATCGCTCCACAACCCTGAAAGGGCTGTCGACTTCATTTTTGATGGATAGTAAAAATGCTTCTGCTTCCAACTCGGATGTAAACTGCATCCAAACCAACATTTGGTCCAAAAATCTAATATTTTCAGGTTGCTTTCATCGTCGATATTTTAGCCATTTCTGGATCCTGGACAGCCCATACTCTGGTTGTTTCAGGAATCCAACCAGACTGTTAATGAGGGAGTTCTTTTTTTCTTTAATGACCCATGGAGAGACTCTCACCATGGGGGCTTCTCCTCTCTGCGAGATCCAACCTTCCTGCGCCGAGCTCCCAGAGAATAGAGAAATTCATCTAAGAGGATTGAACCGAGGGTTATCCATCGAAGAGGCAGATTTCTCAGGATTTCCCAGGGTATGCTCTGATTGGTGCTGGTCAGCCAACTGCGGAGACTCTGCCTTATTTCCTTGGTTGGAGAGCTGCACATTAATCCTCCTCCCTCCCCACGATCTACTGCTGGCCAGCTCAATGGCTAGTTCAGCCCCTCTCATCTATCCAAATCTAATGAAGGCGAAGCCCCTGCCTTTTCCATTAACTGTATCTTTTGGAATGAAAGAGTCCAAAATTCTGCCCAGCTAAAGAGATGAGATGGACGCAGGCAGATTGGACACGAACAAGGAGATTGTGTTCTCTCTCAGCGCCAAGATTTTTCTTGGAAGTGGTTTGAGATCCCCAGACCTTCCCATCTCTCTTCCAGACCTTCTCCCAATTCCACATCTGTAGTTTACATTGTACTATAAATATGACTGGTTCTGATTTATTGTAACTAGTGATTTCGGATATCATCAGAGATGTAACGAAGGGATGCATTATAGATATTGTGAAAGGGGGAAAAGTCCTCACGAGACAAGATACCTTTTGTGATTTGAAATTGATTGTGATTAGAATCTTACTTATTGTATTTATTAGAGGAAACTATGACTGTATAAAAGAGATAGATGCATTTCACATTAGATAACACTGGATAAACTCATTCTACATATCCCACATCTCCTCTCTAGGTCTCTTCATCTCTCTCTATCACGAACGAAACACAGTTACAGCAATAAAATCAGAATTCAACCAAACAGGCACTGGCCTCTGCTGAACTGAGCTCGAACACCAGAAGCCTTAACATTAAAGAAAAAGATAGGAAAGGAAAAGGAAGAAGAAAAGAAAAGTTCTCATTAGAAGGGCCGCTATGTATGATGCTTTGGTACCCCATGTTATGATTTACACATGAGACCTAATAATGGATAACCTGGTCTACAATATATGAGATGAGGGGTTTTTATCAATGCCTTAATTATGATTAATTACTAGAAACACCTGTATTAAACAAATAAATAGAAAACAAAACAAAAGGTGTAACAATAATAATGTCATCAAAAATCATTCTAAACTTAATATCCATCAAACACCCGTCAATTCTCCTCACATTTTCATCCTCAGGCAATGTAGTCCACAAGTCAGGTACACTGACACAGTGTTTCTTAGATACGAAGTTAACATGAATTTACCCATATTAATATGGAATAAACCCAGACAAGAATATAACAAACATACCAAAAATGAAGCAAGCTTTGGTTGTTGTCACCCTTGAAAGCTGTTCTAGCCACTGCTGTATAAAACCTGACAATAAAATGTAATACAGCAATATTTGGTGGAAATTGAATAACAGTCAAAAGCTCTAGAAAAATCATTTTCTCTAGATAGATAAACAAAAAGCCATTCTAAAAGACCACTTCCACTTACATTGCTACTGTCATTACTGTCAAGATACCCGAAACACCAGCCCCATCTTGTGCCTGCAAAGAAAAGGTCTTTAAAAGGTAGCAGTATCGATTATAAGTATTGTTGCTTCTCAAAAGCGAATAACCCAAAAGAAGTACTAGTTTTGAAGCAAGTTGTTCGTACATTGTGATTTGCATTCCACTAAGATCTTATTTAGCTTTGAAATATGTAAAGAAATGCATTCCTAAGCATGGATCAAAATAGCGGCCGCTACGCTATATCAGGCGTAGCGGTCTAAATGGCATTTAGCACCATTCACATCGCAGCCGCTACGGGGCCGCTATGCCTGCTACGGGGGCCGCTATGGAGTGTGAAAATTTCCTACTTTTCAAAAAAAATCAAAATGTATAATAATGCTTATTTCTTTTCTTTTTCTCTCCAAATAACATTTTTACGCAACTCTTCAACCCTTTTATGTTTAAAAGAACACCAAAAAGCACATGATTTAGCCGAATTACAGTGGATATGGAGGGTTCTTCTCAAGGTTTCTTCTCTAGGTAAATCCTATTAGACACCCCCTTTGGTAGAGGTATTCTTTTCTCTAGTTACTCTCAAGTCTTGAGTCTTGACTTCATGACAGTTTTTTTTTTTTTTTTTTTTTTTTTTTTTTTATAAGCTTTTCATTAGTTTCTAAGTTAGCATAACTAAGCAACATGAATACATGTGAAAAAAAATTATCATTACTATTATTTTCTATTTATACAGCAATATAGGACCTCATACAATGAGGGGACCGCTACGCCCCCTTACCTTAGTTACTTTTGGAAAAAAAAAAGCACATTTTATCTCATTTTCCAATATTCTAGATTTTCTATAATTTTTTTCAGATTTTTTCAAATCGCACCGCTACTTAGCCCCGCTACGTAGCGTTTTGGCGGAGGGCCACTACGCCCGCTGCTACCGCTATTTTCATCCTTGTTCCTAAGTCCTAACTCCTAATAACATCATGACAACGTGATGTTTAACTACTCCAAAGTCCAAAAAGGGCACACTGCATGCATCTAAAGGTTTCAAATCTAGATCTGGCCCGAATTCACTTGTCCCCAATCTTTTGGAGGAAAACTCTAATCACTTAGTGAGGGCCTTCCTTCCCAGAATGGTTAGCAAACTCTTGGCCAGTGACCAGGCAAAACAATCAGCAAATATATTATACAAGGGCTGCCCTGGATCAAGTTTTCAAGACCTTTATCAATATTTGGCACCGAAGCTGGACGGGTTCACAGCTCTGGTCACCATAAAAAATCTCTCGCATATACAAGAAGTATTCATGCCAGTAACAGTATCAAAACCTGCTCACAGAACTAAGCTACGCATACATAAGAATGCAGATAAACTAGACAACATAGCAGTATTTTTTTTTTTAACGGTAAATTTCATTAAGAAATACCAGACAGTACAAGAGAAATATACTGAAAGACTACAAAGAACACCCAAAAAGGAAAACAACCAAACAGTACGAACAGATCAGAAGAGGAGCTAATAAGACATGGCAATTTCCTTCCAATTCAGCAACACTTGGTCCAGCAAAATCCCTTGAGAATTTGGGTTAATAGACACCCATAAAGCTATAGAAAGCTTTATCTTATCGGTAATTGAATTCACACATGAAGCAATCCCTTTGAAACACCTTGCGTTTCACTCCTTCCAGATAATCCATATAACAGCCAAAAATGAGAACATAGCAGTATGTTAGACACAATAACAAGCAACATCAGAAGCATGTACTGTAAATTTCTAAACAGAAAGATTACAACTGATGAAGATTCTTACAGTGAAGTAAGCACAGTAGCTCACGGCAAGAGTCAATGCAATCCCTATCATTTTGTCATTGAAAATAAACCTCAACCATAAAAGAGATGCTACTCCAAAAGCGAGGCCAACAGCTATACTGATTATAGGAAAGAGTCTTATAAGCATCTTAATACTCATGATGTTCCAACTTTAAATGATTCATGCCAAGTGACTGTTACATACGCTCCAAGAGAATTTTGTATTAGAAATTTAATTAAATCGCCAATGCTAAAGCTCCGACCGAGTACCATCTGATAGAATAGCTGATATACCACAATTGATATCCTGAAAAGGAAAAAGAGTTTCTAAGTGAGAAAATTCCGAAGAATGACATGAAAATGGAAGGCTATATCATCCAAGAAACCATAATATTCTCCCCAATCACCCTGTTTGGCATCATTTCTTAAGAACATTCTGGCATTTCTTGGAAAGAAAATGAACAAATTCCCAGTTCAAAAAGAACCTAACATTAAGAAATAATCCGTTGATAGAAAATGATACTTTTTTAAATATAACTATTTTATTAAAAAAGAGGCTAATCAGAGTATACCCATCATTCATCATGGATTCTCCTTCAATTAGTGTACTCAATTTTTTGCTAGCACCAAGCTCTTTCAATAAAGCCACTACAGCTACAGGGTCTGTTGCACTAAGAAGGCCTCCAAGCAACAATGACGTCTTCCAGTCCCAGTTATATGGAAAAGTAAACTGCAGTACATTTCTTAAGTTTTTGTTATTAAAAGCATGGTAACTTCTCTTAAAGCAATAGGCTGAATGCATACCTTTACAGCAGTCCCAATGCAAAAGGTTGATATTAGAACACCAGGACCTGCAAGTAACAACATCTGTACCATGCACCTCTGGATAGGGAGGAAGAAAAATTCAGCCATTAGATTTTTTTTTTTTTTTGGTAAATCAGCCTTTAGAATATCAATGCAATTAACAACCAAGAAGCATATAATTTCTTTTGCTTTTGCCCCATTTAAAAGTTCATTAAGGAGTCCCAATGCAAAAGGTTAATATTAGAACACCAGGACCTGCAAGTAACAACATCTGCACCATGCACCTCTGGATGGGGAGGAAAAAAAATTCAGCCTTTAGATTTTTTTATTTTTTTATTTTTTTGGGGTAAATCAGCCTTTAGAATATGAATGCAATTAACAACCAAGAAGCATAAAATTTCTTTTAACCCATTTAAAAATTCATTAAGGAGCCATAAGGCAGTTATAAAAAGACAGGTCCCTCAAACAGGGTCATAGCCTGGAGGAAGAAACTTGCCGAATCAGCATATCATTCCATTAAAACTCAGCATTGCTAAGAAAATGCAAACTTGTACAAGGCTTAGCAACTCAATTGTTCTATGTCCTTCAAAAATTACTTGAAAGCTCCATGTCATTGTAAAACGTTAATATTCAGTGGTAAGAGAAATAAAGTATAAAATTCCCAATCACCAGACATGAGTACACTATCTTGATTGGCTGAATTCCTCTTGTAAGTAAATCGGAAGTTGTTTGGTCTGGAATTGAATGAGTAAACTATGCTTACGATAATAGATTTGCTTCATTCTGCTTCTGATTTCATTGCGATTTGCAGTTGAGGTCTTTTCCACACATCAAATTCTTGCTTATCTATGAATAACAACAGGAAAGTCATTGACAAGAAACAAAAAAAGAAAAGTTCTTTGGCATATTTTTGTCATATTGGATGAATTTCATAAAAGCACATGAAGCCATAGAAAGAGTTTTTTTTTTTATCATTTAAGGACATTCCTGGTCGTAATTCCATAGACACCTCTTCATGTAGATCTCCATGTAGAAATGCAATTTTTACATCTCTCTGATATAGAGGCCAAACCAGATTTGCAGCAAGAGAGTGAATAAATCTTACTGAATTCAATTTTGCTACAGGAGAAAATGGATCAAAATAATACATACCGTACTTTCGCCGCCAACTAGCTTAGTAGCATTGGATAGTACCAAATGGGTTGTATTTTAAGGTATACACCACTTACATATCCCTGCATGCTTCCCTATACAAAGATCAACAATTTCCCAAGTCTTGTTCTTCTCCAACATGTGAAGGTATGTGTTCGGCAAAAAATCTTAATACAAACGTACAGTATTTAGGTGATAGATGATGGTATGAAATGAAGTTCTAAATTGGGTGGTACCGTGGTAGGCAACACAAGATCGCTTCCCCTTATGCAGAACAATTGGTAGATCAAGATCAGCCTCATCTTTATTACCAGCATATAATGAGGAATCGAACTCCTGAGCATTTGTTTGTGCTTGAACCGGAAAAAGTAAAAAGACATTTTTTTCTCTTTTCTTCAAGAATACACTTTGATTGGCTTTTCTGAAACCTTTTCTGGAGCTTTTTCACTTGATTATCAACTGTTCAAGATGCTTCTGTTTCTGGAATCCTTGGAGTTACCTATACACGATTATCAACTTTTCCAAATTCTTCTGGATTGGTCGATGGTGATACATACTTCAAAAAAGGAGATATATCCTCCTCAAGTGACGTCTCCCCCTGTCTACTTGGCTCTATTATTTATCTCTTTGCTTCTAGGAGAATAAAAAGAAATATCCTCAAAAAAAGTCAAGTCCATGCTAAGAAATTAGTTCCCATTATTTACTGGTAAATAGCACTTATAACCCTTTTGTGTACTTGGTTAACCAACTGATGCATTCACGGGTATCAACCAAACCCGTAGATATTAAATCAGTCAGTTACTGCTACTACAACCAGTTTACAATGACTGTTCGTCAAGGGGCTCGAAGATGCACACAGAAAACACGGGCTGATGCAATCAATCACTTGCTTTCACCATAAAATCAGCATAGAACTTCAGCAATAATGGTAGGCGACTCACACAAAGATCCAAGGAGACAGTCTCAGTCGAACATAACTATCTGACTGTCAACTATTGCTATCGTATATAGCACTAAAACCATAGGAAAAAAATAGCAATTCTGCTATAATTGAAATCCTAACACAATTAGATATCTTAGTCGTCGTTTCCAGAAAAAAGGAATAAAAAAATTACTAATAAATCAAACATATCTAGGAATTTCCTAAAATCAGGATGTTACCATCGACTCGCGCAAGATTCCCTGTGGGCCCCACATGGCCCATCTTATGATGAAAAGGCTTCAACGATCTTAAAGTAGATTCATTGGCAACACTTGTAGATCTTTAATGGGTTTGAGCACAGCTAAGCAGACAGAATCCAGCCCAGAATGACTGCACGTCCGGCCCATTTTGCCTTTATTTGTTGTTGAATTGAAATTAAAATCTACAAGAACCCCAATATAATGCATGTTTATATTAAAACAGCCCCTGCAGGTTTAAATTTCAACAATTCTTGGACTAGTTGGCATTCTTATACTCAAATATCGCCATCACACATGCGTCCAAACCCCATGTGTGCGATCATAAGCCTCCAAATTTGTACAAACACTAGATCTTCATTGTGCTCCGCATCGCCCACAAATACACACTTAACTGCTTTTGAATCCAACTTATCCTGCTGATGTTTCGGAATATGAATAAAACATACACAGCCAAATATATTTGGTGGAACTGGAAATACTGCAGCAGGTCGTAGTACCTGTAATGGAGATTTTCCTTTTATCACTTGCGATGGCATCTGATTTATAAGAAATGTCGCAGTAAGAACAGCATCCGGCAAAAACATAGTAGAAACAACCAACTTTAACAAAAGTCCCCTTGCAACTTCCAGCAAATGTCTGTTTTTACGCTCTGCGACCCCATTTTACTCAAGCATATAAGCACCTGAAGTTCGAGACTCTATTCCATTCGTTGCTAAATATGAGTGAAACTCGAGTATACTCTCACCATTATCTGAATGAAATACTTGAATTTTTGCATCAAATTTCAATCCAACCTTTTGATGAAAGTTTTCAAAGTTGAAGGCAGCTCATCGCGAGACTTCATTAAATACACCTAGGTATGCCTTGTTGCATCATCAAATATCAATGGCCAGTAATCGAGATTAAGGAAGCATACGAAACATCAGTGTGTATCAAAGAAAAAGGAGCTTCACTTTTTTCACTAACACTTACAGGATAAGGGCTCCTACACTTTTTAGACAGTTGACAAACCTAACTATCAATTACCTTTATGTGACTTCTGATATTATGAACCAGATAGAGGCTCTTCATTCTTTGAATGGCTACGGGCCCCAGACGCCAATGCCATTATATGATATCTTGTGTATTAAGGCCTAAGGGCATATTTCTTTAGCAGAATTTCTAACTGGGATTTGTGATGTTGGGAATTCGAAGATAGTGATGTGATGGCTGTCCCCTAGAATATCTGGATGTTGTGTTCTTATGTTGAAATTATGAATTCCAGCCGCCTGAAAAGTCAAAAGTAACCTCTGGAATTCTGGGAACTCCAACCTCTTTGTCATTTATGGATGCTCAAGTGGAGAGGAGGATTCAGGAATTCCATTCAGGGGACAAATTTTGGACAGGAATTCTTGGAATTTTGCTAAAGAAATGGGCCCTAACTGATGATTTGAAGGCCAACTTAAATTGAAACTCTGAATCATCATAATAAAGACCATTATATTCACGACCATCTCCAATTTCCTGCCGTCATCAAGTCTTGAAAAACACAATATGACGGATAGAACGTAATGTTGTAATTATGAGATCTAATTAATGAACTAACTGAAACCAGATTATGTGTAGACTGTGGTACATGTAAGACAGAAGACAATTGACAAAATTTGATCAAACATTAGTTGATCCATCACCCTTGACCTGAATATAATTCCATCTACAACACGAATATTCCCCGTGAACAGAACATCCATATGACATAAAATTTGACCTCATACTTGTCATGTGATTTGTGGCGCATGAATCAAATACCCAACTAGAATTATGGGAGACCATAGACACTATGTCTGTGTTGTGTCGACTGTCGAAGTTACTCGATGTAGTGAATGATAGAACACTATCCTCATTCAGCCTATGAGGCTATGACGAAGCACTGAAATTTCATTAACTATTGAGTTTTTCTCATTTTTCTCTTGGATTCCATAAGAAACCTTAGAATGGGCCCAATACTAGACTGACCCAGCTTGAGGGTGACCACTGGTAGGTAATGGCCCTTGGCAGTCCACTAATTATGGTGGTGCTTCAGTGCACCATATCCATATGTTGATAAAGATATATGCCAAAGTCAAGATAAGATTGAAGAAACCAAAAAAAAAAAAAAAGGGGGGGGGTTGGTTCTACCAAGAGAAAAAGATGCCCAATACAACACAAGCAGCAGATAAAACAGTCATGACTGCCATCCCAAGTTTCTGAACTCCATCCCCGACCAATACATAAATAGCTTAGAATTGCTTGCAGGAGTGAACACATCACCGACCACAAGCTTCCAACCTGATCACTCCTCATTCATCTGTGCACATGCCTCCGTTTTTCATATTTGGTCAGATCTTGACGAACTGTGAGTAACAAAATCACGAAAACAGCCGCAAAAAGTGCTCCGAGCTTCAGGGGTTCGTTGCAGCAGGGATGCTCGCTGCAGGCTCTTCGAAGAGCTACTGGCTGCTGTTGACTGTCGAGTTCACTGTGCATAGCCGAACTAAACACTTCGTGTTAGGCAGTTTGAAAAAAGTTCAGATCTTTGCTGTTTCTTTAATCCAAGCCCTTAGAAGTTGGAATCCTTTGTACAGTTATCTCCTACTACCTTGTACGCTCTAATACCAAGTTAAAAATGATGATTTAATCCAATCTAGGGATTTCTCATTGAGGATCAAGAAACCATAAATTAAAGAAACACAAGAAATAATAAAAAAAAAGAAAGAAGAGGATTTGAATTGAATGAAATTCACTAGGAGATCCACCAGGGCTGGGCGACACCTCGTGTGTGTGTATTATATTTTCAGCATTTAAAAAAAAACCTCGTCAATCTTAGTATGTTCAAAATTGTCCCATAATTTCCCAAATTACAAATAAATCCATACTGACTCTTGACAGCGATAATGTTTCCTACTTAAAAATTAATGCCTTGGTTGTAACTCGATAAATAGTATTGGATCTTCTGAGTGAGAAATAACATAGACAATTTTTCAAGATGTAGTCCCTAAACTCTAACTAAAACACCACCCTCACATGATGAAACCATTAAAGAAAAACAACTTCAACTTATTGCCTATGTGTTGGCATCAGCACCAAGGGGCGACATCAGACCTAGAATAGATTTAAACTCACAAACTTCATGAAAAACTTAATGTTTTCTGCTCCTTGACAAGTCGTCTGCCTCTTGGATGGCTCTAATATCATGTTAGGTTTTTAGGGTTTGATTTATTTCATTTTGAATAAAGAAAAGTCTATAAAATTGGGGAGAAAATAAGAAAGAGAAGAACGAGATTCAAGAGGAATAAGAGAAGAACTAGAAAGGAAAAAAGGTGATGGGCGTCCATTCTAGGACTGGACAACCCTCACTGGATACTTATATTGTTTCTCTTTCAAAATTATGAAAAGAAAAGACGATAAAAGAAAAGAAAACCATTTAGTTTATCATATTTACATAAACATTTCAGAAGTAACCATAATGAATATTTCTATATTCCATGGATACACTGAAGTACTAATGGAACATTTCATTTTTTTTTTTTTCAATCAATCATAGTACATGTATTTTATTAATTAGACAATCATGGCCAAATTGAGTTCAATTTTCACATGTACTTAATCATGATAAGCTCCTCGTATGCATACTCAACGTATCATCTAGCTTCCTAGGCCCTACGCTGAAACATGTAAAGAATTGACAAGAATAGGCATCTGGTCCAAGAAATTAGCAAAGATTCAACCATCTCAAGGTTTACTAAATATAATTCTGTTGGGTTTAAACCACATATCTGATATTTTTGTTTTCTTCAATCATCCAACTTGTTTGAAAACCAGAGGCGGATACAGATTTTGACTTAAGTATAGAAGTTCCCCTTAAAATCATATAGGAAGTTTCATAGGAACCCAAACAACAACAGCAAAAACAACCAAGTCCCCTTCAACCATATCTAGAGTAATTTAAATAAAGAAAAGTGATACAGACACCACCACCACTGCAACAACAACATGTTAAGGTAGAAACTCATGTTCACAAGGTTAATTTAGTAGCCAAAGCCTCGTGACTAAGATGCTCAATTTTATCAAGTTGTCTGAGAGAAAATGAACCTTTATTTGGTGATAGTCCATGGCAAACGAGCCCTCAAAAATCAGAGCAGGAAGAAAAACATACAATAGAAGGTCAGGATTGATATTTGCCCCTGCAATGTTTACAGCATCAATTATTATGAAAAGTACAATCAAGTCCTCAAGAATATCGAACCTACAGCATACGCACCCTAAGTGCTGTATTCAATGAATTTGAACTTACATAGACGGATGCCAACCCCAACTTTTCCCAATCCAATCTTTGTGTTGTATTCTGTGAATAAAAATATCAATAATCGAATATGAGTGAGATTTTCAAACATTAATGCTAGTAAGCATTCAATTTAATCAGTAATGACATACAACCATGGTTTGAAAACTCAGCCCAATCCAAGTCGTATCACCCAATACATAGAGGTTCAGCAGCGATTGACACCAATTTTCTATGTATGTATTCTGGAACTTAAAATGCATTAAACCACCACTGTCACCACCTTTATATTCTATTTTCCATCTTTTTTTTTTTTTTTGGCTACAAGTGGGATTCGAACTCACGCACTCTACAGTCTCTACTTACATCCCCCATGTATAACCGGCTGAGCACACAGCTGAGAGACCTATTTTGCTATGATATTTGCATCTAAAACAACCTAAAAGGAAATATAATGGAAGATCTGCATTTGTTATTGCTATTTTTTAGAATTTTTTCGTTTATACAAAAGGCCTGAAAGAAACGGATATGTAACAGATGTATCGATATATCGGTTTATACATAAATGTTTTGGCTTAGAAAGACAAAAATGTTGAAAATAGTATTATAAAACAATGCATACCACAAACAAAACATCAGGTATGAGGAATTGATAGAAGTAACTTACAGAAACATAAGAAGATGGACAAACAAAGCAACAAAGAAGCATGAAAATCTTAATGAAGATTGTGCAGCCCTTATAATGTTAAATCTAGAGAAACAATGATAAAATTTAAAGTATAAGGGAAATAAAATCTGCCTAATTCTAAGGAAAAATGCTAAAAAGGAGAACCACTACACCAAAAACGGGAAATTGGAACGGATTACCGTTCCTAATCCGTGTGTTCCTAATCCGTTCATCCGTTCCTAAACCGTTCCTAATCCGTTAATTCCGTTCCAAAAACAGAAATTGGAACGGATGAACGGATTAGGAACACACGGATTAGGAACGGTAATCCGTTCCAATTTCTCATTTTTGGTATAGTTAATAGAATTTCAATTTTACATTTTCTTCTGTGAAACCTAAATAACAATAGCAATAAACTCTGGCTTCGGATAAAGATAATTACGTTTGCTTCCTGTGAGAGATGCAACAAAGAAAATTAAAACTGTTACTTCATTTTTATAGTAAGATCATTTTTCTCAACAAAAAGAAACGGGGAGATATATATATGATCATCCATCAAAGAGATATTACATGCTTGGGTCAGGAAACTTTGTAACATTTGGCAACCAGATCAATGAGATATGAGTGATTTTCCGGAAGAGGTTAAAACTGTCCTTACACAGAAAAATCTAAATTTTTACCTAGCATGGTTAACCAATAGAACTTGTTTCTAGTTGCAATCAGTTGCAGTGATTTTCTTAAATGATAGCCTACAGTCCCGGTAATTCTAGCCTAATTGTTGGAACCATTCGGAGTCATCCTTAATTTTAGAAAAATAAGACAGCAAGTATGTTTTGTTTTTATTAGTCTGTATCCCTTGGTGTTTTGTTTTTCTTAGTCTGTATCCCTTGGTGTCTTAACCCTTCTGTTGGAAAATTGTAGACTCCATAACTCGATCATCTTATGTTGGATTTTGTTTGATATTCTAATGGTTCTCTCTTTGTGATGAATCGATTTCATGTTTGTGTGTGACATAGGTCTATAAAATATGAGTATTCCCTTATGTTCTAGTAACCGCCTGATGAGGCAATTGTGACCAAGAGTCATGATCTATTCCGATATTCATGTTGTTTATGCTTCAACCTTGACTCATGTTTTGAGGCACTCTCAAATGGAATTGGGTTTCAAATGGTTTGCTTGATAAATGGGCTTTGCTTGGTCACTTGACCCCGATAGGTTTGTGATCTATACATGGCTGGGTTTACAGGTGGCCCCCAGTGAGTACCAGTGTATAGATGTTTACCCATTGTACAGGGGGTGCAAATTCTATACTTAAGGAGATGTTTATCCATCATACAAGATAAATTTTGTATCTATGTTTAACTATGAGATGTGCCTGATTCTAGGTTGCTTGACTTGTGAGTCTCGATTGCTCAATTTGTGACCCTAGATTGCTTGTCAGTAATACCTGAATTCTCGTTTGTGATTCCTATTTACTTATTAGAATCTGTTGCACTTGATGAGCCTTGAACATGACCCATGAGTCCAATCTGTGTAACCTGATTTATATACTTATGATCTCTTGTCCTGTTTACTTGCATATCAGTTATTTGTTACTCTGATATGCTGTAGTTGTGTAGATTGGTTACTTGTTGAGCATTAACTCACTAGCATTTATATATGTTTTTCTCGAATATTGAGGCAGATGGTGTTGCCAAATAATGCTTAGCTTGGATGTGAGGCTGGTGTTGAGGAAGCGGGATCAATTAGAGATCGCATAGACAATAGTTTGATTTAATTTGGTGGGTTTTATATAAAAGGAGTGTCCCAAGAGGTATCCTGAAATCATTAAAAGACACGTATAAGGAGTGGTAATGAGTGTGAGAACTACCTGTGGAGAGACACGTTAGTTTCCTATGACCATAGGTTTGCATCAGGGATCCGCTTTAAACCCTTAGCTTTTGACATTGATCATGGACGAGTTAACTACTCAAATTCAAGAGGAGGTGCCCTGGTGTATTTGGTTTGCAAATGATACAGTGTTGGTAGATGAATCGAGAGATAGCGTGATGCGGAACTTGAGAGACGACAGAAGGCTTTAAGATAAGACGTGCAAAGACAAGATATATGGATTGCAACTTCATGGGGAATGTTCAAAGAGCTGAAACTACTACGAGAATTGAAGCTCGAGAGATAGCACTGTAAGTGCACAAAAATTCACGGACCCGGTGAGGGTGGTGTTCTTGCGACTCACTGAGGAGGACGAAGGCTGAAGCTCCCCGTCTCCTCGTTGATGATGGAAGAACCGATGCCTGAGAACCTGGAAGAGGGAGAAGAAACAGGTCAGAGGACCCTGGCTGTGGGCAGCGCAGGGCTCTCCGATGCCTAAGTCAGTATGTGTACTGGACAGTAGGAGGAGATTTTGGGGAAGAAGGTGATACCAGTGTGTTTCCCTCGGACCGGAGAGAGCGGAGAGAGTCCTTTGCTGTTCTGGTTTGGCCCCTTTTATAGAGGAGGAGAGGAGACAAGGAGGTGACCCTGTCAGGGAGCTATCCCATCGTGACATGTCGTGTCGCATCGGGCCATACCCTGGCGTCTGTGGACGCCGTTCTGTCAGAGGACGTGGGCGGCATGGGAGGCTCTGTCAGAGAGCGTGGGCGTGCCCTTGTCCTGTCGCACGTGCTGTTGCGTGCGGGAGTGTCCATGGGAAGACAGCTGTCAGGCCCTGCCTTGGCTAGCCCTGGCACCCTGACCGAGGTCAGGGTGTGATGGTGAGGTCGGGGAGCCGAGGGCGGAAACCGAGGTGAGGCTTTTGCCGAAGTGGGATCACTTGGCCGAGCTGGTGGAGGTTTGAGATGAGCTTTGCCGAGGTGGATTAGCCGGCGCGGCAGCACGGAATGGAGAATCAGGCCAGTTATCCGGTGAGCTAGGAAATATCCCCACACAATAGCCCCCCAGCTTCTGAGCTCAATAGACTGCTCTTTGAGGTCAGAAGGTAAGTATCATGGAGGATGACTGGCTGGCAATGGGCCAGAGCTAGGGGTCGGCATCACTGCTAAGCTGTAACAGGGTGCTTCTGCCGAGCTGGAGAGCCACACAACTGCCGAACTGGAGAATGGGTACCGAGATGCGCTAATGGAGATCCCTCTGGTTCTTCGCCAGGGGCCTGTGCCGGGCATCGGGCGCGTGGCCGAGATGCGCCTGCCGCACGCGATGGAGATCCCACTGGCTCGTCACCAGGGGCCTGTGCCGGGCATCGGGCGCGAGGCCGAGATGCGCCTGCCGCACGCGATGGAGATCCCACTGGCTCGTCACCAGGGGCCTGTGCCGGGCATCTGGCGCGAGGCCGAGATGCGCCTGCCGCACGCAATGGAGATCCCACTGGCTCTTCACCAGGGGCCTGTGCCGGGCATCTGGCGCGTGGCCGAGATGCGCCTGCCGCACGCAATGGAGATCCCACTGGCTCCTTCACCATGGGGCCTGTGCCGGGCATCCGGCGCGTGGCGAGATGCCCTGCCACGCAATGGAGTCCCCCCGGCTGCTCCCAGGGGCCTTGCCGGTCATCGGGCGCCGAGGGCCGAGATGCGCCTGGCCGCACGCAATGGAGATCCCCACTTGGCTCGTCACTCAGGGGCCTGTGCCGGGCATCGGGCGCGAGGGCCGAGATGCGCCTTGCCGCACGCAATGGAGATCCCACTGGCTCGTCACCAGGGGCCTGTGCCGGGGCATCGGGCGCGAGGGTCCGCGATGCGCTGCCGCATCCTATGGAGTATCCCACTGGCTGCGTCCACCAGGGGCCCGGTGCCGGGCCGCGGGCGCGAGGCCAGAGATGCTCCTGCCGCACGCAATGGAGATCCAACTGGCTCTTCACCAGGGGTCTGTGCCGGGCATCGGGCGCGAGGCCGAGATTCGCCTGCCGCCGCAATGGAGATCCCACTGGCTCTTCACCAGGGGCCTGTGCCGGGCATCTGGCGCGAGGGCCGAGATGCGCCTGCCGCACGCAATGGAGATCCCACTGGCTCTTCACCAGGGGCCTGTGCCGGGCATCTGGCGCGAGGCCGAGATGCGCCTGCCGCACGCAATGGAGATCCCACTGGCTCTTCACCAGGGGCCTGTGCCGGGCATCCGGCGCGAGGCCGAGATGCGCCTGCCGCACGCAATGGAGATCCCCCCGGCTCTTCACCAGGGGCCTGTGCCGGGCATCTGGCGCGAGGGCCGAGATGCGCCTGCCGCACGCAATGGAGATCCCACTGGCTCTTCACCAGGGGCCTGTGCCGGGCATCGGGCGCGAGGGCCGAGATGCGCCTGCCGCACGCAATGGAGATCCCACTGGCTCGTCACCAGGGGCCTGTGCCGGGCATCGGGCGCGAGGGCCGAGATGCGCCTGCCGCACGCAATGGAGATCCCACTGGCTCGTCACCAGGGGCCTGTGCCGGGCATCGGGCGCGAGGCCGAGATGCGCCTGCCGCACGCAATGGAGATCCCACTGGCTCTTCACCAGGGGCCTGTGCCGGGCATCGGGCGCGAGGCCGAGATGCGCCTGCCGCACGCAATGGAGTTCCCACTGGCTCTTCACCAGGGGCCTGTGCCGGGAATCTGGCGCGAGGGCCGAGATGCGCCTGCCGCACGCAATGGAGATCCCACTGGCTCTTCACCAGGGGCCTGTGCCGGGCATCGGGCGCGAGGCCGAGATGCGCCTGCCGCACGCAATGGAGATCCCACTGGCTCTTCACCAGGGGCCTGTGCCGGGAATCTGGCGCGAGGGCCGAGATGCGCCTGCCGCACGCAATGGAGATCCCACTGGCTCGTCACCAGGGGCCTGTGCCGGGCATCGGGCGCGAGGCCGAGATGCGCCTGCCGCACGCAATGGAGATTCCCACTGGCTCGTCACCAGGGGCCTGTGCCGGGCATCGGGCGCGAGGCCGAGATGCGCCTGCCGCACGCAATGGAGATCCCACTGGCTCTTCACCAGGGGCCTGTGCCGGGCATCGGGCGCGAGGCCGAGATGCGCCTGCCGCACGCAATGGAGATCCCACTGGCTCTTCACCAGGGGTACGAAGCTCTGGACGACTAGTGGCGGCAGAGGACCGTGCGATCAAGGCTGACAGCAGAGGACCGTGCCGTCACGACGGTAGAGGGTCGTACGATCGAAGCCGACAGTAGAGGGTCGTACCGACGTCGTCGCAGCTGACGGCGCCATCGAAGCTGACAGTAGAGGACCGTGCTGCCAGAAATGACGGTAGAGGGTCGTGCGATCAAAGCTGACGGGCGGTCGAAGCTGAAAGATGATAGGAGGCTTCAGCAGCCCCCCGAGCTGGAGGAGACTTCTGTCATGGAGGCGTTCCGCCGAGATGGACGGAACTGCGGAGCTGGAGGCATTTGCCGAGATGGAGGCGTCCGCCGAGATGGAGGCGTCCGCCGAGATGGAGGGTGCTGCGGAGCTGGAGGCATCCGCCGAGATGGAGGCGTCCGCCGAGATGGACGCTGCCTGTTGATTGTTGTTGAAATGCTTCTGGGCTCGGGCTTCGTCCGCTTCTTGCCTGACGAACTGGTTTACCCTGGTCATCAGTGCTGCCATAGTGACCACGGGATGCATGACCAGGTCCCTTCGAAGCTCGTTGCCTGGCAGGAGGGCTTGTTGGAAAGACAGGATCGCTATTGCATCTGTAGTATCCTCGATCTGGCTGTAGACAGTCCAGAACCTTTTGGCGAACTGCGTGACGTTCTCGGTCTGCTTCATTCTGAGGGCCACCAGGTCGGCGGCCGACCTGGGGACGACCCTATGAGCTTGGAAACTTCGTCATGAAGGAATTCCGGAGCTGCTGCCAACTGTTGACTGATCCTTGGGGGAGTGCGCAGAACCACTTCAGGGGGAGGTCCCCGAGGCTGGAGGAGAAGACTCTGCAGTTCAGGTGGCCTGCATCGCCCCACACCGACATTCTCTGAGTGAAGTGCCGGAGGTGTGCTGCTGGATCCGAGGTTCCATCGTAAACGATGAACCTCGGGACTTTGAAATCTTCGGGGAGGGGGAAGCTCCTGATCTCTGGAGAGAGGGGAGATGTGCCGAGATCGTCAGAGTTCGGCCGAACTCGAGCGAAACCGGCAGCCTCCAAGTTTTGTCGTACTGCTTGCTCGATGCGTTGATCAAGCCACTTTCTGGTGTCGTGGTTGTTGCCCGGAGCTTGGTTGCTTCCGTTGTCCTTCAGGGTGCGTTTTTTGGAAGGTGGGGTCGAGGTCGAACCCTTAGAGGATGAACCCGACTGAGTACCCTGCTGTCGGACGCTCGCTGGATTAGATCTTGCTCTTGACCTTTCCCGGTGGGGGACCGTCGGCAGCTGTGTCGACAGTGTCAGCGGTTCCTTTCCCTTTCTGGTTCTCCGAGGCATGGTGTTTGGGAAGATGGCTTTTTGTAGCGTTCCCCACAGACGGCGCCAATTGTAAGTGCACAAAAATTCACGGACCCGGTGAGGGTGGTGTTCTTGCGACTCACTGAGGAGGACGAAGGCTGAGGCTCCCCGTCTCCTCGTTGATAATGGAAGAACCGATGCCTGAGAACCTGGAAGAGGGAGAAGAAACAGGTCAGAGGACCCTGGCTGTGGGCAGCGCAGGGCTCTCCGATGCCTAAGTCAGTATGTGTACTGGACAGTAGGAGGAGATTTTGGGGAAGAAGGTGATACCAGTGTGTTTCCCTCGGACCGGAGAGAGCGGAGAGAGTCCTTTGCTGTTCTGGTTTGGCCCCTTTTATAGAGGAGGAGAGGAGACAAGGAGGTGACCCTGTCAGGGAGCTATCCCATCGTGACATGTCGTGTCGCATCGGGCCATACCCTGGCGTCTGTGGACGCCGTTCTGTCAGAGGACGTGGGCGGCCATGGGAGGCTCTGTCAGAGAGCGTGGGCGTGCCCTTGTCCTGTCGCACGTGCTGTTGCGTGCGGGAGTGTCCATGGGAAGACAGCTGTCAGGCCCTGCCTTGGCTAGCCCTGGCACCCTGACCGAGGTCAGGGTGTGATGGTGAGGTCGGGGAGCCGAGGGCGGAAACCGAGGTGAGGCTTTTGCCGAAGTGGGATCACTTGGCCGAGCTGGTGGAGGTTTGAGATGAGCTTTGCCGAGGTGGATTAGCCGGCGCGGCAGCACGGAATGGAGAATCAGGCCAGTTATCCGGTGAGCTAGGAAATATCCCCACACAAGCACAAAGAGATTCATTCCAATACCTTGGCTCAATAATTAGTGAGGATAGAGAGATTGAGGAAGTTATCAAATGTAGGATAAGAGAGGAATGCTTGAAGTGGACTTTCTTCTTAAGTGATTTGCGATTAACATAAATGAGCAACATTGAAGGAAAAGTTTTACAGGACAGCGATTAGACCGGCTATGACCTATGGAGCAGAATCTTGGTCGATCAAGAAGCAACATAGCAAAATGAGTGTAGCAGAGATGAGAATTGTAAGATGGACATGTGGTAAAACTAGGGAATATAAAATAAAAAAAATGAACTCTTTCGGGAGCATTAGGGGTAGCATCAATAGGTGATAAGTAAGAGAGACTCATTGGAGGTGGTTTAGACATGTCCAATGCAGGCCAACAACGGTGCCGTTAAAGAAAAGAATTTTTATGCACGTTGATAGGCCATCAAGGAGAAAGGGTAGGCTGGAAAGGAAATGCAAGGAAGTAGTACATATTAATCGGAAGAATTACAATCTATCTGAGGCTTTGATGATGATGATGATTGATGAACTGCCTAATTGGTGACGGGATACCCTAGATGTGCTCCTTCCCCCCATAATTTGACAGGGACCAACCGGGAGATGAACCAAGTTTTGGGTGGTGGAAACATATGCATAGGATGGGTTAATGTTATGGACCTAACTTGTGATTGATTGATAGTTTCAATCCTGCCACGCTCCAGGGGGAGCCAACCCAAGCTTGCATGAGGTCAAAATCTGTGCTGAAGATGAACAAGTAAAAGAAGTTAAGTAATGCTAGAATTTCATACTATCTTGGACACGATAGACCCGATAGTCACTGGCATCTTCACTAATAGCAAGTTGCTTATAAGTTCCCAATGAGAGACATACTGCAAGACTACCAACTTTGAGCCAACAGTTCTTGACAAATGGGATCAAAGGGACATCAGTTATAGGTGGCTCCAAGGACAATTAATATCAAATACCAAACCACGATATCGCAGTGTGTATACTACTATCGACAGAGGATATCTCTGAACGTCTTCCTACTAGTTGGTGTTGAAATATAGATATCCATAGTGAGATCAGAGTTTTTGTTATTTCAGTAGTTTCCTCCTAGTGCCCTTCTGACAACTGGCAATGGAGTTGATATGATGTCTGTAGGCCTGGGTTCAGAGGAACTAGGTTGAAAGCGGTTAGTTATAGAGATGAGTGCTGCTGGTGATATGCGGAGTATGGATGTGGTGGGGTTAGGGGAGGCAACAATGTGAAAGGCCAAAATTGAAGTGGAAGTTGAATTCAAGAGGGAACTCAAAGTAGACAATAGTCTCTTGTTTTGTATGATTTTAATATAGCCTTCAACTGTAGGGATGTTAAAGGCCTTATTATTACTCGGTTACCCAAAGGAACCGACAAAAAAAAATCTAGGTATGGTATGGACCCTCATTTTGGACACTGAATAATAACAAAGTCATATATGGTCCAATCTGCAACATACCAGAAAAATCCATGTACACAGTGATAATTATAAAGAAAAAAAATCTATATTATATAAAATATATATTTATATACACAAATACACTCAAAAGTATTTCTTGCCCACGTGGTAGTTGTGCCTTCTTACAAACATTAGATCACAATTTTGATTCATGTACCATGTGATATATATTTGGTACAAGTATCTGGAAGTGATTCCCTAGAGTAAGGTCCAGGCGAAGTATTTTAAATAAATCAGGTTAGGTAGGGGACCTAAGTATTTAAGTTAAACAGTATTCAGTCCACAGACCTTTTGACCTAATTTAAAATAAAATGGCATTTTTTTTCTAAAAGCAAATAAGCAATTTTTTTTTCTTTCTTTTAAAAAACTGCCCTTCACTGACCAAAGCCTTCACTTCACCTTACCTTTTTTGCAAAAGGCCAGGTTAGAAACACAGAAGCATTTTCTTTAATTCCACCCCTAACCATCACCAACATTGATTTTGAAGGGAAATATCCACATGAAATAGTGCTCAAAAAAGACATGAATTTATCGTGGTAAATAAAATAGAACACAATACTCAATAAAGACATGAACTATCATGGTTTTCAGTCTCTTACACAAAAAGCAAAGAGGCTGGTATTTATGTGTGTAATCCACTTTTCCAATGACCCTTCCGAACTATTCATACTGTAGGGGGTTAGGGCCACCTTTAATCGATCCATTGGCACACACCAACCCACTTTAAATTGGCATTATCCTAATTTTACACTGCTCCAGACTTTGTTTGCCGTTGGATTTTGTCACAACAAATTTGCAAGGTGTGTATAGACAGTAAACTTTGAAGACTTGATACTAAGGGCTAGGATCATTCAATCTGCCTAATATCTCATAATCCCCTCCTATGGCCATTCAATTAGCCTAATATCTCATAATCCCCTCCTATGTCCAAACCTTTCCATTGTCAAACCTCCCTTGACTGTCATGCATCAAAGTGGGCCCCATTAAAAAGGAAAATGTAAAAGAAAACAACACCTTGTCGACATGGAGTGTACTAACTAGAGTCTCCCTGGGGTGGGGAGAGAGAGAGAAGAGCCAACAACACAAAATGGTGAGGCATTATTTTATATGGTCACCTTTTGTTCCACACCAGCCCAACATCAGTCAAATCAAATCACCCTGGCCAAAAGGTCTTCAAACTTTAAATATCATCATCATCAAACTTTAAAGCCTTATCCAAATTATGTTAGGTCAGTGACGTCAGTCGCATGAATTCTGTTTTGCCATTCCAAAATATCCTAGGCTAAATCCTTCGAAAAATTGCACTTCTTCATATCTATCCTTACTCCTTCCACCCTTACTCCTAGGCCTATCCTCTTTTCTAAATGGGCCATCAACCTACATAGAGAAACGTTTCCTCACAAGCCCTATTGTTGGCATGCGTTGAACATGCCCAAACCATCACAAATAAATTTCTCAAAACTTATCACCCATTGATGTTACCTCTGAACACTCCCGAATGGGCATTTCTTATTTAATCTTTCCTAGTTTTCTCACACACCCATCTCAACATTCTTATCCTCTCCTACACTCATTTTTGCATGTGTCAGTTTCCTAATTCCCCAACATTCTGCACCGTCGTCTCATCGCTCTACTGTAAAATTTTCTCCATAGTCTTGTTTTCTGTTGGTATACGCCCACAAAGCACTTCACATACAAGTCTCCAGGTCAACCATCCTGCTCTTAATTCTTATCCCATGTTCCATGTCCTCCTCAAATTACAAATTTCTTACGATGAATCCAAATCAGTGGCCAGATCAGTCTCAAATACAAAATCAATGCTAACATATATCAAGTAAAAGGTGGGTCCCACAACAGTAAGAGAAAGAAGCAGCATAGAATCTCTTTAGAGAGATGCTACTGACCGAGGGGTGATTCTATATGCACCCACTACTATTGATGTATGCACCCACATTTTGATTGTTTTTAATCACCAAAATACCCTAATGTCAAATGACCAACTCACCCCTTTACCATCAACCTCTTCCTTTCTCCTACGTTTCTTACCCTCCTCTCTACTCATCACTTCTTCTTCTTTTCTGCTTCTTCTTCTTCTTAATCCTAATTATCCATTACATCCACTGTTCGACCATTTCATCTGCACTCATTCATCCCCATTGATCTTCATCTCCTTCCTCATCATCTTCTCTAACTCTTACAAAGTTTGCTCAAGTCTCATCCATTTGTTTGAAGATATTGGAGGCACTCATCTCCCTTCATCACATTGTCTATTGGAAGTAGGCATTTTCAATATGGACAAGCAACTAACGATCTATCCAGAGGAAGTATACATTTTATTTCGTTTTCATCGTTTTAATTAAAATTCGCGCGTCATGTTCGGTTATACCAGAGCCGTGCAAGTGAAATTTGCACGGCGGAATAGCATCAAACATTCTAGTTTTGCACGAAAAAAATATGACGTGCAAAATAATTTTGCACGGAATAATTATTCCGTGCAAAAGTATTTTGCACGTCATATTGATTCCGTGCAAAAACATTTAGCACGGCGTATTTATTCCGTGTAAAAATGTTTTGCACAGCATGAGTAAACCGAGCATATTTCACAAGGACAACATATAGTGTTGTGCATTAATATACTAATATTTAGCAATTATATTTTCAGGAGATTCAGTCAACCGGTGCCAGTGAGTGCTCTATGGATTTTACTAATGTCTTCACCACTGACATGATATTTAGAAGCCGAGAGGACCTAATCCAATGGACAAGGGAAGTTGGAAAGAAACATGGGTTGGTTATTGTAATCAAAACTTCAGATGCTGGTGGAGATGGTAGGAAGCCGAGAATAATGTTATCTTGTGAGAGAAGCGGAAGCTATAAGGGTCAATCGAAGGTCCCTCAAAAGAGAAATCCTAATAAGGCAACGGGAACGAAGAAGTGTAATTGCCCTTTCGCTTTGAAGGGACGAAAGTTGGCAAATGATGATGATTGGATGTTAACAGTGGTTTGTGGGTTGCACAATCATCCAAACGCACAACATCTCGAGGGGCATTCATTTGCTGGAAGGCTATCAGGGGAGGAACTCAATGTTTTGATTGATATGTCGAAGAGTATGGTGAAGCCAAGGAACATCCTTCGTACGCTGCAAGAAAGGGACGTGCACAACACTACTTCGATGAAGAGTATTTACAATGCCCGTCAGAAGTGGAGGGTGACTGAGTTGGCCGGTCGATCACAGATGCAACAACTCATGATGCATTTGGAGCAGAACAACTACATTGAGTATCACACTAGCAACCCATCTACAGATGCTACGATGGACCTATTCTGGGCACATCCATCATCTATTCAGTGTTACGTGCATTTCCAGAAGTTCTGATAATGGATTGTACGTACAAGACTAATAGATATCGACTTCCCTTGCTTGAGATCGTTGGTGTGACATCCACTCAACTGACTTTTTCCGTTGCTTTTGTGTACCTTGAATCAGAGAGGGAGGCCAATTACAGATGGGCTTTGGAGAGGCTTAAGGAATTGATGGATGGATGTAGTCGTTGTAACTGATAGAGAGTTAGCACTCATCAATACAATACACGTTGTCTTTCCGAATGCAGCAAGCTTATTATGCAGGTGGCATATTTCTAGGAACATATTGGCAAATTGTAAGAAGTATTTTGAGACCAACGACAGATGGGATGCGTTTATATCTAGTTGGAACATGTTGGTAGTCTCTCCCACTGAAATGACTACATTCAGTTTTTAAGTGCATTGGACCGGAAATTTCTGTGGGTATCCAAACGCCGTTGATTATGTGAAGAAATCATGGTTGAATAACCATAAGGAACAATTTGTAGCTGCTTGGACGGATCGGCATATGCACTTTGGAAACGTGACTACGAATAGGGCTGAGAGTGCACATGCAAAATTGAAGAGACACCTTGGCACATCGAACAGTAGCTTTGATTCGTCCTGGCAGATTATCCATGCATTGCTTGAGTTGCTCTTTACGGAGATAAAGGCTTCATTTGAAAAGAGCTTGAACACCGTGCAACATAAGTTCAAACCAGCACTGTTTCGCGAGTTGAGAGGATTCATATCAAGGAATGCTTTGGATATAATATTGAATGAGTCGATCAGAGCTGGTTATATTGGTCCAGATTCCTTGGCATGTGGGTGCGTAATTCGACGGACACATGGGTTACCATGTGCACACGAGATTGCCGAATACATAAGGGAAGGCAGTCAAATACCACTGAGTTGTGTCCATCAATACTGGAGGAAGCTCAATTTAGAATCCACTAAGGAGAATGCAGGCCCCGAATTAACCACCACTTCCGAGTTCGAATTGATCAATAAGAGATTTCATAGTACCGATCACGCTGGTAAAATACAAATATTGAAAAAACTAAGAGAGTTGGGGTGTCCGTCATCTACTTCTCTTCTTGAGCCGGATGTTAAATTGAACACCCGGGGTCGTTCATTCCTCGAAAAAGAAGAAGTTGGATCGGTCTACGCGTCGGGAACCATCTGCTTTTGAGTATGCACTCTCGCTCGAAGCTACCATTCCATCGAGAACCAACAGTCTAGATTCGAAGAAGGGGAAGGACAAATTAAGTGTTCGACGCACTCGTTCAAGCACATTCGAGCATCAACTTCCTAAGTCATTAAATCCCTATATCGAGACTATTAAGGATGTCGAGGCGGATGGTAACTGTGGTTTCAGGGCAGTAGCTGGTCTATTGGGAATGAGCGAGGATGGTTGGATGCAGGTTAGACTGGATTTAAGCAATGAACTACAGAGGCATCAAAATCATTATTCATTGCTATATGGCGGAGATGATAGGGTTGGGAACTGTATTATGCCTTGGCGTACTACGATAGCCATCCTCCATTTGCTCGTTGGATGACAATGCAGACATGGGTCATCTGGTAGCTTCATATTATAATGTTGTATTGATCCATCTTTTTTTGCAACAGTGCCTTACTTTCCTGCCTTGAGATCAACCCCGATTCCATCTTCTGATCGCAAAGTTATCGCAGGATCGGTTTTGTCAATGGTAACCATTTGTTCAAGTCTTCATGACACCCCGGGGCTCCCATTCCTCCCATTGCGACAAATTGGTATAGACACCACCATCCTAAGGCTGACGGATGGCAACTACCATATGCGCAGAACATCGAGCGATTCAAAGAAATAATTGGAGACAGTGTCGCAACACGCGGTCGGTTAATATTGACAGTGATTAATTCTTCTACTTTGAACTCGATGTAAACAAATTGTAAGAAATGATGTTGAAATGCAATCAAGTTGTTATGCTTTCCATCATTTATTTTTTGTTTTATATTCCATCATAACCCTCCTTAGTTGATTGTGGGTTGGCGAATATATCATACAATAAATCATCTATTACAAGGCACACAAAGAAAAGGCACACAAAATATATGTGCGAAACCATCCTGCACGGCCAACAGTTGCTGAGCAGAATGGATCTGTTCGGTATATATTAGCCGAGCAGAATGAATCTGTTCGGTACATATTAGCCGAGCAGAATGGTTCTGCACGACATATGTACACTGAACAGATTGCATTTGCACGGCATATGTTGGCCGTTGCATTATTGGTATGTGTGGATTATTCATCATTAACTTAGACTATTGAAACTATTTGTATCCAAATTCGAAGAGGATGTAGATGTTTAAAAAAAAAAATTTGAGATGAACTATATATCACAATTTCACAACCATAATTCCATAAACAAACAAGTTCTTGTACAAAAAATAATATTCATTGATTGAAATGTGGCAGTTTGTAGTACACTGTTTTCTTATACATCCCACAAGTCTCTAAAATCCAAAAAATAATAAAATATCCTTTATACAAAAACAAAAGCATGTTTTCAAAAAGTCCTCCGAGCGTCATTGTTGCGCACGCCGACGATACGTCACCGGCAAGCCATCAAGAATCTCGAGGGTAGTCCGCAGTGCCCTCTGGTAGAAGTCAACTGGCTGGTCACCTCGTTCAAGCGTGGCACGAATATGATCCTTTGCTCGAAGGACTTATAAGAGACAATAGAATGTGTCATATTAAATTTTAAACAATACTTGCTTCAATGTACGAAATAAGATAGTTTACAATGCACTCACCTTCTCGGAGTCGGGTCCTCTCTACCCTCATTAGGGTCATAGTGGGAATGGCGGGCGGGGTTCTGTACACGAGGGTGAGATATCCTAGTGTACCAATCGAGGTAGTCCCGCGAACACTCCCATGCATGATGTGCACGATGGCCGCGGTGCGCAATAGATAATACATGGTCCTCCCAAGTAATCCAATACTGATCCAGAAACGTATAGGAGACCTTGTATTTACCGGCAGTACTACCCCGAGTAGCACGGATGGGGGGCAAGAGGTGCGGGTGGGATGGTCTGTACGTAGCCGAACTGTCGAAGAACCCCTGTGTGGGTGGTAGGGTTCAATGACATCTAGGGACCTCAAGCAACCACAGAAGAATGATATCTGCTGTAGTGGATGATGGGCCCTAACACTAGCATACGGATCCCAAGCAATCTGTCACAAGTAAACTAAATAAGTCACTAATATAATAAAACATGCTCCTTCTCAAAAAACGTAAAAGAAAAAAATAAAGAAAGTCAGAAATATATAACATAAAACGCTCAAATGGGTGCTCACCTCACTCGGGTGTAAGGCATCCAATCTCTCCCGCATCAGCTGTATGTTTTCAATGGCATTTCCGGAATCTTGTCCAGGATTCCAGCGGCTTGCTAGAGGCATCCCTGCGGTGTATCCCCATTGTGCAGGAGGACGTGCGAATGGGAAGTGCTCGTACACCCAAGACTACAAATGACAACAAATATTAATAATTATATAGTACTTATATCAATTATAATGATAAAGATATATGAATCTATAAAATGTACCGTTCTTACCGTTAGCAGTGTCAATATCCAGCAATCTGCCGCACATCTGCCCTCGTGGCGGTCCCCAACTGGCGATACAGATACGCAAGTGCGGCAGCCCCCCAATGCGTATTGACGGACCCGTGGCAGGTCCATCAATAAGGATAGGTAGTAGACAGGAACCCTCGTGGCGGACTTATCAGTGAATAGTGTACAGCCCAACAGGTAAAGAAGATATCCTCTGGCTGCACACTCTACCTCCTCAACCGACGATGCGGGAGTCACTTCGCCGCACACCCGTCGGATCCACCCCATCCTCACTACCCCACCCCGTGCCAGGTTCAACTCGGCTGATGCAGATTCCCTATCCACACCCAGTCCTAGCTCGAGTAGATCTACTTGGTCAGTAAATCCCATAGTAGCAGGTACGTGGACAGGAAGTCCAGTGACTGGGATGCCGAGTAGAGAACTCACATCATCTAATGTGATCGTCATCTCACCAAACGGCATGTGGAAGGTATTGGTCTCGGGCTGCCATCTCTCCACAAAGCTCGAGACCAAGGGGCAGGAGATATATCTGTAGCTGAAATGCCTCAGGTCTGCCAATCCAGACTCTTCTATGATAGCGCGAAACATAGGCACCTCAATATCAAGACGATCTCCAGGCCGAGGTATGTACCAGTCCTTCAACTGCCGCCAATGACTGATACATTTGAGAGGGCCACGTTCCTGCACATTACAAGTATAGTATAAATCTTCATTAGCATCTGGTATTATATAAAGAATTAGTTAAAACATATAAAGAATGAACGTGTACCTCCCCGTCCCATATGGATATGCCACGTGAGTCCTGAAACTCACAAGGACGGACTCGTCGGCCGGACCGCCTGGAATAGGTCCATCCCCTGCTGCCGAGGCATGAGGACTGGGTGGCTGTGCCTGGTCCTCTGAGGAATCATCCTCCCCTACTGGCGCAATCGGAGTACTGGACGGTTGGGGAGGACTAGACGGCCCTGCCTCATCCTCTGAGGAATCATCCTCTGAAGAGCTCTCAGGCAGTGGATCCTGCCGTAATTTGCGTCTTCGTTCAGACGCCGTTGGCCGTTGACGGCCGGCGGTCGAAGTAGTAGCATGCACACCTCGGCGAGGAGGTCTACTAACGCCAACCTTCACCCACACTCTAGATGGATCGCTAGAAGTACTACCACGTCTACCAGTAGGATGTGAGAGGTCACCAATACGGCGAGCTGGTCTTCTCGGCATATCTTCCAATCTGGGTTTCAAATAAAAATCAGTACGAAGAACAAAGCATTATAGGAAGAAATCTTTTTTTCTTGTACTGCTCGGTTCAATACTGTCGTGCAAAATCGTTCTGCACGGTACTATTACTGCGTGCAATAATTTTATGCACGGTATATATTAACCGTGCATATTTGTTTTGCACGGTCTACATGTTACGTGCAAAACGATTAAGCACGGTTTATTTAACCGAGCAAAAAATCTTTACACGGTAAACATTTACCGTGCACAACAGTTGGTGCACGGTTCTGCAGTGCCGAGCAGATCGCGAAAACTGCCACGAGTTTTGGCAAAGTGTCGAGGGTTTCAGCAATTCGAATGCACATGAATTAGCTCTTAATAAACTTATCTACTATCTAACAAAGAAAGTATAACCTAAAATGAATGTGAAAATGATAAGCAAAAGAAGAAGAAGAAAATGAAAAAGAAGAAGACGATTCACCTGAGCTTCCTGTGAAGAAGAAGAAGCGATGTACACTGCTTTGAGGGAGAATGACCAACAATAGGGAAATGGAGAGGAGGAGAACGACCAGAAGAGGAGGTGCACTGCTGCTCTTTGCTCGGTTTTTCAAAAATGCTCGACGAGGGAAATGGAAAGGAGGAGAACGACCTGATGGAGACGAGGAGAACGACCTGGTTTCCTGCAAGGGTAGTTTGGGGAATACTGTGGGTGGGCTCAGCAAAATTAGTTTAAAAAAATAAAAGTTGGGGGTGAGTTCAGCAAGTGGGTGCATACAGCAAAATATGTGGGTGCATATAGAATCACCCAGAGCAATACCAGGACGATGGTGTGAGGAACACGTGTGCCGCAGAGATGCTTCGAGGCAGCCCCAAGCGTCAGAGATACACCCACGAATATCACTGCGTCTACAGGATCCGCAGAAGAAGAAGAAAGACTACTGCTTTCCAGTAGAGCTCGAGAGCATCTACACTCTTCTGTGTTCATCAGGATCCTGAAATCAAAACCCTAAATACAAAGAAGAAGAGAAGAAGGATGATAAAAGAGAGGCTTTCCTTCCTTCTTCCTTCGTTATTTGCGAGGAACATAGAGCATGTATTTGCGAGGAACATAAGAGCATGCATTTGATCTGTAGACGTCCATGTCTCGCTTTCACATCGTTTTTTGCGAACAGGATGCAGTTAGCGTGTAAAGAAAAGGTTATAGAGATGGTCACCATCGTGGGGCCGTTTATAAGTGGGTGCAACTCTTGTCTTTCTTCGTAGGGGAAATTCTGAACGAACCATGATGAGAGTGCTGTAATTGGCCCACAAACTTTTTCTTTTCGAACACAAGTATTTTTTCTTTTTTTCTTATTATATTTTTATCCCTTTATGAAATGACTAAACTAGTCATTATCCCACAAAAACTCAAATCAGATTTTCTTTTCACACACAATCTTCATTCTTCTTCTCTAAAGAGCTTCTCCCACGTCACTCTCCACTTCCTCCATCTTCTTTGGGCATCTCATCTTCACTCACATTGTTGCATTTTCTTTTTCTGGGCAGCCTATCTCACTCTCCACTTCCTTCATCTTCCTTGGGCAACTCATCTTTCATTCATATTCCTCCATTTGACTGTGCAATGAAGGAAGAGATGGAAGAAAACTGCAATCAAATGGTGCATTTTAATCAAAGCAGTAGTGGAAAGGTATGTTTCATTGGTATTTTTTATCATTTTTGTATCTTTGTTAATTTTTTTCTCGCCTGAAACTTGCAACCTTCCGATATGTACGGTATTTCAGAACCGAACATATACCATATGTTCGGAAGTACAGGACCGAACATATGACATATGTTCAGACATATACATCCGAACATAAGTATATTGTTCGGTCTTGTACTTCCGAACATATAGTATATGTTCGGTCCTGAAAGTCCGTACATATAGTATATGTTCGGAAGTAAATATCCGGACAGTGATATTAATTTATACATTATGCAGGTCTCTACGCAAGAAAGTCAAGTTGGATCGGACTTTATCATGGATTATACCAGTGAGTTTATAACTCAAGAGGTAAGACCAACTGTGAATTATTACTCAAATTACATTTCTTTATTACTAAATTCGTATTAAATTTGTTTATTTATTGTAGATATTTCACAGTCGCGATTCGTTGATCAGTAGGGCTCGTGGAGTAGGAAGGAAAAATGGATTTGTCATTGTGATAAGGGTTTCAAATGTTGCTCGAGTGGGTGTCAAAGCTAGAGTACTCCTTGCTTGCAAGAGAAGTGGACAATATAAACAAGAAGAGTGCCAAAAGCGAAAAATGATCAAACAAGCCGGTTCAAAGAAATGTGGATGTCCTTTTGCACTAAAGGGTAAAAAGTTAGACTCAAATGATGATTGGGTATTGGAGGTCATATGTGGTGTGCATAACCATTCGGCCGCGGAATATTTAAAAGGGCATTCATTTGCAGGAAGATTATCAAAGGAGGAAACAAAGTTGCTGGTTGATATGTCGAAGAGCATGGTTAGACCAAAAGAAATTTTGGTTACGTTGAAACAAAGAAGTGAATTAAATGTAACCACGATGGAGACAATATACAATGCACGCTACAGATATAAAGTTAATGAGCGGGGTGGAAAAAGTCAGATGCAACAACTACTTGGTAAGTTGGCAGAGCATGATTACATTGAATGGCATAAGAATTGTGAGGATAGCGAGATTATAACTGACTTAATTTGGACGCACCCAAAAAGTTTAGATTTGTTGCGT
Source organism: Litsea cubeba (assembly GCA_012931725.1). NCBI lineage: Eukaryota > Viridiplantae > Streptophyta > Magnoliopsida > Laurales > Lauraceae > Litsea > Litsea cubeba. The sequence goes on from CM022945.1 coordinate 134,360,320, forward strand.
GCATTTCCACATGTCTTGATAATAGACTGTACTTACAAGACCAATCGTTATCGCATGCCTCTTTTGAAAATTGTTGGAGTCACATCCACAGACATGACTTTTTCCGTAAAGCATACCTTCATGCTGAACGTGAAGAAAATTAAGCATGGGCACTAGGTGTATTGCATTCTATTATTGGCGATGGTATTCTTCCCGATGTCATTGTGACGGATAGAGAATTGTCACTCATGAACGCCATTAACAGAATATTTCCTGGTGCTACTCATTTATTATGCAAATGGCACATTAATAGAAACGTATTGGCGAGATGCAAGAAGTTGTTCGAAACGAAAGAAAAATAGGACAGGTTTATTATGAGCTGGAATATGTTGGTGTCTTCATCCACAGAAGAGGAGTTTGGTGAACAACTCAGTAAGCTAAATAATGAATTCAGCACGTACCTTGATGCACTCAATTACGTGAAAGGTAGTTGGTTGGATGCTTACAAGGAGAGATTTGTCTCCGCATGGACAGACAATTGTGTCCATTTTGGGAATACTACCTCGAACATGTAATTTTTTAAAAAAATTACTTTATTTGATTTATGCTTATTAATTAATACGACTAACCTCTTAATAATCCTACGCAGGGCCGAGAGTTCACATGCACAGCTCAAGAGACAGCTTGGATCAAGTCAAGAAAATTTTGAAGCAGTTTGGTCTAAAATCCACAATTTGCTTGAGTTGCAGCATACCAGTATCAAAGCTTCGTTTGAGAAAAGTAAGACAATTGTGCAACATAATTTCAAGCCGGTAGAATACAAAGAGCTTCGTGGTAATGTCTCTAAAAATGCGCTTGAGAAAATCTTAACAGAAACCAAGAGAGCTAACCTAGTTGGAATTGACACCAGTGTGTGTGGTTGTGTTATTCGACGCACACATGGATTACCCTGTGCGCATGAGATTGCAGAATATATAAGTCAAGGGCGGCCTATTCGTCTAAGCTGTGTACATCAGCATTGGTGTAAGCTTGATATGTTGCCAACTGCCTCATCGATGACGAGTTCTTCGATGGGTTTGGATTGCAAGGCATATTTGGAGTTACTTGAAAAACGGTTCAATGAGTATGATTCCACGAGAAAATTACAACTTCTAAAGAAGATACGGGAGCTATCTATGCCAGACAGCACCCATTTGATTGAACCTGAAGTAATATCAAGAACAAGAGGTAGACCAAGTATGAAAGTTGACACCTCAACTCGACGAGATCCAAGCGCCTTTGAGTTGGTACCGTCTGCACAGGATAGCTACTCTTTTAAATCAGTTGCAATGAAAGATGTTAAAAATAAAGGACAATTGGAATTCAAACCAAAGAGAAATGAAAAAGATAAGGGCGATTCGTACGAGGTCAAAAGAACATCAATAATTATGTGCTCTCATTTCCCGTGGGGTTGAGACCTTACATTAAAGTTGTAAAGGATGTTGCAACTGATGGTAATTGTGGCTTCAGAGCCATCGCTGGATTGGTTGGCCTAGCCGAGGATGAATGGAGACAAGTCGGAAGCGATTTATTACAAGAGCTGCTTGCACATGTAGACCACTACAGACAATTATATGGGGTGGAGGACAGAGTTGAGGAATTGTTTGAAACATTTTCATGCATGGATGACAACCCATTGATGGACTATTGGATGACTATGCCTGACATGGGACATCTCATAGCATCACGTTATAATTTGGTGTTATACGATTTGAGCATAGAACAATGCCTGACTTTTCTTCCTTTGCAATCTGTGCCGATGCCGATGCCTTCTCGGAAGGAGAGAACACTAGGTTTTGTTAATGGAAATCATTTTGTACAATTGTTTTTAATACCTGGTCATCCAACTCCGCCTATTGCAAATAAGTGGAGACAGTTTCATTATCCTTGTGCGAATGGTTGGGAGACTCCATATAGGGATCGGATTGTTCAATTCAAAGAGCTCGTAACTCCAGACGTCTCAATAGCTGAGACAATTGATTTGGATTGAATGTAATTAATAGATAGTTCCTTCCTTGATGTTGAGTGTATCGGAATGTTATTTTAAACATTTAATGAATTTGAAAATGTTTTATTTTTGCATTCTATTAAAACAAGCTCCTTTATGTTGAATGTGGTTGGGTGTATATTAAATTGAAAACAAACTTCTTTATATTAATTAAATTCGTAACTGTAACACTGTTCGGATACACAGTGCCGAACAAGTCCATAATGTTCGGTACTGAGTGTCCGAACATTAGACATACTGTTCGGCACTGAAGTTCCGAACATTATGGTTTTGTTCGGCACTGTGTATCCGAACGGAGGTTCAGTTATCCCACTTTGACAGTCTTCACATACACTGAAAAGATTTCATCCTGTACATATGTAACAAATCAAGCATAGTCCAAAGTAATCAAAGATACCATCAACTAACTAAAACACAGTTGTCAACAAGTACATCCATATTCAAATTATAAAAAACATCGTCTTAAAACAACCATGTAAGTACTTAAACAAAAACATATTACAATGGTTAATTGTTTTTGGTCAATTATAACAACTCATTACATTTCTTAAACTGTCCCTTCCCCTCCTAGTCCTAGTGTTACTGTAACTTTATGAACTCATGTGGGGATGTCGAAAGGTTCGTTGAGCATCCTTAATTGAAACTCCCCGTAACACATGTGCCACCTAATTCACATGGTATATAGTCCCCGCGGGTCTTCAACCCAATGGTCCTCACCTTTTCTTGTCACTTCATCAAGAATGATCAGTGCATCCGAATTACGCTGCTGATAGTCAATCATACCGCTACCGCTTGGCCGATTTTCTTCGGGACGGGGCGCAAAATTAGAATAAAAGTTTGGGTGCTATAATATCCTCCATGATACTCGTACATACCAATTCATATACCCGGGAACACAATCTGCAGGACGCCTAACTGGTTGACTACGATTCAATGCAGATAGCAGGTGATTACGCCATCCCTCCCAACTTGATTGATATATTGATACGCGATTTGATAGTCACGGGCAGTCGGACCTCGCGTAGCACGAATAGGGGCTAATGGCGGTGGAGGAATCGTCTGAACTCTCCCAAACTGTCTGAGTACCCTATCTGGCTAATAAGGCTCAACAACATCCATGCATTTGATGCACCCACAGTAGTATGCAACTTCATTGAAAGGGTGATATTATCTAACATCACAATATGGGTCCCAAGTCACCTGAAAGTAGTGAATCCAAGCGTAAGATATGAAAGTATATAATAGAAAATAAAAACTTAATCCGATACACTCTTTACAAGAAACGTCAAGTTAATTACCTGGTCAGTACTCATGGCATCAAGTCTCTCTTGTTTGCTTTGTAAAGGAATAGACTCTCTACGAGGAACCCATCAATGGACCCGGGGCTGATTCAATTCATAGAGTAAGTTAGGAGTCGGAGCCAAACATTCGAAGTGTTCATACACCCAAGCTTCTAGTAGAGTCAAATAACCGGCAATTTGTTTCACTTCATGCCTGGTTGCTAACCCCAACTGCCTGTATAAGTATGCTAGTGCAGCAGCACCCCATGCATATGAACGTATGGCCTCTACATCCCTGAGTTTTGTAAGAAAAATGATCGGCACCCGTGTGACACTCTTGTCAGTAAACAACGTATAACTCAATAAATAAAGAAGGTAAGCTCTTACTGCATAGTCTATCATCTTGTCCCCATCATCATCAGACACACCGGCAAACCTTTCCTGTAACCACTCCAATCATACTGATTGGCCCCGCACTTGTATCAGCTCGTCATGTGCTTCTATCGGTTCTACTCGTAGTGCATCAACAAGAAGTGCTTGAGCTTCTTCATATGACATTCTTTCATTATAAGAAACAGTCCGCCCAATCACTGGGATGACTAGGATAGATGCAACATCATCTAAGGTGATGGTCATCTCTATGAAAGGTGTTTGTCTCAGGTTGCCACATTTCCACAAAACCAGATACAATAATCTTATTGATGGAGCGGTAACATGCAGTCACTAAGGGAGCCAATCTGGACCTCGAGACTAAATCTCTAAATCTGTCAGACTCATTCACTTGCCACAAAGGCACTTTCTGCCCATGACTTAGACATTTCAGTGGTCCTCAATCCTGAATTCAACCATTAATACATTATTAAATAAATTAACAAATGAATAAAACTTTCATATGAAACAAGTGAAACACACCTGTTGAATCCAAATGTACCCAGCTATATGTGTATCAAAGCTGGTCAATAATGACCTATCTTGTGGCCCCGGGGCTAGTTGCTCTTCCATCTCTTGTTGTTATTATTCTTCAACCTCTTCCTCTGATACCTTTAGTTCTTCCACAACCTCTTCTACTAGCTGACGTCACTTCCTATTTAAAGCAGTAGGTCGCACCCTAAAAGAGCTTGGCCGGTCCATTTCTGAAATACGAAAGAAAAATATTTTATTTGACTGCTGGATCTCTATATGTACGGACCTGAGTGTCCGAATATATTACTTTTGTTCGGAACTTTATTTCCCAACAAAATTGATATGTTCGGACATTAATTTTCGAACATAACCAATTTGTTCGGACGTTAGCGTCCGAACATTTGCAGCTCGTTCGGTCAACCAGAGACCGAACAGTCGCGATTTCTGAACCTAAAACCGCGACGATGGTGCTTCAAATGCAACCCAAAAACATTAAAAAACAGTAATATTGTTTGTCAAAACTTACACTAAATGAAAATCTATCCTAATAACAAGTTTTCATGGAAAAAAGGTAATCTAAGATGGAAAAAATGGTAAAGAATAGATAGGAAAGAAGAAGAAATGGTAATGTTGGAATGATCCATTTACCTTTGGAAGAGAAGAATGTGTAGAGGAATAGGAACGCCGGTGGCACGCCGGAGAATCGTCGGAGAATCGATGATACCATCGGTGGAGTCTTCACTTTTGGTTTGTGTGTGGGAAGAAATGGATGGAGATGTGTGTGGGAAGAAGAAAGAGGGGAATGAAGATATGGGCAGTTTAGGAACTTTTGATGTGTGTGGAAAGAACTACTTTAATTTTTAAATTTTAGTAATGTGTGTGGAGAGGAATTGTGTGGGAAAAGGAAAAAATTGTGTGCCAATAGCAGCACTCTTTAATGAGCACACCCATAACTATTTTTTAATTACCAAAATACCCTTAGGTAAAAGGACAAAAATGCCCTTCACCATCAACTTCCTCCAAGCTTGCATTCTTCCATTCGTTCTTCTGCAATGCAGCCCTCAACAAAATCGGTGAAGACCATCTAGCATTTCGGACACTCTACTCTCATCTCCCTTTCATCCATTGTTTCGTAACTTATCCTCTGCACTCGTTTATGCTCATTGATGTTCATCTCCTTCCTCATTATCTTCTTCAACCCTTGGAGGTATCGTCAAGTCTCGTCCATTTGAGAGTACTCATCTCCTAGCACCACAATATCTATTGAAAGTAGGCATTTTCATCATGGACAAGCAACTGACAATCTACTAAGAGGAGGTATACTTTATCACTTTGTTTCCAGTTCGTCTTTCTTTATTTCTCGATGCCTGCTCGGTATTCATGAACCGAGCACAATAGATATGTACGACATATGATAACCGTGCTAAAATGTATTGCACGACAAAATAATGCCGTGCAAAAATGTATTGCACGACAACATAAAACCGAGCATAATGGTTAGGCCCGGCCAATATAAATCGTTCAGTATAATATTGCACGGTTATAGATGACCGTGCAATGATAAACTAAAATTTGTAATCATATTTTCAGGAGATTGAATCAACCGGTGCCAGTCAGTGCTCTTTGGATTTTACTAATGTCTTCACCACTGACACGATATTCAAAAGCCGAGAGGACCTAATCCAATGGATAAGGGATGTCGGAAGAAAACATGGCTTGGTAATTGTAATCAAAACTTCCGATGCTGGTGGAGATAGTAGAAAGCCGAGAATAGTTTTATCTTGTGATAGAAGTGGTAGTTACAGAGGTCCATCAAAGATCTACGAAAAGAAAAATCCTAATAAGGCAACGGGAACGAAGAAGTGTAGTTGCCTTTTTGCTTTGAAGGGCCGAAAGTTGGCAACTAACGATGATTGGATGTTAACAGTGGTTTGTGGGGTACACAATCATCCAAACGCACAACATCTCGAGGGGCACTCATTTGCTGGAAAGCTTTCTGAGGAAGAGATTAATGTTTTGATTGATATGTCTAAGAGTTTGGTGAAGCCAAGGAACATCCTTCGAACATTGCAGGAAAGGGATGTGCACAACAACACTATGATAAAGAGTATCTACAATGCTCGTCGGAAGTTTAAGGTGATAGAGATGGCCGGTCGATCACAAATGCAGCAATTCATGATGCATTTGGAGGAGAACAAGTACATTGAGTATCATACCAGCAATGATGCTACAGATGCTATCTTGGACCTATTCTGGGTACATCCATCATCTATTCAGTTATTACGTACATTTCCAGAAGTTTTGATAATGGATTCCACGTACAAGACTAATAGATATCGCCTTCCATTGCTTGAGATTGTTGGTGTCACATCTACTCAACTGATGTTCGCCGTTGCTTTTATGTACCTTGATTCAGAGAGTGAGGCAAATTATAGATGGGCTTTCGAGAGGCTTATGGAATTAATGGATGGATGCATTATGTCCCGTGTGATTGTCACCGATAGAGAGTTAGCGCTCATGAATGCAAGAAAAGTTGTTTTTCCGAATGCAGCAAACTTATTATACAGGTGGCATATTTCAAGGAACATCTTGGCAAATTGTAAGAAGTGTTTCGAGACCAACGACAGATGTGATGCATTTATCTCTTGTTGGAACATGTTGGTATTATCTCCAACTGAAAGTGATTACATGCAACTTGTAAGTGCTTTGGAACAGAATTTCTGCAGGTATCCACATGTTGTTGATTATGTGAAGAACTCGTGGTTGAATAAGCACAATGAGCAATTTGTGTCTGCTTGGACGAATCAAGATATGCACTTTGGGAACGTCACTACTAACAAGGCTGAGAGTGCACATGCAAAATTAAAGAGACACCTGGGTATATTGAGTTGTAGCTTTGATTCGTCCTGGCAGGTTATTCATGCCCTGCTTGAGTTGCTCTTTACAGAGATAAAGGCTTCATTTGAAAAGAGTTTGAACATCGTGCAACATAAATCCAAACCGGCACTGTTTCGTGAGTTAAGCGGATTTCTATCTAGGAATGCTTTGGATTAGTGTTAAATGAGTCGATAACAGCTGGTGATATTGGTCCAGATTCGGGTGCATGCGGGTGCTTCGTGCGACGGACCCATGGTTTACCATGTGCACACGAAATTACCGAGTACATAAGGGAAGGCTCTCATATACCGTTGACTTGTGTATACCACTATTGGTGGAAGCTCAATTTAGAGGCCACTGTGATTAACCAAACCCCTGAGTTGACCACAACTTCCGAGTTCGAGTTGATCACTAAGAAATTCCAGAGTAGTGATCAGGCGGGTAAAATACAAATTCTGAAAAAACTTAGAGAATTGGGGATCCTTCATCTACTTCTCTTATTGAACCGGAAGTTAAATTAAATACCCGCGGTTGGTCATCATCGAAAAAGAAAAAGTTTGATCGGTCTACGAGTCGAGAGCCATTTGCTTTCGAATATGCACTAGGGATGAAAAATAGCATTCATGCAATAATAAGTAGTACAACTGTCACGAAGAAGAAGGAAAAATGAGTGTCCGCCGGACTCAGTCTTGTACGTTTCTGCACTTGCTTCCTCAGTCTCTGGGACCCTATATCCTCACTGTTAAGGATGTTGCAGCTGATAGTAACTGTGGATTCAGAGCTATAACTGGTCTTCTAGGCATGGGCGAGGATAGTTGGAGGCAGGTTAGATTGGATTTGAGCAGTGAATTGCATAGGTATCAAAATTATTATGCATTGGTCTATGGAGGAGAGGACCGGGTTGGGGAGTTGTATTACACATTGTCTTACTTTGAAAGCAATTCTTCATTTGATCGGTGGATGACAATGCCGGATACGGGTCACTTGATATCTTCGTATTATAATGTTGTATCGGTCCTTTTTCATTTTAGCAGTACTTGACTTTCCTGCCTTTGATATCATCCCCTATTCCACCAAGTGATCACAAAGTTATCACGGTTTGTTTTGTCAATGGGAACCATTTTGTTCAGGAATGAAACCCGAAGCACCCATGCCTCCCATTGCAATAAATTGGCATAGACACCGCCATCCTGATGCAGACGAATGGCAGCTCCCGTATGCAAAGAGCATCGAGAAATTCAGAGAAATCTTTGGAAACAGTGTGGCGACACAGGAGTCAGTGAATCTTGATAGCGATTAATTATTTAAACTGAGAGAAATTTGATGTAACCAAACATATTATATACATTTTTAAATGGAATGTTGATGAATTCGATGCTTAATTTATTTGTTCATGTTATGTATTAGCCGATGGCTATTGAAATGTATATGCTCGGGTTACAAGGGTAGTGCAAATCATATTCTGCTCGGCTTAGAGTCACAGTGCATATGGATACTGTACGGCCGACAGGTCCCGAGTCCCGAGCTTATACAGTTTGCACAGTAGATGTGTCATGCAAACCATGTTTTGCTCATCAACTGATGGCCGTGCAGATAATGGCCTGGCCCCCTTTCATTCCATTTTGCTCAACTTCTAAGTCTGATAAAGCACACACAATATTATATACAAAATCTTAAAATTCATCCATTATATCACGGCTATCAAAAAGTAGCATCAAATTCATTCCAAGTTCTTCAAGTTCCAACATTTACATTAAAATGGACACTACCACAGACAACAAAATATGTCAACAAGTGATCATTTACATCACGGTTATAAAAAAAAACCTAAAATTCATCAAGTTCCAACAAAAAATCACAAACTCCCATTCTGCAATCATAAAATCCGATAACACCAAGTGATATCACGGCTACGTACGTCGTCGGTACGTCACCGGTAAGTCATCCAGTCTCTCCCACAACAGCTTGACATTCTCCCTTGCAATCCCGGAATCCTGACCAGGATTCCAGCGAGCCGCATGAAGCATTGCAACCATAAATCCCCATGATGCAGGAGGACGGGCAAATGGGAAGTGCTCGTACACCCAAGACTGCAAAAGATAGAGATTATTAATTATTCAAATTTAAATAATATCTTATGAGTATTTCAGAGATAAACAAATGAAAATAAGATAGGTATTTCAAAGGGGTGTACACATTTACCGTGAGCAGTGTCAGATATCCAGCAATCTGTCTCACATCTGCCCTCGTAGCGGTCTCCAATTGGCGATAAAGATACGCAAGCGCTGGAGCCCCCCATGCATAATGACGGACCTGTCCCAAGTCTATCGGTAAAGATAGGTAGGCAATGGGGACTCAGGTGGACGACTTATCGGTGAAGAGTGTGCAGCCTAATAGATACAGAAGATAGCCTCTAACTGCACAATCTACTTACTCAATAGACGACCTGGGACCCACATCGCCGCACACCCGTTTGATCCAGGCCATCCTAACTGCCCCACCACGCGCCACTTGAAGTTCAGCAGACACAGTCGCCCTATCCATGCCCAGTCCACGCTCAAGTAAATCTACGTGATCGGTAAATCCCATACTGGTCGATGCATGGACAGGCAGTCCCGTTACTGGGATGCCGAGGAGAGTACCCACTCGACTAAGGTGTCGTCATCTCTCATCAAATGGCATGTGGAAGGTATTTGTCTCGGGCTGCCACCTCTCTACGAAGTTGAATATCAAAGGGACGAAGGTATATTGGTACGACAATGACTCTTCAATTCAGACTCTTCTATAATCGCACGAAACCGAGGAACTTCGGTATCGGCCCCAACCCCGAGCAAAGGTATGTACCAATCCTTCAGCCCTCGCCAGTGATTGATACACTTAAGCGGCTCACGTTCCTGCACATTACATGTATTAATCTTCATTAATATATGTTATTATAGACTTCAACACATATTATTTGAAAAATAATTAATTCAAACATTAACAAAATGCAAGTGTACCTCCCCGTCCCATATGGGTATGGCCACGTGCGTCCTAACACTCGGGAGGACCAATAAATCGGCCGGACCACTGGGGATAGGACCCTCCCCTACCGCCGCTGTGGGAGGACTGGATGGTTGTGCTCCCATGGTCTGATGAATGGTCCTCCCTTGCTGCCGCTGCAGGAGGAGTGGACGGCTGTGCCTCCTCATCTGAGGAATCCTCCTCTGACTCCTCATCTGACGACTCGGGGAGTGGATCCTGCCGTAATTTACGTCTTCGTTCAGACGCCGTTGGCCATTGACGGCCGACAGTCGAAGTACTCGCAAGCACACCTCGGTGACGCGACGGTCTTGCGATACCTCTTTTTGTCCTTACTCCAGACGACTCGCTAGAAGAACTAGCCCGTCCACTTATCGAAAGTGAGCTGCCACCCGCGATGAGTCGGTCTTCTAGGCATTTATTCCAATCTGTTAAAAATGAAAATCAATAAGAGGAAAACAACGTAATTGAAAATATTAGATATGTACTGCTCGGTTAAAATAAACAGTGCAAACTTATTCTGCACGGTGCACTTTCGACGTGCACTTTATGTTTGCACGGTATAAGTATGCCGTGCATATGTAATTTGCATGCCAAATACATGCCGTGTAAATAAAATATGCACGACTAACATTGGCTGTGCATATAGTATATGCACGGCATCTATATGCCATGCATAATGTACCTGCACAGTTCTGGTTTGCCGAGCAGACCGCGAACGACTAGAATAAGAAGAAAAAAAAAATGGAAAGAAGAAATTTGGAGTTCGAAACTCCCATCCATATCATGCATTAGGGATTTCCCATACAAGTACAGACGTCTATACTCTCTAATGCATAAATTACAACCTAAAAAATAGGTGAAAATGATACAACTGTAATGAAGAAGAAGAAGAAGAAGAAGACGACTTAACTTTGTTTCAACAAGAAGAAGAAGAAGAAGAAGAAGAAGAAGAAGGTGATGAGAGCAGTGCAAAAGAGGTCGACGGAGAAGAAGAGTAGTGGAGAAGAGCTCGATGGTCACTCCTTGCGGTGGCTGCCAAATTTTCAAAAACGTCGACGAGGGAATGGAGAAGGAAACGGTAGCCTGGGCAGTTTGGGTATTATGGTGGGTGGGCTCAGCAAAATGTTTTTAAACATAAAATGGGTGTGGTGAGTTCAGAATGTGGGTGTGTTCAATAATTTTTGTGGTGCATTTAGAATTTCCCTTCTTCGTATTGTGGGTAAATGGTGCAACTTGGGATGCGTCAAGCCTAACCCAAGGACAAAAACTTCTCAAAAGCATCAAGTCCAAAATGAACTAGGCAGTATGGGCTAAGACCTTCTGATGACTATTTAGACACACCATTAATTTCTTTTTAATGATGATTGACTTTTATTAATTTTCAAGAGGAGCCCCTCTGCTGAACGGCAATGATTGTGGGGGCACCCAGGCTCCGATCATCACTAGCCACACTTGATCCACGGTAAAAAAGTTTTTACCGTTCAAAATGAGTGCGCGCTCTTCCCAACAGTCTAATTCATTTAAATGGGTGCCAAACCCCAAGACCCATGAGAATCAAAGGGGTCTGGTCCCTGTTTTATGGTCCACTCGAATGGATCAGAATGTGGACCCCACCATGTGTTCCAAAGCACCGGTGCACCCATTTTTAACATCATAGTGAGCCAGTTAAAAGAACCTAGCAAAATAAGGTGGCACTTTATTACGAAAATAGATATAGTAATATTTATTGTTCTGTCGTGCATTTTGTTAATAGAAAAACAGTTCAAGTGATAGGTTAGCATTACATAATCAACTTGATCAGTGACTATTGCATATTTGGAAGTTCTTATGGTATGTTAATGCATTCTGATAAAACTACTATGGTCTTCACTTTTATGTGCCTAGGGAAAGATCTATGTATGACCACCTCAAGTATCAAGTTTGACCCCAATTCCATACTCCTAAACCCTTCATCTGTGGCTCATGAGCTTAATAACTTCATATTAAAAAAAATCAACCCTCCATCCAACAATCCAGTCCATTTGGATGGGTGCCAAACCTCGAGATTAGTGCCCATCAAGGTTGATAGGTGGGCTCCACCAATAGTTCTCACAAAAGCACGGTGAGAACTAGTTCTCACTCGAACATTTTTTAATTATAAATACAGAAAACATATTCATATCATGATTTTGACCTACTTTTTTCAATCGTAATGATAAAGTGCAATGTAGCCTTGCAATTTTGCACAGGTTGATGCCTTGCATTGTACCATAATCCTCACTTGAAGTTGAAGGTAATATATAATGCGACAAAGGATGTTTCTTTCTCAATTAAATTAAATGATAGAATATCGAGATAAACCCTCTCCGGAAATATAAAGAGAGAAAACCCTAATAAATATTAACATATGGATATATAATAAAATAAGTTGCAAGCATGATGTCCCATTTGAAACTAATGTACACCACCAACAACAAATATAACGCTCGTGTTATGAAATCCATTCAACAGCTATATAACGAAGAAAGCTTACTAAACTGCTAGTCCTTGATGAGGTTGATATCAGCTCTATTTTGAGTATATTTGTGCATTTCTATTGTCGCCGTCGTTACAAATTTATTGCTTTAAAAGGGCTTTATTTTAACAATGCTCACGGCGGACCCAGGATTTTTATTTGGGTGGTGCTAAACTATTGCTCGACTTTGCTAGCTTTTTTCACATGAACAATACCAAAAAAGAAAATTTATTGCATTTAAATAGACACTGCCCAAATCTCCTGCCCATTTGACCGGTCTTCCAACTACCTCTCCCAAATTTAAGTGGTCATTAATTCATCATCATCAAAACAACCAAAGTAATATTTTTCTTTAAATAAATTCATAGCTAGCCCAGCCCGGCCCGTTGTCTGGTAATATATACATATATATATATATATATATAAATTATACATGGGCAATGTTCCTGTTCATAACCTCTCACCATCTCATGGTGAGAGGTAGCTTGATGGGGCTCATTTGGGATTCCACTGTTCATGGGACCAAGGGGAATGGAAAGAGCTATCTTGAATGGGTCCAGATATCAAGTTTGGGGTCAATATCATACCTCTAACCCCTTCATTTGTGGCCTATAAGTTTATAACAACTTTATATTAAAAAAATTAAGACTGATCTAACAGCTCAATTTATTTGGATTGGTGAAAACTCAACCGGTTCAGTGTAATTCAAGGGCCAGTGTGTACGGTTTGAATTGGTGATAGCTGTGCCCCAACATACTACCTGAGAGACGTATATATTTGTTGGAAAAATGGCTAAGAGAACCCACCTTTAGGCTATCTTTGGGCCAAACTAAAAGTGGGACCCACTTATAGTTTTAGGTGAGAATACATGGGAATGTAATCTACTCCATGAGTAGACTAATGACATGTATTGGGTTGCTCTAATCCATTAAGGAGTGAATGAGAAATTGCCTCCTAAACAATACTACTTGAACATGTTAAACATGGAAAGAAAGGGAAGTGGAAAACTTGCTTCCCACATTGCTTGAGAGCAATACATTTCTTTGGTATAAATATGTTTACCTTAGTGGTATAAGATGAGCCCCAAGGGGCATCCCACTTTTGTGGAGGAGGGAGGACGTAGATCTTTGTTGGGTCACCACCAGGTCACCACCACACACGCGCGCCCCGCCCCGGACCGGACCGGGCCTGGGCTTAGGCTTCACGCGCGGGTCGGGCCTGGCTCGGCCCACTACCCATTATTAATTTTTTGGAGAAATTTTTATTAAAATAATAATTTTTTTTTCGGATTTAAATGGGGTGTGTCCAAGAGGTGTGTGTCCTTTCATTTGTGAAAGGGTGTGTCCAAAGAAGAAGCATCTGTTCACTGAACAGTCACTGTTCTGAACAGATGCAACTCCATTGAAAGGTTGCCTGCAGCAGTCTATTTAAACTCTCAATCCCATTCGTTTTTCAATCATCCAATTCACTGCTGCTGTTGCACAATTTCGAGTCTGCATAGTCAGTCAAGAGAGAGTCCTGCTGTTGCACTCTGGTTCAAATAGTCACACAGTTTTGCAGTGCTGCTACTGTGTGTTGATCATTGTATCCTGGGAGACAGAAGCCACTGAAGCCTGTTAGCACCATTGCAGGGGCGAAATTTGTCTTAAGGACATAGTGTTAAACACTAGCCTTGATCTGCCTTCTACTGCGAATTTCTAAGTTTCGTAAAAGACAACAACGAAGTACTGTTATTCTGCCTTCAAACAGTAAGAGAATTTCAATTCGAAGATTACTTTCTGTAACTCTATTTTACTGTTGCTATTGTGAGGATCTGTTTCCTAAATACTGAATTACGTATCTGTGTACTCGGAACAACAATCTTAAGACAAATTTTCTTCTCATCTCATATCTAACAGAGTACACCCTGTTATCAGTATTAATTCAGTATATCTGGTTTCATTTTCTGTCAGTTTTTCTACTGGTTTCTACTTCTTATAATTCTGAAACCAGTATTGTAAAACTGAGTCTCTCTCACTATTCACTAATAGCAGAACTGAAGTTTGTTCTGTATTTTTGTGTGAGTAACCAGTTAGTCTGAGTTACTGTTTATACTTCTATTACTTTAAATTCTGCAGAATTCTTTGTGGTAATTTCTGATTCTGTTATACAGTTATGGGTATTGAGAAGAATACTCCAGTTACAACCCCTGGCCCTGTTTTGGTGAACCATGGGGAGAAACCTGAGAAGTTCAATGGTACAGAGTTTAAGAGATGGCAACAGAAAATGTTGTTTTATCTCACTACCTTGAACTTGGCTAGGTTCCTCCATGAAGAAGCTCCTGCTTTAAAAGAAGATGAGACAGACAAGCAAGTTGTTGCTGCTGTAGATGCTTGGAAGCATGCTGACTTCCTCTGTCGAAACTATATACTCAATGGACTAGACAACACATTATATAATGTGTATTGTTCATTGAAGACTGCTAAGGAATTATGGGATTCACTTGACAAAAAGTACAAGACTGAAGATGCCGGAATGAAGAAGTTCGTTGTTGGCAGATTCCTTGACTACAAGATGAGTGATTCCAAGGCAGTAATCAATCAAGTTCAGGAACTTCAAGTCATTCTCCATGAAATTCATGCAGAAGGAATGTCTCTTAGTGAGTCTTTCCAAGTGGCAGCAATCATTGAAAAATTGCCACCACTTTGGAAGGATTTTAAGAACTACCTTAAGCATAAGCGAAAGGAGATGAGACTTGAAGACCTGATTGTCAGATTGAGGATAGAGGAAGACAATCGTGCATCTGAGAAAAAAGCAGGAAAAACCTTCACTGAAGCTAAGGCTAATGTGGTGGAACATGGGCAGAACCCCAAGAAGAGGAAGAACCCTTCCAATGGTCAAAGACAAGGTCCCAAGGACAACAAGAAGTTCAAAGGGAATTGCTATGTGTGCGACAAACCAGGCCACCGTGCTAAGGACTGTCGTAAACGCAAGGACCACGGAAATACAAGTAAGAAACCAGCGCAGGCCAACATGACAGAAATGGACAATCTCTCCACTGATGTTTCAGACATCAATCTTTCTGCTGTGGTCTCAGAAGTCAATCTGGTTGGCAACACCAGAGAATAGTGGGTGGACACTGGGGCCACTCGACATGTCTGCTCTAATAAAGATATGTTCTCCACTTATCATGCTACAAACGGAGAACAACTCTTCATGGGCAACTCTGCTTCTTCTAAGGTTAAAGGCCAGGGACAGGTGGTATTGAAAATGACTTCTGCAAAGGAACTCACCCTCAACAATGTGCTGCATGTACCTGATATTCGTAAGAATCTGGTATCAGGCTCACTACTGAGTAAGAAGGGTTTCAAACTTGTATTTGAGGCGGATAAGTTTGTCCTCACTAAGTCTGGGATGTACGTGGGCAAAGGGTACATGAGCGATGGGCTCTTTAAAATGAATGTAATGACCATTGTACCTAATAAGAAAAATTCTTCTGCTTATATGCTTGAGTCTTCTAATGTGTGGCATGGTAGATTAGGTCATGTTAACTATGATGCTTTGCGTAGATTAGTTAATATGGAATGTTTGCCTAAATGCAGTTTTGATTCAAATATCAAATGTGAAACATGTGTAGAAGCTAAACTAACTAGAACTTCTTTTCATTCAATTGAACGAACTTCTGAACCTCTTCAGTTAATTCATTCTGATATATGTGACCTCAAGTTTGTTCAAACTAAAGGTGGTAAGAAATATTTTCTTACATTCATTGATGATTGCACAAGATACTGTTATGTTTACTTACTGAGAAGTAAAGATGAGGCCTTGGAAATGTTCAAACATTACAAGAATGAGGTTGAGAATCAACTTGAGAAGAAAATCAAGGTGATAAGAAGCGATAGAGGAGGTGAACACGAATCACCTTTTGGTGAATTTTGTTCACAGCATGGTATTATACACCAAACTACCGCTCCTTATTCACCTCAGCAAAATGGTGTTGCTGAAAGGAAAAACAGAACTTTAAAAGAAATGATGAATGCTATGTTAATAAGTTCTGGATTACCTCAAAATTTGTGGGGGGATGCTATACTCTCCGCAAATTATATTCTTAATCGAATACCTCAAAAGAAAACCAATACGACCCCTTACGAGTTGTGGAAAGGCAGAATGCCTACTTATAAATACTTGAAAGTGTGGGGGTGTTTGGCTAAAGTGGCGGTTCCTACACCTAAAAGGTTAAAATAGGACCAAAGACAGTTGACTGTGTTTTCATTGGGTATGCTCATAATAGCAGTGCGTATCGGTTTCTAATTCACAAATCTGAGATTCCTGATATGCATCCTAACACTATTATTGAGTCAAGGAATGCATCGTTCTTTGAACACGTATTTCCTAATAAACCCTCGCAGGAATCAAGTTCTCTTAAACGAACTCAAGATACTGCTAATAGCAGTGAAAAAAACCAACAAGTGATTGATGAACCTAGACGGAGTAAGAGGGCTAGAACTTCAAAAACATTTGGTCCAGATTTTCTAACACTTTTGTTAGAAGATGAGCCTCAAAGCTTTAAAGCAGCGGTGTCCTGTCCCGAGGCACAATATTGGAAAGAGGCAATAAACAGTGAAATTGAATCCATTTTGCAAAATCATACGTGGGAACTAGTGGATCTTCCACAAGGTTGCAAAACTCTTGGGTGCAAGTGGATATTCAAGAGAAAGATGAAAGCAAATGGATCAATTGAAAAATACAAAGCCAGGCTTGTTGTTAAAGGGTACAGACAAAAAGAAGGCTTGGATTATTTCGACACTTATTCACCAGTTACGAGGATAACATCCATTCGAATGTTAATTGCAATTGCTGCGATATACAATTTTGAGATACATCAAATGGATGTAAAGACCGCTTTCTTAAATGGTGAATTAGATGAGGAAATATATATGGAACAACCCGAAGGGTTTAATGCTCCAGGACAAACCAAGAAAGTTTGTCGACTTGTCAAATCTCTATATGGATTAAAACAAGCACCTAAGCAATGGCATGAAAAATTTGACAGTTTGATGATGTCAAATGGGTTTAAGATCAATGAATGTGACAAGTGTGTATATGTCAAGAGCACTAACAATGGCTGTGTCATTATTTGCTTATATGTTGATGATTTGCTGATTATGGGTAGTAATGATGAAATCATTCAAGCTACCAAGCGAATGTTAAACAATAAGTTTGATATGAAAGATATGGGTGTTGCTGATGTCATACTAGGAATTAAAATTTCTAAATCATCGGATGGACTGATATTATCTCAATCGCACTATATTGAGAAAATACTCCAGAAATATAATCAAGATAATAGCAGTCCAGCGAGAACACCTATAGATATTAGTATCCATCTATCCAAAAATACTGGAAAAGGCATATCACAATGCGAATATGCGCAAATAATTGGGAGCCTAATGTATGTCATGAATTGCACTCGTCCTGACATTGCATATGCTGTTAGTAAACTGAGTAGATACACAAGTAACCTAGAATCAGACCACTGGAAGGCCATAGTCAGGGTTTTAAGATATTTAAAATACACCCAAAACTATGGATTGCATTACTCGAGATATCCAGTAGTGCTTGAAGGCTACTGTAATGCCAACTGGATATCAGATACGAATGATTCAAACTCCACAAGTGGATATCTATTCACACTTGGTGGTGCAGCGGTATCATGGAAATCTTCTAAACAAACATGCATTGCTAGATCCACTATGGAATCTGAGTTTATTGCACTGGATAAAGCTGGCGAAGAAGCTGAATGGCTTCGTCAATTCCTAGAAGATATTCCGATATGGTCAAAACCTGTGCCTCCTATCTGCATTCATTGCGATAGTCAATCAGCAATTGGTAGGGCGCAGAGTACCATATATAACGGTAAGTCTCGACATATTCGTCGGAGGCATAATACCGTGCGACAACTGCTCTCTAATGGCATTATGACTATTGAGTACATAAAGTCCATGGATAACATTGCGGATCCCTTTACCAAAGGTTTAGCAAGAGAGCAAGTAAATCGTTCATCGAGGGGAATGGGCTTAAAGCCTATGAATGAAAAGTCGCCATAATGGCAACCCAACCTAGCTGACTGGAGATCCCAAGATCTAGGTTCAAAGGGACAACCGAATTATGTGTGACTTAACGATATCACTATGGAGATAATATCTCATGCTCATTCCTATAATAATAATAGTGATACCTGTAGCGAAAATTAGGGTAAGCAAGGCTTTTAATGATTTTTATATCTTGACTAATCAAGTGGGATATAGCAGGATACTCTTAATAAGAATCACCTATGTGAGTGTGAACTGGGCCGTTTCTATGAGAATAATAAGGCTAAATTCTCTAAAGCACTCATGAAAACCAGGCATTGTTCAGGGCCAAAATGAACACAATCATTAGAACCAACTGTGTCCAGGAAGATTCTGTGTGAACTCTATTGTCTCGGTTTACGTAAAAGGTTGAGTAGTTCAAGACATCACGTTCACTGTTCAACCAGTAAATTCGATAGTACTTCACAAGGGAAGGTTCAAGGCCACAAGCTACCTTTCTCTATACAGAAAATTTCCATTTGTACTCTCTCTGTGTGTCTGCATATCATTTCATTGTTTTCAGTTAATTTCATTCATGTGGGGGATTGTTGGAAAAATGGCTAAGAGAACCCACCTTTAGGCTATCTTTGGGCCAAACTAAAAGTGGGACCCACTTATAGTTTTAGGTGAGAATACATGGGAATGTAATCTACTCCATGAGTAGACTAATGACATGTATTGGGTTGCTCTAATCCATTAAGGAGTGAATGAGAAATTGCCTCCTAAACAATACTACTTGAACATGTTAAACATGGAAAGAAAGGGAAGTGGAAAACTTGCTTCCCACATTGCTTGAGAGCAATACATTTCTTTGGTATAAATATGTTTACCTTAGTGGTATAAGATGAGCCCCAAGGGGCATCCCACTTTTGTGGAGGAGGGAGGACGTAGATCTTTGTTGGGTCACCACCACACACGCGCGCGCGCGCCCCGCCCCGCCCCGCCCCGCCCCGACCCGGACCGGGCCTGGGCTTGGCGCGCGGGTCGGGCCTGGCTCGGCCCACTACCCATTATTAATTTTTTGGAGAAATTTTTATTAAAATAATAATTTATTTTTTGGATTTAAATGGGGTGTGTCCAAGAGGTGTGTGTCCTTTCATTTGTGAAAGGGTGTGTCCAAAGAAGAAGCATCTGTTCACTGAACAGTCACTGTTCTGAACAGATGCAACTCCATTGAAAGGTTGCCTGCAGCAGTCTATTTAAACTCTCAATCCCATTCGTTTTTCAATCATCCAATTCACTGCTGCTGTTGCACAATTTCGAGTCTGCATAGTCAGTCAAGAGAGAGTCCTGCTGTTGCACTCTGGTTCAAATAGTCACACACAGTTTTGCAGTGCTGCTACTGTGTGTTGATCATTGTATCCTGGGAGACAGAAGCCACTGAAGCCTGTTAGCACCATTGCAGGGGCGAAATTTGTCTTAAGGACATAGTGTTAAACACTAGCCTTGATCTGCCTTCTACTGCGAATTTCTAAGTTTCGTAAAAGACAACAACGAAGTACTGTTATTCTACCTTCAAACAGTAAGAGAATCTCAATTCGAAGATTACTTTCTGTAACTCTATTTTACTGTTGCTATTGTGAGGATCTGTTTCCTAAATACTGAATTACGTATCTGTGTACTCGGAACAACAATATTAGCCATGTCTACTTATCAAGTTGTAACTCATAGTGCTTAACATTTTAAGTTACGTTTAGAAAGGCAGAGTGGCCCAAAACAAAACAAAAAAAAAAAGTTGTAGCCACCTAACATCCGCACACCAATCATTTTGGGCCAGTTTGGTAAATTTACTATTAATATGAAATGGGGTGAAATTTCAAATTAAAAGATAAAAAAAGTGGGGGCCAAATAAAAAAGTGATATATTGTTGTTACTTCTTTTAAAGATAAAGATGGTTCTTTATCATTTAATGACATGTAAAAGTAACGTTTTGACTTTTAAAAGTAACTTTTTGAGCTTTTTTGGGAAAATGTAGAGGTATTTTTTGAAAGATGGTTCCCAATGACATATTTCTGAAAGATAGTTGCTAATGCCACACCCCAAACTTCTCTGAGCACACTCCTTAAGTTTAAGACCAATATACCCATGTGTGAAATTACCAAAATGGACATCACTCATATTTTCATATCTCACCTAATTTCTCTCTCCACTCATCCACCCCCACCCTAGCCCAACCACTACCGCCCGCTTCGGCCGCACCGTCGGAGGGGGACAGGGATAGGGACAGGGGAGAGAGGGAGAGGGAGAGGGAGAGGGAGAGGGAGGGGGAGGGGGAGGGGGTGTAGGCGGGCAAGGAGAGGGAGAGAGATCGGGAGAGGGAGAGAGGGCGGTGGAGGCGAGCAAGGAGAGGGAGACAGAGGGTGGAGGCGAGCAAGGGAGAGGGAGAGTGGGCGGCGGGCTGGGGGAGAGAGAGAGAGAGAGAGAGAGAGAGAGAGAGAGAGAGAGAGAGGGAGGGAGAAGGAGGGGGCGGCGGAGGCGGGTAAGGAGAGGGAGAGAGGGTGGCGAGCGGAGGGGCAGCGAAAGAGAGGGGGGGAAAGGGGGAGTGAACCGATAAGTGGAGTTTAGAGCGGTTTTGGTATGTTGGGAAGAATGAGGTGTGTAGGGAGAGATTTTGGGAATCTTTTGACTTATTTGCGGTGTGTAGAGGGAAGGGGTGTGCTAAGAGAAGTCTTGGGTGTGGCATTAGCAGCTCTCTTTTTGAAAGATGGTACTTTCTGATTTGACCCATTTTATTTTATTATCTATTGAAATAACCATTCACCCTACTTCACTAAATGAAGTGAGTTAACAAACCCGCGAATTAAGAACTCATTTGAGTCACACCAAAAATAATATAAGTAGACAAATATTTTGACTTTACTACTTATGTATCCTAAATGCAAGCACTCCATTCAAGTTGGCATAAAAAATTCAGAAATCAGCAAATTGCCCACATGGCAACATTGTTCATGTCTTATTAAAAATACTAGCTACGATGGTCCCTGCTTAACTCTAAGCCTTCGTCCCCAACTCTAAGCCTTCATCCCTATTGAGGCTCTCCTAAGCTGCAATTTATGTTATCGTAAGCTAAAATCGTCTGTAAAATCATCTTCATCGTAAACTGCCTCAAATCATCGTCTCCAGAATCAAGATAAATCCAATCAGAGCTGGATTCTCTACTTCCATCATGCTAAAAATAGAAATAGTTAACTTTGAATGTGAGACCAGCTTAAGATAGCATAAGCTGCAGCTTAGGACTTAGGAGAGCCTTGCTGGCGCGTGTATATATATATACGCTCTTGCTCATTTTCTGCATGGATTTGACAAGTCTTAATAGAGGCCATTCTCTCTGCGCTCTAATTCAGTCTATGGACAGTGAGTCTCCTCTTGTTGCCTATACTTGAACAGCAGGTCTCTCTTGGTATGTAGTTGTTCTCTAGCATTCCAACGGTGTTTTTTTTTTCTAGAGATTAGTTGTACGTTGGTTCAAAGCCTGATTCTTTACCTCAATTTATCTTTGTGCTGGAGCAAAAAATAAAAAATAAAAATAAATCCTACTCTTGTTTGTTTCTAAATGAGCATCTGACCAAAACAGGTGTAGCCATTCCAACGATAACTCCAAAATACACGCAATGATTCATGCCTACAGCTCGTAAGGACACCCACTAACTCAAGAAAGTACATGACATGTCATAGCTATTGTTAGCATATGGACTTGAAATCTCAAAAATATAATATTAGAGAAGCATGCCAAAAGCAGACATTCTTGGAAATTTCAAATCTCATGGTAAATTAATAAGTTACTATGCGTTAGAGATTAAATGGAAGGCTCATGTGATCTTATTTTTCCATTGTATTATCTTTGATTAGGCAAGGAAGCACGAATTTTTATTAGTTGGGACGTGAAATATGAGGTGGTTCTTGGCACAGTGAGGGAAAGAAACTAAGAGAAAGGATGAATAAAGGGAAGAAGAGAGCTATTGTAGCTGCTTAAAATAATAAAAATAGGGGTTATGTATTAACCTTCAAGAAACAGAGGTAATGGAGGGGATAGAGGAAAGGAACGAGCAGAGAGTGTGATGAGAATTTTCTGGATACCCTCCTTGTGAGGTGCTATCCTCTTTTATAATTACTATACCTTGTAATCAAGGATTTTACAAAATATTAGCGTACAATAACCTATGATATTCTGCTAACAGGAAATCATCCTACTCATCATCTAGTCACCAAAGATTATAGTAATATTACAATGTTCGTATGTTAGGGTTGTAAACGGGTCGGTTCCAGTCTGGGTCCATGGTGGACCCTGAACCGGAACCGTTAAGGAGAAGGTGAAATTGGATCCGGACCTGGAATCATTTTGGAACCGGTTTCTTAGCTCAGGAACCAGAACCAGAACCATATATGAGACGGGTCTGGATCCGTGTTCGGGTTTGGATCTAGGTAGAGAATGATATTAAAAAAAATATGGTTTTTAAGAGAATTTTTTAAAAATCGAGGTAATATGTTGGGTCTCGGGTCCACGGGTCTGAACCAAGGTGGAACCGGACCCATTTACCTATCGGGGCCTAAATAAGGACCCAGACCCGGTTTTTAACGGGTCGAAACCTCCTGATAATTGGAGAATCGGGGACCCATTTACATTCCTATTGTATGTACACATGAGAAGGTGTGATCCACAGGAGCACAAGTGTAGTGTCTCTGATCCCCCCCCAACACACACGCACAAAAAAAAATGGAAATTTTGATGTGGAGGAGACCGAAACATCAATTTGTCTTGAAGAAAATCATGTCATGCTCTTGTTTGCCCCTTGGTGGTAAAGAAGTTCGCTAGTTGGAGATGAGACGGTGTATGAGGAAGAGTGATTTTCTTTTGTAGAAAGACAATCCTAATGAAGTGATAGTCGACTTCTATATGCTTTGTCCTTCTATGAAACACTGGAATAGTAGCAATCTATATTGCACTATTATTGTAAGTATGTGATGGAGTAGGTGCGCGAAGGAAAACACCAAAATCAGTCAATAATCTCTAAAGCCATACAATCTCATTGGTGGCAGAAGACATTGTACGATCCTCTGCTTCACAAGAAGACTTAAAAACTGTCTTTTGTTTTTTTTACTCTACCACGAAATGAGAGACGATCGAAGGAACATACACCACCCTGTAGTGGATCGTCTAGTATCTAGGCAGCCTATCTAGTCTGCGTCAACATAAGCATTAAGGTGAAGGGGAGAATGGGAAGAGTAAAAAAGACATTTGAAGATTGTTCCTTGAAGATATCGAATGGTACGATGTATAGCATTAAGATGAGGATGCCAAGGATCAGTTTCAAATTGACTGACTATTTGTACAACATGAGCAATGTTTGGTCTGGTCATAATAAGATAGATAAGATTCCCATCCAAATGTTGATACATAGTGGCATTACAAAGTGGAGATCCTCCAGAGCGACTATATTTAACATTCAATTCCAACGGAGTTTCAGCAGTCTGTTTATCAGTCAAATGGGCCATGGTGATTATGTCCTCAGTGTATTCCTTTTGATGAAAAAATCTGCCTCCCGAGGATCTAGAAAATTGAAGCCCAAGAAAGTAGGATAGAGGGCCCAAGTCTTTCATACGAAACATCTTCATGAGATAGTTGTTTAGAGCATTAATCTCTTTCTCACTATTCCCTGTGATGATGATATCATCAACATCAACAGCTAGGGGCGGAACCAAGAATTTAATTGGGGGGGGGGGGGGGGGCAAAGTAAAAGCACTAAATAAAATTAAAGATTTTAAAAAGAAAATGCACAAGAAAAGAAAATATTTAAGTTGTGGTCAATGTTCTTTCAATGAGATGTATCTATTTGGCACTGAGATAACTATGATTGAAGTAGAATTTTCTTTAATCATAGATGGCTTGTGACAATGTTTTGGAGTAATCTAAACTTAAAAGCTTGGGCACACATAGAGGATTTATATAATGGACATTATGAATTTCTTATCATTTAATTCAAATGTAATTAATACAAAGAGTGCGAAGGCTTTGACTCATGATAAATTCAATAGGTTTCTTAGTGGGGTGCTTACTAGTATCGATCATCACA
Organism: Litsea cubeba; assembly: GCA_012931725.1. Lineage (NCBI taxonomy): Eukaryota > Viridiplantae > Streptophyta > Magnoliopsida > Laurales > Lauraceae > Litsea > Litsea cubeba. The sequence goes on from CM022945.1 coordinate 134,385,105, forward strand.
AATCTTCATTCCATTGAGATTCTAGCCCTCTATCGGTGGCTTGAGTGATTGAGTGATATTTGATAAGGATCCATAAAAAAATCGGGAGCACTTGCTTTGGATAGGAGAAAACTTTAATGTGAGATTTTTAAATTTTAAAAAAATTAGAATACCTAACTAGATAAATCAACCGATACTATAAATAAGTGGGAGGCAAATTTAAAACCTAAGCCATTAAATAACACTTTTTCTACTATTATCCATCACCTTTAAAATTTGTGTAATAGGACTTATTCCTACTGTGAGATAATCATGTCCAAAACACATTTGACATAGAGAAGCCACTACTATTTTTTTTATTATCAATTGTTGGATAAATAACACTAATTGGAGTGACATTATATTTAATGATAAAATGCAAATGGACAATAAATTTAATGGTTTAGATTTCAAACATGGCCCACACTGATAGAATAGGCATAATGATGGAGAGTTCATTATAATATTGACGACTTGTAAATATATTTAATAAATATTAAAATGGATTTTCTCATTATGGACGCATACCTGAAAAAAGAGCTGAATAGGGAGAAGAGGGCAGAACTCAGATTCATTAATCTATAATCCATGAAGTTCGATGGCCAACAAGCAAATCCATCGTCCCTCCCTTTCTGTCTACTTATTTCATTTTTTCTTTCTTCCATCTTTTCTCTTATCTTCCTTTACTTTCCTTTCTACTCTTTTTTTTTTTTTTTCCATCAATGTTAGCTAACCCGATTGCAACAATTTCGTCAATCAGTTTCACTCTCCATCTCCTACTCTTTATTTCATGTTTTCTTCCTTTCTCTCTCCAATCCTAACTTTTTTTTTTGGGGCATTCGGCGACAGGTCCCTCAACATTACACTTTATGGCTTTAGATTTACAAAAAAAAAGTCATAGAGCCAAAGGTCCCTCTCACACTTATTCACACCTAAAATGTCTAATTTACCCTTTCTTCAAATCATAACCAATCCCATGATTGGTGGGATACCATGATTGGTGGGATATCCCATTAATAATGGCCAACTAACATTTAATTGCCCACGATTAATGGAATCCCCAGATTTTCAAATAAATTCTAAAAACACACAAATAAAATTCAAAATAAAGAAAATAAATTTTAAAAAATTAAATAATTTCGAAAAATGCAATAAGTTTAAAAAAAAGGCAATATATAATCAAATAACGCAAATAAATTTAAAAAGATGCAAATAAGTTTCAAAATATCCAATAATTTTCAGAAAATATAAATAAATTTCAAAAGACTCAAATAAATCTCAAAAGATCCAAATAAAATTTAAAAAAATGTAAATAAATTTAAAATAACGAAAATAGATTTTAAAAAATGCAATAATCTTAAAAAACGCAATAAATTTAAAAATATACAAATAAATATCAAAAGACGCAAATAAACATAAAAAACGCATATAGATTTCAAAAAACGTAACTAAATTTGCTAAAAAACTCAGATAAATTTTTAAAAAAATTCAGATAAATTTACGAAAACAGAAAGAAGTATGACAGAAAACAGATAAATTTGAACAACACTCGGTTAAATTGGACAAAAAATCAGATAAATTTGAACAAAAATCAGATAAATTTACCAAAAATAGAAATAAATATGACAGAAAACAGATAAATTTGAACAACACGCAGATAAATTTGACAAAAAATCATATAAATTTGAACAAAACTCAGATAAATTTACAAAAAATAGAAATAAATATAACAGAAAATAGATAAATTCGAACAACACTCAGATAAATTGACAAAAACTCAGATACATTTGAACAAAATTTAGATAAATTTACCAAAAAGACAGATAAATTTCATGAAGACTGATAAATATTTGTCAAAAATGATATAACAATCATGTTGCCTTCAGTCGATGTGAGTCTGTAGGAAGAACCGAAGCGCAAATCGGAGTCCGGATGACCCCTGACTGTGGTTGCTGGGCTTCCTGCTGCAAACGGGTCAGAACTGACCCGAACCTGAGCCTGGCCTGGTGCCTGACCCAACTGGGTCATCTTCCCAGTTGAGTTTCTGCAACAGAAGCTCGTTCTGTTTTGTAAACAAAACGTAGGATGCTTTCGTCTCCTTCTCCGGTTCGGTTTATCTTATTAAAGAAATTGGAGGAGTGAAGAGGGGCAGCGTAGTAAAAATGCAAGTAAGAGAAGTGTTTGAAGCGCGTTCCAAAAAAGAGGTCGGCTTCATCCAATCTCTTTCTTCCCCATTTCCAATCAAACGATCCCTAATGACCGACCAATTTCGCCTTCTTTCTTCCCCCTCTCCCTTTAAATCCCATCAAAACCCCCACTACCTTTTTCCTTCATTCACAAATACCTCCTCTTCTCTTCCTTCCCATCTCCACAACAAACAAGAAGAGACTTTGAAATACAAGGGAGGAAGGAAAGATGGCGCAGAGAGAGAAAGAAGAGACCGAATTCAAGGTCCCCGAGACCCTAATCCTCTGCGTCAACAACTGCGGCTACTCAGGAAACCCCGCCACTCAAAACATGTGCCAGAAATGCTTCCAGGCAGCCGGATTCCACTCCCCTCCGCCCTGCGCCGCCCTCGAGAAGCCCAAGCCCGCCTCATCCATCAGGCCGGTCGAGGAGGAGAAGCCGGCCGATGTCATCCAGATCCTGACTTGCGAGACGGCGGATCCTCCGGTTCGGCAGGTGAACCGGTGCTCGTGCTGTAGGGAGAAGGTGGGTCTGACCGGTTTCCGGTGCCGGTGTGCGTAATTCCGGCGACGAAAACAAGGAGGACGGATTGATGGCTGGGTAGCAATCTGCGCTCTGTAACTCCGATCTTGGTGGCGGAAAACAGCAGCGTGTACATCTCTGGTTCCTGCTCCGGTGGGATGACAGCGGACGGCGACGGGCAGCGGAAGGCAAGCTTCAGTCGTCTTCTTCCCGCAACGACCAGACCAGGATTTCTAACGTGGCCCACCTGATTGATAGAACACCTCTGATCGTGTTTTCTTCCCCGGCGATGGCAGGATCACCTTCGTTTTTTTCTTTCCCTGCTTCCGGCGATGGTCGATCCTAACAATAGCAAGTCCAGATCCTCGTGCTTCTTCTTCTTCTCCGGCAACTATCAGTCCAAGTGATAAAACCCGATCCATAGTAAACCAACAGATATCTCTCTGTTTTCTCTGCAACATGAACAGGGCGCTTGCTGCCCTTCTCCTTTTTGTGGCCCACCGAGATCAGAACCGATCTCCTTCTGCAACTATAGACGGCGCAGCACACATGCGAGGATCGACCCAGGATAAAGAATGAGAGAGAAGAACGACGAGGGATAATGAAATATTTGAAAATTTAAATTTTAAAAATTTATGCCTAAAATGGTTGGAAGGGCAATTTAGTCCTAAAAAATGAGAGCATGTGGATGCTGGGACTTATGGCTGCAAACAGTCTAGCTGAGTGGACCATAGGCCTTAATAAGTTTTTCCTTGGACTGGAGGCTTGATACATTTACTTATAGGGACCTTTCGCTAATTTTGCCTCTTTTTTTTTTATGTTTTTTTCTTTCAGTTACTATAATCTTGCCAATAATTTTTGGTAGGTATATTATTAATGAATAACTAATATAGAATGGCCTTCGATGAGGTTCCAAAGTCGGGAATTAATGGATGGACAAACGATGAAGGGGCCATGATTACAAAACATATACCGACTTTCATGGACTTTAGCGGGGGCCATGCCTTCTTGGGGGGGGGGGGGGGGGGGGGGGGCTATGGTAAAAATGGGTTAAAATTATTATTTTTATATAAAGGGGTTTCTTGAAATTTGTGTATGTGTGTGTGTGGGTGGGGGAGAGATGGATCATAACTTGACTACTTGTTCTCGAGAAGAACTGTACAAGTTTTTTGGAACCATGCACTAGGGGCTTGTTTCTAACCATATAGAGATTTTCTTAATCAACTGATAGATCTTAGAGGAGTAGGGTACCCAGGTGGTGGTTTCATATAAACTGTTTCTTCAAGATCTCTATGAAGAAATATATTCTTGACATCCATCTAATAAAATAGGTCAATTTCGGGATATAGCCACCGCAACCAAGGTTCTAATTATAGTCATTTTTGTGACAGAAGCAAATATCTCATTGTAATATATCCCATATTCTTGTTTGTACCCATGTGCCACTAAATGGGCTTTATATCTGTCCAGAGTACCATCCGGTCGTAATTTAACTGAGAGACCCATTTGCTTCCAATGATCGATACGCCAAAGGGAGGGGAAATAACTTCCCAAGTCTGATTAGTTTCAAGGGCCACAATCTCCTTAGTCATTGCATCTTGCCGATTAGGATCTGTACTGGCTTCCTTATAGGAGTTGGGAATACGAATACATTCCATTGCTGCGAGAGTTTATCAATATAGAGGTTTGGAAACCTGTGTAGATCTTCTTAATGGCACACTATGTGTAGTATCCTATGTTAGACCAAGTGGCTGAGTGGAAATAGAGGGGGCAGCGCATGTACAAGAACGAGACAACGAGAATATGTATGTATGATAGGGGGTTAAGAAGATAAGTTTGTTGAGGGAAAGTGAGGGAGAAATGGAATGTTAGAAATGACGGGTAATGAATAAGTGGAATATAATTGCACATGCTCAAGAAATATTACATGTCTAGAGATGCAAATTCAATTAGCAGCAGGATCATAGCATACAGTCCTTTTATTGATCACTATATACTAGGAACACACACTTGGTTGCATGAGTAGAAAGCTTAGTTGTTTCGGTTTGGGGCATATGAACAAAACAAAGACAACCAAAGATGCGCAAGATATTGTAGTTAGGAGAGGATTTAAACAAAATATGATAATGTGTATTTCCTGTTAATGTCCTTGATGGTAAACGATTGATAAGATGGACAGCCGTGTAGGCAGCCTCACACCAAAACGTATTAGGAACATGTGAGTCTAAGAGTAGGGCGCGAACTGTTTCTATGATATGTCGATTCTTGCGTTCAGCAATAACATTTTGTTCTAGCGTATATGGATACATGTCCGTTGATGGTCAATGCCCTTGGCTTGAAAAAAGGATTGGAAGGTTTTGGACATATTTTCCACACACACACACACACCAAAAAAAAATCCGTGCAGGAAGTACACGAATTCCTTTATCAAATTGTGTGAAAACATAGCTGTAAAATATTTCAAAAACATGACAAGCTTCATCTTTAGATCTAAGAAAGTAAATCCAAGCATAGGGGGAATAATCATCAATAAATATAATATAAAATTTGAAACCAAGTCTACTCAATACCGGTGCATGTCCCCAAATATCAAAGTGAATTAAATCAAATGGAGTTGTTGTACGTGATGTGCTTAAAGAAAAGGAACACGCAAAGAGTGTGATGAGAATTTTCTGCATACCCTCCTTGTGAGGTGTTATCCTCTTTTATGATTACTATATGCAGAAATCAAAGATTTTACATACTATTAGTGTACAATAACCACTGATATTCTGCTAACAGAAAATCATCATACTCATCACCTAGTCACCAAAGATTATAGTAATATTACAATGTTCGTATGTACACATGAGAAGGTGGTCCACTGGTGGATATGGAGATCCACAAGAACACAAGTGTAGTGTTGTCACGACCCGGTCCCGAGATCTGATTACTTCGGATAAACCCCGAGTCGTGAATTCATACTTACTCCCATAAACTCCGAATTAATATTAAGTTAAAACGAAATCTACAAGGGATATCAAATCACAAAACCTGTCAAATGTATAAAATTTACGGAATATATACATTGACTAAAACACTATTAATCATATGAGTTCCTTTACCAACAGTAAAGTTCATATATACACATTTCTATTTAATTCACACTCCGATTTCACTTCCATTCGATCAATCCTCTTAGAGGTATCGGATCTCCGCTAACGGCACGGCCTCTGTAAGACCGGTACGGCGACTGGACCTGCGATGTCATCAATAACACCGTGAATACGGCGGTTCAACAATGTATTTACAACTCTATGATAGTATATATTGTCAATCAGTAAATCAATTCTGCACAAACCAATTATACAAGAACCTGTCAATTTACCAATCAACAGTTCTATAATAACTCAATACAGTGCATAGTGTATAGTACTAAAACAGTGGAGTCAAGTAATAATAACTACTTAAGACAACCGCAGCAGTATCCATTTCCATCCTAGTATAATTCTTGTAATGGAAGTAACAGGTGTATTTGTATGCACAAATACTAGTTATTCAATATTTCAGTTCGGTTCTTCCCAACAGAAACATTATAGTCCAGTAATATCATTAGATTGATATATACTATGACATTCATTTCATTCCGTTGAGTTTTTACAACAGAAGAAGTTCGATGTATTTGTAAACACAATACTAGTCAATTATGCATTCATTTATATTATCCTCTTCAGCTCAAGGTAGAAGGGTGTGCCATTCAATGACCCAGGCTTCAAGCAGTTGTTTCACTTTCTTACATTGCTTACGATTCCTCTATTGGCTCAGGGTGGAAGGGCGCACCATTCAATGACCCATGCCTCAAGGATCAATAATTTACAAATGGGGGTGAGATCTACCAGTGTCTTGATTAGAGATCACTGGCGATGCCACGGAGCTCCGGAACCCTCCCATATCATCTACTATAGTAGGAATTATTCATTTCAATGGTACCTTTATTATCATTACAGTGTTACCTTTCGTAACTATTCATTTCTTCAATAATTGTGTGTATGAAGTCAGTCTAACTCTATAAGAGTAGTATATTGACTTAGTTCAGTTCTATACGAGCTTAATTCAGTATATGAATTCAATTCATTATTTCCATCCATTATGTTAGTATAGCTCAATAATGAGCTTAGGGAAATGTTATGTCAAGGTAACTCAATAATGAGCTTAAAAACTATAAAAATAGTTTCGATGTGGAAATCTAGTCAAATTCTATTCAAACTTCTAAACCAAACAAATGAGTGAAATCCTCGCCACCCAATGCACATGCTATTTTTTATGAACATCACTTTATAGATTTATATCGTGCATTCGGAAAACTTAATTTACACTTATAAAGGCTTAGACATTAATAAAAATCAGCCTGTATAAATTAGGCTTTGAAACAGGAAAATCAGATCTCAACCTGAAATTTCCATAAGCTCGGTATGACCGAAGTCCTCATTTCGGCTGACCGAACTTTTCCAGAAGCTAGTTTCTCTATGCTTTTTTCACCAGATAAGCTGTCAATCAGCTTTCCAGAAGCTGAACCATATTGAAAACATTCCTGGACCAGTGCGATCAGCTTGTCGGTCAGCTATCCGCTGACCGAAACCCCCAGTTCGGCTAACCGAACTCAGTTCGGTTAGCTTTCCAAAAACTGGATTTTCTACTTATTTCTATCAGGTGGTCTTCGTTCAGTCTCGGTCAGCTGTCAGTCAGCTTTCCAGAGGCTGAACCATGCTAAAAATGAACCTGAACAGGTTCGGTCAGCTTGTCGGCTGACCGACCTGCATCCAGAACTTCTGTTCTGAGTCCGAAATTTCTAAAGAGAAATTCTGGGTTTTTGAACTCCTCAAGTTCTAACAAGTCTAAAAACATTATAAATCATAAAACATGTATGTACTTGCCTCTCTTGATGATTAATCTACAAAAAGCCCTTTGTTAGCTTGATCTTTGAGATGAAAACCTCTTCAATCCAAGCTTGAGAACTTCACAAATGGAAACCAACTTGAGGAAGATGAAGAAGATGATGAAAGCTCTACCAAATTCACTTGTGAGCTTCTAATCTCCACTCTTGATACAAGTAATGGAAGAAAGAAGAGAAAAGGAGAAGAAAGAGGAATAAAAGGGGGCTAGGGTTTGGAAAATGAGTTGAATGACTCATTGAGTCATCTCTTAGGTTATATAAGGTTCCAATTTGCATTGATCCCCTCCACCTCCTAAAATCATTCCAAATTGAGCCAAATGAAATGTCATTTGATTTAATATTCATCGAACGAGTTCAAGTCTTTTATGAAAGCTAACGTACTCATCGAGATACGAGTGTCGGTATCAAGAGTTTCTGTATTCGACAAAATACGCAGAAATTCGTATTTACATAAAAGTCCCTCATTTCCTTGTTTGAGTCTAAAACTTATTTAATTCACTCAATTTCCTTTAATCCATTTCATTAAGTCTAATTCATTCACTTTGGGCTAAATCAATACCATTTGGTGTTAAGCCATCATTAATGCAATTAAACATGGTTAATTAGCTTAAATTTCGATTAACTAGAGTTAATCTTGATTAACTCGGGACGGGGTCTTACAAGTGTCTCTAATCTTCATTATGGTTTCTCATGGCAAAAGGGAAAAGGCGTCCGAACAAATGTAGAAGTTAAAAATAGGTTGCGATATCGCGACCTATGCGCACATTGTTAGAAAATATATCTGAGCTTTTGTTATCACTATTTGAAAAAAAATAAATCTTTATCATTAATTGATAATTAGAAGGGTTCTTTATGATTTTTTAGTAAATTAATATCCCAAAATATTCTATTTAAATCGAAGAATTACCAGTTGGTGATCGACTTGTAATATATTACCAAACAATACTACTTCCTATAGCCAAGGGGGAGCAAAATGCTCGTGGGTCACACTATATCACTACATATTCAAACTTTTTAATTTAGTGATACTATACACTCCCTCTCTATTCAACTTTTACCTAAAAAATCGAACTTAACCATTTTAGAACCACTGTAACTCCCCTTCCCCTTCTCCTTGTCTTTACCCATTTCTCATCATGTTTTTCTTGATCTTCCATGTTTTATGTTCCTCTTTTTTGGCTATCAGTTTTGACATATTACATTTCAATTAAATTTTCATTTTCCTCCCAAGCATTGTCGAAAGAGAATGACCTTCAAATGTGCAGTGTTCATTCTTCTTTTTCTGAACCCAAGCTAAGATATAGAAAAAGATGGATTGGAAAATGAATACATGAAGTAAAATAAGTAGCGATATTGCAACAAAAACTCACTTCCGCCCTTCGAAACACACTTTTTGAACACAACACTATTAATATTTTAAAAGTTGATCATCAGCTAAAACTTATTGGGTCCAAACAGCATATTTTACTAAAAATCCTTTTATTTTTTTTGTGCATTTGTCATTCCAACAAAGTAAGTTACTGAAAATGGTGTAAAACTTGGGGAAAAAACTCATTTGTCATTCCAACAAAGTAAGTTACTGAAAATGGTGTAAAACTTGGGGAAAAAAACTCCAATGCATATCACAAACATTAATTGTTTTTTGGCTTTCGAGGACTAGAACTCATGCACCACAAACACCACATCCCTATCCAATTAAGCAACGGGCGGGGATGGGTTTTTTTCATTTTTGCTAAGTTAGCCCATTGGCCAGGAATAGATCCCTAGGGATGCATATGTTTAATTCTCACAACAGTATTTGAGATAGAACAACAGCAAAACCTAACATTCGACATTTTAAAAATAATCCAATGGCCTTATTGATGATGTTGTTTGACGTTCCAAGTCCTTGTGATGCATACAAATTCTTTTTTACTAGAAAGATATATTTATATAGAGGAAGGGAAAAGAGTATACAAACAAAATATAAGAGGATTTACATCAAGCTATCGAAAAGCTTAACCAAAGATAACTACCCCTGATATGTTACAAAACTATTTACATCAAAACTGAAACTATCCCCTGGATTCAACAAAACACTTTCCTCTGGAGCTTCATCTCTACTAGGCCATGGAGACTTGCTCAAAACCGTTGCATCTTGGTGGTCAGATCATACTTCCTGTTCATATATCTGCTTGATGTGAAAAGATAATTAATCAATGAATATCATTTAAAATGGAGGTTAATTTTGGCAAGGTAGTTGTCACGCCCCCATTCCGAAAAATGGGAATTATGTGTGAGTTTATGGGGCCAATAATAATTTTTCGTATAAACAAGTACACGTGACCCCCAATTATTGTCTCATAAGAATCGGAGTCCATGGTGAGGTATAGATATTTCCTCAGTTCACCCATAATATAGTGGAAGCTTCATAATTTAACAAATGACATCAATAGTAAACAATTAAGAGCAAGCATAGCTAAGATTTACTAAAGTTAAAATTTAATAGTTATACAAAAGTGTTTAGAAATAAGTGCCCATTACAAAAACCCAAGCCAACAAAATAAATCAAAAGGAGAACTATCCATATAGGCGTGAAGGCTCTCGAGTGCTGGGTGAACGATTGCACTATGTCGTCCACACCCCACTCGTGGAAGTCACCAGCCTGATCTGTCTGAACTTTCTTCGTCTCCTCATCGAGTTCGGTACCTATGTACTAAGAGTGGCATCATCAGACCACGAGATTTGGCATATAGACACACACACATATAATATAATATATATAACATCATTAGATATGAAGTAGTAATCAGAGTTACTGATAGTATGATCATATGAGTTTCAGTGCATAAAGAATCATAAGGAAAGACTTAAGAAAAAATCCTAACAAATAGGTGGTCCATATAAGCTAATCACAACGGGATAGTATCGTTGTCCTCTCCACTCGTATCAAGTTGTAGTAGAGAAAAATGCACGGGAGACTAGCCCAGTCAGAAAGTGATACCCATGGTAACAAACATCAAAACCCGACATCATTGGTATCTGATAGTGTACAACCATCCAAAATTATCGATCTACATTGGCGCAGTAAAAAGTCCTATCATAGTGGTTGCCCAGCTATGTTAAACGTTACACCCAAGTGATGCCTGACACAAAGAATCTTATACATACACTAGTGAGGGGCTAGGCTTATCTGAGGTGAACAAGATTTCATCAAAATGAATGAAGAACTACTCTTCATCAATTCATCATTCAAACTTCATCGAATACCCCTAGACAGACAAATTTATCAAACTAACATAAGTAGTCATTTTGAAAGCCTTTATGGTCAAAGCCACCTAGCCTCAAAGCTTCAGTCAAATCCCAACAAAGATACGAACTACAAAGATAATCCTAAGTCCAATCCATCTAAGTTATTCATGTGATCTCACAACACAATTACAATGGTAAAGAACATGTTCGCGACGTGCGGACAGTGGTGGAGCCAGGAATTTCTCTCAGTGGGGGATAATAGGAATTATTATAGTTCACTACACGAAAATATATATATATATATTCAGTGGGGGAAAATAGGAATTATTATAGTTCACTACACGAATATATATATATATATATAATCGTATAGACATAAGCAGGTGTACATCAATTTTTTTTAAATTCCATTAAATAAAAAAGCATCTGTTTACAATTGTCCTCGACAAGGCTTACAATTGTCCTCTTTCTCTCTACTTAAAGAGGGTGTGCAAAGAGAAATTGGGGGGGGGGGGGGGGGGGGGGGTTTGCATTTGGAAGCTCAAGCTCACTAAAGTAATCTAAACATAATTTAATGGGTTGAGACTTAATTGTGATTTAAATTAATCTACATAATTTAATAAGTTATGAGATTCCATAAAGTTATTGAGAAACCATTGCAATAATTGTCTACTAGCATAATAACCAGTGCTTAGCACAAGTATGGCCAACATAGGAACATAAACATTCATGCATGAAAAAATATCCATAAATTTTAGAAAGAAAGCAAAAGAAGAAAAGATGTGAGAGTGCATGTTTATGTTGTTGGAAATAGGTGGGCCTCTAGGATAGGTTTTAAAAACTTTTGATCCAGTTTATGCAGGGATCAACTATCCAAAAGGCTACCAAAACCAATCCAAGACGCGTACCCTCAATCTCAGCCATCACGATCAGTAAAAAAAACTTTATCTAGAAGATAGAAACCAGCAAACAATCAAGCAACAAAAATCTACATCATACAAGGAAGTAGATTATACATTTGGAGCTCGGTTGTGCTCTAATGGAGAAGTTGCATCTTTCTTTGATGATGAAACACTTTCCATTATCAAATAGGAATCTCCAAGACCTCTCGATCTTCCACGCTATGACCCGTATCAGATTCTCTTTTCTCAAGAAGATGGTAGGATCTCCAAGAGAAAACTACTAGGAACTCAAAGGAGAAACTAGAAGAAAATCTAGAAGAGGGAAAGAGAGAAGAACCATGTGCAACTCTTGCACACAAAGGGATAGACGTCCAACACTTGGACTTGACAACCTCTTGGGCATGAATCTCAAGGATGAGAATAGCATCAAAAGGTTCCAGCCCTATATCTCCTCTATTTATAGCTTTTGCAAGCCCTACTTACTAATTTCTATTAAAAGTCTCACTTCCATAAGAATTAGTAAGTTTATCTTCTTTTACTAATTAAAATAGAAGTCTTACTTCCACAATAATTAGTAACTTACCATATCATAATTAGAAGTCTCACTTCAAATATGATTAGTAACTTTCTAATTCCTTTCTAATTAAAATAGAAGTCCCACTTCTGCTAAAATTAGTAACTTTACTATTACCACTATTAGAAGTCTTACTTCAAATAGAAATAGTAACTTTCCTTTTAGAGTTTAACTAGAATTAGTATCTTTCTAATAATTGGGCTAGCGTGGGGACCACTAGGGATTCCTTAGATAGCTGGCTCCAATTGGAACTCGCGACCCCACATCTAATGTGCAATCCGGGCCCACAATTAATTACAAATAACTCCACTATATAAATACAATTGAACTCTGGTCTTAAGAATATTACATAGAAGACCCTAAACTTCCACATTACCATAAGTAGGCCCCTCCATCAATATCTATGGATCAATTGGACCTGTCTTCCAAACTTAGATCCATATCTTATTATCCTTGATCCCCAATTAATTATAATGATCATAGGTACCTTTTCAATTAACTCTTAATCGGAATGGTGCGCACTTACCAATGATAAATCCATTAATTGGCACAAGGGGATATTAGAGATAGATTTCATCTTGACAATTGAATGTTCTCACAGCTCTACTACTACGTACCCAAATCACCAAGGTGTTGACCTACAGTTGGCCTCAATCATTGGTGACTCAAAGAAAATGAATAGATAGAAACTTGAGTTCATTAATGTCTCAGGATTGAGAGCTTACTGCTAGGGAATTATGAGAGCAGACCTTAAGTTTAAAGATAGTGTTCATAAGGTGCTTCTCATGGTCATTCAATACATCCAATGTACCAGCACTCTGAACCAAAATCTTACATTCTGATGATCGAGACAAATCACACTATCTCACAGTGACCAAAGTGCTGCAACCTTGTCGGCATGAGATGTCCAGTCTCATCACTGGTTGTGAAGATATTTAAGTATAAGATTTACAACACATGTCTCCTATATGTGGATCTCATCCATACACATGTGTTACATCTAGTATACTTATGAACTCTGGTTCATCTCATGAACCATCTTGTCATTTGTATTGGTTATGTACAAGTATATAATAAATCACAATTCATCTCATGAAAGGAAAGCATGAATATACTGATAAATAAAGAAATTAATCAATTTATTGTATCATCTACTGGATTGAGTCAATAAAACTAACATATGTAATCTATAAGCTAATCACATAGAAAGAAAAGAAGAGAATTGGAGTAGAAAGGAAATGATAGAGTTTGGATAGAAAGAGAGTTGCAGAAATGGAAAAGTGAAAGTTTGAGAAGTGGGTAGTAGAGGTGGTTTTTGGTAAAGAGATATAATAGTTAGTTTGCATGAGATAAGTAGAAAGAAAATAGAAAATATTTGAAAAAAAGAATAACTGACTGTCAAAATCATAACCAAAAGTCAAAAAGGAAAAAACCCTTGGCTTTAATATATTATAATGGACCTAAAGCTAAACTTGAATTTGATGCATAAAAGAGGCAAAGAAGCAATATGACATGTGTTTGTTTTGCAAAATAACGATTGAATCAATTAAATTAAGGACCTTAGCTTAAAAAGATTTGGGGATGTGTCTCCAATATTAAAAACGGGAAAGATATTATTCAAGTTAACCAAGATGCCATATCCATGTCTATGTGATATAAAGCATCATCTCCCACCACAAAGAATTCAAGATTAATGGTTGTGATCATCAATCAGTGAGGCCCACTTTTTAGGAAACATTATACATCAAATATAAGATACTATTTTTGTAAGTGCAAAATAAAGAAAGAAATACTTGATGTAAATTGGTTACAGAGTTCTTCCTCGTTGGCAAATGGCTAATGGCGATTGCATTAAGGATTTTTTTGGGTAAAAAAGCCTTTGAGATGGGAATAGGCAAAAAGGTGGAAGGTTACTTGCTGTGTAAAAAGGGTCTATGAGTTGTCCACTGTGGATTGCTTCTTTTTCTAGGAGAGGAAAAGACATCACTATCCCTAGGCTTTTTGCTTATTCTATACTTTTTTAGGCCATGTTTGGTACCTCTACTCTTTTTATGACAGACCCAGTAAAAATAGAGGCATAAAAAAAAAGAGTCATACAAAGAAGAGGCTAAAATAGAAAAACATGTTTGGTAATGCACAAGTCTATTTTAAATAGACCGTTTGGTATGTCCTTTTGTTTGCCTCTTTTTAAGGGATTTGCCTCTTATTAAGAAGGGTATTTATGTCATTATCAATACTCATGTATTGAAATGAGTATAAACCCATGCCAGGATCCTTGTAAAAGATTTTTATCACTCAAAACAAATGCCTTTATCAAATGTCCCCAAATTTTAAATCTCAAGACATCCATCAAATGGTAAGGACGTTTTTTTTTTCTGATACCTTACAATCACTGCCTTCTCTCAAGCTTTTGACCAAATTATAGCAATATCTGATCGGTCCTAACTTCGCTAGATGCCCAATAAAAAAACCCATCCTCTAGGTGGTGAAATCAATGAACTCAACAAGAAATTCAAACCAGATTCAATTGGTAACTTTTGTTTTTTATATTCAACAAGAACAAAAGGAAACAGAACCTAGAAGTGTAATATTCCCTCCCATAATAAAATGATTACCCAACCATCACCCATCACAACACATTTAATTAATCACATGTAAATAACAAAACACACTTAAGAAGATGCATCTCGCCAAATGGCATCTGCAATTGAATTTCTCTTCGCATCCATCCCTGTCCTATCCATGATATCAAAAGTATAAGTGTTTTCTCCAATATCTTCCTCAAAGTCAGTGCCACACTCTACTTGGGTATCTTCACTTGAGAATTGTGCAAATAATCGATCCTCCATATCCTCTTTCCTAATGAAATTATGCATCGCCATTGCAGCAACCACGATGCTCCGTTGTACAGGAAATGGGTAACGAGCCATCCGCTTGAGGATAGGAAATCGAGCCTTCAATACTCCAAAGCTTCGTTCGATCACATTCCTCAAGGATGAGTGTAATCTATTAAAATGCTCCTCTCTAGTACGAGGAATGGCAACACCTTGAAAATCTTGAAGCCAATAACGGACATTTCGAAATGGAGAAAGAAACCCTCGCATATTTGAGTAGCCGGCATCAACCAAATAATATTTACCTAAAGAAAAATATATATAAATGTTAAAGATCATGTCAAAACATGTTTTAGCAATCATTTGATGGGATTTAAAGTACTCTAAAATACTTTTTACCAGGTGGGGCATGTGGAAACTTTAGCTTTTCATCAGAAATGGTATCCAAAAGAATTCTTTGATCATGAGCTGTACCTTCCCATCCGCATACCACATAAGTGAAGAGCATGTCAAACGAACATACTGCCATAACTTGTTGCATGCAATCCCCCTTTCTACCTCTATAAGGGATTTGTTTCTCTGGTTGGATAATGGCATGCACAAGGGTTCCATCTAAAGCACCAATACAATCCTATAAAAAAAAAAGATATCAACAATGAGAAAATTTAATGTTATATAGAATAAAGCAAACAATACGGTGTATTCAAGAGATCAATACCTTAAAATATGGCTCAAAACGTGGATTCAAGAGAATTCCTTAGGCACTTTATCTAGAGGAGGCGGCTTTATCATGTCTTTCGCAAAATAGCATCATTGCTATCAGTACCTGACGGAAGTGTCTATGAATTGTTTCCCCTGAGTGTTGAATCTATCTTGTATCACTCTATTCGTATGGGCATGCGCAATGACCATCATGAACATAGCCAACTGCTCCTCCACAGGTATATAGTTACTGTCTTTTAGTAACATCTTTTCTCTAAAATACATGCATAAACGCCGAAACACATGTTGTTCCATACGTAGTAACTGATGACAGATAATGGGGTTACCATTCAAAATTATTTGGACATGACCATATCCCGTCAGGATTGAGTTCCTACATGGTTCCTTAGTCAAGCATCGTTGTCGCTTCTTGTACAACAATATGATAAATATGATTTTTTGAAGTAAACTTTGATCCATACGCACTGTATATATGCCAGACAAAAAAAAAATCATGTATTCATAGGGGATGACAAGTCAACATTCAACTAAATGAACATTCTTTAAATAAACAAAAATGCAGTCTATAAAAAACAAGAGATATAACATACATGCTCCAAGTTAAATTTCACATAATAGCATGTTTCAAACATCCATATTTCAAAAAAGAGAGAGATAAAATTCATGTTTCAAACATCCATATTTCAAAAACAAGAGAGATAACATTTGTGTTTCACACCCAAATATAAACCCAAACAACTAAAGGCCACTATCACTTCCAGAAGCATTCCCCTTCTCTAATTGCAATTGATATTTGAGCCAAGCCATCTTGCCCTCATCTGTCTTGAGTCGCATCCAGATAGTCCTCTTATCCTTAATCATAAAACACGTAAGCGCGGTCAAATATAGTGGGCTGGCCTCTGAAATTTCGGGGATGGCATTCAATACGTCAATGCAGTCACCTATGGTAGGTCCTTCAGATTGAACTGAAGCAATAGCTAACTGATTTGATGCCTTAATTGAGGCTGCCATCTCGATTATGCATGCATTTACTGCATCATTACTTGCCATTGATTGCTTTTTAGAAGGCCTTGGTCGCTTTCGTCTAATATTTGCCATCATGACATCTGCAGCAATATCATTAGCGGCTGAATCTTCTAGCAAGGTGGACGACATGGAATTTGTGCGGTTCAGGGATGGAGTGTCATCATCATGATCCAAGTTAAAAAAACTTGAGTCCATATCTGTTATGATATCTTCAGGCACGCCATCCATTGTTGGAGCCCATTTATCATCCCCTCTTGCTGAAGTGCCATCAAATAAGGCAGCCATCTCTTCAGGAAAAGGAAGGGGCTTGGACTTAAATACTTTGGCATCTCTATGGGTCTGTAATAAAGTTTAATGATAAATGTTAAAGGCTTTCACATATCTTATAAATACCAAAACAACTACAAAATACATATACCTTCAAGTATTCCGTCCATCGGTCATGTTCCATCTCCACACATCCTGTATGCGGGTTGAAGCCTATACCAGTTTGGCTTGTCAAGTGCAACCAGGCATTGTAGAGTTTTTTCAGATTATCCAATTGATTCTTCAATTGTTTTTGGTTAAAAGTGTGTCCTGTCCTTTGAGTAAACTTCTCTATGATTATCTTCCATGTTTTTGAGCTAAATTGTATCCAGGGCGACCTCCAGATTTTACTTGTTCCAAACAAATGTCAATGAGACACTTTCTCGTGCCATCGGACCATTGTGCACGATCTATCTCATCGGTAACTTTTGACTTTCCTTTATCCGTCATGATAACCACACCTAATTACACATAATTTAAATGAAATCACATTTGGCAAGGAAAATAAACAACATCCGCAAGTTTACTTGAGTCCTAAAAAAGGTGCGCATCAATAACTCAATCTTTCTCGTGCCATCGGTCCATTATGCATTTTGCAAACAACATATGTTTCTTCGATAAAAGAAGAAAGAGGGACATTTCTATTTGAGATAAAACAAAGAAATATGGACTTGGGGAAAAGGAAGCTATTAGGCTCAGTGGAAGTTGGGCCCACAACATCTACTTGGCAAACATGCATCAGTCACAGGTGTAGAGATGTGGTCTTGTAATCTTCCTTCCATCTGGCAATGTGGGACTCAGGTTGGTTTAATTGTAACACTAATCATTCTACAGGAGTTATGAGCGACAAACAAGAACCCATCATTGTAATAAATGGTGCAAGAAAATGAAGAAAAATGCAATTGACTTTCACAGTAGTAACAAACAGAGAGAAAAGCCATTTTAAGTATCCAGCTCAAAACATGGACAAAGATTATATTAGCTCTCATCAGATGAGAATGTCTTGGGTTTGCACCTTCTATCTGCAAGATGAAAGTCAACCACGGTTGATGAATCACCATGCAGGGGCATAAACACAAAATCAATGAAAATAAATTAACTTCCATGATGTAATGGCTGTGAGGATGGTTTCACTTGTTTTGCACTAAGGATGAGAAGATCCTTGCATGATAAATGCCTGCCCCACTGATATTGTCTACTAAAAAACTCATCACAGCTAATGAGAACATGCACACTCATGCACACAAGCTTGCATACAGGAATACTATTACCAAAATTGTGCCCATACAATTTACAAGATTTTCATCAAATGTAATGTTTTTTGCATCTATAAAACCTCAAACCTGCAACAAAACTTTCCATCGCATTGGAGATGTGCTGGGTTACAGCTTTTACATTATTCTCTTCAACAGAAAAAAAGAGGCACTTGTCTCCAATGCTAATGGACTGAAAGCTCTAAACCAAAGACTTCAATGAGATCGAATTTTCCATCTCCACCCTCTCCCCATATTCCCAAATATAATGTTGATTTCATCTTCAAGTGGGGTTCTTTCTGCCTTACCAATCCAGTCATTGGCCTCCTTTCTTCTTAACCACCATCACTTGCCAACTCCCTATCATCAATTCATCATTCAACTACCTACCAGAGCTAAGGAAACCCAACTGTGCAGCCACACAAAAGCATCCAATATCAACCCACTCACTGCACACAGCAGTCGTTCATAGTTCATCCTCTTTACACACATAGACAATTTAGTTCTGCTAAGGGCATTGGTAAATCCATTGATGCACAATTTTTTGAATAATGAAATATATATGACAGGAATGCTAGGGCACAGGATGTAAATGAAATCCTGTGACCAACAAATACTTTTTGGATTGTTTTAAGTAATGCTGGGATTCTGTGATCCATGGATGTCAATCAAGCACTCCATGACAGATCAGGAATGAGGACCATTATGAGCAGCCCTCAATTGGAAAAAGGAGAACAGATTCGTGTTTTCAATTGATTTGAAGCACTAGGGAAGCAAAATATGACACACATCAGAATAAGGATTCATACCTTAAAAAGCAACATTCTCTCTATGATTGCAATACATTTTGGCATCGAAAATATACTCTATTGGATTATGATTAAATCAATTTAGGTCTTGATTTCTTATTTATTTAAGAGAATACATACAGTAAATCAAATGGGCAGAAGCCACAGAAATCCCCAGTGCTGCTACAGCAGTTCAACACTCTTGTTTGAGAAAGGGACTATAAGACTGATAAAATCATATGAAGAACACAATGGACATTACAGTATGTGATTTTACTAAACATGTTCAGAGATTTAAGAAAATTTAATTGATACATCATACCCAGAATAAAAAATCTGAATGCAAGTGGATACAGAGTATTTAAAATTTCAAAACCGGAATAGATGGGCAGGGAGAGAGACGGTAGGGGGAGAGAGAGAGAGAGGAGAGAGAGAAAAAGTGAGAGCAAATGGGTGGGAGCCGACAAAGAAGAAGAAAGAAAGGGAAGAGAGGCACCATGTCCGGCCGGTTGGGTTGTGATGGAGAGAAGAAAAGAGAAAAGGGGATAGAAAGAAATACCCATTCTTGCCCTTTCCACCCACAGGCCCCAACAACACCGAACCATTTCCAAATCAACAAAAGAAAACTACCAAAAATCACGAGCCCTAGAACCAGTCCTCCCAACATTCATACACTCAATCGAAAGCCATCCCAAAACTTTCTCTCTGATTGGAAAATGAAAAGAAAAAAAAAAGAGTTCAAGAAGTTCGATGAATACCTGCACGATCTTTCTTCCCTTTTTGCTCTCTTTGATCGCTCCTTCCCCTCCTGCTCTCTTGATCGCTCCTTCCCTTCCTGCTCGTTGGTCTCCCTGGTCTCCCGTGTTGATACGAAAAGAAGCAGAATGAAACGAAAGGGGTTTTATTTAAAGGACAGACGGTGTCAATACATGACCGTCTGAGGGCAGTTTTGCCATAAAAAATAACCTCTGCCTCTATATTTGAAAGAGCCAAAAGCTCTATTTTTGAACTGCCAACTTTTTGGGTATTTGAATTTTAGAGGATTTGCCTCTAAATGTCTAAAACGGACAGAGGCAAAAAACTGGTGCCAAACGCTCTTATTTTTATAACCTCTGTCCGCTTTAGACATTTAGACAAATAGAGGCTGAAAATAGAGGTGCCAAACATGAGCTTAGTCTTATAAGTTGAGGAAGGGTAAAAGGTGAATAAAAATAACAAATGCCCATAGAAAACTGAAAAATACCCACCATATCCCTCAAATTTTTAAAAAGTTGAGTTGGGGAAATTGACCCACTCGCCCTCCCCTCCCTCTGCCCCTGCATGTTGACATCAATACCAAAATGTACAATTCAAAGTCACATAGGAGTTACGATCCAAACCTAGGGACATGGTCGCCCTTGATATACAATACATTGCTCTTTGGTCCTTGGAGGAGGTGAGGTCTTCAATACCCTAATCATCCATCATGGCGTGCAATCCGATGATGGGTATCACATTACCTCACCTCGTCCTTTCCAAAGCAGATTGTACCTAGCACGTAATCCGACTAATTTGTGAAGAAATGTTGGCTCAAAACATCCCTCACTTAAAGTCCCTCATTTAGTCCTCAAATGGTGATGCCAAGGGTCCCAACTAAGTCCTCAAAAGTCCTAAGAAAAAGTCATTTCCACGAAGGAACCCAGTTTCCAGGGTCGATAGTGGGACATCCACGGTCAATCGTGGGATCCTCCATGGTTGCGGCATGATCAACCGTGAGGTCCAAAAGTACAACATTTAAGTTCCAATGTGTCAGTCAGGTTCCAAGACACGGCCTAACTCCAATTTTTCTTGAGTTCCACGGTTAGCCTCGAAGGGCTCAGTCATCCCAGGCTTCACAGAACCTAATTGGGGGTTCCACGGTCAACCGTGAGGCTTCAGAAATGGCGTCCAAAATCCATTTCAGTTCAGAAATAGGGAAAATTCTCCCTACGTTCTAATCACCCGATAAACACATAAACATAGGGCTTAACCCTCTCTAATTGAATAATAAACAGACTCCAATCCTACAATTCCAATCCATTAAAATCAAAACCTAACCTAGCATGTGAATTTCCAATTTAACACTAGATGAGCTCAAAGGTGTCTAAAATTGAGGTCAATACTAGAATCAAGAAAAGAAAAACATATCATAGAACATGTATACATATCCACTTGCCTTTCATGGAATGCACTCAAAACAGTGAAACCTAGGAGCTCGAATCTGAGGAAAACAACTCAACACTCAACTTAACATAAACAAATGCATGAGAAAGGGCTAGTGAGCTACCGTAAACCATTTCTAAGCAAAGAAGGTGGAAACCCTAATATCTATAAGGGTAGGAGCTTACCTAGAGAAGCACTGTTGAAGGATGGCTTGGGAAAAGGATGCTTGAGGTCCGAAGGTCTTAGGGAAGACAATGGAGGTGGTCTCGTGGCTTGGAAGATCTTTAGAACTTCAATGGCACCAAGGGGGAAGTGAGGGGAGAAGAATGAGATGAGGGTCGATGGTTTTATTTGGGAAAGCTGCTATCTGCACACTACGTTTTGCTCTCCACACACTGTATCTCTTTACACAGTGGTCTTCAGTGAATAATTTTTCTACTTTTTCTCTTTACACTTTGCAATTTCTCTAAAACAGCCATTCTTCCCTGCACACTGGACTCGATGAAAATCACGCTGCGTTCTTCCCTCCCATTTCACTATGTAAACCGCCGTTTCACTGCACCCTTCACGTCGAAGACGATCTCGATGAGCTCCCCCACCCGGACATGAACGCCGCACCTCCTCCTGTTCAACCATCACTGTGAATCCTCGACTTTCCAACCTCTGTGAGTGATTTCGATACCTTTTGCTTGATTAGAAATGCTAGATCAAAGATTTGGTTTATTCATATTTATTTTCATCCCTCATGCGCCTTTGTCTCCCCCATTTATCCAACCACTGTCATCGTTTCAGTGTGTCTATGACGATCATGTTCGGCGTTGTAGGTTCGAAAGAAGACATTCTCTTCGGATTGCACGATCCGTAAAAAACTAAAAGTCTCGGCACTATGGGTCCGAGTAGAAAACATTTTCTCAGCATCATGGGTCCGAGTAGAAAACATTTTCTCGGCACTGTAACGCCGATACCATAATATCCACACAGATAGTCAGGGCCGAATAGGCTGTGACTCAGTGGTAAACTATGTACTGATGATTTTTCTTTTCGGATATATGGATGTGCCCAATACCTCTAGGACCTCTAGGATACAACGTCGAACAGGAGACTCCGTCAAAGGTTTGTTGTTGATGTGTCCGAGGGTGACGAAGAAGTAGTTGAAGAACAACCCGAAGCCCAAGTGGAGACCGAAGTCTCTGAACAGGCAGAAGAAGTACGTGAACGAACTTCAACTGCTGCTCATGATATGACTGGAGAAATTCCAGGGGGGGAGGGGCTACAAGTTTTGACCCTGCTACCTAATTTCCGGACACATATTGCTGCAAGTATTTGGTAGCAATAGGTTTGTGAAACATGTTTTAAATATTTATTACCTTCACTAATTTGTTTTTTATTTCGTTTTAAAGGAGAGACCGCCACTTAAATGCATAAGCCATTGGCAAACAATCAGTGAATGAGCATGGAATTCAGAAGGAAGGCAGAATACGATTTTTAGTCGTCTCATTGGCCGTACAGGGTTAGCTCCATTGGTGGCAACATCTTATCGTTCCATCAACAAGAACATGGTGTCAGCCTTTGTGGAAAGATAGCAGCCTGAGACAAACGCATTCCACATGCCTTTCGGTGAAATGACGATTACCCTTGATGATGTAAGCACCATTCTAGATAGGGATGCCAGTCATTGGAAAATCTGTATCAGTGGACCCACTGTCATTTGAGCGATCAAAGACACTTGTAGAGCCTCTTGGGGTCACATCCCAGCAGGCACATAAAAAGTTAGTAGGTGTGCGGGGCTCGTCGGTTAGACTGGAGTGGCTGAGGGATCTATATGGAGACGTGACCGATGCGGATCTAGAAGAGCACATTAGGCATCCCGCTAGAGCATATCTATTGTATATCTTGGGCTGTACACTCTTCACAGACAAGAGTTGCACGAGGGTCCCAGTGCTCTATCTAAGGCTGCTAATGAACTTCGATGAGGCACGCACATATGCTTGGGGAGCTGCTGCACTTGCGCACCTGTACCAACAGTTGGGGTTTGCTACTCGGAGTGGAGTGGGCAGATTGCAGGATATCTGACTCTACTAGAGGCATGGATTTACGAGCATTTCTCCAGGTGTAGGCCTCACCAAAACTGCACATACACAGAAAATTTACCGCGGGTGCATCGCTGGGTGCCACGAAGAGAGTTTGGGAACCAAATGTCATTACGAGAGGCACTTGACGATCTTGGTGTCCATGAGGTAAGGTCTTATAAGTTATAAATAAAAGAATTTGAGTAAATGAGTACCGTACAATTTAACTAATGCATATGTTGATTAATGTCGCCGGTGGTGTAGGACCCATACCGAGAGCACAGGGCAGATAAGCCCTTTAACGAGGTTGCTTTTTATACTGGCTATCTTAAGTGCATGGACATCATTGAACCATATCATCTTGATCGGGTGCTTAGGTAGTTTGGTAGGGTTCAACGCATTCCCCCCACTCCACTAGCTCCACAACGCGCCACTAGGGGTGCCACTGCAAATCAGTATCGGATCGCTTACAATTACTTGGATCAAATATGGGAGAGGTGGCATAACCACCTCCTGTCTCCGATGGAGCGTGGTGTGCCTGCGGCATACCCATGGGACTGTGCACCCAATTATATGGAATGGTTCCTTCGAGTGTTGCACCCAATAATTCAGAACCCTGCACATCGCTCCACGTTCAATCCGCGTGTTCAAGATTCTCAGGGCAGCTCTTCTATAGACCCATGATTGGTGTGATGCCTGACAACTAAACTATTATAATATGTATAACCAACTGACTAATTTGTGCATTATGTGATCAATTAACAGCGCATCGTGAATGCTGAAAGTATTATTCAGCATATTCTAAGGAGAGGGCGTAGTCTGAGTGTCCGAGATCCTGATGCCTTGTACGCGGCCCTTGAGGACGTCAACAGGGTCTTAGATGGAGCCGATCTGGAAGACCTTGTTCATAGACTGCCACGGAGATAGGCACGCACTTACAGCTGCAGAGGGAGCCGTGGGGTCTAGGATGTGAACTTAGCATTTGATCTGTATTTTTTTGTGGTTCTGGTTGAAGTACTTCTTTTGAAAGATTGTAAACTGAGTTTATGCAATATTTTTGGGTAACAAAGATGGTACATGTAAAACTTTTGATATCCATTGGCCTCTTTATAGATATCTTTTTTAATGTGTAGTTTGTATTGATGTAAAATGATAGTATCTTTGTATTTGCATAGCATTTAGATGAAATGGATGATGTAGTTTTGTAAACTGGTATGAACAAAGTTGCCAATGTTGGTACGAGACATTGATGATCTTGTGTTCGGCATATTAGGGCCGACGCCATAGAAACTGTTCGGCGTCTCAGGGCCGTGTAAACTGCTAGTTCTCGGTTATACAGGGCCGTGAAAACTACTATTTCGGTTATACGGTGTCACGCCCCGAAACCGGGCCCTGCAGTGATCCGACCTCGGGGTGCGAAATTTTGGGATAAATTGAAACTTTTTGTTATAGTTCCCAAGATCCGCGTGAATGAGGATAATCACATTCCAACACAATCAGAGTATATTTTTCACGGAAGCTAAACATGGTGTTACGACCCGGAATCCGTGGCCATCGGGTTCCGTGTCGCACGTAACCAATTCCATAAAGCCATCATATAAGCAGACTGGCATAAATCATACATCAGAGCACACTGAGCTGGTAGTAACAGACTAATTAATTCCCACATGTTCAGATTACAATTAACAAGTGTCTTAATTACAAACCCAATAAAAAGGCTAATAAAGCCATACAACAATATCCGACTAGTAGAGATACTACCCTCAAAGATTTGATACGAGCTCCGGTGCCAAACTTGACATCTAGATGATATCAATGGGCAGCCTCTCACGTCAGACCGGCGGTCCCACCGCCTCCTCTGATCAAACACCTAAAACCAGAAAGAGAAGAAACTGGCACCAAACAAACAGGGTCAGACACGACGGTCTGGCAAGCAAATAATCAAGTAATATGAAATAAAAGAACATACATAAAACCTGACGAAATCATCGTAAAACCAAATATAGAGTCTAAACAATAATAACAATAAATCGCGAGGAAAACGATCAAAAGACCGAACATAAGTATCAAAGCAATAAAAGAACAATCTCAGAAGTACGAATGTTTCGAAAGATAGTAGCCCGCATAAAGCATTTAATGGTTGGAAATACCTTTCAAATCCTGAATAATAGCGACAATATGATAAATGATCGATATCGTATACATTAACCAAATCAAAACATAAAAAGCATAACCCACAAGAATCATAAAATAAGGTAATATGCAGATAAAACCTTGGCGACCACAAATAGCTAAATCCTCCTATTACCGAAGTAATAAGAGCAGACAGAACGTAGCCACTGAACGTGGTACTAAAAATAGGATCAGAACCGTAGCCATACAAATGGGACCGGCAGATCAAAAATCAGAACCGTAGCCATACAAATGGGACCGGCAGATAAAACCGTTGCCATGGTCGGTACAGACAGAATCCAAGCTGCAGCTGGCGAACAAATTAAAGATCCCAAGCCGGGTGATCAGCCCGACAAGGTGACCTAAGCCTAGTGGTGCCTTTAGTTTGCAAAACTCGAACCGATACGAATCAAACCATAATACTAATCCCTTTGGCTCAGGGGCTCACACCACATAGCTCTGGCCCCGTCTTGCCTCGAGGTTTCATTTTCAAAATACTAATCTTAACAAAATAATAGTCTCATCGAAGAAATCCCGAATGTGATAAACCACTCCAATCTCCTTTCAAATCAATTCGGAGAAAACATACGAATATCCATGGTAAACCGCTCAAATACACATCAAAGTGATTTGTATAAAATCATACGACCAATCCTTTCGAATCTGGAAGACCCCATGATTTTATAATAAATCACCGATGCTATTTGAATTAGTTTACCAAAGGATACAAATACAAGTACAAATACATTCTCTAACTTGAAATGGAATGGAAATTATGTAGAATGACTTAATGACTTACCAAGGAACCATCTCAATGCACAACTATCCTTTAAACATTGATCATTAAGGAGTGAGTTTGATGCCAATGAAAATCCCCAACATTTAAATGATAAAGTGCGCATTGAGACTCAAACGATTCCCGGATAATTTTACATACGTTCATTCTCTCATTGGTCCCATTCCCATTTCACAAATTCCAAGCATCACAAGTAAATCCAAACTCTTTAAAACAGGACCATAGTTGGCCTTAAACCGAGTCCAAAACAATCTACTCATTTAGTCCAAAACAGTCCTTTAAACATAGCCCAAACAGTCCTTAAAAACAGCCCATAACTAACCTTGAACAGGCCCATAAAAACATGTCTTAAAATGGTTTAAAAGCTGGCCTTGAACAGGCCCAATATCAGGTTTTAAAACAGCCCAAAGCTAACCTTGAATGGCCCACAAACAGATTTTTAAATCAGTACAAAACTTAACCTTGAATGGCCCACAAATCAAACTTTAAAACAGCCCCAAAACTGAACCCTTAATGGTCCAAGAAACAAGTTTTTAAAATAAGCCCAAACTAACCATGAAACAGGCCCACCAACAAGTTTTTAAAACAGCCCCAAAACCAAACTTGAACAGGCCCATAAAATGACCCAACATCAGGTCTTGATATGGCCCAAAAACTGTCTTGCATCAGGCCCAAAAGTTATCCCAAAAGTCCCTCAAACCAGGCCCTGAAAAGGGCCCAAAAGTTCCTCAAACCAGGCCCTGAAAAAGGGCCCAGAACTGGGCTGGGTCCGCTCGAGCGACCCAGGGTCCGCTCGAGCGGACCCCTTCCAGAACCTGGGCCGCTCGAGCGGCCCACTGGGTCGCTCGAGCGGACCCAGTTCTGGCTGGGTCCGGATGAGTGCAGAATTGCACTCTTCTTCATTTTTTTCTGATTTTCTTTCTTCCCTCCTTTTCTACAACCATTCTCCAATGAGTAGGTCCTCAATGGGATATATTAAACTCCATCAACTCATCAAATCTCCAACCATAATCATTCCAATTGATCCAAATACCAACTTTGAAATCAAAGTTTTCCCCCTTTTTCTTTTGAACCCAAACACTTAACATAAAACTAAGTTTCAAAATGATCAAAGTGAGAACCAACTTTCAACACATTGTAAAGCAATGACATAAGAGGAAATTAAGCATAACATTTCTCCATTTGTCCAAAACAAATCTATGAGTCATGAAGAGATAGTAACATAGGAAGAAAACATGAAATGAAACTTAAACATGAAATCATCATATTAAGTGGAGTATTCACTTGCCTCAAGTCTAAAAGAAGATGCAAAACACTCTATGATGGTCCTCTTATAGCCTCAAGCTCCAAATCACAAAACCCCCAAAATAGCTCAAAAGAAACCCTAGAAAACCAATCCATTTTCCAATCTTCATGAAAACCCATTGCATATGGGATTAAAACACTCGAAATGGAGAGGAAAACAAGAATCTCAAGAAAAGAAAACCATTGCTAACCTTGAGAAATCCAAACAAAGAAGAAGAGCTTAGATGAGTGCCTTGCTCTAGCCCAAAAATCTTGAAAATAGGGTCTTTGGAAAGCTTGAGAGATGAGGAAGAAGAAGGTGGGATCAATCCTCACATGGCACACAAGAAAGAAGCTTGCAAAAAGGAGAGAGATGGCTGGAAAGGGAAAGAAGGAGCCCTCTCCCTCAGCCCAAGTTGCTGGAAACGAAAATGAAGGAGAAGAGATGGGTTCCCCTTCTTATAAGATGGGTTTGTGGGCCCCGATCTTCACAAGGCTGAAATTCACATTTGCGGGCCCCGAACGAAAACGACGAAGAAGACAAAAACGATCGGCGAAATTTCTACTTTCCAAAAAGTATATTTTCCCCAAATTCTGAAATTTTCGAAATTCATGGACAGATTTAGTTGTAAAAGGTCAGTTTTGCCCTTTTTCTCGAAAAACGCATTTTCTGATCATCAAATCAAAATGGTCAAACATGAAAGTTGTTAAACTTCATCAAATGAGTCAAAATACATCAAATCCAGAATTTTTAGAAATCAAAAGTAATTTCTCATAAAAAAATACATATCGTATAAACCGGGTCAAACCAAAGTCAACGGTCCTTAAAAATCTCCAAGACTAAGGAAAAATCTAGTCAAACTCAAAAACAAGATCAAACTAAATCAAATCTCACTTAAAAAGCTAAACCACGATTAAAACAATACTAAACAAAAGAACTGGGGTCGGGATCTTACATCCTCCCCCCCTTAGAATCCATTTGGTCCTCCAAATGGCTTAAACCAAATCAAAATCAAAAACCCAAAAGACAAACGAAAACACTGACACCCTATGCTAGACCTTGGTGACTGAGAGACTCTCTGATCAAACCCGACGTTGAGATGCACGGTCAACCACATTCTGACTCGGTTGAAGGCTTCACACTGTTCCACATATCTGTTCAGGACATACTCCTCTGACCAAACTAGAGTTCAACAATTCTTCTGATCATCCTTGGTGTCATCTGTCGTTCCAGCACTAAATCATTTCTTTTACTCACCTTGTCAGTCGCTGTCGGTTCAAGAACTGCAAGTTCTGCCTCTTTGTAATACTTTGGAATCATGTGCCTTAAATCCTTCAAAGCTGTACACGGTGCTTCCGATGCTTGCATGAAGGTGTGATCGTAGACATGTTTTCACTGAAAAAAAACCTCATCCCGAAAAATTCTGGAATTCATATGTTTGCTCTACTGTGTTCCTCAAATGCATCATCAGTTTCTGGCCTCCAAGTATACCTTCAATCCTTCTTTGTTCTGAAATCACAACTCCAAATTCTAATCTTCTGTGATGTACTCTGAATTCTTGCCCACATCTGATTCTATCTACTTGCTGCTCTTGATCTTTTACCTGATACTGTGTTATCAACAAAACATATCTGCCAAATCTGATGTTAATTCCCGAAGAACTGAAACTTCCAATCCCTGTCTTGAATGATGTTTACTCTCTCATAAATCCAACTTTGTTTTCCAACTGAACCGGTACACATCCTGACATCCATCCACCCTTCAATCCATACACCTCCAAACTCCAACCATAGGCTATTACAACTCATTCCATACGATGCAAAATAAATCTTAAAATTTTAAACATGATGACTAAACAATTACTTAGTTGAACTACACCATTTTTAAAACATAGTAAAAGCCGAACCTCCAAATTGTCAAGTAAAGCTTAAAAAAATAAAGTTTATCAAAGTTTGAACATGAAACAACATTATTCGTTTTGAAAATCATGTTTTCATAACCCAACAAATCCTTGAAATACTCAACAATCTCAAATTAGGATTTTCAAAAATAAATCAAATTCATGTAGTATAACCATACATTAAATTTTATTGAAATCCATTTCCAACCAAACATATACAAGATTTTGAAATCGTCAAGGTTTTGAAATGTAAGTGTCAACATTTAAGAGAATTAAAACAAGAGCAAAATTTCAAGATCATTGTGTAACAACGTCTTAAGAAGATTAAATAAAAGTTCGAAACACGATTCCTTATGAAAACAAAATCATGCGACTCATACAAAGAGTATAATGCCATAATTTATTTCAAAGATAAGCCTTAAAGAAGAAACATAAATCCATTGTTTAAACACTGCACGGATAAATCATAGACATTAAGGAAAACATAACAAGGATGAAAACAGCACGAAAATCACTCTCACCAAGAAAAG
Organism: Litsea cubeba; assembly: GCA_012931725.1. Taxonomy (NCBI): domain Eukaryota; kingdom Viridiplantae; phylum Streptophyta; class Magnoliopsida; order Laurales; family Lauraceae; genus Litsea; species Litsea cubeba. Next base: position 134,415,335 of record CM022945.1, read on the forward strand.
GAACAACACCAAAACTGAAGTATACTCTTGCACCTGCATGTTGTCTAATCCAATACCTTAAAAGTCGGTGAAATCCACAAGGTTTCCTCTACTGCCAAAAGTTATCTTGACTACAACTAGCCATCCACTTGGTATCCCTGCTGAACCAACTACACTAGCTAAGCTGCAAGTCACGGAAATTCTAAACCAAAACTACGACAAGGCTCATTGAATCCGGGAAATCCATGAGTTTCTAGCACTAGCTTCCAACCTTACTAACTAAGAATTATTTCTCCCTTCATAAAAATTGCCAACTAATGTGTCTCCTGCAGTCCTTCATCTTGGAAAGATGGTCTGAGTTCCCCCAAAATTCCACATTTACTTACCTTGGTACGCTGCATGACGATCCTTGATTAGCTGAAAGGGGGTCTTCGAATACTACTCAAGTCCTACTTTGACGGAAAAATGCACATGTCTTCTCTCATTAACCACAATGAAGACGCTGAAGGCTGAAAGTCTGCTGATGTTCTCCGAAAACAACATACCAAGTCCAGAGGGTTCTCAGTCTCCGACACAAGCACAGACAAAAGACACTGAACAAGAGTATGGAGACTTTAAATTCTCCACCACTAAGGAGGAAATTTGGTCATCCAAATCTCCTAACAACAAGAACTAAAAGACAAGACAAGCAAAATCTCCCGAACTGAAAGAAAAGCCGACTCAAATCCAAAGAAACAAAGACACGAGAAAACAAATCGACACAATCTAACGAATCCTCACCACACGTCTTAATGTCTCTAGAGTGTTTTATTTCCTAGAAACTAACCAGCTCTGATACCAAACCTGTCACGCCCCGAAACCGGGCCCTGCAGTGATCCGACCTCGGGGTGCGAAATTTTGGGATAAATTGAAACTTTTTGTTATAGTTCCCAAGATCCGCGTGAATGAGGATAATCACATTCCAACACAATCAGAGTATATTTTTTACGGAAGCTAAACATGGTGTTACGACCCGGAATCCGTGGCCATCGGGTTCCGTGTCGCACGTAACCAATTCCATAAAGCCATCATATAAGCAGACTGGCATAAATCATACATCAGAGCACACTGAGCTGGTAGTAACAGACTAATTAATTCCCACATGTTCAGATTACAATTAACAAGTGTCTTAATTACAAACCCAATAAAAAGGCTAATAAAGCCATACAACAATATCCGACTAGTAGAGATACTACCCTCAAAGATTTGATACGAGCTCCGGTGCCAAACTTGACATCTAGATGATATCAATGGGCAGCCTCTCACGTCAGACCGGCGGTCCCACCGCCTCCTCTGATCAAACACCTAAAACCAGAAAGAGAAGAAACTGGCACCAAACAAACAGGGTCAGACACGACGGTCTGGCAAGCAAATAATCAAGTAATATGAAATAAAAGAACATACATAAAACCTGACGAAATCATCGTAAAACCAAATATAGAGTCTAAACAATAATAACAATAAATCGCGAGAAAACGATCAAAAGACCGAACATAAGTATCAAAGCAATAAAAGAACAATCTCAGAAGTACGAATGTTTCGAAAGATAGTAGCCCGCATAAAGCATTTAATGGTTGGAAATACCTTTCAAATCCTGAATAATAGCGACAATATGATAAATGATCGATATCGTATACATTAACCAAATCAAAACATAAAAAGCATAACCCACAAGAATCATAAAATAAGGTAATATGCAGATAAAACCTTGGCGACCACAAATAGCTAAATCCTCCTATTACCGAAGTAATAAGAGCAGACAGAACGTAGCCACTGAACGTGGTACTAAAAATAGGATCAGAACCGTAGCCATACAAATGGGACCGGCAGATCAAAAATCAGAACCGTAGCCATACAAATGGGACCGGCAGATAAAACCGTTGCCATGGTCGGTACAGACAGAATCCAAGCTGCAGCTGGCGAACAAATTAAAGATCCCAAGCCGGGTGATCAGCCCGACAAGGTGACCTAAGCCTAGTGGTGCCTTTAGTTTGCAAAACTCGAACCGATACGAATCAAACCATAATACTAATCCCTTTGGCTCAGGGGCTCACACCACATAGCTCTGGCCCCGTCTTGCCTCGAGGCTTCATTTTCAAAATACTAATCTTAACAAAATAATAGTCTCATCGAAGAAATCCCGAATGTGATAAACCACTCCAATCTCCTTTCAAATCAATTCGGAGAAAACATACGAATATCCATGGTAAACCGCTCAAATACACATCAAAGTGATTTGTATAAAATCATACGACCAATCCTTTCGAATCTGGAAGACCCATGATTTTATAATAAATCACCGATGCTATTTGAATTAGTTTACCAAAGGATACAAATACAAGTACAAATACATTCTCTAACTTGAAATGGAATGGGAATTATGTAGAATGACTTAATGACTTACCAAGGAACTATCTCAATGCACAACTATCCTTTAAACATTGATCATTAAGGAGTGAGTTTGATGCCAATGAAAATCCCCAACATTTAAATGATAAAGTGCGCATTGAGACTCAAACGATTCCCGGATAATTTTACATACGTTCATTCTCTCATTGGTCCCATTCCCATTTCACAAATTCCAAGCATCACAAGTAAATCCAAACTCTTTAAAACAGGACCATAGTTGGCCTTAAACCGAGTCCAAAACAATCTACTCATTTAGTCCAAAACAGTCCTTTAAACATAGCCCAAACAGTCCTTAAAAACAGCCCATAACTAACCTTGAACAGGCCCATAAAAACATGTCTTAAAATGGTTTAAAAGCTGGCCTTGAACAGGCCCAATATCAGGTTTTAAAACAGCCCAAAGCTAACCTTGAATGGCCCACAAACAGATTTTTAAATCAGTACAAAACTTAACCTTGAATGGCCCACAAATCAAACTTTAAAACAGCCCCAAAACTGAACCCTTAATGGTCCAAGAAACAAGTTTTTAAAACAAGCCCAAACTAACCATGAAACAGGCCCACCAACAAGTTTTTAAAACAGCCCCAAAACCAAACTTGAACAGGCCCATAAAATGACCCAACATCAGGTCTTGATATGGCCCAAAAACTGTCTTGCATCAGGCCCAAAAGTTATCCCAAAAGTCCCTCAAACCAGGCCCTGAAAAGGGCCCAAAAGTTCCTCAAACCAGGCCCTGAAAAAGGGCCCAGAACTGGGCTGGGTCCGCTCGAGCGACCCAGGGTCCGCTCGAGCGGACCCCTTCCAGAACCTGGGCCGCTCGAGCGGCCCACTGGGTCGCTCGAGCGGACCCAGTTCTGGCTGGGTCCGGATGAGTGCAGAATTGCACTCTTCTTCATTTTTTTCTGATTTTCTTTCTTCCCTCCTTTTCTACAACCATTCTCCAATGAGTAGGTCCTCAATGGGATATATTAAACTCCATCAACTCATCAAATCTCCAACCATAATCATTCCAATTGATCCAAATACCAACTTTGAAATCAAAGTTTTCCCCCTTTTTCTTTTGAACCCAAACACTTAACATAAAACTAAGTTTCAAAATGATCAAAGTGAGAACCAACTTTCAACACATTGTAAAGCAATGACATAAGAGGAAATTAAGCATAACATTTCTCCATTTGTCCAAAACAAATCTATGAGTCATGAAGAGATAGTAACATAGGAAGAAAACATGAAATGAAACTTAAACATGAAATCATCATATTAAGTGGAGTATTCACTTGCCTCAAGTCTAAAAGAAGATGCAAAACACTCTATGATGGTCCTCTTATAGCCTCAAGCTCCAAATCACAAAACCCCCAAAATAGCTCAAAAGAAACCCTAGAAAACCAATCCATTTTCCAATCTTCATGAAAACCCATTGCATATGGGATTAAAACACTCGAAATGGAGAGGAAAACAAGAATCTCAAGAAAAGAAAACCATTGCTAACCTTGAGAAATCCAAACAAAGAAGAAGAGCTTAGATGAGTGCCTTGCTCTAGCCCAAAAATCTTGAAAATAGGGTCTTTGGAAAGCTTGAGAGATGAGGAAGAAGAAGGTGGGATCAATCCTCACATGGCACACAAGAAAGAAGCTTGCAAAAAGGAGAGAGATGGCTGGAAAGGGAAAGAAGGAGCCCTCTCCCTCAGCCCAAGTTGCTGGAAACGAAAATGAAGGAGAAGAGATGGGTTCCCCTTCTTATAAGATGGGTTTGTGGGCCCCGATCTTCACAAGGCTGAAATTCACATTTGCGGGCCCCGAACGAAAACGACGAAGAAGACAAAAACGATCGGCGAAATTTCTACTTTCCAAAAAGTATATTTTCCCCAAATTCTGAAATTTTCGAAATTCATGGACAGATTTAGTGTAAAAGGTCAGTTTTGCCCTTTTTCTCGAAAAACGCATTTTCTGATCATCAAATCAAAATGGTCAAAACATGAAAGTTGTTAAACTTCATCAAATGAGTCAAAATACATCAAATCCAGAATTTTTAGAAATCAAAAGTAATTTCTCATAAAAAAATACATATCGTATAAACCGGGTCAAACCAAAGTCAACGGTCCTTAAAAATCTCCAAGACTAAGGAAAAATCTAGTCAAACTCAAAAACAAGATCAAACTAAATCAAATCTCACTTAAAAAGCTAAACCACGATTAAAACAATACTAAACAAAAGGACTGGGGGTCGGGATCTTACATACGGGGCCATGAAAATTGTTATTTCTCGGTTATACATGGCAGTGCAAACTGTTATTTCTCGGAATATCAGGACCTTTCAATTTAAATTGTCATCCGCAATTAGCAACTACAACTTAAGTGATGTGCCGTGCACCATGAAGATATATGGAATGTTATTTTATTAAAAAAAATGGTGGAAAAAGTTACAACAAGGCTCAATTTCATTGAGTTCTTGAAAAATTGGATCCTTGTACATCCTTATAAAATGTAACAATCATTCTAGGTCGATGGTTTCACATGTGGCAACTGATGGACTAATAATTTCTTTGAAATGTTGGATCCGAGATTGATAAGCTGTAACCCAACCATCTACAGAAGGGTGAAGGTGACGAATCCAATTAGTAGCAATGGGTGGAATTGGATGACCTTGCACGAGGAAAACCTACACATAACAAGGAGTTCAAGTGAGTCACGGCATTTCATGCAAAATAAGATAGGTGAATCTACTTTTATCACCTTAACAAAGTGGTTCTGATTAACAAAACCGATTGCGATCTCCCGCCTAGCAGCAGTAGGAATAGGCACCAATTGAAGAGGAAAAAAAGTCAGGCATTGCTCAATTGACAAGTGGTATAGGACAACGCTATAGTGCGATGCAATTAGATGTCCCATGTCCTGCATCGTCATCCACCGATCATATGGAGGGCAATCCCTTGGTACGATATGATGTGAAGAGGTTCATCAACCCTTTGGTGTGATCCATATAATTGTCTGTAGTGTTCTGCATGAGTCACCAACTCTCTAGAAAGATCTTTCCATACCTGCTGCTACGAATCCACACCAAGTCCCATCAACCCTGCAATGGCTCTAAAGCCATAGTTGCCATCCGCATTGACATCTTTTACATGATGAATATAAGGCGTTAAACTGGCTGGGAGTGTGTTAATATAAGAAACTGGCTTCAAATTTCAGGTGCGACTGACCTTTTGCTTAGGCATTAGCCTCTTCACGGGAACCAAGGAGGCCCCGCTACTTACAATAGTCTCTTCCGTCTTCATGATAGGAGAGTAACTACCCTGAGCTGATTCGACATATTCAAAGGAAGACGGTTCACGTTTAGTAGAATTATATATTTTCAATTTGGGGTGCCCCCTACATTTAGTTTTCGGATCTGGCTTGATCAATGAGGTCGCAAAGCTCCCTAAGCTTATCCAAGATTTGTAACTTCTTTCTTGAATCATTGCTCTTGAATTGTTCGACGATTAAATCTATCTCTGGCATGCAATCCAAATTAACACTAGAGTCCTGGGTAGAAGCGGTAGATAGCAAGTCAAGCTTGCACCAATGCATATGAGTGCAATCTAGAGGAATAGGGCGCCCAGCACTTATGTATGCTGCAATCTCATGAGCACAAGGTGGACCATGTGTGTGTCGAAGTACACAGCCACAAGCATCTCTATCAATACCAGCTAACGAGGCTCGTTTCGTCTCAGCCAAGATTTTCTCTAATGCACTTATAGAAATATTCCCACGAAGTTCTTTGAATTCGGAAAGCTTGAAATTGTGTTGCATAACCGTCTTACTTTTTTCAAATGATGCTTTTAACTCTGTATGTTGCAACAGTAATAGGTTGTGAATCTTCATCCAAGAGTCTTCAAAAGTCCCCTGGCTTGATCCAAGCTACCGCTTCAGCTGTGCATGTGAACTCTCCACCCTGTTTGTAGTAGTGTTACCAAAATGCATGACCTTGTCTGTCTAGGCAGCCACAAATCTGTCCTTGTACTCATCTAACCAAGACGCTCTAACATACTGAAGTGCTGCCGGATAGGTGATGAACTCTTTTAAAAATAAGTTGAATTGCAGATTGTAATGTTCCTTTGTGGATGAGGAGACCAACATATTCCAGCTCATTATAAACCGGTCCCACTTTTCCTTCGTCTCAAACAACTTCTTGCATTTAACCAAGATATTTCGATTGATATGCCATTTGCATAAAAGATGTTTGGCACCGGGGAAAACAATAGATATGGCGTTCATTAAGCCATCTCTCTGTCAGTGACGATAACACTATGAAGAACACCCTCGCCAATAACTTTGCGCAAAATACCCAATGCCCATGAGTAGTAGTCTTCACGTTCATTCTGGAGATATACAATGCATACTGAAAAAGTCTTTTTTGTAGATGTAACCCCAACAATCTCCAATAAGGGCATTCGATACTGATTGGTCTTGTAGGTGCAGTCCATTATCAACACATGAGGAAATGTACGCAAGAGGTCTAGGCTGGTAGGGTGTGTGAAGAACAAGTCAATGACAGTATTTGTTGCAGGACAATTCCTATGCCACTCAATGTAGTTATGATCAGCCAATAATTTCAACAGTTGCTGCATCTGACTCCGTCCAGCCCTTTCCACAACTTTATGCCTTTGACGTGCATTGTAAATAGTCTTCATTATGCTTACATTTAACTCATTTTTATGTTTCAGGGTTACCAAGATATCCTTTGGCCGAACCATTTTCTTGGACATGTCTACCAGTTATGAAGTTTCATCCTTTGTTGATCTCCCTGCAAATGAGTGCCCTTCTAGAAAGTCTGCAGCTGGATGATTTTGCACACCACACACTACATGCAACACCCATTCCTCATTTGAGCCAACCACTTTGCCTTGTAACGTGAATGGGCAGCCACATTTCTTCGAACCAGTCAGCTTCAATTTCTTCCCAATGGTCCCATCTTTAGTTATCCTCGTGTCTTTATAAGACCCACTCCTCTCACACCCAAGGGTCAGCCTTGGTTTTTTATTTTCTTTGTTGGTCGCTGCTGATGTCTTAATCACAACAATGAAATAATTTCTCCTCCCAACCTCACGAGCCCAATTAATTAAGGCTTCTCGGCTTGTGAATATCTGCACATAACCAAACAAAATTATATTAAACCAAGTGACTTCATCAATTTAAATATCGAATGATTCATCTAGATTGATTACCTCTTGAGTGATAAACTCATTACTATAGTCGACCACACATTCCGACCTAACCTTGCTGCATTCAGTAGGCGCATGAAACTGCTATGGAACCAATTTTGTTAGAGTATGTAAATGACACAACTGCACGACTCTGAATATCCAGACAAAATTAAATTGTTCGGACCTAAATCATTGCACATTGTCCTTATTTTCAGTCCTGCATGTCCGCACAGTTTCCTTATTTTCGGTCAGTCGTGTACGCAGATTTCTATTCTTAACGGCACTGTAGTGCCGTTCAATTGTGAAATCTTCGGTGCTAACATGTCGCGTAAAGGACATTTGGTCGGACATGCAGGGCCGAACGGTTCGTCTCTGACCATATCATAAGTCGCGATGAATATGCTTACCTCGACACTGGTCGAATGATCGGGAGCCATTATTTGCTTGTCCTTTCGCTCGACGATTACTTAAGAATGCTAGCAAAATGGGTATCAACTTTGAATAAAATCAAGATTAAAATCGTTGCAGTCAAATAGAGAATGAGGTGAGGCTTTATACCGGGAGAGAGATGAAAGAGGGGGGAAGTAGAGAGTCAATGCAGGAAGTAGAAACCTTCTCTTCCTGATGCAATCTTCACGTTCATTTAAACTGAAAAGGAGGGAAGCAAGTAGAGAGGGGTGATGAATGCACGAAGATTGTAAACTGAGGAACCCTTCTCATATTTTGATTTGGAGGGAAAACGCAGTGTGTAGATAGCAGTAGAACCCTTCTCATATCAAATCAAGTAGACTCTGGGAGGGGTGAAGTTCAGTCATTTTGGTAAATTTACAAATGGGCATTTTAGTCTTAATTTACTGTAGTGTGTAGAGAGCAAGTCCCAGTGTGCAGGTAGCGACACTCTTTATTTGGAGATGGGTTACCAAAATTACAGTTTAGTCCTTGGTCTTCTATGGCTCAAGATTTGGGGGTCTTCAATGGGTAGGATCGAAATGCAACTAAAGGAAAAAGTTAAGGAAATTATAATTTTAAAAGTATGAATTTACAAAAAAAAAAAAAAAATCCTTAAAAACTCTCAAAAATTGCAAACTACTCCCCTACTGGACCCAAACAAACTCAGAACCATTAGAAACTTCGTACCCATGACTCTAACAGTAAATGGGAGCGCTTAGACTTAATCCCACTTAATACCTAAAATACAATTAATTAGCAATGATCATGGTATTAAAGGTCGAGACCTTACATTAGTGATATACTTGATTACATTCTCGTCTACAAGAGAATGTTACATCAAGCTGTCAAAAAGCTCAACCTAAGATAACTTCCCCTGATATGTTACAAAACTATTTACATGAAACTGAAACTGTCCCCTGGATTCAACAAAACACTTTCCTCTTGAGCTTCATCTCTACTAGCCACTGGAGACCTGCTGTATCTTTGTGGTCAGATCGGACTTCCTGTTCATATATCTGCTGGATTTGAAAAGATAACGAATCAATGAACATCATTCAAAATGGTGATTGATTTTGGCAAGGTAGTGAGACACTTGATTACATTCTCGTCTACAAGAAGAGACTTTCCATATATCTGTTGAATGTGAAAAGGTAACGAATCAATGAATATCATTCGAAATGGTGGTTTGATTTTGGCTAAGTAGTGAGCCACCTGATTACATTCTCGTCTACAAAAACAGAGACTTTCCAAGAATGCATGGAGACTATTAAGGAGCCTTTTGATGAATTTCCAGAGCTTCATTAGTTTCCATGAATGACATAGAAAGGACTTGTTCCAGCGCACTCATTATAGTGAGTCATGAGTCACCTTCTATTAGTACATTTTGAAAGCCTTGATAGGCTGCAGATGGAAATACCTTTGACAAGAGGTTCAAGCTCTGCCTGTAGCGGAGTGGAAGCCTGAATCTACTTGGAATGGGCCTGAACTATGTATCCAACAGAATTTCTAAGTATCCCTCCAACCCCTGATGGCAGATCCCTTTGGAGGAAAGACCCATCATATGTTGAGTTTAATAAATTGTGGTTGGGGTGCTGACCAGAGTTGGGGGATATTGTTTTGCTTGTCTGATGCGTCTAAGAATATTGGCCAGTGATGGATGAAGTTCAACAATCTAATCACAATAGCCTGCGGGTGTGGAGAAAGCTTGTTAAATATATAATCATTTCTAGGCTTCCAAATATTACAGGCCACTACCATCCCGAATGCACAATCAGAGGTCTATGAATCCCAGAACCACATATGGGCTAAATGTTTCAAACGAAGTGGGTCGCTTTCTAATGACTCAAGAGACTCTGATGTTAATACCATCAGCTTAGTGAATTGGCAAGATATTAACAAGTGATGATTGGTTTCAGGAAAATCGCGACAACATGCACAAGTATTATAAGAATTCAGGATTTGCTAAGCATGAAGACAATGGGCTATCATCAATCATCCTCTAAGAAGTCTCCAGGTGAACATTTTGATTTTTGAGGGGAGGGAGAGGTTTCATATCTTATTCCAAGGTGGATCCATGGAAACTGGCATAATGGTTTTGTAAATATCTTTAAGAGAGCTAGTACCTGCAGAATTCAGGTCCCAGCAAGGTGCATCTCAACCTCCTATAATTGTCGTTGTTTCGCCTCATACCAAAGAAGATCATTATCATTGTTGTTTTGTAGAAGAATATCTTTAACCAAAATTGGAATATTGCTTTGGTCTACTTTAGCTAGTATATCCTGAAGTTTACCCAACTCTGGGGTCCAAAGGTCATCTAAAGAATTTATAAGCTGGCCATTTCCGACGACCCGCCTACCATTGGTATCAATAATATCCTTGTAACCCATCAACATTTTCCAGGAAAGCGAGTCAATATTTTTTGATGAGCAATTTGTGATTTTTTACCCCCCATATACTTCCCTGACATGATTTTAGCACACTAGCAATTTTGGCTAAGGGGACCAATGAGATAAACATGAAAAGCTTTTGATTGATACTCAATAATTAGTATTCCTAATTCCACAAATACTTTGTTAATGTAACCGCATTCCAAGGAATTGATATCAGGGATCTATTTTCCTGTATCCTTTTCCTTTCCAAAGAAACTGGTTCATCATGGGTTGCATTTGCTGCCTAGCTTTTGAGGTTCAGTTATAAAAAGGCATCCAATAATTTGGGATGGAAGAACACGGATCTTGCGGCCACCTGAGAAAGCATTGACCCTTTCCAGTTGTAAATTCTATTTTGAATTTTATGAGTTGAAGAATACTCAAGGAGACCAACTTACAGCATGCGTGATTCGACCTCATCATAGGGGCGGATCAGGTATATGGGTCTGGGAGCTGAAGCCTCCACCCATATACCTTAAACAAGGTAAGACTTTTTAAAACCCCCTTGCAAATTCTAAAAGTCCGTGTTTTTTTTTTTTTAACATTTGCCCCTTCCCCCAATATATCTTTTACATAGAGCCCCCCAAGTTGAGTTTCCTGAGTCTGCCCTTGCGGATTATCATATCATGTAAAATATGGGTATGTCGTTGGGCAATGGCCCACATAATGTGAACATAATGTGTTAATTAATCATCTTAAAATATGAGACTTATTCCATTACCCATCTAAAACTTTGAAATTGATAGTCCAAACAAAAATTAGTGACACATTAACAAACAGATGGTCAAATTTTAACACATTAAATTCTGTACATTCCGAAACACCAGTGTTATTGTCTGTTGATGGATACCTTCGTACATTAATAAATACTTGGTATGTCTTCCCACCGCGAGTCTCAGACAAACCAGTAGAATTTCATTAAAGGGATATTGTCAGAGAATTTATAGAGAAAGGGCGTTAATCGACGTACAATTAATCAAGGTTACAGTTGGTCATAGTGATATGGTTGTCCAGTTAAGGAGTAATCCTTATTCCTTGATACATAGTCTGGTGTTTTGATTGCCTTGTAAATGTCATGATGTCAAAACAATTTCCAATGGCCCGCATTTGTTATCAAAAAATGCTGCCCGCCTGTCGGTCCCCATTTTAATAGAGTACGGCCCCCCCTACAGGCACCAGGTAGCATGCATGTGTTGTTCTTGACCCCACCAGGTAGGTGAATAGTTTGTAGAGATGAAGGGCCAAACATCAGCCCTGCCTGTAATTTCTAACCATTCAATGTAAGGCAATGACATAGCCAAAATGTTTTTGCCTTAAATCACATAGAAATAAATAATGGTGTAGATATACACCCACAAACCGCCCTACCTAGTGCGGCTAATTAATTCCATCTATATTCCACATGGCCCCTTTCTGATTGACCGTTAATTCTTCTCTAACTTTGGGCAAAGGATCTCACCACAAATCACCCTTGCATTTCTTAAATGGATGGTAACAATGTCGTCCAATTTTCTCATAAAATAGCAAGAAAGACACAAACAGAACAATCACCTGTTGCACACAACAGACTGCAATTAATATTCATCTCGTTCTTTTCCTTTTCAAAGAGGCACCAGTTCTTGCCACTGTGTCTTGAACTTCCGCCGCCTTCATGATCCTTAACAAATTGCAATCATTTAAAATCGTAGAAGCCTCAGGCATACTTGAAAAGGCCGAAGAATTCTTGACACGTTCTCTGATGTATTCCAGTAAAATAACTCCTGAAAAAAAGAAACCTTTAGATAAACATCAATTATTTTTAGTACATCTAATAAAATGCATATTTGTTTCTATTACATCATCTGAAGCGTAGCAGAAACAGAAACCTTTTACTAGTTTCAGAAGCAAGTATGTTTAGGCTCTTCATTTCAGCCTCGAAGTATAAGGTAATTCTGGATGAGGTTTAGAACTGTTTTGATCAGTTGGCACCGTGGTTGTCAATTTCATTCCTGGCGCTATTTCAGTTTGACTCCAATTTTAAACATTTTGGCTGATTTGGCATTTTGGGGTTCTATTTCAAAAGAAATATTACTTGAAAAAAGGTAGAAAGTTAGACAAACTATATATTTAAGTTAAAATGTAGGCATCACCTTAGTAAAATAAATCCCAATGATATAAATATGTAAATCTTGGGTTTCAAGGGGTGCCAAAATCCCTTCTCCATTCACAAGAGACTAGAAACGACCTTGATGATTTGCCCCCAACGGAGGACATTTTGTAAATAAAATTAGAATTGAACAAAAAATGCAAGGGATTTGGCTGAAATTAGGAATTTTGGCCTGTTTTGGATCAATGAATTTGAAACTGAAACATACATTTTGACAAAACTACCTAGATTTCGGACAATGGTTTTGTGAAGGTGGTTCAATTCGGTAAACTAACCAAACCAAATAATTTCAGCCAATTTAGCTTAACAGTTGCCCTCAAAGAATTTCACCGTCATCCCAAAAATAAATAAATAAATAACAGTTGCCCTCAAGGAAATATCACCCAAGGTTGACGACTTGTGCTATAATATCTGTAGATTCCAGCAAAAAGACATTTCACACAAAACCAAGGCTCCAAACATTTTGTCACAGTTCCCTACAAAGTTTCTGGGGTGCATCCAACATAAAGCTGCTTATTTTAATTTTTCTGAGTCCAGTCCAAATAACACACTTCGAAGGCAGTTTTTTCCCCTAATTTAGTACAATGATTAGCAAACAACAGCTGTTGCAACTACAGAAGAAAATCTCATATAATTTTAAAAGGCTTTTTTTTCTGGCAAACTTCTCCCATTCCTTGCCTTCCACAAGAAAGATCATTTTCTCATTACCTTATGCATAGGTCGCTAGGGCCTTCTTGATCTAAATGCCAAGTTATATAGATAAGATGTTAATAAACACGTGACCCAAAAATTGCATGTACTAACAGTAAACAGGTTTTATCCAAAGTCATCCCAGCACTTCTAAACCAGCACTTTTAACGGGACAATGGGAAACAGGCATCAGTTAAGTTTTAGAATTGGATTTTGGAGACCCAGAGTCTACACCTGCCATAAATGAACCTCTATCAGGAAGCACTGGTAGCAAATGGAGAAAATAGACAACATAGGTTGATAATCAAGAAATTGGCACAAGTCATTATAGTCATCAGCATGATACCCAGATATAGCAAGGATAAAGTGCAGGATAGGATAGACACATTGCCCACTATGTAATCATATCTATTCACGATAGCCAATGAAGCTTTTTTTTAAAACTATTTTAATGGTAACATGAGCTAAACGAGGTTGCAAAAATGAGCACCTTCCGAGTGTGATATGGGCTCAAGAGCCAATGAACAACCCTATCCAAAAATCTTTCACCTAGTTTAAAATGCCAATATTCTATTTTAGGAAAAAAAGGGAAAAGCTAATAAAGAAATCCTAAATAGTCCTTGTAGATAAAATCCAATTCAGCATGATCCTCACATAAGCTTTTCCTGGATCTCACTCTATTTTACCTACAATCTACACCCCAAAGGAGCTTATCTCCTAGTTGAGCCCATACCTCCATGCTGGAACATGTCATCTAAACAAAGAACATTGGAGATAATTGATCTCCTAAAAGGAAGCTGCCTACAGCCTGTGAATAAATTATCCCTAAATTCTGCCACTTGATTATGTGATGAGATTATAGGAAGATACAATGCCTCTATAGAAACAGAACCTGGAAAAGAAAACCCACTATACAAGGGGCTATTTTTCATTCTACAAAAAACACCTACAAGAAGATCGCAATTTGCGTTTCATATGGGCAGCCTCCTCTCTGTAGTCCTAGAGTCAATGATGAAGGACTAGTCCACTTGCAAGATGTCACCACTTTCCAGGTAATACAATACTCTGAAGAGATACCAGTTGACCCAAAATTCATCACAAAAATGCGGAGAGGAAGAATGATCTTTAACAGATGGAAACATCATGAAAAATATAGTTGTTAGGTTGATGGTTCTAAGCTTCAAATGAATGTCTAAAGGAAACTTTTCATTTTCAGTCAGATTTTTTTTTCTTTTGTCAGTATAGTCAGATTCCCTTTATTATCCCATTCAAAAAAGAAAAAAGTGGCAAGAGTTGGAACCCTAGATTGGGTCAGATCTAGGGTCTTGGTTGGAAAAGTGTAAAAAAAAATAAAAAAAGTAGAGGGAGAAAGATATTTGAAGCATACCCTAGAGTGATGCGACCATCTCCAACCCTTGTCCCAACTATGTTGGGTTCGGCTACATGAATTATGTTTCTCCATTCCAATCTATCATGAGTCAAATCCTAAGATAAGTTTCACTTCTTCAGATCTAATTTTACTACCTCCATCCACATCCTCTTCGGCCTACCCCTTCCCCTAGGTGTTCCATCAACTTACATAGCCAAAATTTTCATACCAAAGCCATTGCCAGTTGGCGCTAGATATGCCCAAACCATCTCAAACGGCTTTCTCTAATTAACTCCTTATTGGTGCTACCTCTAAATGCTCTCAGAAGCGCTCATTTCTAATTTTATCCTTCTTACTTTTAACCGTCGGTCCCAAGCCCGGGTAAAGGAGGGCTACATTAGGCAGGTTGACAGCCAAGGTAAAATTTTGCCACAACCCAAACATGAATTCTCAGGATAACAAACATGGGGTGACCATCTCTATTTTATTAAAAAAATATTAATTACAAAAAAAACCGTGTAATTTCTATTAATTACAAAAGAGCCCCTGAAACTATTGGAATTACAAGTAAGTCCTAATCTAACATATAACACTCCCCCTCAAGTTGGTGCATACATATTTTCTATGCCCAGCTTGGACAGCATCATTTAACTATCTCTTGTTGACTGCTTTTGTAACAAAATCTGCAACTCGTTCTTCGGTACTTGTATATGAGCACCACATCCCTTTTTTCGACCCTCTCTGATGAAGTGGCAAATAGCAATCAACTTCTACATGCTTTGGTTTTTCATAATATATTGAATTCTTGGCTAATTTCATTGCTTAAGTACTGTTAGAATACAAAACCTGGGCCCACCTTACTTGAACCCTATTTCCTCTAACAATATTCTCAGCCACATCAATTCACAGCATCTATGGGCCAAAACCCGATATTCAGCTTCAACACTTGATTTTTCCGTAATTGCTTGCTTTTTAATATTAACAGAATCAATATTTTCCCCAACCATCATATAGTCTCCTATAGTAGATTTTCTGTCTGTCTTGGACCTAGCCCAAATCGGCATCAGTATAGGCTTATGTTCTTACATGCACCTGTGATTTATATAAGATTCCCTGACCTGATGACGCTTTTAAGAGCTTAATAATTCTTTGAACGGCAGCCAAATGATCTATTCTAAAGCATGCAAGAACTGGCTAACCAAACTGATAGCATAGTAGATATTGTTAAACAGGTCCAAGGCCTTAAAGATTATGGGTCCAGCTGAGTGTAATTAGGATAAGGGCTGACTGTAATGTCAAACATAACAGCTGCCAATGGGTTGTTGGGTTGTTATTGTCAAACATAACAGCTACAAATGGGTTGTTGGCATAGCTGTTATGTTTGACATGTAATGTGCCTAACTTATGCCTAATTTGTAGCCTAACTCAAGGATGTACAGCATTATATATAGAGTTCAATAGATCATGGGAAAAAAACCAATTCTATTCAGACAAGAGAATACAATTCTGAAACTTCTCATCTTTCATATGTTCTTGAATTTGTCAGATATATGGCCTAGTGATAGCTGGGCATAAGTTGCCTCAATGGAGTCCCAAAGTTCCTTACCAATGTCAGAATATTCGAAACTTCCCGCAATACTCTCTTCGGTTGAATTCAGGATGTAGTTCATCACTAGTATATTTTTAGAAACCCAATCTGAATATTTTGGATCCTTCTTTTCCGGTTACTGAATACTTCCATCAATGTAACCAAGTCTTTTTTATCCTACAATGGCCATTCTGGCTAAATGGGCCCAATCTTTATAGTCATTACCATTAAAAAGACTTGGAGTAATCCTTGTATTTGGGTTAACAACACTAGGAAGTAGTTGATTAGAAGGTAGAGAACTCTCACTCTATTGCTTAGACTCCATTCCAGAGCAAAAACTTAAATCACTCCCTTTTGGAAGAAGAACAATCCTCTACCACAAATCACTCCTTAATTAATGCTTATACAATCTGATTTGCCTGATTTTTCTTTGACAAATCAGATAAGACAAATTTGGACGCATATACAAGCACCCAAATACAAAAGAGGTTCCCTTCAAAAATTTGGTACCACTGACTTCAATTTTATGTAAACTTGATTTTAATCATAGACTAGGAACAGGAAAAACAACATTTTCACATGTTAGAGAACTGCCCAACCTTTTGAAGAGTCACCACTACCTGTCGAACTAAAGAGAGGGCTGCTATAGAATAAGCCGAAGGCTTCTGCTGTAAATAAACCTTCAAATACTCCAAGAAGGCAAGTATAGTGGACTACCAATCACAAATACTCCAAGAATAGGGTTGTCAAACACACTGAACTTGTCCGCCAGTCTCCTACTCTTCAAAAAACTGTTGAAACTACTTTTGATGTGTACTAGAGGATGCAACCACAAACAAACAGAACTTCCAAACACAGTAGCGTGTCGATTTGGGAATGTCAAACACAAATAACCAATTGACTCCTTACACACAAGTCGGCTAGAAATAAATTGCATATAAAAAACTGGTAGATTTTCTAATTCCACTACATTAGATCTCTTCTTATCGCAGTCTTCTATCGAATTGTATGCTCTAAAACCAAGTTGGAACCCTAGATGGTTGAAAATGTCAGAAAACCCCTAAAGAAAAAGAAGAGAGAAAAGGAAGAAAGAGAGAATGGGAGAAAGAGATTTGTCGCAAACCCTCGAGTGGGGCGAGCATCTCCATTTATTAAAAAATTGATTTTTGACTCATTACAAACGGCCAAAGCCCCTGAAACTATTGCAATTACAAATAAGTCCTAATTTGTCTCATAACAGCAAGTATGCAAAACTTTTAGGTAATGTTTGTTTTTCATGTGGGAAAGTAAGATGTGCAGTAAAGACGAATAGGAAAGGAAAGTTTCCAGCCCCCAAAAATTTCACCATTACTT
The DNA here is from genome assembly GCA_012931725.1 of Litsea cubeba. Taxonomy (NCBI): domain Eukaryota; kingdom Viridiplantae; phylum Streptophyta; class Magnoliopsida; order Laurales; family Lauraceae; genus Litsea; species Litsea cubeba. Next base: position 134,432,967 of record CM022945.1, read on the forward strand.
TACCAACCGCCAAAAAACATTACCTTGTACAAGATAGGCAAAGTGCTTACTTTATCAGACCATAGCCCATTACTTTACCACACAAAAACAAACATCATACTTTACGGGAAAGTTCACTTGAGTACTTGACCATCACTTTACGATTACCTTTTTCCAGTGATTTGACGCTTTAGAAGTAAATAAAACAAACATGTCCTTAAGTAAAACATACCAAGAGCACGGAGCATCTTTACATCAAATTTATCAGCAAGATTCTCATAATCAGTAACTTTTGCACGCTGTATGACCAACTTCTTCAAGCTAATCAGCATGTCCTACAAAAAGTGAGTAATAAGATATAAGCCATCCAAGAAATATAAAAATGTCAAGCGAATAAAAACATCGCCTAACAAATTCGATCCACCAATGAAAATTCACACACATGTACACGAGCCTAGTGGGGATAGGATGGGCTATGTTTAGAAAGGGGCCCACCAAATCTCAGATCCAAAATCTCAGTTGGGTGGAGATTCAAAGGTAATGAGAGCAAGGAGTGAGAGAAGGGGGGGAGGAGGGTACATGGTTGATGAGCCAAAAATGGGCTTTCAGCTGTGATGTTACTCAGGTGACCAGAATTAGTTGTATACTTGTATGTGTATATTGAAATGATAATGAAGTTCATCAAAAATCTAACAGAACTGTCTAAAGCAAATAACAGAAGGGGAACTTCAAACATCAACAGCAATAGTGCATCAGTTGATTTCCATGTTTCACTAACTGATCAGCCCCACCATTTGCCACCCAAGTTCTTTTTCCTTTAGGATGCGACACTCGACTTGAATCTCTTACCTCGTAGTTGCGACAGTCAGCACCTTCCAATTGTGCTACAGGCTCTTATTAGTTATCACCTTCCAAGGAATCTACTATACCAAATGGGAAAGTTTTCCCGGTAACATATGTGCTCATAGGGACAAACAGTTAATTCTATTCTAGGAAATTCCTTATGTTTTCTACTTTCATTTCCTACATTTCCTCACTAATAAATATCCCTAAAAATTAAGAAAAAGCAATGTGTAATATCTCCTAATAATTCTTGTGTTCCTTTCTAAGATCGGTATGCTTCATCTTGCTAGCTTAAAGGGATCATCTTTTCTTTTCAGAAACCACCAACTCAAGTCTATATGGATTATGAATGCGCAACCATTAGTATCATAGTCTTGTTAATAATAATAATTATTACTAATTAGAAGGGAATTAATCTCTATCTTACTAACAAATTGGTAACCATTACCACATTCTCATTTAGCAAAACCATAGGTTACAGGCTATGTCTGCTCTTAGCTCTTTAAGTGCACATAATGTAGCCCTCGAGCTTAATATGTAGACGAGGGAGTAAAGAAGCAAAGAGAAAAGTATTGAGGGAGCCAGGTGATATAAGGAGGAGAACAGTGAATATGTACAATGGAGTTCGATGAGTTTCATTGTGCCTCGAAAGATATCCACTCCACTTTAGCAATTGGGCCCACAGGCAGAAGTATAAGGAGCCGAAGGTGTTGTATTAGTCTACTCAGAGTGGAGTGTCAGATAAATCCGACCTGCTTCAGCATTCCTGATGAAGCTGCTCTTCCAAATTTCATGAAGCCTTACTCTGTCCTTCGTACTCTTCTCAGCCTGGAGTGTGGGCCTTTTTTTCCTTTCTTGTGTCTTTGCCTTGTTGCTTTGCTTCCCTTTCCCCTCCCCTTTGTTAAGTTTGGCTCAAGACCCATTAAGAGGTCCAAGGCCCACCAGTCAATAAATCCATTCCAGCAAGATACATCTCACGTGGATTTGGAATTTGATTTGGTCAATGCTGTATATAATTTAGTGATTGATTGCTTTCCTTATTAGATTAGTGATTGATGTAATTTATTTAGTTTCCTTTGTAAAAGCCTTGATTAAAGGCATGTATGTCCTATATATTGGTGATCATACTCCAAGAGAAGACACAAAAATTAATACAATATCTTTTCAAAAACTCTCGTTCATTCTGGCATTTATAATTGAGAGAATGACATGGTATCAGAGCCACGGTTCAAGAAAATCATGTCCTTGATCTTGATATAGCATCAAGACATTCAAGATAGAGAAAAATCAATCTCTCTTGTGAAGATCGACAGATCAGGGATCTGTTTCAAGGAGTTCAGACACTGCGACATCTCATCTTCATGGTGGCCCACCTCTGATCATCAAACCACCACCAGAAATCTATCCAGACATGGTCGCCTGGATTTTCTAGGAATTTTGTAGAATTTTTCACAATTTTTCAGCACTCCCAGGTTGGTGTTTTTCTCATTCTCGTCATTGTCCAGAAATTTAATACTGTTTTCATCTGGACTGTCCAGAATCTTGGATCTATGGTGGATTTCGATCATTCTTTTTTCAGTAGAAGGCAAATTACTAAGCTTCATCAGATCAGTGATCTGATCATTGTCCAGATCTATCAGTGGGGCCCACGTACAAGATCAGCAGCCAAAATCATGGATGCCTGGGGTGATTTTTGGTGATTTTTTGCTATTTTTTTTTTTTGTTCTGTGTTGATTCTTCCTCTTATCTATTTGATGGGATCTTGGTTACTACACACAGTACAATTTGTTATCCACATTTACCCTTCATCTCTTCACTGTTGCTGGACTTCTTTGCTGTTTTTTTTCCAATATTTCACTCTTTTTTTAGCCAAATCAAGATTAAAGATGGAAAAATCTAAGGTTACCTTGATCTGGCTCACTGGGAAAAATTACCCCGCCTGGTCGTTTCAATTCCAAATTTACCTTGAGGCTAAGGAATTGTAGGGCCATATTTCTGGGTCCGACCCTAAACCCACGGATGATGAGAAAAAGATATCCACCTGGCTTACTAAAGATGCAAAAATAAAAACATGGATACTGGGTTCCATCAAACAACATCTGCTAATGAACCTCAAACCTTACCCCACCTCTAGAGACGTGGGGGTATCTAAAGCAAGTGTACCATCAAGATAACTCAGCACGACAATTTCACCTTGAATGTGCGAATGCTGAATATGCACAAGGGACCTTGTCAATCCAAGACTACTATTCAGGATTCCGCACCCTATGGTCGGAATATGATAGTATTAAGTATGCAGATGTGGCTGCAGACGTTCTGATTGTGATTCGCGATCTTCAGGCCTCTAGTCAGCAGGATCAATTTTTGATGAAATTACGCACTGAGTATCAAAGTGTCCGATCGGCCCTGATGAATCGGATGCCTTTACCTTCCCTGAATGTCTGCCTAAATGAACTCTTACGCGAGGAACAACGCATTTCAACCTCAGCCCATTTAGCTCCACAAAAGGCTGAGACCTATTCCATCGCGTTTTCAGCCACTAAGGCTTCTCAGCCTCTGCCTCGAGACTTGAGCAAAACACAATGCTACAGTTGTCAAAAATTTGGACATCTTGCATCTCAATGCAAACAGAAAGTCTGTAATTACTGTAAAAAGTCGGGACATGTCATCTCTAAATGTCGCCGCCTCCCACAACGTCAAACTTCACAGCAGCAGACTCCCCAGCATCAGATTATCCAGCATCCGGCTCCACAGTATCAAGCTCCGCAGTATCAACCTCCACAGTCTTAGACTCCACATGCTTATGTTGCTTCTTCGGATATGCCTGCTTCTACATCTGCACCCTCACAACAGTCTGGGTCCTCCTCTTCTCTGACTCCTGAATTGGTACAGCAAATGATTGTCAATGCCCTTTCTGCTTTCGGTCTCTCAAGTACCTCGCCACCATCTTCTACTTGGTTTCTTAATTCCGGAGCATCTAGTCATATGACTTATTCCAGTAACCCTCTCTCCAATGTGACAAACTACAATGGTAATCTTCAATTCCAAACTGCTAATGGAGGCACTGTTCCCATTACTGCCCTCGGAGACATCCCTGGTCCAATCCCATTGAAAAATGTTTTCCTTTGTCCAAATTTAACTTCAAACATTTTGTCAGTCGGGCAACTTGTTGAAAATAATTATAACATCTCTTTTTTTTTCTTCTGGTTGTGTTGTGCAGGACCATATGCCCGGGAAGGAGATCGCGAGGGGACCTAAGTGTGGACGCTTGTTTCTACTGGATTTTTCTAATCTTTCTAGGACTAGAGTTGCCAATGATGTGTTTTGTCTTTCTATTAGAGATAATTGCCAACACCCTAATTCCAAGGCTTTGTCCCTTATGTTAAATTCTGGTTTATTAAATAAATCTATTGGCTTATCTTCTTGTGTACCTTTTGATTGTGCTACTTGTAAAATGGGAAAGAGAAAAATTCTTCATTTTCCTATTTCCACTTCCCACAGCACTCGATGTTTTGATTTGGTTCATAGTGATGTATGGGGAATTGCTCCAACTCTTTCTCATGCTCACTACAAATATTTTGTGACTTTTATTGATGATTTCAGTCGGTTCACTTGGGTTTACTTTCTGCATTCCAAATCTAATGTTTTCAAAGTTTTTAAAATTTTCTTATCTTATGTTGAGAATCAATTTTCCACCTGCATCAAAATCTTGCAATCTGATTCGGGCGGGGAATATGTGTCTTCTGATTTCAAAAATTTTTGCAAACCAAAGGCATTATTTCTCAGAGAACTTGTCCTTATACTCCACAGCAGAATGGAGTCGCTGAAAGAAAAAATAGACATTTGCTTAGTGTCACTCGTTCTCTTCTTCTTGAATCATTAGTTCCTACCCGTTTTTGGGTTGAGGCATTAGCTACGGCAGCTCATCTTATCAATCGTCTGCCTTCAACCTCTCTTCAAAATCAGAGCCCATTTTACCGCTTATACCAGACATCTCCATCTTATGATGATCTTCATGTTTTCGGATCTGTTTGTTTTGTGCACTTGCCTCCTTCTGAGAGAACCAAACTTACCGCACAATCTACTCTATGTGTGTTTTTTGGCTATGCGCCCTTCCAAAAAGGGTTCCTCTATTACGATCCTCACATTCGTCGCTTGCGGACCTCTAGGAATGTCGTTTTTTTTTTACATCAGTATTTTTTTCAAAACAACATTGAACCTCCTGACTCCTCATCCTTGGTGTCTTTACCTGGTTTTTCGGACAACACTTCAGTTGTTCGCTTTAATTCTAACTTTGTGTATCACAAATGGAACAAAGAAGTGCCTCCCAGGGATCCCCCTCCTGATCTTCCTCCAGCATCCGGTCCCCCTCCGGCATTTGATCCATCTAGACATCATTCCTTGCGACGCTCCTCTCGTCTTTCGGTACCTCCCGACCGCTATGGGTTCTCCCACACTTCCTTCATGGCCATTTTGTCCTCTTCTTTCATTCCCCAATCCTATTCTGAAGCTGTGCAGGACAAATGTTGGAACCAGGCTATGCAAGATGAATTGGATGCTTTGGAGAAAAATCATACGTGGGATGTTGTCTCCTCTCCTGTGGGTGTAAAACCAATTGGCTGCAAGTGGGTTTTTTTCTCTCAAGTTAAAATCAGATGGCACTCTAGATCGATACAAGGCGCGCCTTGTTGCTCTCGGAAATAGGCAGGAATATGGCATTGATTATGATGCAACCTTTGCTGCCGTCGCCAAGATGACCACCGTTCGCATAATTCTTGTTGTTGCTGCATCTCAGTCTTGGCCTCTCTATCAAATGGATGTAAAAAATGCGTTTCTTCACGGTGGTCTCAAAGAAGACGTTTATATGCGTCTGCCTCCAGGGTACTCATCTGGGAAGGGTATGGTTGCTAAGCTCCGTCGCTCCCTCTATGGTCTGAAGCAAGCTCCTCACGCATGGTTTGAAAATTTTCAGGATGCCCTTTTACACTTGGATTTTCATCCCAGCCAGTATGATCCATCCATGTTCTTACATCATGCCCCGTCCGGGATTACTGTACTACTGGTCTACGTTGATGACATTGTCATTACTGGTCCTAATGCACAAATGATTCAGGCACTCCAAGCTTCTCTTCATCAGACATTTCAAATGAAGGATCTAGGCCCCTTACACTATTTCCATGGTCTTGAAGTTCATCAATCGCCTAAAGGTATAGTTCTCAATCAACACAAATATACGGTTGATCTTATTGACTTGGCCAGGCTTACTTCTTCCACTCCATTCGATACGCCGATCGAACTGAATGTTAAACTCAGTAAAGAGGGTGACCTTCTTCCAGATCCTACTGCATATCGCCAGTTAGTTGATCTACCTCATGATCACGCGTCCTGATATCTCATTTGCGGTCAATCTCATGAGTCGATTCATGACTACTCCTCGTCATCTTCATCTGGCTGCTGTTCGACGCATCATTCGGTACCTTATTCGACACCGACTCGCGGGTTGTTTTTTCCATCCGACAATCCTCTTTCTCTCAGAGCTTATTCATATGCTGATTGGGCTGGTTGTCCGGATACCCGCAGATCAACCACAGGATGGTGCATGTTCTTGGGTGATAGTCTGATTTCCTGGAAATGCAAGAAACATGACAAAGTTTCCAAATCCTCTACCGAGGCTAAGTACAGAGCTGTGTCTTAGAAATTCTTTGGCTTTGTGGTCTGCTCTCTGACATTGGATTTCCTGAAGAAAGAGCTACCCCCCTCTATACTGATAATACAAGTGCAATTCGGATTACTGAAAATCCGATTTTTCATGAACGTACTAAACACATCGAGGTTGATTGTCACTTCATTCGAGATGAGTTTAAACGTGATGTCATCAGCCTTCCGCATGTCTCCACTGAGCTTCAAATTGCTGATATCCTTACTAAAGGTCTTCCCCGACCTCGCCATCAATTCTTAGCTGGCAAATTGATGCTCGTTGATTCTCCCGCATCAATTTGAGGGGGGGTGTTAAGTTTGGCTCAAGACCCATTAAGAGGTCCAAGGCCCACCAGTCAATAAATCCATTCCAGCAAGATACATCTCACGTGGATTTGGAATTTGATTTGGTCAATGTTGTATATAATTTAGTGATTGATTGCTTTCCTTATTAGATTAGTGATTGATGTAATTTATTTAGTTTCCTTTGTAAAAGCCTTGATTAAAGGCATGTATGTCCTATATATTGGTGATCATTCTCCAAGAGAAGACGCACAAAAATTAATACAATATCTTTTCAAAACTCTCGTTCATTCTGGCATTTATAATTGAGAGAATGACACCCTTGTGTTGCAGGTATCTAGTATAGCTAAGCTAGCCACCTTAGTAGCAAGTGCTTGTTGGGTTCTGTAGCAATTTCTTTTCTTTTCCAATTTTATCTTATACAAGTTTTGTATCTTTAATTTGATTTCAAGAAACTAATAAAACTTTATCTTCCAAAAAAAAACCATGGAGCCTTTGGCCAACCTTTTAGGATTTTTAATTTTTACCCAGTTCAAGCACACAAATCTCCAGCTGTACTACACTATTAGCCTTACAAAGTGCATATGTTGAGGACTTTCAAAACTTCTCCTTTAAATATAGATTACCACAATGATATGGTTTTAGCCATGGCAATCTCTACGACAATATTGTTAGGGATTTTGATCTTACCTAAATCCCTCTCCACAAATATGTTAAAACATAAGTGTCATTTTAATAATCAATATAAATGTCTCCCTGATTAGATCACCTTAAGTGTGAAAGTTCCATCCACTTCTTCTCAGTTTGCTGAATGTCCGGGTATCATAGACAAATGTCTCTCACTAAGACCATTCATTCTAGATTTCTATGTTCAGAATGCCTTTTTATGTCCCCTTCTAATGGCAAGGCTTTCTTTTTGGCAGTATCTCAAGTATCGTACCCAAACTACTTCAACAAGTTTGGTTCTCCTGGGCAATTGAAAAGAAAGCATCAAGGCGCTGTAAATATTCGCCATAGGCCCTGCTTGCGGAATTGCTCTGTTATTCAAGGCATCTGGAAGTGAAGGAACAGGGGTCCTCTGAGAATACAACGAATTGGAGGAGAAGATTAGAGGCACAATCAATCAGAATTTATTCACTGGGCTCTTGTGAAAGAAATAATTCATAAGACTAAAAGAAGTGAGGTTGATCTCTTTGGGGATTGGAAAGAGAACGTAGAGCAGCAGGTGGATTTTAACATTGATGATCAAACGACGGCCCAGACATCATTTGTTGTATAAATCATCTACGAAAGTTTACAGTCATCAATCTACCCTGCTACCCAAGGATGAAAATAGCGGTAGCGGCGGGCGTAGCGGCCCGCCGCCAAACCACTACGAAGCGGGCGATACGTAGCGTAGCGGGGATACGTAGCGGCGTAGCGGTGCGATTTGAAAAAATTGCCTAAAAAATCTGAAAAAATTCCAGAAAATTGTAAAATGAAAGAATGTGGTTCTTTTGCAAAAGTAAGAAAAGGGGGCGTGGCGGTGCCCTCAATATATGAAGTCCTGTATCGCTGTATAAATAGAAAATAATAGTAATGATTAGTTTTTTCACATGTATTCATGTTTCTTAGTCATACTAACTTAGAAAGTAATGGAAAGCTCATAAAAAAAAAAAACTAGAACATGAAATAAAGGCATAAGACTTAAGAGTTAGGTCATTATTCATTAATGAACATTGAACAATTAAATATCAATACTTCAACATTCTAGGTTCAAATTCAATCAAGTGAATGAACTATGAAGTTATGAAGTGATCAATAATCAACATTCAACACCAATTTAAAAATGACAAAGTAGAGAGTTAGTGAAGGAAATAGGAATACCTTAGTCACCAGCACAATGAGGGTTCTTTATAAAATAATTTAATTAAGACCAATTTGAAATCTAGTAGTAATAGGTAACTATATCTTTACTACTATACAATTTCAAACATAATTAAACAGGTTTAATATCTTATCTAGCAAGTTATGATAATAATAGACATCCAAGCACAAAAATGGAAAGACAACCAGCAAAAGAGTCTTAGCTATCATGGTCAAGTATGATCCTTTTATCTTCTTGATTGCCACTTTCTCAAAAACATGCGCTTCGCAGAGGGGGTCCGGGGGTATCCCCCGGCGGGGGTCGAGCTGACCGGTCAGCTCGCGGGGGCCCAGGGGGCAGCGCCCCCCAAAAAAAAAAGAGCAAACGTAGCGGCCGCTACGGGCCGCCACGGATGCGACGGCCGATATTTCGGCCGTGGCATGGCGGTATCCCCCGCCACGGCCGATATAGCGTGGCGGCCGCTTTTTTCATCCATGCTGCTACCTTCCATAAAAATGCACAGTTTATACATATGCATGTTGGATGGTGCAAAAGAGTATCCCTCGACACTGGCATTCCTATGCACCCAGCTAAAAAATTTCTCTACCAAAATCAAGCAAAAGTATATACATGATCCTTGTTATATTTCTATAATATGGTGCCAAAACCATGCAAAAGAACTCATTACTCTATGTTATGAAAAATTATATTACTCTTCCTGTACCCATCTTCTAAGTTTCTGCAAAAGATACTACAGCAAAAGGATGCCAAAATGCCTGGGGTGAAATAATAATCATTGTCATCGTTATCACCTTACCCTTATTTAATCAGTCTAGGGTCAGTGTATTCAATGATGATCAATCATCATCATCATGAAAGCCTTGTCCCAACTATGTCGGGATTAGGTACATGAATTCTATTTCGCCATTCTGGTGCATCCCATGCCAAATCCTCGAATAGGTTGCACTTCTCCACATCTATCCTTTCTACCTCCATCCATGTTTCTTTGGCCTACTCCTTTTCCTTGAGGGGCCATCAACCTGCAGTGAATTAACCATCCATGCTACCTAAGGTGCACAGCAAAATTGATACCGTCCAAGGCGTCCATTGTGAAACTGTTCAAACAAACTTAGGTTTGGCATACAAGTAAATGCACTGTAAAACAAACTCCACTATTTCTTAGTGGATACTGTGATTATTATTGCATTATGCTTTTTTTTAATTCTAAAATATGTAGTAAGTCATGTCAAACAATTGAATTAAGAGTCTCCAATGTGCAAAAGGGTTCTTCCTACTCAAACCACCAAGGTCTACGCTTCCTGCCCACATGCTTATTAGACAAATTGTTGAGGGTTCTTTCAAAGCTCACCAAACTCTCTACATTTGAGATGCAAACCACAATAGATATTAATATGTGTGCCTATTTTTACGTTCAGCGCGTGAGGTTGTAGAAAAGTTACAGCACGTAAAAATTGTTATGATATTTATGGGCTCATTTGGATGGCATCCATATAAAAAGCGGATCCGATATACTCTTATTTTTTATTTATAGAATTAGTATGCATGCGAGAAGGGTGGTACAAATCAAGAAATCAAAGAAAAAAACATCAAAGAGATTGATTAAAAGGGGGAAAAACAAATAGATAGAAAAATGTGATTGGAGTTTTAGAATTCTTACAAGCTCTGCATCAGAGAGGGATGAGAGCCATGCAACATCTTCAGGTCGAGCATTTCCTAGTTCTGCTTCATTCAACCTAGACATCGTTGCAAATTGACACCAAAGACGTCTTTCCTACCTTGTAAGTTTATTGAGATCCAAGAGAGGTATGTCTTCCAACACAAGGCAAGTTCCTGTGATGGAAAGAAAAATAAGTTCACAAATCTTCCTCAAATGTCAAGAACTTCAAATTTTCATGTTTAATCATGATATTAGAGGTTATAAAACAAAAAATTATAAAAAATTATAAAAAAAAGTATGTAAATGGTAGATCAATTGAAAAGTTGAGAAAAAATTTTATGAAAAAGAAAGGTAGATTCAAATCAAACGTATTTATCACAAACCAAAGTTCACAATTCACAGTTCATAATAATGTTTTGGGTTTTATCAGTATATCATAAGGCAGACATGAAGAAGAAAAGAATACAAAAGATAACAACTTCAAAGTTTTCAGATTTTCTAAGAAATTTTGGGACATAAAATTTTCGGGTTTTTCAGTATATCATATAGCAGAGCAAAAAAAAATAAGAACCCGAAATCTAAGAAATATATGAATGGTCAATCATATCATTCAAAAAAGAAAAGATCAATCCTATAAAAATTGAGAAAATTATCACAAAAATCAAAGGCAGATTCAATTTAAATATATTTATCTCAAACCACAATTGACAAAGGAAGTTTGAAGTGAGTTTAACAGTATATTCTAAGGCACATACTGAAGAAGAAAAAATACAAGAAAATAAAAAACTACACAGATATGGTCAATGATTTAAAATTTAAGAAAAAAATTATTAAAGAAATAAAAACGTGATTAAAATCAAATGTATATTGTCACAACTCACAGTTTACAACTTCATGAATTTAAATCATTAAAATCCCTATTTCACAAAACATGCTATAAAAGATCATAATACTAAGTACGTTTAAAATATCCATAATACGTAACAGGCATCAGCTCAAGCTATTGAACCCAACTGTATTGCTATTTTCAAAGAAACTTTCCATCCGATACAACCAATATTTTCTGCAATGGTGGAACATAGAAAGAGAGGAGAGAGGGGAGGGGAGGAGTACCTGCAGCAGGGTGCAAGCTGTTGTTGCTGCTGCTTTTTTCCTCTTCTCTTATTTTTCCTCCCTCTCTTTTTATTTGCGATTCTACGCAGGAAGCGCTAATGGGCATTCTTAAACATTTTAAAGTGCATAATCTAAGGCTAGGATCTTTTATCGCAAAAAAAAAAAAAAATGGCACGGATTACCCATCACTCGATGACTAATGGGCCACCGGTTAAAAATTTAAGCTGCTCAAAATAAATGCCCCCTTCTTATATTGCATCTAACCAAATTTTACTAAAATTTGTAATTGCCAACGGTAAGATTGATCATGTATATAAGACATTGAATAAGATATGTGCCCATGCTAATTGTCGCGGATCGCATTTGCAACGATTATGGATGCCCAATGCCCACTTTTGCAAAACTGGCCGCCATGAATTTGCTCCCCTTCACTCACCCACCATTTATAGAATCTATTAAGAAGAGAGGACTTGATATTTTGTGAGTAAGGCGTTCTCAGTTGGGTGGTTTTTTTTTTCTTCTTATAATTATTGTAATTATTTTGAAATTTGTGTTTTGATCCGCTCGACACCGGTTTCAGGCATGTGAGCGGCCATCCATTGTCAGTTCATAGTAAGATTGGATGATTAAGGTTTATTCATTTCATCTATAGAATGAGTGGAGCCTGCCTTTTTCTTTTATTTTCTCTTCACTTTTCTTTACAAGGGATTCAAACTCACACACCCACGCATGCTTCACATGTCCCTAACCAGCTAACCAATCGCCCGAACAGGCCTACCATTTTCTAGACTTGAAACAAGAACACAGTTTTATCCATCAAATGGACAGTGCAGTTTACCTTTTTGTTGATCCATTAGAGTAAAATTTGGCCAAATCTCATATAAGAAATATACAAAATATGTTCTAACAACCGAATTCTAGTTAGTGACAAAGAAGATCTAGACAGGCAAAGGCAGAAAAAAAAAGTACTGATCACTACAAATTAACAAAAGAATGCAGCGAGAGAAAGTGATGAAGACTTCACGTGCATTCTTGGAAAAACCTATGTGGGAGTGTGATGCAGGCCAGACTACTGGGCCCCGATTGAAAGTATATTCCAGAAGGCCCAAAGCCTACAAGGCTTTCTAGATGATTTCTATACATTTAGCAAATTTCTTTAATTGCTTTGGTTAGGTAGTTTCTAATTTCCATGGTTAGGTAGTTTCTAATTTCCAAGATTCTTAGAATTGAAAGTTTCTTAGTATTAGAGATTGATTACTAAAATTATGTTGAGACTCTATTATATATAGGATGTAATCCCTTCCATTGGGACATACAGAAATTAATGAAAATTTGAGTTCTCCCTCACGTGTGTTTCTCTCTTGTCTGTGGTGTGAGACCAAGACATCATACCTTAAGCCGTTTGGCTTGGAGAATAGCCTGTTGGCTATCCTCCTACTCCCCGGCGCTGCATCAATTGGTATCAGAGCAGAGATCCAGTCTCTGATCGCCGTTCCGTTCCGATCGCCGATTCGAGGTACACCTCTATTCCTATCTCTCCAATTACCTTCACCCATTATCATACACCCACCACCTTCTACCCACTCCTATCCCAGCCGTCACACAGGCCCATTCCTAATCCACTCTCAAAACCCATCCACGCCTCTGACACACCATCCTGTCCCCTTCACCCCAAACCCAGTCGAAACTCCCTGCCCACCCATCCAGTCCTTTCATTCCCACCACCGATCATCACAACACACACCACCCTTTTCCAAAACCCATCAGCAAATCATCCAACAAACCCAAACCCTGCGCCAGTCCCATTCATCCAATATCCCACATCACCGAATCCCACATCCCCAGATCCTGCGCCAGTCCTGCAGCCCAAGGCTCTGTCCGAACACCCAGACCCCAAAACCCTAGGGAACCCAAACCTTCTCACACCCAGCTTACCGAAATCCATTGCCTCGACCGAAACCCTTCCCAGTCCACTCCATCGAATAAACTCCCAAATCTAAAACCCTAAATCCCACCACCGAACCCCATCTCCTCCATTCCCATCGACCTAAACCCAAAACTGCCATCACCCCATCCTCGTTGAAACCCGAGAAAAAAAAAAAAAAAAAAAAGGTACATACCTGCACCGTCGCCGATCACCATCACCGCCTGCGTCTTCATCGCCGGCCACCATCATCCTCCACTCCAACCGAACTCGCCGCCTGCCATCTACTCGCCGCTCGCCTGCTGCGTCGGCCACACTGCTCCAGCAATCGCCGCCTGCCATCTACTCGCCGCTCGCCTGCTGCGTCGGCCACACTGCTCCAGCAAAGGCGACTTCGCCTGCGACTTCTGCATCATCTCCAGCAGCTCCAACCTTTTAGCAACCACATCAACAAGTTTATCTCTTTGTTGGGCACGAGACATGAGGAAGAAAGGCCTCACGTGTCTGTGACAGAAACAGAGCCCATATTTTGGGTTTGATTTCGGGTCGAGCCCGGCCCAAGTAGCTAAAAAAAAAAAAAAAAAAAAAAAAAAAAAAAAAAAAAAAAGGAAGAATAAGAAGAAGTCAGCATGTCTACCCCGATCCCGACTACCCGCACCGGAGCCACATTCCGAGGTAAATTCACAGATCGCCAACGTGATAGCTACATCATGGAATTAATGGACAGAATGGATAGGGTTGAAGAACATCTTCGCAGCACTAATCCTCCAGGCAACCAGAACAATGACAGCCCTGGACCTTCCACCAACAAAGACGGAAATAAACACAAAGGGGAAACATCCGTCCGTCGGATATGGAAAATTCTGTCAATGGTGAAACCGCAGGAAACTTGTCGGCAATTTATGGAGCGCATTATGGATGAAACTGCTTATGATGACCATCATGGCCGACGAGATGACATCACCAAGAAGGTACGTGTTGATGTTCCCGATTTCTTTGGACGCATGGATGTGAAAGTCTTCACAGACTGGATTACAGCCCTTGAAGATTATTTTGAATGGTACAATATGGATGAAGACAAACGCATTTCCTTTGTCAAGATGAAGATGAAGGGTGCAGCGCGTGTTTGGTGGCGGAGTATTGATGACGGGAATATAAATTATGGGCGACGTCCTATCAATACATGGGAGGAGATGAAACAGAAACTTGAGGATAAATATCTACCGGTTGACTATATTGATTCCCTCTATGATCAATTAGTTGACTGTAGACAAGGGACCCTCCACTGTTGATGATTTCACAGAAAAGTTTCATGATCTCATGGTGCGATGCAAAGTGTCTGAAACAGATCGACAGGCTACCACACGGTACAAGAAAGGACTGCGTCAAGAGATCCAAAGGGAGTTGACTACTCACACCTTTTACAGCATTGAAGAAGTTCATCGCCTCGCACTCCGCGTCGAAGATCAGTTGCGATATCCATATTCAAGGCGTTTTGGTGAACCTCTCCAAAGGAGGTCCTTCGATACGAATTATCAGCGGGTTGCTTCTACACAAAACTCAGCCCGACAGCCTCCTCCACAAAATTCTAGCATGCCAGCACCTCCTCAGAATCAAGACCTGCCAATTTTGCAAACAAAGGGAAGAATGTTGTAAATTCCTCACGACCGAAGCAGGACATCGAGTGTTTTCGATGCAAAGGCAAAGGACACTATGCTTCTGAATGCCCAGGTTCGAAGAATCTTCACTATGTACATAATGAAGAAGATCCCTATGATTCCGAGCCCGTTGATGAAGTAATTGAAGTTGAAACACCATATGAAGAGCAAGCACCTCCGCCAGAGCAAGACGATCATTCTTTCTATCAAGCTGAAACAGAAGGACAAACATTATTCATTCGTCGTCTCTTTATTACAACCGAAGAGGAAGCTGAAGATTGGAGGCGAACCACCATCTTTCGCTCTATGGCAAAATGTCGTGACAGATTGTGCAATCTCGTCATAGATGGAGGAAGCGAGATGAATGTGATCTCCTAAGAAGTAATTGACAAGTTAAAGCTTCCAACAGAAAAACACCCGAAGCCTTACAAGGTCTATTGGGTGAATGATTCCGCAATTCCAGTAACAAAGAGGTGCCAGGTAACATTTCGAATTGGTGGTTATGAAGATTCTATTTGGTGTGATATTATTCCCATGAATGTTACTCATATTCTCTTGGGAAGACCTTGGCTTTTTGATAACAAAGTCCAAAGTGATGGAGAAGCAAACACCCATACTTTTAAGTATAAAGGTCGCAAGGTTACTCTTCTTCCCCATAAGCCTCCTATTGCCCCAGCAAAGCAATCACCATCAATTCCGGCAAAACAAACCGCATCACAACCAAGTTCTCGCATCCTTTCAATGCAGAAATTTGAAGAAGAAAGTAAAGAGCACGGAGTTGTTTATGCCCTTATCCCACAAGAATTCAAATCTGGAAAACTTTATGGCATATGTTGAAGACAAAGCTCCAGTACTCCAGTGCCTATCACCCTCAGACTGATGGTCAGACTGAGGTCGTCAATCGCAGCTTGGGTAATCTCCTTCGCT
Source organism: Litsea cubeba (assembly GCA_012931725.1). Classification (NCBI taxonomy): domain Eukaryota; kingdom Viridiplantae; phylum Streptophyta; class Magnoliopsida; order Laurales; family Lauraceae; genus Litsea; species Litsea cubeba. The sequence continues at coordinate 134,448,935 of CM022945.1, forward strand.
GTCTCGTCGGAGACCACATTGCTTCATGGGATCTTATTTTACCCACGGCGGAGTTTGCCTATAATAACTCCGTAAACAGATCAACTGGAAGATCACCATTTGAAGTTGTCACCGGCATCCAGCCGCGTCTTCCAATTGATTTGAGTCCTTTACCAGCTGAAGCCAGGCCTAGCCAAGCAGCTGAACAATTTGCCCAGCACATGAAAGACGTCCACGAGAGGTCCGTCAACAGATTGCCAAAAGTAATGAGCGTTACAAACAGCAAGCGGACACTCGAAAGCGCCATGTTGACTTTACTGAAGGAGACATGGTCATGGTGCGAATTAAGCCAGAACGGTTCCCCACAGGCACTTACAAGAAACTCTATCCCAGAAGTGCCGGTCCGTTCAAGATTATGAAGAAAATCAGCTCAAATGCCTACGTACTCGATCTTCCGTCAGACATGAATATCAATTCTACATTCAATGTCGAAGATCTCACGATTTATCATGGCCATTATCAAGATGAATCATTTGAAGAACACGACATCAGGCTTCCCATAATTCCAACTCCTCGAGACGAAATTGAAGATGTCTATGATGACCAGTTAGTGTCAACCAAACTTGGCGGATATCACAAATTTTTGGTCAAGTGGAAAGGCAAACCATTTTCTGAAGCTACATGGATCACCGCCACAGATTTTCAGCGACTCAATCCGGATTTATACGAGAGGTACCAAGCTGATAACTCGCCGGAGTCGAGTTTCTCCAAGCCGGGGAGAGCTGATGCAGGCCAGACTACTGGGCCCCGATTGAAAGTATATTCCAGAAGGCCCAAAGCCTACAAGGCTTTCTAGATGATTTCTATACATTTAGCAAATTTCTTTAATTGCTTTGGTTAGGTAGTTTCTAATTTCCATGGTTAGGTAGTTTCTAATTTCCAAGATTCTTAGAATTGAAAGTTTCTTAGTATTAGAGATTGATTACTAAAATTATGTTGAGACTCTATTATATATAGGATGTAATCCCTTCCATTGGGATATACAGAAATTAATGAAAATTTGAGTTCTCCCTCACGTGTGTTTTTCTCTTGTCTGTGGTGTGAGACCAAGACATCATACCTTAAGCCGTTTGGCTTGGAGAATAGCCTGTTGGCTATCCTCCTACTCGCCGGCGCTGCTTCAGAGTGGGAGGGACTTGTATGTCACTATCATGTTTTGAAAGAGAAAATAGATTTTTGAAAGGAGATCATTTGTCATAGAAACATCGTGAACTAATGAAAAAACTCTCCCGAATTCTTCTAACCCCCTTGTATTTTTACAAAAGAAAAGCTCTCTGTCAAGGGGCAGGGTCCACATGGATGCTTGACAACTAAGGCGATAAAAGGGATGAATGGACTTGGATCTGGATAAGAGGTGAGCCCACTCTCTCCCACTTTACTTCACCATATACTTTATATCATTATCACCTTTACTGTGATCTAGCATTTACCTTTACTTTACTTTACCATACATGTAAACAAAAACCTCATGATAGATTTGGTGAAGTCTTTACTTTACTCAACCACTTTGTAAACCTCATTTTGAAAGATTTTTATATTATAGAAAGTTTTCTAAGGTGGGAGCCATAGGAAAAATTATTGAGTTTTTTGAAAGAAAATGATTTTTTCTTCATATTTTTGTTGGGTTACAAACGTACAATATTTTCTTCTTTAGAAAATGAAAGATTATATTCTATAAAATATTACTTTCTTGTGTTTTCTTGTGCATCCAAGCAGGCCCTTAACAATCCATAGAGAATGTTTAAACATTAGGGGAAAAAATAGAGATATCATGCATCAGAAAAAAGAGAAGAAACAGGTTTGACTTGCATTAATATCATATATGTTTATATTATTTTTTCTACATAAAGTAACCATCCATAAGCATATCAAAGAAATACATCAATCACTTACAAGCCTATCAAACAGCAAAAGTAACAAAGACCGGTGGCAGACCCTGGATTTTTGTTTGAGTGGGGCGGACAAAAATTCTCGACATTTTTTTTTTATATCATGGCAAGGAATCCTAAAAGTGTTTAAAACAAGCAAGAATCCTAAAGTAACCAAAACAAGCAGTTCAGGTTTTCATAAGTAGGCTTTGCAAAAGAGTGTTATGTTTCCAGTGACCCAAAAATCGGTCTCTCAGATGGGATCCACCATGCACAACATATATATACATATATTGGAGAGTAATAACCTGAGGTTAACTTTGTCTCTAGAATATAAGGTCTAAAGAGATCAAGTTTTCGATGAACAAGCATAAGATGCATGAAGGAGGGACAAAAAGAGGGAAAGATAGAAAGATTGGGAAGGGGGGAAATCTAAATCATGGCAAGATATGATTAACAAGTTTTGAGTTTCAAATAGTTACATGCAGCAGATTCGGTTTTTGTAATTAGCTGACTGTTACACGGTTGTGTATGCTTGAATATTTAAATAAGTATTGTAGAAGCTACAAATTTTAAATTATATAAATTATTGTGTCTTGGATCAGTGGGGTTATATGCTTATTGGGATTCTACAGCTTGTGCAGTTTTTTGGGATCCTAAAGTTTATGAACATTTTGCCAAAAGCTTCTTAACAGTGGCACACCCACCACATTATCACATTTAGTTTTTTCTACTTTAGTTTAAAATGGATTGTATATAGTGAGAGATTCCAATCTCAACATGAATACATAGCAAAATGAAAAATCACTAAGTTCAACCGCTCAACTGAATACATGAAGAACAAGAACAAAATTACAAGTTCTCTTTATTTCCATAATGATTCCTCAATAAGAAAGAGAGAGAGAGAGAGAGAGAGAGAGAGAGAGAGAGAGAGAGAGAGAGAGAGAGAGAGAGAGAGAGAGAGAGAGAGAGAGAGAGAGAGAGAGAAAAATGCCTTCCAAATCCCTTAACACCAAAGCAAATTTTAGAGGAAAAAATCACATCAGATTTGCAACTGATATAGCACGATCGAATTATACGAAAACCCTCAAACATTAGAAACACAAAAGGAAGAATGAAAAACAAAGACCTGTCCCGGTGTTGGAGGCCCACAAGTCTATCGGGATTTGGAAGAATCGAAAGGTAAAGCGCAGCAGCTAAGGAGACCAAAACCTAGGAGAATCCAAAACGCATTAGACAAGGAACAAGAAGGAATCGGATAGAAATCTATACAAGGAGATTGAAGTGGCTCTATCACGATTGGAGATTGAAGAGAGAAATAGAGAGAGAGGGAGGCAGGTAGAGGTAGGTACCTGATGGTGCCCCTGCCGTCGTGCCGCCTTCCGCTATTGCTTCTTCGTCCACGTCCTTGTCCTCCTCCTCCTCCTTCTTGTATCCTACTCTCCTTCCATTGCAAAGATGTCTTCTATTTTTATTTAATTTTTATTTTTTATTTTTTATTTTTTTATTTATTTTTTAAAAAAGATGTCCCCTTGTTTTTTGGGATGAATAAAAAGGAAAATTCTATTACGAGAGATATCTATTACCTTAAATGAGAGATTGGTCTTCTGCTTATTGGTTTATCTACACAGGTTGGCATGTTGGAAGCAATGTCATGGATATTGTAGATAACTAGATATTTTGAAAAGGATATTGTAGATAACTAGATATTTTGAAAATGAAACATCAAATTAAATTATGAAAAAAAGGAAATAAAAAAATTATAAATGTGTTTCTAATTTTTAGGGATTTTTATCAAGAATTTATAAAGATTTATGCTTTTTGTCAAATAGTAATAAGGATTCAAATTTTTGCCAAAAAATGATAACCTAGAATTAAATATATTTTTTTTTGACAAAAATGGCAATGATTCTCGATATTGAGAGTGGCTCCTCATCTACAAGCAACTCACAAATCTCGAGAATGGTTCTTTTTTGTAAAAGGCGAGAATGGTTCCTTTTTTTTAAAAGGGGTGCTACACATTATCATATTACACCGTGGATATTTCGGGCATGTTTCTTTACTAGAATTCTTGGAATTCATGTCTAAAGGCTGTGTAGGAACTCCAAATGCTAAAATTCTGAAATGCTACTGAATTTTTTCATTTTAAAATTCTCTATTTTGTTCTTATATGAATTCTTGCCTGAGAATTTTTAAATTTCTTAATTCCATAAACTCCCTGTTTCATTGCTACATAATTTCTTGACTGGAAGTATACATTTTATGCATTGTAGCACATGGGACCCACCTTTGTTGTTGTGAATTTGGAACCAAACGGTAAGAATTACAATGTGGGCACGCCTCAAGTATATGGTGCATGGGCCCATTTTTTAGAAACTAAATCATAGAATCCAAGTTTAAAAATATGCATATGTGCCGATCTTGACAGGACTTGAATGGGCCCAATTCTTACAATTGTAAATATGGGCCCCACTTTTTGGTACGTAAGATTGGCGTCCTCTGTTGGGTGCCGGAATTATAACCAAACTTCTCAGAGTTCCAGGATTTTGAAATGTTCTTGAAGGAGCTAGCATTTTATAATTTCACCTTTTGGCATTTGAAAATTCTGGATGCCTTAAATACTAGGAATTCCACCAAAAGAATATTGAATTTCTGACAGGAATTCTCGAATCCGCGAACAGCCTAAATTCTTGTAAAAAATGCTTGTAAAGAAACAACATTTGAAAATTTGTCTACATTCTTGCTCTTTTTTTGGATTTCAAAAGAGGTACAATCATTATTTTTAATAGTTGAAATGCATATTTTAAATCCTATTTCATTTTTTCTTGCATGGTAACACAACTCATGTATTTCAAAAACTAGGGTCTTCTTTTAAGAAATCCGAGCATTGTCAAATGTATGTTTAGATTATTATGCTACTTGATCTAAATAAATATATTGCATTCTAATGGTATCTGCATGCAACTAATGAGCCTTACTACAATTGCTTTGATATTTTAAAGTCATGTGAAAGTTGTGTGTGGATATGTAGATGGGACCTTATATACTTTTGATGGTATGAGCAAGATGTTGAACAAGAGGTTTGTTTGGTTCTCCACTTTGAGGGGGAATTAATTTTAGAACAAGGAAATCCAATATACAATGGTGGTGATTGCAAGATGATTTTTGTTGCTTATAACCTACTATATAGTTCTCTTATTAAGAAAATACTGCAAGTCACGAATTGGCAATTGCATGATGAGCATCCACTAGTGCAATATCTATATTATACGGGTCGATTTTCCACTTTGGTCGGCATAAAAAGTGATGATGACCTCAAGACAATGTTTAAAGCACATAAAAGTGGAATGGATTACATACTCATGTATGTATGTAGAAACTCCCATGACGCTGCAAAAAGTTGAACAGTAGAACGATCTTTAGTACGAATGCGGAATGTCCATCCAGCTAACTTATCATGGTAATTGGAGCTCTCAATTTCTAATCCAAAGTTTGTTTATAATTTCATACCATATCTAGTTTATATTCTAAACCAAAATCACCGAAAAATGATCTTTTCTTCCTTTGTTGTTGCCCATGTGGGAGAATATCGACCACTCATACATTAGTCTCAAGTAGGCCGACGGTTGTTAGAAATGAAGATGGTACTTCTAGAAGAGAAGGTGGACATAGGTATGCTCATGTTCACAAGTTAAGTATCAGAATGATGAACTCGAATTAATCTAATTAATTATATGCATCTTCAATTTACAGGCTCAATGAGACTTCAATGTCACCTACGGAACTCAACTCAAATGGTCCAACATCTTCTTATGTCTCTCAATTGTATCCAATCAATGCAAATGCTTATCCTTCTGTCAATCTAAGAGATGATGTAGATGTTCATTTCTCTTATCCGACTTTTGATGCGGCTGTGGAATTGGACACTGCGGCTAACAACAACTGTTGAAAATAGGTGGGCCTCTAGGATAGAATTCAAAAAATTTTGACCCTACTTAATATAGGGACCAATTATCCAGAGGCTATAAAACCCAATTCAGGATATAAACTCTCAATCTCACATATCAAGATCAGTAAATCAATCTATCTAAAAGATAGAACCAGCAACATATAAGCTACAAATAAATCTACAACATACAAGGAAGTAGATTATACCTTTGGAACTCGGTTGTGCTCTAATGGAGAAGTTGCTACTTTTTTTTATGACGAACTCTTTCGCGAATCAAATAGGTTTCTCCAAGACCCAATGATCTCCCACGCTATGACCCGTATCAGATTCTCCTTTTCTCAAGAAGATGGTGGGATCTCCAAGATAAAAAACTACTAGGAACTCAAAGGAGTAACTAGAAGATAACTAAAAGGGGGAGAGGAGAAAGAGCATGTGCAACTCTTGCACATAAAGATATTGGGCGTGAATCCCAATGCTAGCCATTAATTCATCATCTATTTATAATCATAAAACCACCTCCTCTTTCTAATTGAAATAGAAGTCTCACTTCTCTAACAATTAGTAAGTCTCTTCTTTTACTAATTAAAATAGAAGTCTTACTTCCACAATAATTAGTAACTTACTATATCATAATTAGAAGTCTCACTTCAAATATGATTAGTAACTTTCTAATTCCATTCTAATTAAAATAAAAGTCTCACTTCTACTAAAATTAGTAAGTTTACTATTACCACTATTAGAAGTCTCACTTCAAATAGAAATAGTAACTTTCCTTTTAGACTTCAACTAGAATTAGATACTTTCTAATAATTGGGCTAGCGTGGGGATCACTAGGGATTCCTTAGAAAGCTGGCTCCAACTAGGACACGCGACCCCACATCTTATGTGTAACCCGGGCCCACAATTAATTGCAAATAACTCCACTATATAAATGCAATTGAATTCCAGTCTTAGGAATATTACATAGAAGACCCTAAACTTCCACATTACCGCAAGTAGGCCCCTCCATCAGTATCCATGGATTAATTGAACCTGTCTTCCAAACTTAGATTCATATCTTATTATCCTTGAGCCCCAATTAATTATAATGATCATAGGTACCTTTCCAATTAACTCTTAATCGGAATGGGTGCGCACTTACCAATGATAAATCCATTAATTGGCACAAGGGGATATTAGTGATAGATTCCATCTTGACTATTGAATGTTCTCACAACTCTACTACCACGTACCCAAATCACCAAGGTGTTGACCTACAGTTGGCCTCACTCATTGGTGACTCAAAGAAAATGAATAAATAGATACTTGAGTTCATTAATGTTTAAGGATTGAGAGCTTACTGCTAGGGAATTATGAGAGCAGACCTTAAGTTTAAAGATAGTGTTCATAAGGTGCTTCTCATGGTCCTTCAATACATCTAATGTACCAGCACTCTGAACCAGAATCTTACATTCTGATGATCGAGATAAATCACACTATCTCATAGTGATCAAAGTGTTGCAACCTTGTCGGTATGAGATGTCCAGTCTCATCACTGATTGTGAATATATTTAAGTATAAGATTTACAATACATGTCTCCTGTATGTGGATCTCATCCATACACATGTGTTACATCTAGTATACTTGTGGACTCCGGTTCATCTCATGAACCATCATGTCATTCGTATTGGTTATGTGCAAGTATATAATAAATCACCATTCATCCCATGAAAGGAAAGCATGAATATACTGATAAATAAAGAAATTAATCAATTTATTATATCATCTACTGGATTGAATCCATAAAACTAACAATCAACGATGTGGGGCATGGGAGAAGGTGGTGGTGACCGGTTAATCGAGAATGCACCACCAATCTCAGTAGACCATCAAGAACAACTATTTGTGTGTCAAGAGGACTGCATTAAAGATACCTTCTTGCCCGATCAAGATCAAACCAGTGATGATCATTCTGAAAGTCCCCGCGTGAAATGTGGAAGGGAAGACGCTTTTGTAATCGAGAATCCTTCATAAATAAATTTAAAACATTTGGATTGTATAAAAATTTCTCTCTTAAACATCTGAAGACTTCTAGAATGGAGGTTAGTGCAAGCTGCGATGATCAAGATTGTCCGTAGAGCACCTATGCCTCTATGGTGGAAGGAGGTCCACAATTTTAAATGAAAAAAAAATAATGGTATCTCCGGAATTCTGAATTACTTGTAGATGAGGAGCCACTTGCGATATTGCGACTCATGGGCATTTTTGTAAAAATAAATATTTCATTCTAGGTTATCAATTTTTGGCAGAAATTTGAATCCTTATTAGTATTTGGCAAAAATCATAAATCTTTATAATTCTTTTGGTGAAAATCCTTATTTTTTTTATTTTTAGGGCTTGCTTGTGTGACTCCTTAGAAGAGAAAACGTAGGCTCCTATTCTGTAGAAATGCACGTGGGAAAGGTTGGACTCATGTCTCTTATCTCGTGCAAAAAAAGATTCTATAAAAATTGAGAGATTTCTCATGAGGTCTATTTACACCAAATGACAAATATATATATATATATATACTTGAAAGGAACTCATGGAACATAGACAGGCTCTACTTTCGATTTCTGTAAAAACAACCCTACGCAAATGTGCCCATTAATTCATATTTTTGTTTTAATCATTTAAATGGGAATTTATTTTTATGATATTTTTATAATAACATCACGAGAAGACATTTAGATTTAAGAATATCCCTATATTCTATTGAGATGATAACTTTGGAGAATGTGACCACTCTTGCATAGAACAATGCTTTTTAATTTGGGCTTTTTTTATTTTTCGATGACAAGGTTATCGATGTGTTCTTTGACCCAATATAACTAATCCCCTCAAGTAGCGCCCACTTAACCCATACAAACGCAGACTGGGCAAATTTGGGACAGTTTCAGACACAAGATGTGGGCAATTGATTATGCTTTGTTGAGCCGGCGTGTGTTTTTTTGTAATGATTGGGTCCATTGTAAACCAGTATCCAGTAGACTATATAAGCCAAAATCATGCATATATGAAAGTGCTTATCTAGAATGGATGCTAGTCCAATAATCAAGCAGCATAATCGAAACAATGCAGAGTAGCAAATAGATTTACCAATCACACACCACAAAAGGACAGGCACAATATTTTATGTGGAAACCCTATCCAGGCAGAAAGATCAAGATCTAAAATCAAATACTATTGAGAGATCACAAGATATACTCATAACTCCCTTTCTCAGTCATTCCGTCAACCTAAGGACTGTAGTTGTTCTTGCATAACTTCTCCTATTGCCATGACTTCACCGCCGCGCACTGCTCCCTGTGCTTGACTCAGCAACACCTTAAGAATCAAGATGATTAGATCTTCTACGAGAATGTAGAAGCATTAAACCTTCTAGAGCAACTCTTCACCACAAACTCTCAATAATGGCTCTAGAGAACAATGAATCTCTCTTACGGTTTTCTCACCACAGAACAAAGAAAGAGTTACTTCTTGTCTTCTTAGCTCAAGATTTGTGCCTTAGTATTAGAACACAAATAGAACTAAAAGTGGAAACGCCAATTGGAAAAGGAAATAAAATCTGTGTAGCCATTTGGGAATTTTTCCGACATCCGATCAATGGGTGAAGTGTCCGATTGATCGGGTATGCACAGTCTCCCGATAAATTTAAGTTCGGCCTGTTAACTGAGACCACTACCACATCCAACGATCCGATCTTTATCCGATCGATCGAGTATCTGTCTGTCTTCAGGATTTCTTCTATTTCTTCACTTCATATCTTCCAGCGACACAACCACGGTCCATTCTAAAATAAATAGAAAAATACAACTTAATGGACTCATAGTTTTGTCCAACCCATGAATTAGCTAACACATTAAAAATCCTAACAATATCTCTCAATGGGGCCACTTCAAAATCTAAACAAATTATCTTAGGTCTAGATATTGTGTGATTTGTGCCAATCCAAATCAGATTCCATCTCAAGCTAGGAATATTTAGCAAGAGTAGACCACATGTATGGGCTCGTTTGGGCCCACCTTCGATTAGCTTATCCTAATCACACTTGTTATACTCGATGTGAATTGGCATTATAACCAACTCCAATATAACTCACATTTCCTATTAAATTGAGTTTCAAAAAGCGATTTATATTAAATTTGTTAAAATTTCAAATTGTTAATAAGGGATACAATTATAATTAGAGTTGATTTTTCCCAACATTATTCTAATGTTTTCTCAACCTACTAGCTCTAATGCATAAGAAAGGTAGACTTGATAAGCAAATGATAGTATAGAAGAAAATCAATTTTCATAGTTGTACCTTCAAATTAATCATATGTAAGATTAGAGATGTCAAATGTGCCGGCACGGCCTAGCACAAGAGTCAACGGCCCATGGCCCGGCCCAACACGGTCAACGGCACGGCTCGTGCCACGGGCCATGTTGGGCCGAGGTGCTTAGCACGGACAACCCGTGTCTGCCATGCTTCACGAGCAGGCATGACACGTCCCATTAGACCCTCCCAACGGTAAAAAATGGTTACTTTTTTGAAAAATACCATCTAACCCCTCCAACAACCATAAAACGGACTTATAAGGGGTATCTTGTGTCTTTTTGAATTTTATAAAGTCTATAAATAGACTACGGATATGTGGTTATCTAGAGATATTTGCATTACTGCCATAACATAGATATAAAATAGGTTATTAATAAACGAATAATTAATTTTGCCAAACTTGAATGGCTACACGGTGGCAATAGAATAAGTTCCCTTATTTGGAAAAAAAATATATGACTATAATATTAAGGATAAAGTTATAGTTGTAACTTTAGATGATGCAACAAAAAATATAGTGGCTATTGATCTAATGAAATTAAAGATGCCACTTGCATCTTTGATAGAGGGTTCTATCTTCCAAAACAGATATATATGTCACATCTTAAATCTCATTGCAGGAGTTGATTTAAAGCTTACATCAATAAAATAGAAAAAATTAGAAAAACTGCTAAATATATTTTCTGCTCTGCATAAAGAACACAATTATATTCCGAAATATGTGCGAGGCATAATGTATCACCAATTTTTTTTACCATAAACTTTATCACAAGTCACTTTTTCTTTACCGTATAAACCATTGTAAAGTGTGATAAAGTAAAGTCATAAAAAAACTATTTTACTACTCTCTCCCACTTTACTTCACCATATACCATATACTTTATCTCACCTTAATTGTGATGTGACATTTACCTTTGCTTTACTTTACTATACATATAAATAAGTACAACATGAGATTTAGTGAAGTTCTTTACTTTACTACTTTGTAAACCTCATTTTGAAAGATTTTATATTGTAGAAAGTTTTCTACATGTAAGAGTTGTATAAAAAACATATTGAGCTTTTTGAAAGAAAATAATCTTTTCTTCATATTTTTCATGGGTTACCAAATGCACAATTTTTTTTTCTTTAGAAAATGAAAGATTATATTCTATAAAATATTATTTTCTTGTATTTTCTGGTGCATCCAAACAGGCCCAAGTATTATCCACCACCATCATCCCCATTTTCTCGTTGAGAGATGCTAATGCCACAACCCAAGCTTATCTTTCTACATCCTTTTTTTATGACCAATATATCCCCGGTGTAAAGTTACCAAGGACATCTATCAAAAGTCTCTCCCTCCCCAACTTCTTTTTACCCTCACCAACCCCACCCCCACCCCCACCCCACCCCAACTCTCGAGCCTAGCCATCACTATCCCCTCCAGTGGGGACAAGGAAAGGGAGATTGGGCGGTGGGCAGGGAGAGGGAGAGGGAGAGAGAAAGAGGGAGAGGGAGAGAGAAAGAGAAGGAGGGAGAGGAAGAGAGATAAGGAGAAAGAAATGGAGAGATAGAGGGGGGAGAGAGGACGGCGAACAGGGCAGCTGACGGAGGGCGGCGACAGGGAGAGGGAGAGAGAAAGAAGGAGGGAGAGAGAGATAAAGAGGGAGAGAGACAGGGAGAAAGAGAGGGTGAGGGAGAGAGGGCGGCGACAAGGAGAAGGAGAGGGAAAGAGAGGGAGAGAGAGGGCGGCGGGCAGGGCAGAGGGTGGCGAGAGGGAGAGAGGGGGAAGAAGGGGAGTGAACTGAGGAAAATGAGGGTGGATGAGGGGTTTGGGTATTTTGGAAAAAATGGGGTGTATAAAGAGAAATTTTGAAATTTTTTTAACTTAAGTGGGGTGTGCAAAGAGAAGAGATATTAGAAAGAGAAGCTTGGGTTGTGGCATTCCCAGCTCTCTTTCTCATTCCTTTTTAGTTTGTTTAAGGGACGTTTTATTACCACACCAAAAAATTCTCTTCCAACAGACACAATTTTTTTATAAAAAAATGCCTAAACTACCCTCCTCTCTTCCCCCTTGCACCCTCCCTCTCCCTCTCTCCCCTCCCAGTTGCCCCACCCCCTCCCCGTACCCAGCCCACTTCCCCACCTTCCTTTTATTCTTTTTCTTCTCTCTGCCCAATCCCTCCTGTGGGGTTTGAATTTAGGCCGCCCGATCGGACGTCACTATGGGAGGGAGAGGAAGATGGAGGGAGGGAGGGAGAGAGAATGGAGAGGGAGGAAGGAAGATAGAAAGAAAAGAGGGGGAAGGAGGAAGAAAAAGAAGAAGAAGAAGAGGAAAAGGAAGGTGGGGAAGTGAGCTGGGTAGGGGAGGGGGTGGGGTGACTGGGCAGGGTGAGAGGGAACCGGTGGGAGGGAGAGAAAAAGAGAAAGGGAGAGACGGGGAGAGGGAGAGAAAATAGAGGGGGAGGGAGGAAGAGAGAGGGGGTTGCCGCCTGGTCTCCCTCCCGACTAGCAATTGGGAGGTGGGGGGAGGGGAGAGAGGGAGGGGCGGAGCGTGTAAGGGGGAAGGGAGGAGGTTAGTTTAGGCATTTTAAAAGATAAAAAAATGGCAAAATTAGCGAAAGGTCCCTATAGTGGATTGTATCCAGCCTCCAACCCAAGCAAAAACTTGTTAAGGCCTCTGGTCCACTCAGCTAGACTTTTTCCAGCCTTAAGTCCCTGTTTCCACACGTTCTCACTTTTCAGGACTAAATTGCCATTTCAATCATTTTAGGCATAAAAAATTGAAATTTAAAATTTCAAATCTTCCCGCCTCCCTCCTTCCTAAATCCCCTCGATCGACTCGACGTAAATCTTCCCTCCTCCCTCCTTCGGATCAAGGTTTTGATCCGGACCTCAGCACGTGGTACTTCGTTGTAGAAAAGGGGGAGAGATCGTTTTTCGATTTCTGTTGGGCCACGCTGATCAAGTGTTTCCCGTTCTGGGGAGATCTCGAAATCTGAAGTTGCAAAATTTTTTTTTCAGGATCGATCAGGTTCTGGTTTACTTGCTAGATCAAGGGTTCTGATCTTAAAATCAGAATTGGGTTCCTGAGCTATCGCCGTTTGCTGCATACCAGAGAAGAGGGCCGCCTTCGGAATCGGACCGGAGGAACGTCGCCAAACCGCCACGCAGTTGCCGCAGCCGCTGCGCCATCTTGGCCAGAGGGGAAGTAGAAGGAGAAGGCGCTGCTATCCGGTTCTGGTTACAGAAACCAGAACGCGAAGAAGAAGACGACTGCAACTTGTCTTCCGCTGCCCGTCGCCGTCCTCGCCACCGGAGCATGAAAAATAGAGAACCCGAAACGCCTCTGTCCCATCGCTACACGATCGTCGTCGTAGTCGGGCTGCCGTCTTTGCCGTCATCGTCGCCTTGCAAGTCCGGCCCCCCGCCCATCGTCGCCGCAGAAGACAATTGCAGGAAGGGGCTGCGTCTGTTGAGAAACAGAATCGAAATCGAAGAGGGAAGAAGACGACCAAGCTGGGTCCATCCCAGGTCCCAGGTGTTGGTTCAGTTCGAGTCAGGTCCGGCCCGCCCACTTCTGAAGCCCAACTGCAGTTGCAGGGTCTCCCAGGTCAAGAGGAGTAGGTGACGGAGGGAGGGCCGGGGTGGCGAGGGAGGAGGAGTAGGTGACGGAGGATATGGAGGCAGTGACGGAGCTTAGTTGTAAGCTTTACTGTGAAGGGAATTTATCTGATTTTTTATCAAATTTATCTGAGTTTTTATCAAATTTAGCTGAGTTTTTGTCAAATTTATCTGAGTTCTGGACAAATCTATTTAAGTTTTTGACTATTTATCTGAGTTCTGGAACAAATATATCTGAGTTCTGATCAAATTTATCTGAGACTTTGGCAAATTTATTTGAATTTTTGAAAAATATAGCCGAGTTTCTGACAAATTTATCTCCATTTTAAAAATTTTAACTGAGTTCTTGAACGAATATTTCTGTGTTTTTGGCAAACTTATTTGTATTTTCTTAGATCTATTTGTGTTTTTGAATTTTATTTATGTCTTTTGAAATTTATTTGTATTTTTTTAAATAAATTTAATTGAGTTTTGAAAAAAATACTTGCATTTTTAGAAAATTTTTCTTAAATTTGGAAAATTGGTTTATCTTAGTTTTGGCAAATGTATTTGCTTTTTTTTTAAATTTATTTATATTTTTTAATTCTATTTACGTCTTTTGAAATTTATTTGCATGTTTTGAATTTTCTTTGGATCTTTTGAGATTTTTTTGAGTCTTTTGAAATTTATTTACATTTTGTGAAATTTATTTCGATCTTTTTGAAACTTATTTCGATCTTTTTAAATTTATCTGCGTTCTTTTGAAATTTATTATTTTTTTAAATTTATTGCGTATTTTGAAATTATTGTATTTTTTTAAATTTATTTACGTTATTTTGAAATCTACTTGTGTGTTTTTAGAATTTATTTGAAAATCTCATTAATGAGATTCCATTAATCGTGGGCAATTAAATGATAGTTGGTCATTATTAATGGAATATCCCACCAATCATGAGATATGATGTAAAGAAAGAGTAAATTAGACATTTCATGTATGAAAAAGTGTGAGAGGAACCTTTGATGCATGATTTTTTTTTTTTGTATACCGTTTCCAGCAAAGTCTTGGTTTGAGGGACTTCCGGAAAAAAAAAAAAAAAAAAAAAAAAAGAAAAAACATTGTGCATGTGGAAAGAGAATTATTTTTTGTGCGCAAATAGAACGTCCTTCGTTTAAAAACTACCAGATAACCTACCATGCAAAGAAATTTAAACCGAACAATCCAACCGCCCAAAAATTGTGTGGCCCACCTATCGTACATCCTCATCCCAATCACCTACTAAAGATTGCCCTTTTCCGACTAAATTGCAATTTTCCCTCGTTACCATATATATATGAAAAAAAGAAAAAGGACACTACGTCTTCCCCAAATTTCCTTCCAGATTTTAGGGTTTCTCTCTCGCTCTCGCAGACTCCAAAATCCCTCTTCCATGGCAGACTCTGCAAATCTCCACTAAACCCTTTTTCCACAGAGACGATCATCATTTCTCTTTCCCCCCTCTCTCTCTCCAAACCCTAGACGAAAACCCCTTCAATCTGCTCCATGGAAGATGGCGACGGGGCTTTCACGGACGGTGGAGATCGACCCGATCGC
Source organism: Litsea cubeba (assembly GCA_012931725.1). NCBI lineage: Eukaryota > Viridiplantae > Streptophyta > Magnoliopsida > Laurales > Lauraceae > Litsea > Litsea cubeba. The sequence goes on from CM022945.1 coordinate 134,464,310, forward strand.
TTCCAACGCAACGAGGCGATCTCAGCCGTTGCAGACGACAACTTCCTCGGCGAAGAAGACGAAGACGACTACGAAGATCTCTACAATGACGTCAATGTTGGCGAGGGATTCCACCAATCTCTCCGCGGGAACGAAGAGGTAGGGCTTCAGAACGATCCGATGGAGGATGAGAAGAAGATCCAGCCGGAGGTTTCGATTCCCCGCGACGGCGTCGGGAGCAATGGCAATGGCAATGTTGTAAAAGATGAGACCTCCGAGGCTGTTTTGAAAACGGTTCAAGAGCCAGAGCGCAGGGAGAATGAAGTGGGGACGAAGGTAGCGGCTTCAGGTGGTGGGATTACAGTGAAATTAGGTCAGTCTTTGAGTAGAACGCCTGAAACTCAGGGGCGGATTGTGAATTCTCCGGCCGCTCAGGGGGTGGTGGATTTGGGGCAGAATTTGGGTAAATTGGGTGATGTTCAAGGGCAGTTTGGTAGCAATAATTTGCAGGGTTTTGGAAGGCAAGGAGGGTTTGGGGGGGTTAATGGCGGCGGGGCTGTAGGAGTTGGTGGGGCTGGCGGTGGTGGTGCGGGGACGGTTCTGTTTGTTGGGGAGCTGCAGTGGTGGACGACGGACGCACAGCTTGAGAGCGAGCTCGCGAAGTATGGTGCCGTGAAGGAGGTGAAGTTCTTTGACGAGAAGGCGAGCGGGAAGTCGAAGGGGTACTGCCAAGTTGAGTTCCATGACCCCGCTGCGGCGACTGCGTGCAAGGAAGGGATGAATGGGCATGTGTTCAATGGCCGCCCTTGTGTGGTGGCGTTTGCCTCGCCCCACACTGTCCGCCGGATGGGTGAGGCGCAATTGAACAAGAATCAGGCAGTTTCTGCCCAGACGAACCCCCCTCAGATGCGGAGAGGACCGGGCGGTGGGGGTGATGTCGGCGGTGGCAGGGGGAATAGCATTTCAACTGGGGGAAATTATCAGAATTTTGGGAGGGGAGGTGGTGGCGGGGGCTGGGGGAGGGGAATGGGGGGCAGAGGGCCAATGGGGCAGATAAGGAATCGGGTTGGGATGGGCGGAAGGGGCTTAATTGGAAATGGGGGGTTTGGACAAGGGAATGTGGGCTTTGGACAAGGGCTGGGGCCGGTGGGGGCTGCCCCACCGATGCTGCCTCCTCAGGCGATGATGGGTCAGGGGTTCGACCCGACCGGTTATGGTGCCATGGGGAGAATGGGTGGCTATGGTGGTTTCCCTGCTGGGCCTGTTCCGCCCTTCCCTGCCGGGGTCTTGCCGTCCTTTCCGGGCGTTGGGGGTGTCGGTTTGCCTGGTGTAGCGCCTCATGTGAATCCGGCCTTCTTTGGGAGAGGGATGCCACCAAATGGAATGGGAATGATGCCAGGGACTGGAGCTGAGGGACAAGGCATTGGGATGTGGCCGGACCCAAGTATGGGCGGATGGGGTGGTGAGGAACAAGCTGGGAGAACAGGAGATTCAAGTTATGGTGAGGATGCAGCATCTGACCATCAGTATGGAGAAGAGGGTTATGAAAGAGGGGGCTGGTCTAATTCTACAAAGGAGAAGGAAAGGGCTCCAGAGAGGGATATGTCTGGGGCGTCTGAGAGACGGTATCGAGATGATCGGGATCATGGGTGGGATAGGGATGCACCGAGGGAGAAAGATTCAGGTCCTGATCATGATTGGCCTGAGAGGAGACATCGTGATGACCGAGAGACCGGTTGGGATCGAGAGCGGGATCGTGATCGGGATAGGTATAGAGAGGACAGGGAGAGGCACTCAGATCACCATAGGTACAGGGACCGAGAGATGGAGCATGATGATGAGTGGGACAGGGGGCGATCATCTAGGACCCATAGCAAGTCAAGGATGTCACAGGAAGAGGAGCAGCGGCGGAGATCAAGAGATATAGAGCATGGGAAGAGGCGGCGCTTACCATCTGAGTGACTAATCGTAGGACTGTTGCTTGTCAGCATCAGAAATGGGAAGTTAATCAGCTATGGAGCATAACAATTGTTCTCACTCTTCACTATCAATCAAGACTTTGTTGCCTTGCAATCTGTGCGGGGGCTGCTTGCAGAATTGTGATCTCATTCTCCAGACAGTGATGTAAGTTCTCTGAATTTCTTCAGTGTTGCAGTTGCTTTGTATTATAATTTTTGTTGTAACTTGATTACTTAGTAATTAACAGTGTCCTTTCCGGTTGGGATATATGCTTCGTGGTTTACATTTTTCTTTTCATTATTTGAGTTTCTGAAGTGGTTACTTCATGATGTTAATGCCATCTCTCAATTTACGGTGAGGCCCTTTATCTTGAAATGTTATGGTGCTTCTTTTGTTCTGTATAATTTACCAACTTGTTGACCATGTTACTCCTCTGTCGTTTGTTCTCATAATTCACAAATTGGTGTAGATTGTCGTATTGAAAGATGGATATGCAATAACAGTTTATCCTGAAAAGAACACTATTGGCTTAGTATAAAAATGGATATGCAGTTGATGAAAATTGAAATGTCTAGAATGCCCAGCAGATCAAGATCTACTAACCAAGGTAACAAGTATTACAATAAATGAAGAGATGACCTAATAACCTTTTGCTACTTCTTTTACAAAGGTCTGGTTCGCCTTGTTTTAAGCCAGGTTTATTTTCTCGACTAATGTATAGTTATTATGTTTAAATGGAAAAAAGAATGATAGAGTTGTGGTGAAACTCTCTCTCTCTCTCTCTCTCTCTCTCTCTCTCTCTCTCTCTCTCTGTGAGGTCTCTTGGGTAGAAGCAAACACCTTGTTTCAGTGTTCACATTGGATCTTTGATTTGTCCGTGCTAAGGATCAAGTCAATTGAAGGGAATGTGGATTAGCCTTATTTCATTTCAACATATAGGCAGAAGCGTTTGGATTGTCAGAAAATGCTGGTCGCCAACCTACATAACACGACCCTCCTTTTTTTTATCCGGGCTTGGGACTGGCTTAATTTTTTTTATTTTTTTTTGAATGATAACTTTCATTAAAGCCTAAACATACTTATCATTAAAGGTAGAGGGAATATTTCAACATACTTTTAAACGAAAATTCCATTGGGTCTAAATCGTGGTCAGCCAGCCTATTAACCCAACTATGCGTACTTTCTTAGTATGTTAGTTCCTGATATAGTTGCCTAGATCTAGATAGGCTATTAAGTTCAATAAGATGATTTTATTTTATTATTTCTATTTTTAACATGACTTGAACCCACAACCTTGAAGTTGTAGTAGAGAGCACCTTCCATTGTGCCATGGGCTCTTTAGCAAGATAATTGATTGGCGTATAATCAATTAAAGATAATCGATTGATCTGTAATCAATGAAAGAGAGCATAAAAATCCTATCAAGTAAAAAGAGATTGGCATATAATTAATTCAGGAATGGAATGAAAATACTATCTAAATTACTAATAGGCAGGGTTTTCATCCCTTACATAAAAACCATGTATTCTCTCATCTGTAAATGATGAAAGTTCTCCCATGTGCGAAGTCTCCTTGGGTTGCCAATGGTGACGACTCCAAAGGCCGTGCATCCAAGGTGAATGTGTGAAGACTATATCCATCTTTAAGCTGTTTGGGTTTTGGTTGGTGCTTGATATGAACTCTATTTGATTTTGTGGCTGCTTGGACAAGTGTTATTGGTTATCATGATGGGGCAGAATTTGGAATGTTCTTGTTTATTTGCCACTCCATGGTCATGATAAGATGGTTAGAAGGAAATAGAAGAACATATGAGAACAAGGGTAAAACTCTTTGTGAGATCCCGCAGAGGATCAAAAGGAAATAAGGATTAAGGAAGGCCATATCATGTGCCTTGAATGATTTTGTGAGGTTTCATGTGAAGGAGTTGGCTAATGGATGGCTTGACATTTTGTTTCAAATTTCAATGGAGTTGAGTGTAGAGTAGTAGTGGCCTTTTCTACCCTCCACTTGGCCACTTTAAAGTAAATTTCAACTGGAGCTGAATGGGCTTTCTGATTCTGGCTGGGTTTGGAGGCGTTGTCAGAGATGAAAACAAGGGTATATTCTCTACTTGGCTGGGTCTAGTGGGGATGTGACATGGTTTAAGCTGACATGTAAACCTCGTTGGTGGGGTGTAATAATTGTGCTGCTTTGATATGCCTTGATTAGTTATATGTGGATTAGTTATATGAGGATCAAAAGTCTTTTCTCTCAAGGAATGCACAGCCAACTTCCAAGCCTTCTGGTGAGCAAAGAGAGATTGAGGCAATGCACAGCTGAAATCAAACCAGTCATTGATTGAGCTCCAAATGGATTGGGCTGTTTTTGCAGTTGATGAGATTGTTAAGTCGTTTCCTCCTCTGCCAAGCACATGGGGGCAAACATTAACCGCAATCATTTTCCTCTGACGCAGATTATCCATCGTCAGGATGCTCACTCGCAATGTCAGCCAGACGAAGGAAACTACCCTAGGAGGGACCTTAGATTTCTAGATGCTGAAAATGGGACTGGTCGCAATGGAGCCTACTGACAAGGTTGAGAAAGAGGCTATAGAGAAGGGACTATCTGCGATATGATTCCTAAATCCTGCTGCACCCTCTGGAATATAGACGTTGGTAAGAATAGTCAAAAGCAAGAAAAACTTTCTTCTGAAAGATGGGACTGGTGGCAATGGAGCCTACTGACGTGGTTGAGAAAGAGGCTATAGAGAAGGAACTATCTGCGAAATGACACCTAAATCCTTCTTTCTTGAGCACCCTCCAGAATATAGATGTTGCCAAGAATTGTCAAAAGCAAGAATAACTCTCTTCTGAATCTCGAAGGTGTCTCCTAAAAATAGGACCTCAATGAATTTCTTGGCTGTTTCTATTTTCTAACCATGTAGCTAAATAACCTTTGGCTCACAATCCCTGGCATAGGAGAAAAGCTTTGGGAATTGAATTGTGAGCTGTCTATTATCTACCCTAGTATCCTATCAGAAGATAATTCTCTCTCTAGAACTAACTCTGTAGGTAATGTGATCAAGAATGGCTTCTTTGATTGAAACAAAGCCCTCAAAATGCTTGATTAGGTGGTAAGTGGATCCCTAAATCTCCTAGCCATTCCTCAATACTCTGTATTATTCGAGATGACTTGAGACCATAAACTTTCTTGTTCTTCTCCTATTCTCCACAACCACTTGCCAATGAGGACCTTGTTCATCTGATTCAAAGGCGTAAACTTGAGTCCTCGTTTCATAGGTTTGCAAACTGATTTACAGTGAACCAAGTGGCACTTCTTGTCTTCTTTCGTTTGCCATAGAAATTCGCGCTGAAGCTTCTTGATATGGTTCACCACCGATGCATGGCATTTGTACAGCGACATGTAGATTGGAAGATTGGATAGAGCTGACTTGATGAGAGTGATTCTCTCCCTTAGGGATAAACAATTAGCTTTCCAAGTCGCAAACTTCTTTTCTATTCTTTCCAACATCGGATTCCAAATGAACTTAGGGGCATTACCAAGACATAAGGGCAAACCCAAATAGGTAGGAAGAGCACCAACTTTGCAACCCTTGATGTCAGCTAGAAGGAGGCAATGATGATCTTATATTTCAATACCAATCACCTCGCTCTTGAAAAAACTTAACTTTTAGATTTGAAACTTCTTTGAAGCACAAGAAGATAGCCTTCACATTCCCAATGCGGTCGTCCTTTGCATCATAGTGTCATGTGCAAACTGCAAATGACTAATCACCAGAGTGCACTAAGCTGGAAGGAATCATTGAATCAAGCCAGACTCTCCACATCCTATGAGGGCCTCACCATCAACGACAAATTGAAACGGAGAAAAGGGGTCTCCTTGGCGAAGACCCCTTCCGGCAGGATAGAAACCTTTTAGTGACTGATAAAAATTGAGAATCTAGCTGAGGACACTCCCTCGAATCCAACCTCTCCATCTCACTGAAGCCAATTTAGTGAAGCATGCAAGAGTGGAACCCCGATCCACTCTGTCATATGCCTTTTCAAAGTCTAGCTTGCAAAGAAGACACAGAACTCTCTCTTTATATGGAATGAATGCATTCGTCTGTCTAGGATCTGTCTGCTGTGCACAAAAGCCCCTTGAGCTTGAGAGATCATAGAAGGGAAAGCCTTTTGAATTCTGCTGTCCAGGACCTTAGCCAAGCTTTTCTAGATGCTCCTGATGAGTCTTATGGGCCTCAATTCTTTGATCGACTCTGCACCCGGCTTCTTAGGAATGAGGGTGGTAAAGGAAGCTCTGAAATTCTGAGAAAGCTTGCCTCTTGGGTGGAATTTTCAGCAGAAAACCCATAATGTCCTCCTTAACATCTCTTTCCAAAATCGTTGGAAGAAGGCTATAGGAAACCCATCTGGATGAGAAGCTTTTATCTCCAACTAAAAAACTGCCCCTCACCTCTTCCTCAAAACCCCTCTTCAATCACAAGGCTCTTTCTTCCCCAATGCTTGAAAAGGTGAGATTGTCTAGGGAAGGTCTAACCCAATCATTGTTGGCGTAAATATTAGCAATCCTTGATATGGTGGTGGTTTCTTCCCGATCCTCCAATCTGATCGCGCCATCCAACAAGTGATTATTAACCCTTTCGCTAGCTGACACTATACCAAGAAACCGGTATTTCTGTCTCCCTCAAGCCATTTGCACCAAGATCTTTGTTTCCACTTGATTTCCTCCTCTCTTAACTTTTTATGGAAGTCCTCTTTCAAGCTCAATTTCTAGAGAGGTCATCCTCAGATGGTTGGGCTGGTTCTTCTTTCTATCCAAGAATTGAATATCTTCCAAGAGATTAGCTTTCGCCATCGCAACATCACCGAAATGATTTCTAATCTAATCCTTAATTTTGCCTTTCAAAAACTCTTCTTTTAGCAAACTTGAAACCAGCCCAACCTTTCTATCCTTGCTCCTTTCCAGTAATCCCAGTCCCCTTGAAAACTGAGACTCCTCTAGCCGCATCAT